>JACDQD010000006.1:3276322-3894611 GCA_019843655.1 Lethocerus indicus
TTTACGTTTCGTGTCTTCCTCGCATCTACTGCTTGCAGTACACTGTACGGATTTACAATGAACACCTCGTAATCGTTGACTTGACTGATCAGATACAAGATACGAATAACTTTACTTTTCAATAAATACAAATAGAACATCGAGAAAACGATATACAAATATAGGTTAATATATGCATACCGGCCCACGGGCCTTTCTAAATTTATGTACTTAATTAGTAGGGTTGACTCTACTTGAATTGTTTACAATATTAATGTGGTAATTGGGAATATTAACAATAAAAACCCGAGGACTGTGACAGGTCAGAGGGTGACCTCGATGAACGTGCACTATTTTATCGTAATTCAACAAACATTAGCCCTCTTCTATTGGAAATCGATTTGAACCTAATTTAAGCGTTCAGATTAGAATCAGTGCGGAAAATAAAATCCGTTAATGATGGTGTTATTACAATTTCAATTTGATTGAACTGTTTGACTACCTGAATGTGTATACGCTTATACATGCTTGACGTATACGTTGTAATACACTTCCGGTTTCAGCAGATTTTATATCACGGTCTAGTGGGTTTTATGGCTTCTTATAATTGTATCAAATATATAAAACAGTTATTGAACCAAAAAAATGCTTGTAGGAATAAAATTAAGCATTAATTGGCTGCAGATTGGCCTATTGAGTGTTCGGGAGGGGGTTGAAACAGGACTGTAGGGGCAAATTCGACCGTGAAAATTAAACAGGAGTCATCGTCCGGCAAAGGTCAGATGTATAGGGACGGGTTTGGGGTCAGTCGACCCGGTTCCGGTCCCCGCACTTCCGGCTCCTCACATGGCCAACTACAGTTTCCGCATATTGTCCATTTTTGCCCCTTTCCTGTCTCACTCAATTCTGTTTGCACACGGCCCGCGTGTGCAATTTCATCTCTAAACTAACTTTATGTCGTCAATAATCCTTATTCAATTGGGCGAGTGATAACCGCTGATAAGGGGTTAATTGTCGGCCGTCTGCTGCTGTCGGTGATTGCCCGCCTTACCGTTGGACTCTTGAGGAATTATAATTTATTAAATATAAACTATCGCATTGGACATTCTGAATTCTAAACAACTTTAACGATACGATATTTATCACCTTGTCTGTCAGAATGCGTTGTGCACATTTACCGTCCGATGATTCTTACAACATTCTAAATAAATAGTTATGAATCCTACGGTATCACTCGGAAATCGGGACGTTTTATAACACTAACTATTCATTTTGGTCCGAATTTAAATTTTTGTTTATAGGTGTATTCGTTTAATATTATGCCTGTTACAAATCATAATATACGTAAAGATATACTTAAACAGTTGCATATATATTTATTGTTAGTTATTAAGATGCTATTAACCAGACTCTTTATTATACTGTAATATTGGGCCTGAGTGAGTGAGAAATGTCACGGGCGAACGTAATTGTTTTCATCGCATTAATTTAAAAGGACTTCTTCAGTCGGACGCCTTCCAGATCAAATAAGCCTCCTTCAACTTCTTTCTTGTGGCGGAGACCAATTTTTATCCGGCGCTATCGTTAACCGCGGCAGTATGGGCAACCGTTAAACATTTTTTTTTGTGGGGGGGGGGGTGAGCTGGGCACCGGGATAACAACAGTTATTTCTTTCTTATTGAGCTCCTAGCTAGAATGATAGTTGTAATAGTGCCAGCTGGAGGGCACTGACTAGATGAAGTACCGTTCGGTTGCGGTACGTACGCCTATCTCACCGCTACTGCGTTTCAAAATGGTAGTGTCGGTCCTATATGGAAACTGTTTGAAATTGATCATCGTAATGCTTCCACCGCTTACAATGTTTAGGAATATTTTCAGTTTCATAATTTATGATGAGATATACACCAGTTCTAATGAAGGCGAGAAATACAATACATTTCCATTACCACTTTTAATACAGTCATTTAACAAATGTACAAAAATCTATTGTAAACACTATTGAAACATATCGAGAATTTATAAAATTTCGATTAACAACAAATGTTCGATGTAACGCTACCAGTACCAAATATGCGAGTAATATATTTTTTCAGAATATATTTACTTGGGTCATTTTAAGGCCCCCACTCGTGTATTAGGCTAACAGTCGGGCAGGCGCCTAACTATGCTACTGAAGATGGCGATAAACCGTTTTCCGTATCCTTTCTGCGATATATTCGATCCTATAACTGATCTATTCAATGATCAACTAAGACCGTTAGTTCTTCCTTTGGGAAACATAGCGCTGTGTGTGAAGGCATCTCGGCTGTCGCCCTGTATTTTTTCTCCCTCTTTGCCCCCGTTCGTTTCTTTTGTGTGGTTTCTTTTTATCGGGTAGTCTGTTACTCCCCGTTGTTTTCTCCATTAGCTCAAGGAACGGTGGCGGAATGTAGACGGCGGGAGCATTTTAAAGGGCGGCCCTTTTCCTCTTGTCCTCGCCTTTCCACTCGACCGTAAAAAGGATTATGATTACAGAACCCCCAAATGCACTCGTCGTCGATTCTTTGTTGGAAAGCACGATAGGCGTACGGAGTCGGGAACGAAATCAGTTCGCCTGAAAACACCGGAACGTTATATTTTAATAAATCGACTTATTAAATTATCGTATTAATTCATTTGTTGAAACATTAAATTAACGCAGTTGGATCTTCTTCTTGGTTGGAAGATGGCCTATCACCAAAAGGGAAACTAGTAGTAGAAAGAACCATGGTATTGCAACCTGAAGTCAGATCTCAACGCGGCTTCAGTAGAGATTATATCCACTCTTTCTTATTCCATTGTCGCTGGAAGAGATCAGTAAATATGATGCCTCTTTTCAACTCCAGCTGAACCATGATGGGGTTACCGTTGCTGCAGTCGTGGTTTCGTCCTCCAGGATGTGCTCAAGCTGGCGTTTACATAACTCGTACATGAATTGTTTCGAACTTGGGAAACGTCCTGGATATTTGATTAATGATCTGGAAATGGTGCAGTAGAAACTCAAAAAGTAGGGCTCGATAGTGCTGGTCCAAAGCTGTATATTCCAGCGTGAGCATAAATTATAAACAGAGCATGGATGGAGCAGGCTGCTTGTGGCGCCTTGCTCAATGCAAAACACCGAACGTTCCCAATATTTCTTATATCTGTTTCAAGTCGTATCTGCCATTACTATTGGATAATAATAGACCAATTCCCCAAAAAGTGTTTTATTTGTCCCCGATGAACAATGATTACTTCTTACTGTTTTGATTCAGAGAACATCGACTGGGCAGGCTTGTTCCAACTGGCGGGTTTCACGCCTTCGGCCGATGCTCCAGAAATAGGCGCCTCCCAAGAGTCGTGGGGTGAGTTTTTATCGGTTCGGTTTTCCTATGCGTAATCAACACGTGAATGCTTTGTTTCGCACAGTACACGCCGAGGTCTGCGGACACCGATTTTGCCTTGCAAATCTCCAATCTTGTCACGGAAACAATAGCCCGGTGGTTCAACAGTGCACGTCTCATGCGAACACTCTGGTTGCACCCAGATTTCCACTGTATATACAAATTTATAAAGAAAATTAAAGTAAAAAAATGTAGGATAATTTCGTATTGTGGGTGCGCCGGGGTATTGCATATTCGCGCATATTTTCTGAGACTGGGATGGTGATTCGGGCTCGCTTCGAAAGGTGTGGTTCTTATGGGTGCTTCCACAGGTATTTTTCGATCTACCGTAAATATAATCACAATACGATTGTGGTGTCGGTGCACTAGTTTCAAGTAATAATATAAATATAAATACAGCAGATATGGCGTATGAATATACCATGGAAATTAATGAAAAGACCGTTCACGCCACTTGTTTTTGTTATAACAGACGGGCCTATTTCCGTAAATAACAAGAAAAATAATTTGCCAATATACTTTTTATTGGCGTACAAATAATATAAATCTAAATATATTTTCTTATATTTATATTAGGTATTTTTTACCTAGATCTGGCATATTGGAAATCGTATTTTGCGCTGTATGATTGAAACTGACAATGCGATCGGGCCGCGTTATTGGGCCTTCCTCGGACCGACTGCGGTCGAAATAAAAATAAAATTCCGTTCGCCGTGTGTCCATAAATTGCTGATGATTTATAGGCCAAGTTGATCAGCATAGAAGATCGAATCCGGTTCGCTTTAGCCGGCGCAGAAGTCATTTGTCCGGTTCGTTGTATTTCACAATTTTCTTGTTTCGCTCTAGTATCGCGAATTAGAGGGGCGAGGGGGTAGAGTTTCCAGGGGGGGAAACCGGTTTTTATATTTCTCCCGCGCTTCGTTTTCTTCCCTTCTTTCTTGTTCTTCTATTTTATTTTCAATCCTCTCGCCTCGGTCGTATTTCAGGCACCTATCTATGCAATTGCGGTTCGAGGGCGATTTTTACATCGGGAACTCAGTCCCATTATTATTTAATACTTTACAGTAATTCAGTTAAAGGTCGTCCTGATGTTTAATATGTTGATTACGATTGCCACTGATCATTGAATTTTAATGGACAAGAGTTATATACATATTTACGTCTTTTAACATACGTAATCGTGTCATTGAACCCTTACGATGATTGATATAATGGCTAACTTTATAGTTGGCAGCAACTTCTTTTATCGCTTCTTTTATCGAGTCTATCAAGTCACAAATAAACATACCAGAATTGGACGAATAACGATGAAGGTAATTGTAGAAAAATTATAGGACAAAAATAATCGTAGAATCTGAAAAATAATATATGGCTTATATGGCTATAAAGATGTGCTTAACGTATTAATTGAATTCAGGAAATCTAATGCTAAAAACGCATTAAGGCTTTTGGTTTAGTTTAGGTGCGAGTCAACCTGACATGGCGGGGGTAAAGGCGAATGTCCTTCGATAAATTAGTCTCTGAGATATGTAATGGGTCTCGAGCACGGAATCCAACATATACCCGAGGCAGGCTGCTAGCATGCTCATGACATGACACACGATAATATCTATGCGACTTGAACTGTTGTGCTCTTGAACTGAAGGGACATTGGCTCGACAACTATAGGGCACAATATTTGGGCACAGTCGTAAACGGAAGAAACATTTTTCGAGTATTGTGAGAATATTCGATCGTGAATTTACAACTCTATTAAACGCCTAGCCGATGGAGTTCAGTTACGTAGTATATTCCACGACATCTGCCTGCCATCAAGAGAATAGCAGTTGTAAGAACGACGTTCTGAAATACAAAGTGGTTAGGCGCCCACGCATAATGCGAATAGGCTCCAGGATTGGGCGTAATTGAGAAGAGGAATTAGAGTCTAAAGCGACCCGAATTCGAATTCCGGTGGCGGACCAAATTTTCCCGCAAATTTCAATATTTTTAAAGTTTTGTCAGTACCAGATTAAGTCAAAATGTCCACAATGAGCATCGATGAAAATAATACTACCTTTTTCCGAATCTATGGAATCGAAAGTTTTTCAGCACGGTATCTTTGCGCATATTGAATGCAAACACGTGTCAAGAAAAGGCTTGTCATTGTTAACACATCGTTAACATCCGTCATCGTGACAACCACAATTTTTTCATTTCGGACATTGTTGAAAGAAATATTGTTCGCAACCCCAAGAATGAGTGTTTTTTAAAGATACAGTCGCAAAACCCGAACTTTTTGTCACCTCCATAGACCTTCTCCGAACCACTAGCGAATTTTGTGGCAGTCACCCACCCAATATAGGTATTTACTCCGGACGGACATATATACTTTCTGTTGCATATATTAGACCGGTATGTGTTAATACCGTACTGAATGTGACGTGTTTCACAGTGTATAGGCTTTCGGTGTACCTACGTCTCCGTCCATATAACTCTGTCATTACATCAAAAACATTAGTTCTTTTTCATTTTTCACAGAATGAATGAATACGTAATGAAAAATTGATGCATAAAACCGACTTTGATATACACAAACACAGTTGAGTAAACAAACGACCTCGTGGGCTGTAGGTCGTCCTCGGGCCCTCGGTACCAAATTATTTCCGATCTCCATTAGGAATAATAAAAAATAACAGGCCGAAGGAAAAGCATTGCGTTAAGTCCAGCCGCTCCGAGCTGGGAGAACACTGAAAGTTCTTTGGCCTCTCTGCGGCCGTATAAAAGAGAAAGATGTTTGAGGGCAGTTTGGGTCAAGGTTCCACCCGGGGGTCCCCCACATCGCCTGTTGGCATTCCGGCTACCAGGCGTCGCGACGAGCTCCAGTTGCAGCCACAGCCTGCCAGGTGGCGACACCGGCACTTTCTTCTAGTTACACTATACAGCGTTCAGATAGCGACTCCATCCACTCTCCGGACACTCAGAATTATTTCAATGTAAATACTCTATAGTTTGGGTAAATAATATATATATAATATGTATACATATCTTATGCAATATATATCTGTAATAACTAAACATATAGATTCTCACATTCATCTAACACATCACATATGACATAAAAAAACAATACTCAGTGACATTATTTAATATTATATTCAAGTATAGATGTCCAGAGCTTATGGAATTTATTCCATATACACTACGTACAATTTTGGGAAGAAATTAAGGAAATTTATATTTTGGAATTGTTCGGAAAACATTTAGTACATATCTGCATTCTTAGGGACTAGAAGTAATTTTTTACATTGTGTGTAATATAGGTTTTAAAAATCTAGCAATTTATTGTACAATTATTTAATCTACTAAATGAATTGTTCATTATTGTTAGTGTATGTCTCATGAATTTTTAATTAGTATTCTCGAGTATTCTCGATCTCCTCATTTAATTATTTATATACAATAATTGATATAGCACCTAGCACCTTGTATAAACCAAGGAAAACAAACATGAATATAGCACTATGCTCGATATTCTTCATTGCATATCTTCACCAACCAATATGCGGTAGGCATGTGCTTGTACATTTAATTAAGATAACAGTTGATTATTTTATGTACACTGGCTAATAGCAATTTGTGTATAGGGTAATTAAGATTATTGGTTATTTATGAATGGTGTAGAAAATGTCTTAGTTGTGTGGAGGGGCCGTTAGATGGCGGTCGGTTGTCCAGTGGCGTTCTCTGTAATCAATGATCGCCGCCGCTCTAAATGCCGAACACGCTACGAGCAGCGAATGCGAAAACGTTCATAATTGTGTTTCGTCAGCGTTAATATGCTATCCGTCGCAATATGAGAGTTCAAAGTCCAGATGTACAAAGTTCTGTACGCAGAATTTCACAATACATTGGGATTTACAGAACCGCCATTTATCTCTCATGGCGCTGATTATATCGCTTGTATTAATTAGGGAACTGGTTGATTATAAAGTGTTTCATATTTCGATTGTAGTTTTTTTAGGTTTTTTGGGGGATAATTTTGTTGTTGCACCGTTGCCAAGTTCAATCCCAATAATTCGGTTATAATTGTCGTTCGCCCGTGTCCTTCAACGAAGCATATAAATTGTATTTATTTATTGCGCTCTTCTGCCGGACATTACAGTAAACTTGAAGGGCCGGTTGCTGGTGGAAATGGAAGGGCGTTCTGGAGTTCTGGAGGGGACCCCGTTCTGGAGTTCTGGAACGCTTCCAATGTAATGCGGGTCTTTCTGCGCCCGACTTCGCTGATGATTCATAATCTGGTCCCGGAAAAACGACGAATATTTTCGAGGCCTACTGACCGACTGAACCCACGAATACTACGTTCCAACGTTTTTTTTTTGGTAGAACTCATATAGCTAAAAAAAAATATTCAAATATACCATTACTTTGTCTGTTGCCAAAAATGGGTTGGTTTCTTAGTTAATTGAAAAAAATCTTGAATTCGTTTGTTAGCTAAAATTTGAGATATGTTTGAATGTGCACGTCTTGGTAGAAAAAAATATTAGATTGAAAATTTCTAAGTATCCATTATTAAAATTCGTCTGGATGTAACACTCAATACAAACTACACTATCTAAGTGTGGAAAAAAATGAGTTCGTTACAGGAAAGACTTTTTTGAATCGATGTTTCGTACTACATAAAAATGTGGGCGAACAAGAGAGCATATTTTAGGGTGGAAAAAAAATCTCTGCTGTAAATATATCTCTGTAAGGGTATGTTTACATCATACTGGTACTCGAAAAACTGTTGTTTTTTTCATATACCTTTTTTTCTCAGGCCTTGGATATCACGAATATACTAAGTCGGTAGGTTGAAAACTTGAGATAAGTATATCTGGGCGGGTGAAAATCGCTTGAGCAGAGAGACAGGGTCGTTGTTATTGATTCCAACGTGATAGGATAATTATATTTCATTAAGGCCATTAATGCTAATGGAGTATATTGCCGGGTACGGTCTCAGCCGTTCTGGGGCCCACATCCATTAACCCTCTCTTCGATGTAATGGATTATCAATCGGTTATTTCTGCAGTGGCATTTACCTGTATGCTTTCTACGGTAGTCCATCCCTATACAAAGTAGTATACAGTCGTATTAGCGAATTGCCAAAGTTTGATTCCGTTTTACTTTTAAACGCGGCTGTATACGCCCGATGAAATGTCGTTGTCTCGATTGACTGGAAAAGGAATTAATCTCGAATGGCGTCCAATTTACGATGCAAAATAATTGTGTCGCAAAATTAGAATTTTCTAAGAAATACTGTCCGATCAATAGGTCGGTAAATCATCTCAGTTCATTCAAACGGCCTCGCTGATAATTTAATTTGTATTCGTACTTGTACAATTCCGTGGAAATGTCTTGAACAGCAGTATGTGGGTCGTGCGCAGATAAAACAATTTCTATTTGGTAACAACTCAATAAAAGATGGCAGATAGAAATTTGAGAATTGCAAAACTGGCGTTTAAAAGAGTGAAGCAGCAGAAAGTTATTTATTGACTTCTTGAAAACGTTTTGCAGAGAGAGAGAGAGAGAGAGAGAGAGAGAGAGCGATACAATTTTAGGAAACCCCCCCCCAGGGGGTAATTTATGCTAAAAGTTGGGGTTGAACTTTTGCTTTATTTCAAGTTGGCAACTTCTCCCGCATTTATATTGTTGTTTTCTTGTAGACAATTAAAAATTCATTGCGAACAGAATTTTTTCATGTTAAAGGTAAGACTGTAATAAGAGTTAGATTAGCCAAATGTACGTTATCACTGTCTGTCATAGAGAACAAGATGGAAAAAGCGTTTTCTCTTCAGGCATAGTATTTCCTGAAATATGTAATATTTAATTCCTGTATATATATTTTTTATTATTATGAGGAATAGGCCCGACAGGTGGCAGAAAACATTTAAAAACTATAAGGGAAAACATAGAATAAAAAGACAAGTTGAGTCACAGAGGCCAGTTGATTTCTTTTAAAAGTTTCCTTTTATAATTAGAATTATAAATGAATTCCGATAGCGAAATTCTGAGGATCCGCTGAAATCTGGGAATGGAATTGTCCCAAGTTATCTTTTCTTGAGGAAAAGGGTCAGAAGTTCTTTTCTTGTTGTCTTCAGACTAATGAGTCACGAGTTTGTTATCCTATCTTCAGTAGCTGTTAGTGGACCGAGTTGTACATTAATCAAATTTCTAATAAATGGTTTTTCCGACGCGTATTATTTAATTAATTCGTAATTATGTAAATAGTTCCACATTTAACGGAATGTGAGTGTGATATTTTGATTTTTCTTAAAAGCGATAATAATTCATGTTATAATTAATATACTGAATAGACGTCCCAATTTTAAATGGTTTAAAAGTTTAAATGGTATCTTCCCCGTCACGAATGTGAAGATAGCCCTCCGGTGTATCAATCTGGAATTGTATTAAGATATTAATTGAAATGTGTGCATTTCAGACGGAGGGTCCCAGCAGGGCGGCTTCCAGATGCTGGAGACCATCCCCGAGGAGACTTCTGACGACCTGAGGAGCGAGTCCGACTATTCGGGGGCGGCCTCCGGGTGGCCCGACTCGGACGTCGATTCGGTCATACTCAGATCTGACCCCCTGGGTAAGTCCCCCTTCGATATTACCATTAATATTATTATTTAATTTATCCCTTTTATACCGGAACCGCTCGCCTTCCTGTCGGGCGGTTCCTGTCGAGGAAATTGGTTAAGTGGCTAATTAAAAATTTAACTTCACCAAGATACTAAGTAGACCGGCTGCTATCACTCTAAGTTGAGAGTTAGTTTGACAATAGAGCAGGTTTTAATCTCTAATCACTATTATTATTATTACAACGAAACTAGAAAAAAATCGTCGACAATGATAAAATATATGAATACTACTGTATTTTCTAAAAACCAGCATTCTAACGGCTATAAAACAAATCAGAGTCCCAAAATCAATAAATGGATATAAAAATAATAAATTATTTAGTCGTTTCCTGTACATGACAAAATTATATAGCTTCAGTTTTCATTATTCATCATAATTATCAGAATCGCTTATTGAGTTTGATTAGTGAGGTTTTGAATTATCTCGGCACTATTAACTGCACTATCCAGCTGTTTCCGGATTTGTCCTCCGTTTGGCCCCTCGGTCTTGTCTACTTCCGACGTTTCGGGACTCTTACTGGTTCCGTCATCATTCTTCCCAGTATATCACGCAAGCAATAAATTAAATGTATTAGTTCCTCTCAGGTATCGATAGATCGTCTACGTGTGAATGTGGGGCATCGCGCGGAGTGCAACAAGCCTAGGTGCGCTTTGCAGGGCCGAATGAAGCCCCACAACACGCTATCGGGGTCAGAATGTGTTTTTTTTTCATTCTTTCCGTCCAGGTCGGTCTAACCCCGCCCCGAGTGTCTACACTTGGACGCGTGACGCACCTCACTCTCTCACTCTCTCACTCTCTCACTCTCTCACTCTCTCACTCTCTCACTCTCTCACTCTCTCACTCTCTCACTCTCTCTCTCACTCTCTCACTCTCTCACTCTCTCACTCTCTCACTCTCTCACTCTCTCACTCCGAGGGTTGTTGATAGAGACGCCGGGAAAGATGGAAACTTGTCTTTGGGCCAATCCTCTTGGTCTTGTGCCAAACATTGCTATACACTCACATCAACACGCACACACACACACACACACGGGTGACGCGTTCCAAACGCTTTCCGCATTTCGCATCTGTTTACTCGGGATTGGGCCGGGAGGGAACTTGGGGCTCGAAATAAACTACACGGGTCTGACTGAAACGGCTGGGCATTAAATGTCGATCCTTTTCTGTTTTGTAAATCTGCGACAGCCATATGATTGATGAATATCTTTATTTATATACCCGATTTAATAATGAAAAAAAATGAAAAATGGAAACAATTCTGGATGTTGAATCCCAATCAATGAAAGTTATCTTTCAGTCGGGTGAGCGGTTTACTACTAAGCTCTTTGGGCTGTAGACAGTCCCATGTAATTTTCTTCTCGACGAAGTCAAAATTTAATCCATTCGCACTCGTTTTGATACTGTGCGGACTGAATGAAATTTTTGCGGAAACATATGCGTGTATTGCGGCGCTAATGCGTCACGCGGGGGCCTCGGCATTTCCTCCGACGCCGGTTAGGCCCCCGACATCTGTTTCCTGTGCACTCGTGTCCACTTGAAATTAAACGTGAAATATGTGACGCCGAAAAATATCTTGTTATCCCCCACTCTTCGTTCATTATTATTTTTAGCCGTTACCCTCGGTTTCATTGTTTTATTGTACAACAGTCCGAGTGAAAGGTACAAAGAGTGAAAAGTGCACAGTTACAACATAACGAAAATTCTCAACCCTTCTTCAGTACTATCTTTTATATGGGCTTATTTTTTGATATATTTCGATGTCATTAAGCGGAATAAAAATCCGTATCACTTATTTAGACATGCAATTAATTAATTAAGTGCATAACTGGTCACAAGCTGCCTATTGCTACCTAGATGTGAACATCAGTTTTGATATTTAACGTACTGTAGTAATAGTAATAACGTCATTTTGTAATGAAAAAGATTTCGAACAGTATAGATGGAGTTGTCACTTCGATTTTGCTGCTGACGTAACAAAGCCTTACTCAGGGTGTTTAGGCTAATTTAGGCTCTTGCTATATTTGCCTAGTAATGCTTCCTTATTAAAACTTATTAAAACTAAGAAAAAAAATTATTTCTTCCGAGAGTTTTTCTTCTCATTTTATTTCTGGCCCTGTAAATCCTTTGAGATATTAAAATGGGAATTAAGTTTAGTATTATATTCGGATATCCTCTGTTGATTTTGAGCTCCACTTTTTCTTAAACCGGCTCTCTTCAGTTTTTCTGGGTTGTGCATTTTTAAGGCTCGGATTCCCCGGATTCTTTTTCGCAAATGTAGGCGAACTGAAAAAGTTAATAACTCGGTAATTAAAAGACTGCATTCCGGTATGAAGACGCTAAGACCGGGCGTGAGGGGTCAACTCGCTGGGTTAAGGTCAGTTTGTACAATATGACCTGGGTTTATGTAGCGTGCCCTAGCCTCATTCCCTCATTCGTTGTTCGCTCTTCTTTCATAAAATAAAAAACAAAGAGAAACTCTCCGCCAACCTTGAGTAAGGTTTTTTATAACTCCAGACGTCTAATAAAAAGTCAATCAAATGTCAAGACTGAATTGTGTTCTGAACACATTTTTCGGGGATGAAAATATTACCGTTGTTGCAAATTATAATAAATTGTTGCGCATGTCGAACATTCTAAACGCGGTATATACAAGGTAGGAAAATTGAAAATTCTGAAATGATGCAACCCCAAAATTCTTTATGATAGAATTAATTTATTCGCCCGAATCCATTCAAGATATTGTTGGCTGATCCTGTTATTGCGTTGTAGAGACTAAGCCGTTTTTGGTGTCTCCCCATCATCAGTAGAATTATGTGTGGAATTATGTTATGGATAAATTATATGCCGCGAGATGGAGCGTCTTGTCTGCACTGCGGGACAGTTATATGACACTTGGTTCGGAAACAGGGAGAAGCATCATCCCTGACGTAGATTCGGCTATTCGAAATTAGTTCAGATGTTAAAATTCAATAGATCCAATCACAGGGGAGTATTGAGAGCACAACGTTCAATAACGGCGCCCAGAAATGAGAATGAACTGATACAGAAAAATTAATTAACTGTCACTGCAATTTCCTCACCTGTAGGTGTATTTATACAATCATCTTTAATTAAGTATCGAAACCATCTTTTGGAGTTTGAACTTAAGTTAAAAACAAATAAAACTGTATTTAGCTCCTAAATATTTTGGCGGACTTTCTTTTGTAAAGAAAGTGGGGAACGTTTATTTAAAGGGTATGGAAATTTCATATTGGGGCGATGTTCATGTTTGGCAAAGAATCGTAAAACATAGTATGGCGGAGTTTCTTTAAGCCCGGAAATAGGTCACGGAGTTTCCCCCCCGCCCCCCTCCTTTTACCACATCCGGGAGACCGGTATTCTGGGCGAGGGTTTTTTCGCTGTTTTTCTTTTTTTTCTATAAGGACGGGGCGTGACGAAGCCGGTGGATGAAAACCGAGCCCGGCAATTAGAAACAACAAAGAGTCCGCTGATGAACTTGGGCTTAGTTGGCCGCATTCACACTGCAGGCCAAAGACCGCTCTCATCCAAAGCCCTTTCACGGCTAGCCCCTGGGCCAACTTTAATTTTCTTCTGATTATATCTCGGCCGAGGATGACACCAACGCGTAGCGGCCACGTATTTTCCTGTACGTTTCTCAAAGCTGGACAGCAATGCAATCCCATACGGCTAGAGTGATTATAAACTTCAATTTAACCGCCGTATTCTTACAGCGTTATTGCGCAATTTAAAAAAAAATATTTCGCCTCGTTGAATAGATTCCAAGCAAAAGCTAATTAATGCAATGCACCAGTATACCTATGCATTGGTATTGTAACCCCGAAACGCATACGTCCAGACAAAGAATATGCATTCCCTAATTCGGCGTAAAATAATACGGTTTATTCCGATTTACGGTATTACTAAGTTAATTATTTCAATAAGGATTCGGACCCACGACTTTCTGATTAGGATTTTAAGCCTCTGTCACCCCAAGCTATCTAAGAATCGGTTTAAATGCAGATTTTAAATAGTGTTAAATGCAACAACAGGCGGTTTTGCATTTATGCAACAATACAAATTAATGTATTTCGGTAACATCCGAACTGTTAACATTTAACAATTAGAACAAAAAGTGTAACGTCAATAAAAATTGAAGGGAACTGCTGCTGTTTATATTTGTGGTGCAAGATAAATGCTGCATATTTAAGTGGGGTTTATAAATATTAAAGCCTCTTATAAAATACCCATTGCATATTCGAGGCGACCGAAGAAATTTCAGAACAAAATATTAGCAGCTGATAAATTCAGAATCGTGTTCGTTCATAAAATTATTAGGCCTTTAGTCGGTTAATGAGTGGTGCCACTTAAGTGGCTTTGTTCTTGTCAATTAAGAGCCCCTCTCGTTTTTAAATTTCCCCGACTCGCATTACTTCCTACATTCGAACACTTTCCTTTCACGATATTTCAATAGAAAATTTATATTATTTCGAGTCCCACTTATGGTACCATGACAATGTATCATTTAAGTATAGTGACTTGTGCTTTCCTAGAGTTGCGTGCACCTACCGATCCTTTAAATAAAATAGAGTACTAATTTCTATTTAGGCATCTGTTGTATGTTGTTTACATTGGATAATATAATATTCTGTGCTAGACAAATAGATTCTGTCGTCTAGGAGACGTTACACGGTGAATGTTCGTCTTGAGAAGGAGCTCTTGTATATCCTACTTTTATACCCGTTTCCAATTTGCGTCTCATATTCGGCTATGGCAGCGATCTGCCCGGGGAGTAATCACTTAAGAGAATGCCCGTCGAGACACCCGTCCTTCGGGAAAACAACTTCGTGTCTTTAAGCGGTTACTGGAGAAGTACTCGGTTTTTCAGCCTCCATTAGAAATATTTGACCCAGAGACTCGGTGGACCGAAATTGTTTCAATCAATATCCGTGTTTACATTTCTCTCTAACAATCGTAAATTATTTCTACATTGACGGCGCTATCAAAATATATATTTTAATTGTCTGTCTATTTGACGGGGTCATTACATACATACGATGTATTGCATGTGTAAGTAAATAATCCTAAATATCCAAATTGATTCACTGGGATATATAATTTTGCCTACGTTAAATAGGTCAGACTTTTCGGGTGTCCGAAGAACAAAAAACCGTACGAACTACGTTACGGGAGAACCCCAGATATTCTCATTGGGATCACGAACTTTTGTCACCTGAGCTATCATGAAGTACAGGTGTAGTTTTTTTCTGGTTTTAAAAATGTCATAATTTTACTGTCGTCAGTAGCAGCGAATATGCAGTCGGTGAGTGCGAATATCCAAATGGTCTACAACTGGACGAGTTTGTGAATTAGGCGCTTTTTTGGAATCCACATCAGCAGGAATTTTTGATCTGCCGCTAAAATCTGTTTCCGAACCAAACGCGACAGATATCAGAGTCCGGTAACTGTGAGTAAAGTAACTTGTGAGTAAAGCTGGAAACTGATTTCCATTTTTCGAATGTTCGGGCGAATAAAAAGGGAAAGTTGGTGCCCTCTCGGGAAGTGGAAAGTGGAAACTTTCCCTTGAGGAAACTGCCGACTGCGATTTGTAGTTTAAATCTTTTTCTAACCCATTTGTCGACCCTTGTAATGTTGCACGGGGCCTCTGTCAATCCTTTAGCTAGGTCATGTTGTTCTCGACATTACCAACATGAATGAGATATATGAAATATATGTGAAACGTATGGGAGTTTGTGTGAGTATTAGAAGTCAACAGTCATTACATTTGAAGATAAAACTCGTATCATACGACCTAGAGAGTTTTGAAATTCATTTTATGATTGTCTGTGTATGACTCGTAAGAAACAGCAGGTGCGATTACGTTCACCGTTATTCTGTACGAGCGAGATAAATACATGCAGCCGATTATATAACGTTCACAGGTCGTAATTATGCAATTATGCTGTAGTTGTACGGAATAATATGAAAAAAAGATGGATTACGGTCAATTGAATAGAAATGACATTCAAAGTGGAGTTGTCCAACCGCTCAGATAATTGCATTTGTCTGTTCTCCTCTTCTTATGTTTTAATATCAAATGAAGAAAATAACAGCCGCTAGGCCGGCAGTATAATTGTTTGTTGGCTTTGTGAACTTTCATATCCTGTTCGTCTGGCCTTGTCCCAGTTGCAATTACAATATCGTTTTGTCGTTTTTCCGTGGGGATTCAAGCTACATTTGTAAGATGAACTCACGAGTCATAAAATATCCCGGTTTTCCAAATTTTATTCCCGTCTTTCTGCTCGCCCAATCATCCACTCAGGAGATCTACTCTGTCTGGAATAACAAGTCAGAAAGGTGTCTCCAGTGGATGACATCATCATCGTGTGAACCATATCAGGACAATACTTAAATCCATTGCACCTATAACATGAATGATTGTGGACTGTCCAATAAAAGAAAGTTAATGTGACAGTATTTTGTTAAGATATAATAAAAAAATGTTTGTGTACTTTTCGAAGAGAAGAGTTGAAACGACTGCCAGCTAGGCATGTTATTGGTGGTCCATATACCTTTGAATGCCGACTATAAAAGGATTGTATTTCCTGTGTGGAGGGCGTCGACAGGAAGTCTACTGAAAGGAGGGATGGAAGGGATTGCCGGTGGGGGTTATGTGCTATAATTACCAATTGTAATTTTGGAAGCTTCCTGCCCATTTTCGTCTAGCCCATTTCAACCACACATTACACACTTCCACAGACCGGCGTACGCAATTTAAGTTCTGGAAAAATAAAAAAAAACTAAGAATTGAATAAGGACAATAAAGTGAATAATATCCCAGTCTCTTTTACTTGAACATATTTGTGCCCCGATTACGCCCACTTGTCGTGACTAATATTGATACCACTTTCAGGTGCCCGGTTGAGGATAATTTGATCCCTCCCCCCACCCCTTCCAGTGTGGGATTAATCCTCCCATGTTTATCCTTGGCATTTTAAATGATTCCAGTCTGTTTAAATTTAGACGTGTAAATGTCGTACGGCTTTAGCGCCCTCTTCAGTTTCCCTACTGTAATTGGCTCTGGCTGTTGATTCGATATAGGCCGATGTAATTACGATGTAATAAACCCGCATCCCCCGCACCCTCATCTATTATGTAATGTTTGTCATATGTATATATTTAGAAACTGATGGACGAAAATTTGTTTAGGGCCTTGCCACGATTATTTTGGCAACGGGAGGAAATTGGAATATTTTTTTTAACTTAATATTCGTCCTTATCGCGGTTCTGTTGACCATGAATTTTCGTGATTTTGCGATTGTGTACCAATAACGTTTGGTCTGAATATCGGTCGCTCTCATATTTCG
This sequence comes from Lethocerus indicus, assembly GCA_019843655.1. NCBI lineage: Eukaryota > Metazoa > Arthropoda > Insecta > Hemiptera > Belostomatidae > Lethocerus > Lethocerus indicus. The sequence continues at coordinate 3,293,726 of JACDQD010000006.1, forward strand.
ATTGCTGCTACAAACCGTTATCGTTACGATGTTAACTTAAAAAAACAACATATTTTAGTCGAACATTTGTTCTTCGCTGTAATTTTGAAGACGAATCGAGTTAATTGACGGAACGAAACCGAACCAATCAACAACAGATTGGTTGCTTTGCATATTTTATGACAGAAATTGACTAAGTCGTTTTGGGGAAAGTATGTTTGCTTCAACATAATAACAACGCACGTTGTTTCTTTTGTATTATATTTTTCCAAAGCTCTCAGCCCTCAAATCATTTAGAGATGCCATGTTTTTGGTGTTTAACAGTCTGTCGTCTGGAGTAAGGCAAGTTTTGTATATTTCCTTTCGTGCAGATTCCTGTTTACTGTCTTGTATACAAACAAAATATAAAGAGGAATGATCTAGAAGAGATGCTTAAATAAAGTTCTTTGTTTTCTCACCATGTCCATATTTTTCATTGTCAATCGTTTCGCATATTAATTATGAATTGGCAACTCTTTTTCCCCGTTTGTGAGCTGCTGCCCGATTGGTCCGCTTGTCATTCCCAAAGTGTATTTCTCTCATCCGGGTAAGCTTTGAAGCTTTATGTACTCCTAATCCTTTAGGAAGTTAGAAAGTTGACCCGATCGAACGATCCGGGTCCACTGAGAGCGTTGAACCCTATCCTCGCCCACGCTTCGCGCCTTCCCACCCCCGCCCTCCCTGCCCCTTCACATCCCTTCTATCCTAACCGTTTCTGCTATTTCCTATCAATAGAGTCTGTTAATTTTTCTAAAACTTTAAAAACAGAAATTGGAGTTACAACTTCACTGTATCACCGTTCAAACCGGGAGTTGTTTCAGAAAACCCGGCCGTGCCCCCTCGGCCGCGAATCACCCACTCGAGAGTGAAGTCACTTCTAAGTTAGAAACCCGATAGTGTTTATTTACTTAATTAAGCGTCTAGTCTCTGTGCAATCGCCCCCCTTTCCCACTTGGCATCTGGCCAAGCAGATGTACCAGCAGATAATTGGCTGAGGTCAGGATAGTTTTTAGCAATTTCAAAATTAATATTAAAACAGACCAATTAATAAGCGATGGTATTATTGATAATAGGGCGAATTTAAAAGGTAGGAATGCGCATTCCATTCTGAAAATAACGAAAGCATGAAGTAGCATGAAGGATAATTAAATAAGATTTATATATTCCTATTATATGAATTTTGAACTACTTTTGTATGAAATTAAAGGGATGTAGGAAAATAAATGAATAAATTATTCAATAAAAAACATAAGAAATAACCAATAAAACTATCTGAGTCGTTCTACGAGTCACAAATTAAATAGGCATTGATAGAATTAATACGATAAATACAAATTTGTATATATAAAAAACGTTGTTTGGAATATCTGTTTTGTGGTTTGCAATGGTTCCTCGATCTCCTGTATGTATAAATATATAATATATTTTTATGTGTGTGTTTTGGTATTTGGGAATGTCATTGTTCAATTAGATCGGGTCGGGATTTCGTTAAATGGCTTATGTCTTGTTTGGTTTATCGGGTGTTTGCAGTTACCAAGTTTCTTTTGTCGAGCTGTACCAACCGGGTGAATATGGAGTCACTTCGCGAGTTTCATTTATCACTCTGTTTGTTCCCGATCATGTTTTTGTTTGTCTTTGCTCTTTTGTTGTCTTGTTTCGCGGACGGAGCGCATAATATGTTTTGTTTGTCTTGACTCGGTGTTATATTTTATGAGGCCCCTATGCTCTGTTAAAAGTGGTCCGCTATTTTTCAACCGGTCTGTCCGATGAATAAAAAAAAAACGGTAGCACTTTATAGACGGCAAAACCTAGGCGGTAAATGGGCGAATACTCTTCTGGCGTTTCAAGGACTGAAACTGTTAGCCGGGTAGTTTGGTCTAAATCTATTATTAAAATGTAGCAGCGGGCGACAAAAGGCCATAAGGGGCGTCGAAAACGGCGTTCATGAATTCCATTTTGCGGTGCCGGCCGCGTGAAACCTGGGATTTCTGGTTTGAGTATTCATATTTGATGGGGGCGGGGGTTGGCCCATTTTGCCCCGGCTGGAGTTGGCTCGAGAGGAGCATGGCTAAGAGAGCACAACCACCCTCCAATTACCTGTCCGGGACAGCCCCCTGTTTCCTTCCACCCCTACAGCCCTCTCTTCATCCCCCTTCTATTTAATGAATATTAACCGGATCACTTTCGAACCTCAGAGGACACTCGGACCCACCTCCTCTAAGGACCCCCACTTGGAATGGATTTTAGCCGCCCGAAATCCAAACCGACCGCATATTAACCCCGAAGTCCGACTCAATAGGATTTATACCAAGATAGGATAACTAATACATCCCACAGATTTAACATGTATCTACTGAACTTATATTATTACCATATCCATTTCCATATCGTTCTGGAATTAAAAAAATGGGCTAGAAATTGTTTGTAGTTTGGTGCAATTCTTCCTGTGTTTAATAAAATGAAACTATCCCAACAAATAAAAATAAAAACAACGCTCAGCAATATAACAATCATTTTATAGGCAGACGCGTCCGGAGGAATATGATAATTGTGACTGATCTGTTTCCGCTCGCCGGTTCGTTCTTGTTTCGGCTCTGCCTCACTCTGGTTAGATTAGCCGACGGTCGTGCTCCGAAGCATATTTCTGTGTTAGTATTCGGTGATTAAACATTTCAACAGAAACTTTTGTTAACTTATATATAAAAAAAATCATATTGAAAAGATGCAATTTCTGTTGTTGAACACTTTTCACGAATCAGTCTGTTTCATCAATTTTATCGCACGCAGGTGCGGACTTTAGTTCATTACTTTGGTGTGATATTTAACTTTTCTTTTACCCCTGTTTTTATATTTGTTTGTGAAATACTCTTGCTCGGTCCACACAGAATCCTTCCGGGAGACCCCTAGGGAGTCGCGGTCTGCTCATTTAGGCCTCCGCATTTTTTGTCTGTACCCTACCTCAATACTGCAATATTTGATTCATATCTTGAAATTAACAATAATTAAATACTAACGCGGTTTTTCTTGCGGATTAATAATCGATATCGATTAAAGGTCTCGGATTTTCTTTTTAATTTCACGCTCCAGCCACAGGCCGACGCCTTTAGGTTCAATTGCGTCTTGCCCGGATTTGTTATTCAGCGTAGACCTCTTGTTATACGCCCAATGAATATTCATTTCTCGTCAATTCTTAACGACTGTATATCGCTCTGGCGCAGTATTTTCAACATGCCGATGACCGCCGGCTTCTCTGAATCACAGAACGCCTCACCCCCCACCAACACCAACTGAAGTCATCGCTATCCTCTTGAGTAATACTTTTATCTCGACAACTTCCCATTTAGTTCATTCGAGGAAATTACTAAATGAGTTAAATTAGACCATGTCCGATGATGAAATACAACTATTATTTAAATGCCAGTGTGCGGTATAAGAAGAAATAATTGAAAAATCAGTATATTAAATATGATAATGAAAAAAAAAACAGGGATTATGTTTCGGTCCTTCCGAAATTATGTCTTGGATTATATCCTTCATTTCATTTTGAGTCAAGCATTCATCAGGACGGCATATTGCTTGTAATTACAATAAATAAATAATAACTGTAAATAATAAATAAATGGGCGACAAGTTACGCGACAGAAAATCGCGGCGGACAATTCGCATAAGAACCCGTCCAGTGAAACACAGTACATCACACAGTTTCAGGCGTTCTATACTTTCGTCGATCGATTATTCAGAATTGCCCCAATTCGAAAATTGGTCCCGAACTATTATCTGGAGAGTGAGAGGGAGGGAGGGAGGGAGGGATGGAGGGAGGGAGGGAGGGAGGGATGGAGGAACACTCATTCTAATGAGGGCCATCGTTTAGGCCATCGATTGGTAAACGTCCCGATTGTTTACACCGGGCAATTCCTTTAAGGGAGGCCGCTCGTAAAAAGAAGCGGTTTGGTCACTAAAGGCAACGCATTTTCTTATCGCCCTCCTCTACTTCTGCTTTCTCTTAAACCTTATTCCACTTCTTCGTCTTCTTCTTCTTCTGCTTCGGCGTGATCGATGCCGCTCGTAAATTCGGCGAGGATCCCCTATATAATTTTTATAAAGGCGTTATTACGATTTTAAGACCGGTTTACTCAACATGAAATATTGTTAATGCCGGTAGAGCGCCAGGATTTAAGACATATAATTCCCGAAGTTCTACATTTTTCCCCTCAACCCTCGGGGGGTAAATATAAATTTGAACAAGAGTTTTTAGCCTGATTTTTTTATGGACGTTTAGTTTGATGGATTGCGCTTTGGCGATTCTTAAATTAGATATTCATATTCTGCCTGCAACGCCGATAACTAAAACCGATAACCAATAAATAGTGTAGAACAGTTTCTCCCGCCTGGCGATGTTTTTCGACGATTCATAAAATGTATTGGATGGATCGATCAGAATCCAGTGGATGCAATAAACCTGGAAAGGGGCGGATCTAATTCGTTTTAAATAATATTCTTCCGAATTGGAGCCAATCCAATTTCATCCCTCCCCGGCCGGGGGTGCTGACCGCCTTTCCAGACAAGATTACTCTCCAGTGCCTCCCTTAAACATTTCCTCCGGTATATAACACCCGTTAAGTAAACACGCTGCAAATTTATTTTTCTCCGCAGGGATAAAATCATTTTTCCGAGATTCCTTCGCCCGTTGTCTCATTTCCGTTTGAATCGTGCCCAACGCTATTACATAAGGCGAGTGACTTATATGACATAGTATTTTGATTCATACAGCAGTTGTCCGATTGATGTAAATGATGTGTTTGATCGTCAGAAATAAATAAGAGGTTTGGTTTCATAAGGCGTGGATGAAGTTAGGGTTTTCAACTCTACGTTGTACCTTTCTTGCCTATTTCAAAAATTTATTAGTTGTTATTATTAATCGAGCATTTGTGATGTAATTTTATTAAATTTCTGAATATTAGTACGTTATTGTCTCTCTCTCCCTTCTTTCGGTTGCAATTAACTAGACAGGTTTCGGCATTTAGCCATTCCCGAGGATGATGCTATTCCATTGTAATTTTTTCCAACATATTACACAGTAGTATTATGCTGTTTGATATTATTAATGGTAGAATCGAGAAAATGTGTTCTTATAGATACATATGAAATGATATGTGTGTATCGTTAAAAATAGATTAGGACCGTAGTAGTAGTATAACTGTTGACTGTAATTATTCATACAGCTGAGAGTGGGCGCGATTTGTCGGTCGCTAATATCAGGATGGATCAATTACTTTAAGGGCTCTTGCTCCTTTGACGTTCACAAAACGTTTTGCCAGCATAAAGTTATTAGGGGTCATATTTTATAGGGGTTGTGCGTGTTGCTGGAGTACAGTGGTCTATTTAAAAATTGATTTCCACCACCCTCCAGGAGAGGGCGCCGTATCCATCCCCTAGACGCTTTTGGGGGTTGATGCGTTCCGCGTCGGAAATAACCGTCGCCCCATCTCGTATGTTCAAGACTACCCCTGTAAAATATGGGATCGCATTCTTTATAGCAATTTCTTCACAATATATTTAAAAAACAGTCGACCGAACGGCATTTTCTGGAACTATAAAATTCCTACCCGTCAAGGACCATCGGAGCTTCAACAACGATTCTAAATTTGTATTTTTTTCATCTTAATTTCAGGTTATACTTCATCTATCAAACTTTGTTATACATCGCTCGCCAAATTGTAAATTGCTCCGGTTTCGGTTTCAACCCCCGGGCAGTAATATTCCATCAGGAGTTATTATTTTTGCTTACTTATTTCACCATTTTAAAGATCCCCATTCACCAACCTCGTTACGGGTCGTTTCAATTTGCGTGTAGGTTTTAAGTCCGTAAGGCAATAATTAGTAGAAGTTACAATTTAAGAGTTTGCTGTGGGTTACGTCAGCGATAATCTTATTATAAACAAGACTCTAATATCTTTCACAGCCTTCGTGCCTATTAGTTGCAAGCGTTACATGCAAGAATATAGGTTGTGCAGTATTTAGGTACTATTCGGTTACCATTTCTTAAATTTCTTCTGTTTGTTCACCGTCTCCTTTACACTGTTTTACTTTATAAGAAATTTCCTTTTGAGCGTAGTATACAACGTGCGAACGCTACGGGTCGTTATGTTGAACTGAATTTTATGATATTGAAACCATTAGGCCAATATTTGTGGAGGAAATTCAGGACGGAGGTCCAGTTTAGCGGTGGACCATGAATTTAAATTTTGAACTACGTGCGGGAATAATTTAACTCCACTTGGGGAGTCGCGCTAGCCTTTCGGCCGGACCGTTTATAACAGGAATCGCTTATTACCATAGCTTCATTCAAGCTTTCTATATTCGACTTATTGACCAACATTCAGTCGTAACCTCTGACATCACTCTTGCGCAACTGGGAACAATCAACCGGAACTAGCCCGATTTAAAGCTGATTAATTGAAACAAAATACAGATGTAATAGGATCATTCGAATCGAAGTTTCGTCAAAACAATAAAGGGCTTTGTTCTTAGCGGTCAGTGTATGATTGCGAAACCCAATTCCTACTTTATCAAATTGTGTGATTGACTGCCTAACTAATAAACAAAAATAGTCAGTATGTTCTTAACAAATTCATTATATTGGAACAAAGTAAAAGTAATAATTATTATTTTAATAAAATAAGAAACAATTATTCTATTCTGTCGAAAGTATATATTCTTACTACTTCATCTCTATGCAGGATAGATGGACAAATATCTAATCTACTTTGTTCAGTGAACTTTCTCTGTAGGGATAATTAATTAATTTCTCCGAATCCAATCTGGATGAACTTTGTAATGAGAGCGAATGATTTTTTAATATTTCAGTTTTCATTTTTGAGTAAATCTGTTCAGAAACCTTAATTCTGCAGCCGAATTCGAGTCAAGTTAAAGTAGATTATATTCTTAGATAGCCTTGAAAGAAAGGGAAATTATAAATTCTGTAAGTAATTATTTCTCTTTTACCATTTTTCGTGCTTGAGATTAATTCATTGATTCATTCTTAAACTTACAGTTCTGCACAAATTTTAAACTGAGTAATGATAATACAGTGTTTCTAAAATGACTTCAGAATAGTAGATATTATTAGTTTATGTAGCTGGACTTGTTATTAATTAGTGAAACGAGCTCACAAGGACTGAACTCGCTTAAAGCAATAGAAGTTGTTTAGATTTCTCATTTTCTCTGTGTTTAATAAAGTTTTACAGGGATACAGATGCAGGCTTACCTGCAGTAGTAAACTAGCCATAATCCAACTCTAATGGGTTCCCCGCCCTTACCTTAATACTGAAGCTACATATTTGCTCTTTTGGCAATTATTTATTGTACTTTACAGTAAGCGGAGGGATTAGGTACTTTATTCGCTCGATTGTTTCTCTTAAATTGTTTTATGGCCGAAGGATGCCCGAAAAAGATAGGAAATAACATTTCTATCGTTATTGAAGATTTGTCATGAAAACGATAACCAAATTGGGTCTAATCTAAGAAAATTTATATTACATTTTTCTATTCTTATAAAAAAATATCGTAATAAAAATCGCGAACTCATTTTTTTAAGGTTATTGCAATATTTTAATATATATTTAATAACGGTTAATCCGCATAACGAGTAAAATGCCGGAGTAGGTTATGCAATCGAAATGACTGGAATATACAAATATCGATTTACGCATTGCCGTTTCAGGGAGGTGTTGCCCGGGCGCAGACTGGAGCGGGTCCGAAAGGGACATAGCGGTCCCCAAAAAGAGGAGAAGGCGGCAGTTCAATAACGACCCGGGAGTTCACGACGATGACGACGACGACGACGATGAGGAGGACGAGGAGATTTACGACGACGAAGAAGAAGAGGAAGAGGACATAGAAGAACTTGTCCAACCGTCGGTCTCGTCGCGCTCCAGCAGCCTCTTACAGTTCGAAACGTTGGAGAAACACTGCGAAACGGTGTTCAGGACGTCCGCCTCCGCAGAACCCTTCCCCCACTCGCCTTCGATAGGCTCCAGCTTCAGCTTCGACTCCCTCGAAAACTCCAGGGGCAGATTTTACAGCTCGGTCGACAGTCTCAACGAAAAGTCGAGCTTGACATCGTCCTGCCTGGAGACGAGCAGCGAGGTGTGCACGTCCGACGAAGAGGAGGACGGGGGCCGGTGCTCGGCGCAGAAGAAGGCGGCGGCTCGCGGGTGCAACGGGCTGAGGGCCCACAGGAGCTTCGACAGCCTGGTGACCTCCTGCCAGGAGACGGGGACCGCCACCCTCACACAGCAGCCCCTCAACGGCGAGTTCAGCCAGAGCCTCAACGACAACTCCCTGCCCCCGGAGGGGCCCGAGATAGAGGTGCCGCCCCCCTCCTGCAGGGGCTTCTACAAGACTATGGAGTGCCTCCACGAAGTGGGCGGATTCGACAGGTCCTCCGCCAAGAACAAGATAGACAGGGGCGACAAGCCGTCGATCGGCAGGGATTCGGGCGAGGTCGGAGCCAAGAGGTCCGTAGAAAATCTGAGCGAGGATTCCGGATTCGGCGAGCACATCCCGAAGGGCAGCGCCGGTACAGCGGAGAGGAGGAGCGGCTCGGGAGCGTTCGCGGTCGAGGAGAAGCGCGACGACGATCGGACCTCCGACTCGAGTTACGGGTCGGACGTCGGCGGCAACGGTGTAAAAATAGCGGGAGAAGCGTCTAGCGCGGGGGCCGACGGCCCGACTAAATTTAGCGGCCAGAGTTGGCAGAGCACTCCCGACCTCGGGGGACGACAGTCGCCGTCCCCAGCCCGCCCAGATAACACCTCCGCATCTACGCTGCGCCACGATTTCGGAGGTACGCGATTGACCACATCCGCCGCGTCTCTTCTCTCTTTCACCATCAAGGACGACGAGGATGAAATTTTGATAGTGCCGGAAAACAAATCGTTCGGTGGTATCCGTCGGAAAATGGCGTCCAGGACGGCGGTATCGAGCACTCCGAACCTCTTCACGGCCGAGTATTCGGAAAAAGACGGCGGCGGTTTCGGCGATCCCCGAGCTCTGGTGAGGTCGCTGTCTTTTAAACACTCCCAGGACGGAAAGCTCGGGAAATCTCCGTCCAGAGGAAGCAACGTCCAGATAACGACGAGTTTCATCAACTTGTCCGGCTCGAACAGCGGGAGCACCAAGGGAGTCCACTTTTGTCCGGTGGTGTCGGAGGTGAGCTGGCGGGAGAGCGACGACGACAGCCACGGAAGATGCACGCCCGGAGGAGAGAGGGGCCCGGAGGAGGAGGAGGAGGAGGAGGAAGAGCGAGAGGACGAGGGCGTGTGGGTGGTGCCGCACCGGTACAAGGCCGAGCTCGAGCATGGTGGGGAGAAACAGGAGGGAGTAGCGTCGCGGCCCCAGCTCCAGGTTCCAGTCGGTGTCGAGCGCCCGGTCAAAATGGAGGAGAACGCCACGGCCACCAAACGCCAGCATCACAAGAGCAAGGGGATAGGAGGCTTCTTTCAGAGGTTTTCCCTGAGGAGACTCAGCGGCAGAGAGAAGAAGAGGAAAGAGAAGAAGAAGGAGGCGGTGGCCGTCATCGGGGGTAGCGGCTCCGCGGAGCGCGCCCCCAAGGACGACAACGGGGTAGAAGACGTCCAGATAATCCCGCTGCATCCTCCGGAGGACGAGGAGGCCGGGAGCGCGGTAGTGTCCGGTAAGCCGCCGCTGCCGCCCCAGGGAGGGCGCAGGCGCTGCGAGTTGGGGCCGGGGGCGGCGGAGCCGGGGGCCGCCACCGCCAGTAGTGCCATGTCGTCGTCCAGGACACGGCCCCCTCAGCCGCCCCCGCCGACACCGCCCCACAGACAACAACACAGGCAACACGACACCTCGGGCCTCCTCGAGACCGACATAGACTCGGCCGACAATGTGGCCGCTGCCGGCCAGGTGGCCGCCCCCGGCAAGAAGGCCAGGAGCCTCCTCGACTTGGGCGACTCCCACCTGGCCCCCTGCCCTCCACAAGACCACCAGGCCAATCACCAGGACAACAGGGCCAAGTCCATGGAGTTTCTCCTCGACAAGGACAATCAACATGCCGCCAAGGTAGATACTATTATCCTTTTATATTATTAGAGTATTTTCCCTCTTATCTATGTTGTTCTACCTAGCGAATTTATTTAATTTCCACTATTACTTAATTCCCGCTTCCAGTAACTTGTTATCATACAGAACAAAATATAGAGCCGCTATATTCGTTTTATTTTCGGATTTATATTTAGCGTTAGTAACTTTTACACCGACTTTTATAATAAAATATATTATATTTTACGGCCTAATATCGGTAGCTCGGTTTACGAGGTTTGCCTAATTACACTAGTGCAATTCCTGGCTGCTATTATCCGTCGTTTTTTGTCCATTGGCGTATCGAAGTTCGATGAGACAAAAATGTCAGTTAGGAGCTGGCCCCATTATTGTTCACTTATCTTGGGCTTAAGCTGGGATTCTGGGCTTTGCTACACAATGCAATGGGGATTGTCGTCTCCGTGTTCTGTCCCCGTTCCCTGCTTCTCCCCTATTTCGCTCAACTCGTAGGCGTTTAGTAAAAATCGGTAAAAATTCTTGCCTGAATGTTGTTCTAAAAATAAATCCGCGAATAAAAATTTCTTAACGAGCATTACTAAACTAACGCCAGTATATTATCGCGGGATGCTGAGCACCTGATCTGTGGTACAGATGATAGTCTACTTTTTTCCTATGCTAGAAGTAGAGATTTACGAGCCTCCAGCCACCTAATACCTGTGACCTAATTTCGTTTTGGTTCCTGGGATTTGGCACGAGGCGCTTCCCGACCCTGATTTGTATAACACTGAACTGTAAAAGGAAATTTAACATTTATCCACGGCGTATATGTAGCGAAATGAAAATCGAGCAGTTGTATCGGATATTTCGGTTTATATTTTATGGATTTTATTACGAACCGTGTACTGTATATATTTAAACTTTGTATTCGAATAATGCGTGTTAACGCTGTGTTGCAATCCGTGACCCATGAATATTTTTAAGATCGCAATTATCTCTTGTAATTTATATGGCGATACCGCCCACCGCCCCTATCACACTGGCACGTCTTATCTCGTTGCCGAGTTGTGGCCCCTATCGCAGAATTTCTTTTTATTCACATTGTAAATTCCTCTCACGCGTCCGTACATTTGTTTAGCGCATTCGAAAAATTACAACCCAGCAATTTTTATATATAATACAATTAAAGGGGACGAAGATTAATTTCCATTGTATCGCTGTGGGTTTTGAGCTTATTCCCAATCCGGTCGTTTAAGATTGTGCGAATTCATTGGTTTTTGTATTGTACTTCCCTACGTAAATTGGCCCGTTGTATAAGCTTACACGTAGTAATTACGTGGCCCATTACGTCCGCAGTAAACGATTACTTAGATGGGCGTTGTGGCTTGCGTAATTATGGATGTATCGGGCAGGTCGACCACTTTCGTCTTGTACCAATTATCTATTAGTCTTCCAATTGTAACTTATAGGGACATTATTCCTGGTCTTTCTTTTATAATTTCCCAATATGAAAGTTGAAAGATCGTAATCGATTTTTATATTGTATATTTCAGAAAGGGAAAATAGTATGAATTTATAAATCTGGTAGGATTGAACCTCATTTTTTTAAATCAACAAGTAAATGGGTTTCTTAAATTATAGCTGGTAAATTTATTAACACGCTAATCTAGGTTTTGTTAATACCATAGAGTAATGCTAATAGTACCGTTGGTTTCATAAACAGTCTGTTTGTAAAGAAAAATAAAACGACAAAAGCTCGCAATCGGAAAACTACTAAAGAATAAACTGATCATTACTTACGTCGAGTGATCCTTCTTCAAACTATGATTATCTATCGACATAAGGAACAGATTGTCAAGGGTTTATTGCAGTAATCACGAAAAGGCGTTTTAAACTCCACTGCCCTCCTCTAATCTAAATCGTGAATGAAGAAAATTGTCTAGTAGTTGATTTATTTGAAGATAAGTATCGACTCTAATAATCCCCGGCTCTTATTGTACATATCCACTGCTATCTTTCATGTAGAACACACCTCTGTTTGCCAGCATTTATAACTGTACTTGATTTTTTTCAAATAGTTATTTTCTACCGATGAAAATAGCGTAGTACCGTCGGTCACGAGCGGTTGAGGTGGGCGTGGACCGCCCTCAGACCAATTGCGATTCACTGTACCGGATCTTATTTGACATGTAACAACTGAACTGGGTATGAATGAATGAATATGTGTAAGAAATAAGATGTGGAAAGTATATTTACATACAGACAACTTATTTTTCGTGATAGAGCTATATATTGTAGGGTGCGATATTTCATTTGGTAAACTGGAAATGGGAAAAACGGTTATATACAAACAACTCACATTCAGAATTTACTCTGAATGTGACAGGGCGTTGGTGAGAATGGCCCTCTCCAACCAGAACAGATGGCGTCAGGTTTTTTTTTTGTTTCTTTTTTCTCGAGTCAAAACTACGATCTTATTCCTGCAACAGTATAATCCTCGTCCGCACTTAAGATACATCTTCTTCTATCTATATCGTAGAACCCTGGATATAATTTAAGGGTTTCTCTTTAAAATTATTGAGAGTGAACGTAATCCGGATTTTAAAGGATTATCGAAAGTTAGTTTCGGTTATATTTCTCTTGCCACTGCTAATCGATTCCGATTTGCTTTCTATAGAAAAACTACGAATACGCCTCCTCTTCACTCGGTATATCCGAATTCAGCATCTACCTACGTGTTATTTCGACACTCTTAAAAGGAGGACTAATTTCTGCAGTGCAATTTGAGAACCGCCGGTGATAAATTCAAATTTGCTGTTGAGCATTTACACGGCCCTTTCGAACTTGTAATTCGTGTTCCGGACGGTTGGGGGTGAATGGGGTTGGTGGTGGGCGGGTAAGTTAATGGAGTATGACGGGGGCCGAGCGCACGGCCGTATTCTGTCCTCCGGACGGCGGATCGAATGCCGAGTCTCCCGGTCTTCCTTAAATCTTACGCGAATGGTTCAATTTGTACTTGTCTAATTTATGATCGGGGCGGCCGTGCGTGTGTGTGTGCTCTCCCCCATTCATCAACGCCACCGCCCCCGCCGACCCCTCATCGGCCTATATTTAGAGGCGCGTGCAGTCGATTTTGCTGCCCCTTTTCCTTCTGCTATGTGTATACACAACTCTCGTGTTCTCCCGGCTGACGTATTTTCTCCGGCCGTCCTGGAACGATACTATCGGTTCCCTGGATAAAAGTCCCGGGAGACGGTAAAATATGTATGAGAGTTGGGCGGAGAATGAAGTCTCGACCAGCGTAGAAACTCGGCGACAAAGCACTTCGACATAAAAGAAAAGGCTTTTAGCCCCTGAAATAAGAAACCGTACTGAATATTATAGCAGCATATAGTTTGCATATAGTGCGTATATTTTTAGATATTGTTTTTGAATAGTCCAATAAGGCACATTGAAACCTTGAAACCGTGTTTATATTGTTCATAAAAAAAATATCAGTTTTGCATGAACATTGTCCCCCCTTGAACATACGTATTTTTTCCTTCAATCAAAGAAGGAGTAGGACATTGAACGTTTATTGGTTCTTATTGTGTTCAAAATAGTCTGCTATTAATGATATCTCCGTTGTTTTAGGTAATTGATCAAAACGTTCAAAATTTCACCCCCTCTCGGAATATACCGTGTTCATGAACATTACAGCGGTGTCTAACGGTAACTGATTTCAACATTTTCAGTAACATTATTCCTTACACCGAACGCCTGGTAACTGATTATACGTGCCTGAAACTCATACGTAACCATATGCGAATATCAACATTCACTCGATTTTCTGTCTCCACTTTCCTATTCGGACGTACGATATGTAGATCGTTTTCGATCTCACATTGATTACATTTGCATTCAAATAGGAATAAATTGAGGTTCGCACCGGCGAGTTAACCTAATGATTTAAAATATAACAAAGAAAAATAGAAGCTATAAAACTCCGTACAGTAATAAAAAAAAGAACATGGCGATTATTAGCGAATGAATCAAAATTATTTTCGTAATATTGAAAAAAAGAGTGAAATATCGGAGATTATTAAATAAATCCGCCCGGTCGATAAGCGATTCCTTTCAGCCGATTGTCAAACGGGGTGTTTGAAAATAAGACGGATGGCAGTCTATTCCCGGTTGACCCGAAAGATGATTTTTCATGCCTAGGGGTAGGGGAGGTCCATTTTCATTTTGCGGCGTGGGATGAACGGGAAGGGTAGTCCACTGAAGAGGGGGGATGGGGATGGTTTCATCCGGTCAAGGGGTATCGAGCGAGCTGCAAGGGCATCATCCCCGCCCTATTAATTAACCTACATTCGCCGAACCCCCTCGTGGACATCACAACCCCCATTACGAGCGGCCCCTCCCACCCCTCTCTCGCTCCCGCGATTTGATACTACTTAACGCGCCTAATCGTTTAGCGACGATTTGATTCCTTATTTAAAAATCGTTTCAACCACTTTACTCATTACATGCTGTACTCACAGTAAATACCATCATTTCCAATATAAAGTTTATAACGCTGTAGGATACACATGCACTTGTATCAATTTGAATAGAGTATATATTTGATCAACGAGTGTTATGCCGTTTGGAGTAGTTGTTTGCCTCTGAACTAAAGTTTTGACTAATTAATGCTCAGTATAATTTTCGTATCATTGTAGGTATTGAAACTAGTTTAGCAATGTATAATGTATGCTTGTAAAATAGGGGGTTGCACGCCTTACACATTGCTCCTACTATTTATAACCGATCCGATTTTCATTTATATTGATGTTTCAACTGAAATAATGTGATTCTATAGAAATTGTGTCTATGCAAGCGTTTAGCCGGGGGGTGTTTTATTTCCGATGACAGAGTTGTTCGTTCGTTCGTTTCAGACCCGTATCATGACGCTGCCCAACCGTGGAATTGATATGTGCCCCGGTTCAGCTAACTGTATATCGCGCGACCACGGGGTGCATGTGGTGGAGGGGTGGACGGACGGACGTTCGAACGAATATTACATCAAAAGACCCGACAAAGTACAAAGTGGGCTTAAATTAGAAGTCCGGGCTTGAAGCGCCGCGCCGCGTCTGAGATTTGGCCTACAGCCACTTTCTCTTTGAACACTTTTCTTCGCCCATTTTCAACGGTCAATTTTCATTCCTCTTTATATTATTAGAACGGCCGTTCCGTTTTCCCGTGTTTAAGCTTTTCCAGACGATTTTTATTAAAAAAATTGTTCACCTTCTGTCGTCGGGTCTGATATCGTGTTTACGATATATATATATATATATATATATATATATATATATATATATATATATATATTATTTTTTAATATTCCGGTCATGTTGTATAGGGCGTTGAACCCTAGCACGTTTAGTGTGGGAAATCGTCGGCAAGAATGCGATAAATAATGTAGATTCGAACTGGTTGAAAAAAGCTACTGAAAGCACTTCCAAACCCCTTATCACGCAACTGGTGTAATATACATGTGGTCCCCCAACTATCCACATACATCAGTATTACCCCCCACCTACCTCCCCGCTGTGTATCTACCAGTTTTACATTAGTGTCAATAATTCATTCACTTTTCATGTACTCATTCATTTGATTAATTATACAGTCAGTGTGGACGCGGAGAAATGTCGTGTCCAATATCCGTTTTTCTGACGTCGTTAACTGTTGATAAAACGAATTTTAATTTAAACGAAAGTTTCTACCGTCGGTGTGTAATAGTGTGTCGGATCGGAAGGCGTTCGGCCCGAGGTCGGAGACCCGGAAATTAACCTGAGAGTTATCGATTTGGCTACACGTGAAGTTTTAGTATAGCCCAAACTGCGGCTGACATTGTTTTTTTTTGGAACGTCCAATCGTGGATATGGTATTATTTTGCGGACAGATAAAGTTTTATGAAATGCCTGTAATCAAATTGTTGTCTCGAGCTCTGTCGGGGTGGGTCAGCTGTCCGAGATCGATAGGGGGTCGGTCCCTCCCCGTGCGTGACCTACCTACCCACAACGCACTCCGTTCAACCCCTTTTCGGCCGAAATAAGTATTCATTGAGCTTTTTTTAGACTTTCCCCATACCGGGGGGAAAGAAATCGTTTTAGTCGCCAAGAGATATTCGAACGAATGATACCATTTATTCACTCCCCATGAAATTATGTGAACGGCTACAACAAGAACTCAGAACGCTATTTATAATCTACGGCATTTGGAACATAATTTAGTATATAGGCCTCCCTCGTCGTAATTAAACACCCCCAGGTTCAGTATAAGTTCCGTATTTCCAAAGTCGGAATAAAGTTCTAAGAGCTCGCATAGTCTAGATCTATGATCTAGACTAACTCATAACTAGTCTAACTAAGCTATAACTAGTCATAACTGCTCATAACTAAATTATTTACAGGCAGCGTTGTGCTTTTTATAATATGATCGTGTATTTTATAATAATTTATGCTTACATTTTATCTTGTGGGTCTTTAGAAGCATAAGCTATTATTTCCTGTATCGTTTTTTAGTTGATATTTCTTATTCGAAAGTAATTTTTTAGAATCCAGCAAAATAATCCTCTTAATTCCTGAAAGGCTTCTAAGTTGAATTGAATGGACTGGATTAGTCATTTATAATTCTTTCTACGTTATCTCCATGAAATAAATCTGTGTTGAAAATTGAGTTGGTTTATTTACCGCACGCCACTATTTGTATTTTCGTAAATCAGATTTATTATCTATAATGGAAAAATTGCAATGGCGATGAAACCGGCTTGTTAGCGCTGTTTTAATCCTTTAGCGTTAAAGCCCCCTCTGGGTTTAATAGAAAAATCTCGGTCACGCTAAGCTCAGGGTTGTTTGTTGGGGTCTACCATTGTTAAGTCTACCTTTGAGAGTTAGATTTATAAAACTTATCTCCCCCACCCCAATAGTCGGTGGCGGCTCGCGTGCTTCTTCTGGGGACCGTTTACCCTATCGCCTTCAGTTAAACACTGAATTGCTGTCGCTGCGTATTCTCTATCGTATTTCGAGTTGTACCTTTCAAATCACGAAATATATAAAACAAAATAAATAACTCGAGACTATCCGAGGAAAGTATTTCGAGCTGTGGAAAATACAACAAGCAAATATTTCGATGTGGTAACATCCTTTGAATGATTTCAAAATTTCATATCTTAGCTTACAAGCATATGTAGGAAACTGTGTGTGTGTGTGTGTGTGCCGATTCCAGATTAGACCGCAACTTTTCAAGGAAACATTGCATAACATAAAACTGTTCTCCTGCAAACACGTGTCCAGATATCGTATCTTCTTTTGGTGTTCTGGTTTTGTTACAAAATTCTGGGATTTGAGAATGTACTGGTCGAATTTCAACCTTGACAAAAAAATTATACCCGTGTATAGTGTTTTTTGTTTGGCCAGCTGAAGTCTCACATTATTTTTATCCACATTTTAGATTTTTGCCGTTTCTGGCGTCAATTCTTTCCATTATTGCCAGTTGGGCGGTTTTTTCTGAAATGAAAATCGATTCAGCGCCACCTATATATCGCCTAGTAAGCGTAAACACCGGTTTTCCCCCTAAATGGCAGACGCCAGCGGAATATTGGCGCTTAAGCGTGTAAACATAGTTTAATATTAACAGGCAACTGAGCAAGACATTTCTGGAAGAATTTGGTCACTTCGGAAGGGCCGCGTTATTTCAACCCATTGGGGCACAAAATTTGATATTTTGACGATACAAATATCCAAACAGCTACCAACATTTCCTGTCATATATCTTTATTTAATGTTTCCGCAAGGGTTAAAAAATGCTACTGACATAAGCATATTTTATTATTTTCTGTCAATAATAACCCAAAAAGCAAAAAGTCGGGCTTGAAGCTGCCGGCTCGAAAAGAAATTGAGATTTTTACGAATTTTCTTTTGGCGAGGGCACGGAATGTGCAAGAAAAAGCAGCAATTGGCTCTAGGTAATTGGGGCGTCGAAAGAAAACCGGTCATTAATATCGGAATTCCATAAATCGATCCGCACTTTTTTTTCAAAATAACAATCTCACTAAAAATAAAACAATTTAGATTGTTATTAAGATTGGCCGCCTGTGCCCCCGCCGATCAATCCGTTACAAATTAACCGGCGGGAATTGACTGCTTCCTCCTACTGAAAAATTTAATTTAATTTTCTGTTTACTCTATTCGCTGACAGGAGGCGATTGATATTGGTAGCTTGATTAAAATTACATCAAAATTATATACAAATTGATTAATTATAATTAATTAATTCCTCAATAAATTTACTAATTTGAAATATTTACGGATCGTTCGTAGATTACTCACTTGATTTGTGGTCCAATACGATACGACTGTTGTTTCAACTATTGTAAATTGTTGTTATAATGGTGACATATATTACAAAACGAACGGAGCATTTGAAATAAACAGTGAGTAATAATTGATTTTTAACAAGTTGTTGTAACCGAGCGTTTATCAGGAGAGTGTTCCGCAGGGGCTGGGAAGTCCTTAAAGTGTTTTTTCGACATATTTGCTCAGATAAGCGACGATGGAAAAACACTATCGGTAGTAAATATTTGATTTTGATATTGCGCCCTTTGTATATACAGGGGATAAATGCGCGAAAGTGCATCTTCGCGTCGGTTCGATTTGCGCATTTCTCTTATTCACCAGTGTCTGTGCTCTTAGCCCTTTGCTACTGGTTTTTGTATTGACGGTAACATTTCCTGCGATAAACGGAGCAGCGTTCTTCTTACACGACCAATTGGTCACTCCCATTTAATTAGAGATATTGTAGAATGGTAATCGCATTTCTAGTCTCATTACACTGACAGTTGTTTTTTGGTCTACATAAACAACATTACTGAAGAGCGTAGACAACGCTGAATGAGTGACAGTTAACATCAATAAATTATGTATCATTGAAATAATACAAAATGATAATAAGGGAGCAAATATTGTTCTGGAGCACTTAGTATTTCGTTATTTCATACCAGGATAAAGAGGAGATAACAAAAATCGATATTCTTCCAATATGTGCTACAAATTTATTTTTCAAATTTATATAAACAAAAAAACACTTATAGTCTTTCAAGAAATCTTATCAGTTTTCTTATTATTCTGCAGCATTTTTCATCAGTATTGGGACTAGAGCAGTAGTTTATTGTGGTCGTAACCTTCCACAGTTGTGAATGAAAATTTAAACGTAATTTCCTGGCATGACGCATGTTTGAATGTACAAGGTGAACAAATATTGTAATGGAAATATCTGGGCAGAGCACATATTGGAAGAGCGCCAAAAAATCTTTGTACACAAAGAAAATTGTTTGCTCCTCACTCCTTTCAAGTATTTGCTTATTTGTTAGTGAGAGTCCTTCCGTGCGTTTCAATTCACGCAGTTTGTTTTTCTTTTCTATAACCCATATAAGAGTCTTCTTATAAGTTCGCGATAGAATTATTAAACAAGGTTAAATTTTTCCCCCCAGTATCCCCCACCACCCCAATAGGACGGCAGTACAGTTTGGAACTGCTACCGTGCATACGCATGAATTTTTAATATTGCTAAGCGTGGTGTTTAGGCCCGACAAAATATTAAAGGGGGGTCGTGGGGTGGATAGCCCTAGAACGGTAACAGTGCTGGAATAGTGCTGACGGGACGCTTCATCGGGGGCCCACGTGTTTTCCTGAACACTATTACTGAAAGGAATATTGGGCTGACCAAGCGACATGCGACCAAGCCGACGAGATGAGAACGAAAATCGCACGACTTACAATATTTCAGTAGCGTAAAACATTTCTGGATGTACAACAAAAATGTAAATACTTCTCTATATTACTGTATATCTAGACTCTAGGTTGAAATTTATAAGTGGACGAAAATTCACACGTAAACAAGCAAGTTGTGGTCAACCAAAGGGATCTGGAATTTGAAATTTTTTTTGGAGCCGTAAAAAATTGCCAGCATTCTATTTGAATCAATCGATAGTGTACGAATCGTGCTTTATAACCATTGAGGCTGAATAGTGCTTCAGAAGTCTGGGACGGCAATGAATCGTCAATAACAAGAATGCATTTAGGGAGAATGATTTGTGGCCCCAGCGCGTGCAGTTCTCTACTTCTTTATCCCTCATTCACTTGGCAATGATCGCGGCTGCTTTTTCTCGGCACACTACTTGCCAGTCATCGTCTGGACGTGCTGCCGTCAAATAGTCAATTATATTTAATTAATATT
This sequence comes from Lethocerus indicus, assembly GCA_019843655.1. Classification (NCBI taxonomy): domain Eukaryota; kingdom Metazoa; phylum Arthropoda; class Insecta; order Hemiptera; family Belostomatidae; genus Lethocerus; species Lethocerus indicus. The sequence continues at coordinate 3,314,060 of JACDQD010000006.1, forward strand.
CGTGTTTATTGTGAAAATTGCGCAGGAGGAAATTGAACATCTTATTTATTTCTGATGAACAGTGGCTAACTGTCCGTGATATGAAAAACAAATGTCCGATTACTTGAGACAAAAATCTAGCCCTAATTTGCAGAAGATCACAGAGGGGGTTATGCGTACGGAAAAATTCGTTTGGAATTTTTTAAATTGTTAAAATCGGAGTCTGTAGATTTCTCCAGATCCATGCAACAGAACAGCCCGAGTGCTGTAAATACTAAAAGATAGGTAGAAAACTAAAAATAAGCCTGTTTGGACTTCGCGTTCTTCTGTCTCCTCTCGCTGGTCTGGTCTTTTGCTAGACCGGTTTCCGCCGCTCGCAATCTTCAGTAGCAGTGTCAGCCGCGTGGGACGCTTGTGGGGACTGTGAAGTCCCCGTGCGACAGGATGCCCCACAAGCATCCAATGTGCCGAAGTGACTTACACTGCTACTGAAGATGGCGAGCGGCCGTAACCGGCCTAGCAAATGGCCAAATCAGCGAGAGGAGACAGAAGAATGCGAACGTTTTTTGAAAACTAAGCCAAATAGGTCGTTTACCTGGTGTAAGGAATACCGGAGGTCGATAATACTTTGGTTGATTCCATTATTAGTTGTGAAAGGATAGGTGCCGGTTTTTTACAGGGTTCGATAAATAAATTTGCCATCTTGTTAGGGGTAAAAAAAAATGCGTTGTGAGCGTTTCTTATAGGGGCTATCGCATCTGCCTGCTGTCTGCTGGCTATTGGGCGACACATCCTGAAAGGAACACAAATGTGCCCGGTTCGTATCCTGGAGTGAGGGGGGGGTGGTGGGGAATTGCACTGGCCCTCTAGTTTCCAGAGCCCAGATGTTAGCCATTATCCGAGTCTGAGTCTATAAAAAGATTAGGAGACGGAGGAAGAGAAGAAGCCAAACGGGACGACCCAACGCCAGACGTGAGAGCGTTTCAACCAGCCATAATCCCGGCAATAGCAATTATAACCTCATAAATGGTGCCGAGTGGCCTCACCAAATGATTATTTCTTCTCGTATAGCACGAGCAGACAGACAATTAGATACGAATTTCGCCTCTGACGTACATTTTCTTCGCAACGTGTTATGTACTCGCGATTACGATTATTGCGAGATACTTTTTGTACCCCATGCCCGACTTCATATTAGCGCGAATTGGACCTTAATGTAACTTTCAATTCTTACCAAAATATTTGTTCACCGGGTTTCGTTAGTTTCATATAAATAACGTTGTCGAGGAACTACTAGCTTGTTAGCAATACGATTAGTCATATGACACTGCACTCAGCCGTAATGGATGTTCACATCAGATACTTAATGTGAGCCTTTTAAGTTAGATATTTGTCCGAATATGTTAATACTCTTTACAGGGCATTTCCTTCTTGTTTTCTCTGCACTTAACTACATTTTATGCTAGTTTACTAATACGTGAGACAATCCAGACGGGTCTCAGTCCTCCTTTCCTTTCCTCTGTCACTATCGAATTTTCATGTTATTTTTTTGGTCCTGTTATATTGCTGTTTCGATTAAATTTATGGCGGACTACTGAGGTATGTGAATTGTACAAATGAGGGCCTGTATATTGATCCAAATTGAATCAGCACGTGTTTCAGAAGAGGTGGAATCAAAGTACAGGTCAATTAGATTCTCCCAGTTTCTCCTGCCGCTTGCCACATAAATATTGATGATGGTTTCAGTTCCCTCCCGCGGAATTGAGCTTAGGTCAACGTTGCGTAAGCAACAAAGAGGTTGGCGTCATTTCCGTCCGGCCGTCCGTTAGAAACATGTCGGAGAAAAATTTTGAAAAAAAAAATAATATTTGTTCATCCGATCGAACAGAAAAAAACAGTGGGCGCACGTTCATTTTCTTTCAAACGAATTCGGCACGTGGGGTTCAGTCAGTATTTTTAAATTTCTCGTTTACGAAATCAATCACTCGCATTTCATCCTTTAGGTATCGTTCATCGCGAACAAACATTTTTTTCCATTGATAATAAAACGAAATATTTATTAAAAGTCACAACGATTTTAGTTCCTGAAGAACAAATATTTTTCATTCCACTCGGCGCTCCCCCATTCAGGATTTATGGCTTTTGTATAGCAGCACACAATGTAAGCATAAAAAAGTGCTGCGCGGATAAATTCATCGTATTATTATTATTAAATCCTCTGTTTTTCAATAACCTTTGTGAGTTTTGTGTTATCGGGGTAGAACATTCGTCGTTGACTAACAACTTGATTTTAGCGAGATTGCAACCGTGTTTAATTGTAAATTTATTTACAATCCTTCATAAAATGAAGGATTTTCATTGTTTTTGCAAAATGGGAACGGGGGCCATTCCGTCGACGACACTGTGAATATTTATAGCTACTCTGCAGCGTGTAGTTTTCAGGCTACAAAATTTTATTTATAAAATTTAATTATTAAACTTAAGTTTGCTGCGATTCGGCCGATTTTCCGAAAATTTTCTAATTATAAAGTGGATGCGAGTGAATTTACGATCCAGTCATATTTCACGGATGTGCATTGTTTGGTCGACAATTTAAGCCTGGCTGTGTAGAACTTTGGTCGGAGGATTTGAACTCGCGTACCGATTGTTTGATGTCCATGAATTACGGTTCGAACTTCTGTTGTGTTTCTAGATCAGTTAATTCAAACGGAACAGTCAGCTGGTATCTGCAGTGTCAAAATTTGGTTATAGAACGATTAGTATATCCTCGTTCGGTCAGAATCATATTGTTACATCCAACTCCCCCTCCCGTAGACCTTATTAAAATTGCACGAGCAGACAAAAAGTGACCTTATCTTAAAAACGGGTTTTTCTTTGAGAACATTTGTTTGGATTAGTTGGAAACCTTGTGCGATTCCCGCTCCCCCATTCCCAGTATGCATTTCCCCGGTTGTGTATTTGCAGTCGTTAAATGCGCCAGATGTGAACCGTGGGGGCGTTTCAACACATCAGTTCTCACCAGCACTCGGGCCCACACAAGCCCGGTCTTGTTTTTGTTGTTAATTATAAATCCAACCTTGAATCCAACTCTCATCGCTGATTAGTCGGCGCGGCTATACCTGACCGAGAATAAAAGTGCGTTGAAAGAAACCTTGTAACCATTTCGGTCTGAATGGAACTCTGAATTGATATACGGATGTGGGCCTCGTGTGACGGTCATAGCTCTAGAACAAATGAACATAATCAAGTAACGTAGATGTACATGTACACTTTCGATGGATATGGATAATTATAGATAAATAGTATGAAATGAGCGTGAATTCAATTTCCTTCGTGGCTCAACAAATTGGTTCAATTGCATTAATTTTCTTAATTAAAATTGGTACTTCCTGTTGAAGTTTCCCTAATTCTTCGTCCAACCTTATTTTCAAAGCCGGGCAAGAGTTAATGATTTATTGACAAAGCGTGTTTTCGAATGTTTTCACGTGGCCAGACACATATACAGTAGTGGCGAAAGTTACCTGTTGTCTGTTAACGGGGCGGGGCATCGAGCTATGCGCCTGCACTCATCGCAGTGATTATGTGCCATGTATTATGCATAGGAGCGGTACGCAAGCTCTAAATATTTATTGGAGAGTCCCGGCTGGGTGGGAGATGAGCCGAAGGGAATTTTTGATATGAAGGATTTGATCTGCCCCCGTTTATGATCTCGGACAGTTCTGAGTACCGTTTTAAACGACCGTTTATTCCTTCTCAATAGCCTTTTTCATGTTGCACTTCAGTCTACATAGGTCGCGATTTTTCTTATTTTGTCTATAATTGATTAGGTATTTAGTTGTGGCCGCTGTCCCGTTGCTGTAGGCGATCATATTTCTTTCAAGTTATGAATTCGTACGATTGTACCTTTAAATAGTGAGGTTTAAATTTGTGCTCTGTGAATATGATAAAAAATATTCTTTCCCACTTTCTTACACTACTGCTTGCAGCTGCTCTGACTGAATGTACAATATTAAAATAAAATAATTGGGACACGGGACTTTGCAGCGTTATATCCTTCCTGTTGGTTACCGAATCCCTTCGTTGATAAATGTCCGTATTCTAAAAGCCAGCCTGATTTGCCTAATGCTTCCCTTGTAGCCTCGGGTCTAGTTTTTCCTTCAAGTCAGGCTCGAAGCTTGTTAAGGCCCGGTCTTCGATAATGCGTCGAGCGAAAACAAAAAAACAACGGCCGGTAAATAAATGACTCGTTTTTGTCAGCCTGTTTTTTTTTTCTTATTTTATAGTTGCCCAAAATGGGCCCCCATGTTTTCGGGGTCAAGTTCGGGGATGGAATACGAATGAGGATCGTCGGAGGGAGGAGATTGACCGATGGGTGAATACCAACGAGGATTACTACGGAGCTCTTTTCAGTGGAGGGCTCTTAATCCCCTTTAATAAAGCCGGCGATAAAAGATATTTCGAAATATTCTGCAGGCGTCCGATTTTAAAGTAGAGGGATGAAATTGTCCGCTGTATCGTGAGGGGTGCCCGATATTACGCCGCGCGTAGTATCTGGGTAGGGCTGGATATCGAGCGCCCCCCAACTGGCCCGGCGAGTAGTAATTCCGCCTTTAATGGACCCGCTTCCGCCATCTCGCCTGTAGCAATTCTCAGGAAATTTATTATGATTTTGGAATTTTTTTTTAATATTATATTTAGTGAAAAGCGGGCTGTTGATTTCAATTGAACGAACTTTCGAAAGAGAGAAACTTTGTACTCAGTTAGTAAGGTAGTCACGTGGCCATATCCGTTTGATGCGGCGTACGGGATTTAATGTAAGGTGTCGGGAGTAAAGCTGTTGAATTGAAGGATTGGCAAGATGGGATAGTTTAGAATGGAAGAATTAATATATAGAAGGTTCTAAGTAGTAGTTGGCTGAATCGAAAGTTCTCCGTTTTGGTACATTCGACGTATTGAATCGGTCAAATTTAACCAGAAAATAATTCTTGGGAATGAAAAAAAAATTGTCAGGAAAACAAGCCGGCATTAATTAATTATATCTCGAAAGAGGTCGCCGCGATAAGAAGCTCATTTATTTTTCAAGGTGGGCGTAATTAGGCGTGAAATATTTACGAAATACTCACAGTGTTCATATTTCAAGCGCTAATACGAAACGACTTCTTCATTTTGCCAAATCACCCGTCTCCGTTTCAGTTGTTGATATCGAATTGGAATCGGAGCGTGTATATTCGAACCTGCGTATAAATATGCGCATGTATAATATATATTGGAATTTCCAATTCGGTCAGTCGCCTCGATTCCAATCCGAGTTTCAAATTGAAATTTTGAAGGAATTAAGGGAAAGTAGAGAGCTCACTAATTAAAATCTGCTCGTTGGAATATATAAATTATTACAAGCCAAAAATGTTTACTTGCTTTATTGCACAGGTGTTAATGTTGCATGTTGAGTCACGTTCACGGCTGGTTTTGCGTCGGTTTCTCGTTTTATGACTTTATGATCCCGCTTTTGACAGCCTTGTGTGAGATACGAATGTTTGTTTTCGACGATTCCACTAACTGTGTATTCTCCCACGTTTCGAGCCGTGTCCCGTTTTCTCTGCCCTTAAAAAAACTGTCATTTAAAATTCTTTTCCATCTGTATTCCCATCGAATTCTACCGGATATTTCGCCGCTCTTGCGTATCCGATTGATACAGGGCTTCAAAAGGGAACATAAAGTTAGCGTCGGCGGGGCAGTAAATAAATAATAATAGTATATACAGTACAGGTGGAATTGAAAGCCGGAGGCGTTTTAAAATTCCGGCTAGGTTTGAATTTAAACCGGTGATGAGAATGGCGGCGCACGTACGTCACGCGCCGGTATTTGTCCGAGCTTTCTCTGATGTATTAATGGTGTCCCAAAGCGACGACCTACATATAAAATTTAAACGGATACTGTATTTGTATTCAAAATTGAATCATATATGTTAAACAGGTATGTAAGGAATGAATCACAGTGAACGTGACCGTTCGTATAATGAAATAAGCGGGTGAATTAACTTTATTTATTAACAGAAAAAATTTATTTAATAAAAAACGTGACGTTTATTTAAGACATCCGCGGTAGACATTTGTAGAGTACATTCAATTATCGCAATTTATAATTGTTTTCTATAATTGTTCGATTAAGGTTAAAATTGTAAAAGGATTAGGGTTCAATTAAGGTTCGATTAATTCTTCGACTTTTTTTAATTGCCCGGTGTATGAAATCGAATTTCTCTCGTGCTTACATTTTTTTGTAATTTTTTTTCTCTCTTACTCTTTGATAATAATGATCTCCACTACTGATTCTCTATTTCCTACCAAAATTATTACCAAGGTGAAATACTAGTACAGATTTTTACCTTATGAATCCATTTGATTAGTTCCTGAAATGTTATCTTTGTACTTGTAGAGACCAGTATATCTTCTTAGTCCCTGAATCGTATAAAAATCATTTATTTCCTGTTCATCGAGCTTATCAGTGGAATGGAATTGGGTCTTTAGATAGGTTTACTCTCGTCTCTCTTGGCGGAAGAAAAAATTATGAAATTCTCCTTTCGGTCGTCGGGTCCATTTAAAGCGGTGACTCTTCTGTCGGGAATGACGGACGAACGGTAGGCAAAGTCGAGTCATCGGTGGCCATTTAAATTGCAAATGCTGTTCTCTATCTATCTAAGGTGCGCTGCTGGGGCCGTTCCTATCCGAGAAACTGGTCGCAGCCCGACTCTTAAATCGCCTTTTAATTAGAATCTCCGAGAGGTAATCGATTTCGGCCCATTGTCTTATTGTACAATCGCCGACGATTGTAATTACACCGACGTTACATGAATATTCCGAAGGATGTTCGATTTAGCCGGCTAGTGTACAGTTGGCAATTGAACAGGAACACAAAATCGAACTAAATTTACACATTGTTTTAATCGTAAGGCTTACAATTCGCTTATATGATATTAACTAGGTACACTTTCGTTTAGTTTTTATCTTATTTTCTTGAATAACACATGTTCCTAATTGCGTCTTCTGCTTTCATAATAGTAAACATTCAGTTCTTTTTAATTTTATCCTCTTATTAAGTTTCCTTTTGTATTCGACAGTGAATCGCCTTTAGGTCGCAATTAACATATTTTTTGAATTTATAATCAGAATTCTTAATAGCGAACTGACAATTACATTAGGTCGCACAAACGAAAAGGCGCTGATATTGTGTACCTACGCTCAACACCTACCGTGTGCAAATCAGCACTGGAAGAAATACACTATATCATCGCCTTTCGTTTAAACGATTAAGTTAATCGTTTGATAAATTTAAAATGCTATCAGAATCTGTCATTGAATTAATTGCGAATTTTATAAATAGACAATTTTAATGTCGTATCCGTTTCGAATGTGCAGTATTCTTTCGGTGCCTACATTATCCTCCAGTTATTCCTTGGAGTATCGGCAAGTGCTCGGAATATCATCACTTGCCTAAACCATTCTCCGATTGCCCGGTGTGACGAAACTATTCTCATTTCGGTCTAACTAGAAAAATTTTCAACATGCCTATCGATATCATTATAATGCTGGAATGAATCAATTAGATTCAAGATTTACTGGAAGGATATTTGAATACACTTGGGCATCCATTCAAATTGCTTGAATTGAGAGTGTGGCCAAAGGAACCCCGTCCTAGCTTGTAGCATTGATATATTAGTCGGATGAGTCACCTGGACGCCAGCTCATGTATTTATAATAGGAGCTTATGGCATCGAGATTATATATGGCGGTACCACTGAGACGAGGTAGTGGGCTCGTCGTACTCTACCCTGGGGGTATTTCGTGACGCCCTTTCTCACGAATATATATATATATATATATATATATATATATATATATATATATATATTTATATATCTTTCGCTTCGACCGTTCAACCTTTATTTGCCAAATTTCGTACGGGAACGGCTTACGACGTATGCGAATTGGTCCTCCTTCCTGTTCCTAATGGAACGTGCCCCGGGCAAGAATTGTGGTTTTCGACCTGGCTTCTCCGATTTCAGTTTTGAGGTCGTTTAATAACTGGAACTGAAATAATTTATGCCGAGTTGGAACTCGATACCCCAAGGTCTCTGTTGGGCTGTCTATTAGGTGTAAAGTGGTTTCAAGTTCTGCGGAAAGGTTCCAATTAGAATGAACTGGCGAAATTAAAGGTAAAATGAAAGGAAGTTTTTTAATATATATAACATGTCATTGTAGAAAAGCGCAATAGGATATATTATCAGAAAACAAATTTTATGTCCTTTTAAATAATAATAAACTTATTGTTTTTAAAAAGTATATTAAACAGTTCCATTCAATCAATTATTAAACTATTGTTTGCTCCTGTGTATTTAATATGCTCTGGCTTTCGGAAAGTGCTTAAATTTCCACTTTGTGGGATTACTGTCCCGAAGTTTCCTAGGATAAGTATTAAAACTTGCTTCCAGGCTGAGTTAGTTGTGAGGATATTTAGCTTTATTACTGAAACTATTTTAGCCCGGATAGATTTTACTCTACTATCCGCTTCGACCTTGTCAGAATGTCTGAGGTTAATTCAATTAACAACACACATCGGTCTATTTAATAACTGTCGCTTGCACCAGTTGTTTAGTTCCCCCCCCCCGACATCTAGCGTTTTAGTTTAAAACATTGAAATATAAATTTTATATCAGCTTTAATTGAGTTGTAGGATCCCATATTTATTGTGAGACATAATTTGATTTATTCCGAATCCCCCTTATATTTGTATATACTGAATAATGGCAGATCAACTGTTTGTGCATATTTAAGTCAGTGTAGATTTCTGTTAGTGATGGCAGATGATGGTACTTTGCAAGTACTAGCATCTTGAAAGACGTTTCAAGTTGAAAATATTTTATTTTTCGATTCATGTCTTTTCGGAACGATCTTCTCAAACGATTGTCATAATGTAATAGTTTTTATTACGCCTACTCCTTCTATTAATGTCCATGTACAGGCGATGTTTGTACGTATATTAGGGGATATTGCCGGGGGGTTGGCCCTGAGAGGGGTAGGGGACCGGCACTCTGGCTAACAGCTTTAGTCCCTCAACGCTGTACCCGGATTAATTCCTGTACCGCCCAAAGGGGCTTAGCCCCCGGGCACCGAGTTAACCTAATTTTGACGGGAAGGATTATATTTCCAAACCTGAATTTTTGAAAGATAGATGGAAACGCGCGTAAGAGTAATCAATTATTTAGTGTCCCATTTTTATCGCCCAGTTTATATAAACCGAGGATTTGCAGAAGGGAACCGTATATGGAACGTTGACTTATAGGCACACAAAAATCATTGAACATTGATCATAATCTTAATATGGATGAATATTGATCGATCTATATAGTATGATATATCTTTATGTTTCGGCTTTCTAAGGAGTCTTGCTAGAATTACATCAATAATGTTTTTTTTATTGCATTTCCATTTGATTAATTTTTTTTTTCTTTCCAGGTAAGAGACTGCATGGTTACATCCACTTGTCTTAATACGTAAGTCATAATTATTTTGTTGCATGTCATCAGCATGATATTTTCCACGCGTGCCAAAACATATCCTAAACAGTTTTATGAGTGTTAAATCTTGAAACAATTCCAGTACAGCTTTGAATTTCCAACTTATTATTGTATTAATGTTGTCTTAAACTCCCTTTCGTCAATAATTCAATACGTTCGTCTAGTCCACTAATAAAACAGATTGGAAATTTAAAAAACAATAGTATCAATCATTTAGTCAGTTTTCTGTTCTGGTTTGTATTAATTTCTACTTTTTCCTGTATTAATGGAATACACAGTAAATTACTTGAAATATATAACGATCAGGACAAAAACGAAGATTTCTGTAATTTAAATTAAAATTTAGCATTGTTTTCTCACATGAAAATATAATTTAAGTGTGCATAAGAAAATCGACATGTAAAATAGTTAGTGCAAAAACATAGTGGCCAGTGGAAACGGTGAAGGTAGAAATTTGCATGTGTTATCCTAAAACCCCCTTTCATTTATTATGGTAATTCGTGTAGAACTGAATATTTTTTGTAGGCCTGGTCGATTCAGAATAACATTTCTCAGTTATGTTTTTGTCTCCAGTTCTTGCGAGAGATACATTATCGTATTTGCGGTTGGTGAATTTGTATTTACTCGATTCGCGAAGCGGTTTCACTTCACCGCCGCCGCCCGCCGAAGTCCTGAAGACTTGAAATCGTTTCCGAAGTTTCGAGTGGGATGATCGGAATAGGTCGGGCGCGGGTTGTTGTGTGGGTTCAGAAGTTGGAGTGGGTTTGTTGGTTGGGGAGATTCTAGGTCGAACATCTGCCGGCTCCTTTCTTCTTCAAGTCTCTCCTCTTCGACTCTTCAGCTTCCCCGTTCAGAGTCGCATGTCTTCAGCCCGAAATGGTACTGTTCACATTCATGATTTCGGTGAAAATAAAGCTCGCAATTTTCGAGTAGCCGTGAGCGAGTCGTTCGGTTCGGTTTCGAACCTGCCGTCTCAATTCCTCGTTTAAATCGGGAGGCCGAAAATGGATTTCCTGCCTTTCGACTCGATGGTGCCTGAACGGCTTTTAACCGAGACAGGAATGTTCTCGCACTGAGAAGAAGAAGAAGAACGGAGGGAACTGCGCAAAAACTCGCCACTGATTTATGCCCGGCTATCAATTCTGTTTCGAATCCGTTCTGAAACGCACTTTATCCGTTCAATTTCACTGTAAAGTTCAACAGACGGACACTCCTCGTATATCTTCCTGCACTTCAGACGGCTCTTTCTCAGAGGAGCGTTTTAATGTTTATTTAACTGTTTATTCTGCACGCGAGGACATTGCTTCTGGAAAGTCACGTCTTTATTGGCAAACACAAGATATTGTGCACATTCAGTATTAAAAATTTCGATTTTGTCTGTGTTCGGGGACAAAAGCAAAAACAAGTTAAACGTCCGGATAAGGCTGGAACATAAGGCTCGTATGTCCAACATGTCAGTGCATAAATAATGTTGAAAATGAATTACACAGAACCGGTGGACTGTACACGACTGGTCCGATGCCATTAGAACTGTTGATAGACCACACCACACTACACATGCTTGGGATTCTTCCAACTAGGCTTCTTCTTTTGCTTGAAGCATTTATTCGGGGTTATTTCCTTATTTTATTTTTCTCATACGCCTAATTTTCAGTTTCAAAAATCCAAGTTAACCATCTTGGAGCTTAGTTGGCTGTACATCATGGTGATGCAAAGCCTGTTCGCGGGTTACTCAGCGGAATAGGAGGTAGAGAAATCCTCTAGAGAATGTATAGATTTCGTTGGCACTGCCCCCATTTATGTGAATCCATCCGCATTTCCAGTTGGGAACAATAAGACATTCCATTTTATATTGTCCTTCGGAAGTGCGCGAATTTTAAGTTCGTGAAAACACCACTAACTTATTCCTCGAACGTCATCTCGCGATAGAAATACACTGTTTACTTCTATCTCAAACGCTCAGCTCGTTTTCCTTTCCGTTTGATGAATTCATTACTAAGGAATGAACCGGAGAGATAGAGTGGCGGCCTCAGAAATGCACGAGGAAAAGATAACCGCTTCTCCACTTCAAATATTTTTGTCGTATCGTATAATTCTGTGCATAAAGAAACTTGTATATTCCATTATGAATAAGACACTGTCCTGATAAAATTTTGATACAATTTTGTTCTTTCGGAACTTGTCAACGAAGAAATAGCCGTATTGACTCGTTCTACATTTTTGATTTTCTCCAAACACTTACGATAAGGTAACTTCGTTTTGAAAAAAATAGTTCTATTGGTCGTATTGAAATAAAATTGTTGCGGGTGGCTATATTATTTTTTCAGGCATTGTTACAGCCAAAATCACAATTTTGCACATTGTCGCTCTGTTTTTAATATCTGAAATGTAGCTATTGAAACCCTTAGAAAGTTCTGAACGGGGAATTGGGAATCGGGATGATGATTGAGAACAGTTGGTACGCGTGGGCAGCCCCTTTTAACTTTCATTCAGTCTCCTTCAGTCGGGTTTCTTTTGCAACTTATATTCTCGAATCTTGTTCCAAATAAAACCAATATTGGGACCAGAACTCCCAGAATAAAGTCAGTAGTATTAATAACCAACAGATCCGCTGTACGCGGTAGTGGTTCTGCACTATGACATTTAGTCTCGTCGAATTGAAGGCGGGGGAGAAGTTTGAAATTGACTCTCCCCTTACTTAAATGGATTGACTCGTGCCCATTTTAAGGTCGGCGGTGAAGCAACTTTGGCTCTGCCGAAGTTTTAAACAATCGAAATAATTGAGTTTTAACTTCAGATTGGATGGACGTGCGCGCGCGCCCTTAATTCGATCGGTGAAATGAGATAAGGGCGCATTTATGTTCAGCGCCAAACGCGTCTACAACGCGCACTCATTTACCGGCGAAGTGCTACTGAAATTTGCGAGAAGTCGAAACCGTCAGAGAACAAATCAGCGAGAGGAGGCATAAGTTCGCAAGAACGATTCTATTCCGAACTTTTTCAAAGGTTTATGTCTATGCTAAAATGTCCTTCTTAATGAATTGCCAACAGTAACAGTGTTGTGATACTACAGTGTATGATATTACGGAAGAAATCTAGGGAAACTAACAGTTTCGCTACTACAAAATGACGTTTCCCTTTTCTCCAATGCCGATATCGTGTTCAGTTACTGAATATATTTTATTTGATACTATTAATAATAGTCAGAATCATATTCTTTTTTAATGGCGATTGGAATTTATTTCGAAATTGAACGGGTGATGAATTATTTTTAGTTACTTTTCTTGTGGTCTTCATTATGTGATCTATTTTTTGTTCGATCAATTTTCATTCGTACTGGCCTTTAACACTACACTACAAAAATTGAACAAATCATTAGTATATTAGTGCTATTATAATCGTATGAAAAGAAATTTAAAATGTTTAAGTATATACCCGGTTAGCGAAACTATACATTTACCCCGGTGCATTCTTATTTAAACGCCAACTATTTTCACAAGGTTTTCCGTTTCCCCGAGGCGAAATTTTTCCACCGATAGAACAGTGCGCATTGTTTCGGAGCCGTACGATAAACAGCGTTGGGTTTTATCGGCCGTTGGGCGATACGGCGTCGCAAATATTTATTGGGAAACCGTTGCCGAGTGGGCAATACCTCGTGTAAACGTGCCCCCCCCCCCGATCAACTCTGTCCCCCGTTAGTTTTTCCAGCCACTTGTCCCCATAGTCCTGTCCCAAACTCGGACACGGTACATTTCCGTCAATGCCTCACCATATTTGCGTCTCCGCATACGGATGTAACAACTCTGAATGTTCTAAATAAAAAAAAATCCAGAAAAAATCCCATCCACCAGTTTCGCTCACTGACCGTTCATTCACCCATTCATTCTCTGATCGCATCTACGGTATTTGTAATAATAGAGAAACTTACTGAATTTCCACAACTATAGGATTGGTACCACACACAACGAAAAACAAAATTTGGTCCAATTCTCGTTTAAATTTTGAATCGTGGCCCACTTTAAATGAATATTGCCGTTCAATAGCACAGTCAAAATTGATCCTGAAACAGTCAACAGAATCTCAGTACTTCCTACAAACTAAATAATGCAATTGTGAGAATCGCAGTAAGTTCACAGTAATGTCAGAATATTTTTGGCGTAATGTAGCGTGCATCATTTCGTGACCAATTGGTTCCGGTCTATGTCTCAGTCGCCAGTCTGTGAATTCGTGCGAGCGAAAAGAAAACTTTCATTTTCCCGAAGATATGGGCGTTATTATGAGAAAAAAAGTTACGAAATTCTGTTAAACAGCAACGGGGGTAAGAACTGCTGGGGCGTTGTATAAGAGGTGGCCGGAGGGGGGTTTCCACCGATGGGAACGGCTGATTCTTCGGCTTTTCTTCGTATAAAACGGGCCAATCGATGCTTGAAGAGAGAGAGAGAGAGAGAGAGAGAGAGAGAAAGAGAGAGAGAGAGAGTGAGAGGACCCGTCCTCCTCGGCTCGGATTCAACTTCTCTCAACTTTATTGGAAGCGCCTCGAACCGGATATCGCACTTGAAATGTGAACGTCGGCCGAAGAAATTCAGAACGGTTTATTGTCAATTCGATGAGCTATTCGGCACCGCACGTCAACTCATGTGTGGCCACCGTTATTACTTTAGAAAAAGTTCGTTTGAATAAAATTAGTTTTTCTGAGATCGTTGAAATAATGAATTAGTTAAAGTCTAGTTTAGTAGACCCGTTTCCTTTTCTTAAGAATTATGACTTTACGCCAGCACTCGGCTTGATTTACCTACGCGTGCCGTCAGTCGATTAAGCAACTTCCTGATACTGCATCATGTCATCCTAAAACCGCCTTAATAAATAAATCGTACTGTATATTAAATTTCTTCTGGGTTTTTAACCTGGGTTAAAAACCGCGATAATTAGCCATATTGACTAGAGAGTATAGAGGAAATAGTAGTATTTAACTATTATTTCCAGGACTCGATGGTCGACTGCCGATTCGTATGAGTGGGCGCAGTTTGTGACTGGGCCCGAGGCGCGTGTGCTGCTCACATAACAAATTGCTTCCTCTTCCTCCGCTGGGAATTTCTAACTGTTTCGTCCGTAAGAACGTCGAGAACGAAAAAAAAACCGGTCGAAACGACTGTTCCGAAGAGGTGTATTTTTAGACTTCGGTCCGCCGTGAAAAATCCTCCCCACGAACGGCGGTTTCAAGAGCGGAACACTTGTTGAGAAAAACGTTTTTCGTATTCGGAATTCTGTTGATTAATGGAAATCCTCTTCGGGATTTAAGGGAGATAGATGAAGAGCCAACTAGTCATTAGACGAGAGTTGGGGGTTGGTATTTTCAAGAATATCCCGGACTGGTTTTCTTCAACCTGCGTTCTTTTTCATTCCGATTTGAGTTTGGATCAAGGGGAGGTTTTCCCCACTCTTGAAACCTTTTAGAGCGCTCAAATTTTCCGATAGGGTGTTCAACATTATGACATCAGTCTTTCGGTACCGAAGAAGTATGTGTCAGATTTGCGCCAGCCTATAGGGTCAATAAATTCGTAAATAAAATTGCCTTTAACGGAGGTATGTTTGTGTCAGTTACCCGTTTTTTCGTAAAATCATTAATTGTCTAAATAATTGTTGAACAACATAAATGCCATTTTCCTGCATTGTTCCACCCTCCGAAATGTGTTTAATGGTAACCATATTGTGTATAATTGTCAATAATATTGAGGAGTACAGTCTAAATCCTGTGCTGATTTCTGTATTGAAAACAGTTGATTCAGTATGAAAAGCATTCTTTGGGACCAAAAAGTCGTTGTACGGTTTCTACGATGTAAAATGCATTTTGAAAATATTCTAGCGAACTTCTCGTGAAATTTCTTCGCGTCAAAACTCTATGCAGCACAGTTGATAGCGTGGAATATTCAAGCGTGTCAATGATGAATAAAAAGTCAAATTCAACTTTTTCGATTTGAATTAAACTTTCTATAGTCTATAAAACAGTATGGCTGTATTTCTCTCTCTTGGACCGTAGATCCGAACTCAAATCAGGATTAAATCAAATACTCTCTTACTGTGTGTAATAATAAATCGTTATTTTCGCGACAGTGTTTTTTCCGTTTATGCTGGAGTGAAATGGCAAAATTTGATACGTCCACAATCGGAAAAACCGGAAAATCCTCCGGTCGATCGGGCCTCGGCCATTCTGTTCGGCGGTCACACACGGTCGTTATTAATATTGGTGACAAAAACTTCAATTATCGTTTATTAAAACTGAAAGGTCGGAGAGAAAGTAGAAAGGGCCGGGGTTGAATGGCCGCGGCCGTCGGTTAGGGCGGGGCTCTTCGTCCTCTCTCACTCTCTCTCTCTCTCTCTCTCTCTCTCCCTCTCTCCCTCTTTCTCCCTCTCTCCCTCGGCCGAGCGCATTGTTACGCCCGCGACAATACACAGGAACAATTAGCCGCTCTAACGGTCGGCCAAAACGTAAACATCCGTCCCCCGCCGCGGGGGTGCGGAACTGTTTCCACTCTCCTTTTGTCAGCGAGTGGACATTTTTGCTGACCAATTTGGCTCTATAGTATTCGTTTCCAATATCCGATATGCCCTACTATGACAGGGATCTACAATTTTGAAATCATTCAACCGTGTGGGGTATTATGAGATCAATACAATTAAAAATAAAGTAAAAATATATTCTACAGTTTGTCGATTTGTTCGAAGATTCTGTCAGTCTCCAATTTATAGTCGTAAAACCTTCATTTTCGGTATCGACCCACTGGCTTTCGGTAGGCTTTCGCCTGATGTCCGGCCTGATAATGGTACGAGTAAGAGTTGCAAAACGTCGGAAGCGTGGGGCCCCAGAAGGAAGGGGTAAAAACCCTTCCAAGAGAGCCCTGGTGGTTACCGAGCACAGGAAAACCTTCTCTCATTTAATTATATTTATTATTAAATTGTTTTACCTGTTTTCAATATGCTGAGAATATCTGATCTACCGTAGTACGATAGTGGTCTACAATTTTGTCAAACGATCGACCTGGATAAAAAAGATAGGGTTGAAGGATTGTAAATTTATTTATCGTAAATTGTAATAAACAGAATAATTAACGAGACGTCAGATAAGAAAAGTTTTCAAATCATTCTGTAGCAGTATTCGTCTGTACAGGATAAAGTTGTTACTCGGAGGAACATTATTTCCACCACCAGCCCCCCCCCCCGGCATACTAGCCGAAAGTCTCCCGGTTTCAAGTCGGAACTTACTTTTAACACGCGTCAGCCTTGAATGGGGAGGCGCGTTCAGGCGGTAAACTTTTCGAGACAACGGCGTCGATGGGATTATTTCACCGATGCGTTACTTGACGGAAAACTGCGCCCCCCTGCCTCAATATCTATTTCATTTCAGTCCATTAAACTTTGAACTCGAACGACGGTACCGAGAACGACCTAAAACCTTATAAAGCGGGCCAAATCTTAAATATTTTTCTCAGGGACTGTTTTCCTTTTATCGTCCACCGCTATAATCAGTTTGTTTTAGAATTAAATAATATTTGTTAATAAAAAAAGTAAAAATTTAGTCCACCACTGTGATTCAATAACTGTAATTGTTGGCGGTTTTTATACCATAAATCATCGAAATAAATAAATCGATCTAGAGTTGACCTTGCAGTCAAGGATTGTTTTTAGCCCGTTACGCCTCAGATGTAATGCGAATAGACCGGAACGCTTTGAACACTAATACATTCGATGGGCGCGGTATTATGAGCCTCCATTTGCAGTGAAGTCATCGTACCTGGGTGTGCTCGATTGCCAATGTTGCATTGCGTTGGGACAGCATCCAGGAATGTTGCATTCAAGGTGTAACTCTCAAGGAAGTAAACTTGGATCTAACCGATAACCGACTTGTGGTAGCCCTTACTTCAGTTGTCACAACTCAGTACCCGATATTAGTGACAGTGCCACTTGTAAGACTTAGATTCCATGATTGAGTCACATCTCACAGGACAAAACATATTGCTTAATAGCTGTAATATACAATTATTCGCCTTATTTAAATATTGCCCATTTTAAATAACTAGATTTAATTTTACGAGTTCGATTCTCGCTACAGATGTATAAAATTTTGTTCCCTGACTGTTTGAACTACGTGCGGATAAGATATTCACGTTGTACACCAGTTTTGCAACAACTAATTAATGTATTTTTTATTATTAGACGCGATATTAATATTAAACTAGCGCCTCGAAGTGAGAATCACCTCGGGTTGTTTACTGCGTCTCATGTTTATTGCTACGCGGGCGGAATTCTTTATTACGCTACCGGTGACGTTACTTCTATTTCTACAATCAGTGTCACTGTCTACAATTTAGACCGATGTCTGATAGTGTCACGGATCACATTCAATCTGGGCCGCATTGAATTTAGGTTTCCTGTACGGGATAAATTAGCGGGATTTTATTTGTGTCGCCATGACTGAACCGGAGATAGCCCAAACGTGCGGACACGTTAGTGATATAGTGATCTTTAAAAGTTTCTTTAAAAAGTTCTTAAAAGAACGACATCACTGCATTATTTTTATATGATACTTTTTACTTTTGTCATTATTAGTACCTTCGCATTATTGTAAGGGGCCTTATCAATGTTTTAATTGTAAGTGTATAGTACCATTTTTTCTAACCATTTATCTATCCCTTTCTGTCAGTCATTATTTTTTAATTGTGACCCCACTTTGGTTTCGGATCTTTAATATTTTATTATTTCTTTACCGTTATACATTATTTCCTACAATTCCGACCTGTAAAAAATAGGTTAGATAATTTCAAGACTCCGACTTGAAGGTTCAATCAGAACTAACCTCCCTACACAATTTTTTTCAATACATCCAAAAAATAACTGAATACAGAAAGAAACCGTAGGGGAGTTCATCTTTTAAATGGTTCAAACCGGTTTTGTTATTCACGTTTAAAGAAACGTGGGATATTATGAGATTAAATGTAGAAAAAATTCGATTAGTCTATAGATCCTGTCGGTATCCGAATTACTCCAATGTAAAACATTTAGAGCAACGTGAGGCACGTTCCACAAGTCACCGCCTTTTCAGGACCTGTTTTTTCAGTACAATGTTCCATATTTGATGTGGGAATGCCGCGTACAATGGCATAGGCACATAATAATTCAGTCGGGCATAATGACTGATAAGGATAATCGAATATTGCCCGTGTAATTAGATGACATACGGCCCCCAGGAGGAAGAGCTCCATTAGCCTTGTTACTTACTACAGCCGTGTGTGTGTGTGTGTGTGTGTGTGTGTGTGTGTGGGTCCCGGTTTCAAGTCGTTCTCTCAGGTCATTCAATTCTGTATCGTGTGCACCCTACGGTGGGGGTGGGGCCCTCATTCTTATCGTAATTCGGATAAACGGTCCGCGCGGTCTTTTCATACCATCCCAGATGCGACCGGTTCCCAGGCATTTATACACAGCAGATAATGAATATCAGCGGCCGGAAATAACTTTATGTGACCTAGATTTACAATTGTGCCCCAATATATACATATAAATGTGCGCACTTTAGGAGAAAATGTTTTACAGATAGAACTATTCTCACATAATTACCTTTATCTAGATATCCGTTCAATTTTAACCTATTGAATCTCAAATATTTTACAAGTATTTATTTAATCTTCAATTATTTTGTCCTTATTGTCCAGCGTCTTAATCTTTACCAATTGTCATTATCTCGTAAAAATTATTGAGATTTCAATCTTAGTTTGCAAGTACAGCATGTCTATATATGCACTTCGAATAATTTACAGTGTCGACCTGTGAATAAATCTGATTTTGCGATCGAGACGAATTAGTCCCGGGCGTATTTCCCGAGGGACGCGTTCTCCGGAGCTGTCTCCTCGGGCCGAAGTTCATTTTTACGGGCTATAAGCTCTGGATTTAGTGTCTGGGCTTGTTGGAGGGCTTCGGCTTTAAGGCTAATCAGCCGTTTTACATACAAATGGGTAAAGTTTTAGCAGCCGCCAGACCTTGCCCTCCCTCCCCCCGGGGGGATTCTTATATATTAATAGGCATCCCCCCCCCCCGTTATCAATGGAGGACGTGAGACATCTACAGACCGTTACGACACTGTCACCCTCGTAAAACAGAACATTATTATAATTAGAGCGATCGTTATAAAATAGAGATAGTAACAATTAACTGTAACTATCCCATCACACAATTTTGCTCGCGATACATAACCCTGTAAGACAGTAGCACGACTAAATCTGTATTTATATTAGCTCGCGTTATGGAATCGATTGAGAAATTAGGTGTGCCAATAATCTAATTTGTGTACGCGGTTACGATATGCACAGTTTAGATACACTTTAAATATCCATTATTTAGTAACGTCGATAACATAGTAATTAGATAGGGAGACAGATGGTTTAATTAGAGTATTATTTAAGGTTGTAGTAATATTGAAATTTAGTATCGCGACTAAAGTATCGGAAATGAGTCGTGTTTGCCCGTATGTCGAAATAAAACAGGTACCGAGCTGTAGGTCTAAATGTCAGGGCGGAATGAGTTTCCGAAGTCTGTTCCAGTATTAAAAGGTCAGCCAGACCCTAAAACTTCACAAATCGTTGCCTGTTGTGGGGACTTATCGCCTGTTTGGTCTCTCCCGAATTCCCACATCAACAGCTGAGGGGAGTTATTCGAGGAAATTGGGCTCGTTGATTGTACAGGTGCATTACACTTGATAGGATAAAACATGAATGAAAAAAATCTGTATACGGAAGTGATTTATAAATGAGACAACAAAAATGGTCTCTGCTATTGATTGATTTTCAGGAAACCCCATATTATATTATCACTTCGGTTAATAAGTAAATTCAGTAATAAATACTAAAATTTATATTTGTATACAAGTTAAGGTCTCGAAGAAGGGTTTAATAATATCATAAATATTTATTGAAGCACGACCAGGGTGTTGTCCTGTAATTTAATCTCTTAGCCTACGTATCCTGTGCCACCTGAGTTGGGTTCCTTTTGTCTTATAATATATTAAACAATACACTTATAACAAAGCGCCTTAAATCAATCGCTATGTCTATACTCCGCGCTATACTTTATTGTAGTTTGGGCCAGAGACGGCATAAACGCTCGAATTTTCATACTCCAGTGTCTTCTCCCTCAGCGGAGAGGTTGGAGTCTACACCAGAAGTAGAATTAATCGTCAGGAACAATGGCTTGTGATGGAACTGAGTGGACCGATAAGGAAAGTAAAAGTGTGTTGGGGATTGTTTGAGATAAGAGCGGTCGCGGTCCCCGTTTTCTATCTGTCCTCTCCCGTGGTCCGTCCTATTTCTCCAGGACGCCCTTGCAAAGGATTGTTCTCGCCGAAAGGAGTCCCGGCAGTGCCCTATTCTCTCAAGATAACGATTTTTTCTCCTTAAAGAAATCCAAAATGTCTGACCTAGAAATTCATTCCGCGAATTTCGCAGTCCTATTTACAGATAGATGTAAGGGTCTATCAAAAACAATTTTTATGGTACACTCGCCTGTTATTGTCATTAATTTCTAATAACCTACGTTATGGAAAAACATAAAAATAAATTGCGTGTTATTCAGTTCCCTATTGCGCATTTATCGCGAAACCGATGAACAGGTGCGACCACGGAGCTCGTGGAATGTCGTCGCCTAGCTCGTCGATTCGAACAGAAATATAATTACAATCCGATTGTTAACTAAACTGCCCTTTACTAATAAATTAATTCCTTTGGTCCCAATATTCTCGGAATTCATGAACTTTTAATAGTTATTTAAAGTCAGTGTAAACATACTGCTAATATCTGTGTATTCATCCCTGAGTCGTAAATCTGTGACTTCGATGAAACGGAATTTCATTCTTCATTTCTGCGCAAGCGGATCTCTAGTGGTAGATAATGACAAAATGCTGGTTATACCTAGCTCGTACATTGTTTAAGATTAATGTGAAACGTACACGTTATCACTCTTCTCCCGGAGTGAAATATTATTTTTTTTTAATTACCGAAGTGTTTGAGGGACCCGGCGCGAGAGGTCGGCGTTTCGAATCCGCTCGTATGCCGTGAACGTTGGTCTGTAACTTAACGAAGAGCATTTGATCGAAACGCTTCCCTGGATCGTTTCGTTTCCTGAAACGATCGCACGAACCCGATTAATATGCGCGTAAGTAAAATCCAACAGTCTTGTTTTGAAAAAAAGCGTTCGAGACGAGTGTGTTTGTAGTTCGATATGTAGTTTGGCAAAACCACCGTGATAAGGATAATATATATATATATATATATATATATATATATATATATATATATATATATATGTACATGCATCAAATGGAGGTTATCAGTAGTGCGGATTCGGAGGTCTCGTGTGACCCAGATAGCGAGCGCGGCCCTCGGAAGATATCTCAGCCGAGGCTTCAGATAAAGGGGCTAATTGAATAATCTTTTTACGGTGTGGAGGAGGAGGAGAAGGAGAAGGAGAAAGAGGAGGAGGACGAGTATTTACGGCCTCCCTAATTGGGAAACTTGAAAATGGTACCATCGACTTCGAGATGAAGCCGTACAAGCATGCACTGAGAGTCACGAAATGGATTTGAAATGCAAAGCAACCAATTACACCGAATATTCCGCTTTAAAATAATTGACCGGATGTGGAGTGCATAAAATATTTTGTTAATTTAGTGGAACTACTATTGTTCTCTCATCGAATTTGTCAGTTTCGAAGTCACACCTGTCCCCGTAATACGGCATATTCAGGATATCCAATTTAGCAATTATTATTAGTAGTAGTATTTTTTATTAGTAATTATATTCTGGTCATAATTTTCATTCCACCTATTCTCAGATTATACGTATATATTTAAACCCAGACAGAAGGGCAAACATTGCGACAGATTAAAATACGAGCAAAGGTAAAACGCGCACCTGGCATTGATTTTTTGTTCCATTTCAAAACACATTTGGCACACATTTGAATATGCATCTAATTAATATTGTTGAGTTACAGAAAGTATTTATTTTGTACCGTTCACATAGAAATTCTAGGGGGATTATTAATTAGTGATTAATTAATTTCTCAATTATTGTTTGCATTTTCTCGATTGACTGCAGAAAATCAGGATTTTAATTCATTTTATCAGTCTAGTAAGTGTCGCATATCGTTTATTACGAAACCTTCCACTTAATACCACACAGGCCTTTAGAATCTCAATCTAAACACTGTGATAGTCACGAATTATTCTGTAGACTTTATTCTTCAAATAAAATCTCAGAAATTTGGCTCGTGGGAATAATGATGGATTCGTTATATTCTATTTTTCTTGACTAATTCATAAAAAAATCTGAGTTGTTTTGCCCTCATGTAACCATAGTTTAATGGCGGTAGCAGAAATGAATTTTCTGTCCTAACTAGGGGAGATCAGCCGAGCCAACTCTTTCATTCTCGTCTCTCTTTTATTGCGTAATCTTCATCTTTTATGTGCCTTGGCACGGGTCCTACATAACTCTTAAATATATCAAAACGCTTGAGCGAGTTATGTAAGAAGTCTACGTTGTATGACACTATAAAACAAGTATGATTTTATTTCTCTTATATTGTCCTCATGTTTTATATTTCTAAGATTCCCGTTACTACCGTTTCACTGTACAGCGCCTATAAAGTCGGAACGTGTGACGAAATAACTATGAAATTATTCATAAGCGACTCAAATGCGACTCCGAAAGCATCGCTGTAGGAGATATTTATGTCTTCAGCGTTTAAGCTCAACTCAACGTTCAACGTTTATAGGAATGTCGCTTGCTTCGTACTGCAACATTTGTTCTTTAAAACCAAAAACGGCTGCACCCATTTGAAAATGAAGAGTAGTAAATAATTCATAAGAATATGTTTTTATAACTAACCTTGTTTCTAACGTGTCTCCGATCGCCTATTTTGTCTTTAGTTTAGATCATAACTTCAGTTCCTTCCATCTGCCTAACGTTTCCAACTTTCGTGGAAACAAAAATAAAAGTGCCCGAACTCAGTTTCAGTAGTTCGCATTAAAGAAGTTATTAGTTGCTAAGGTGTATTACATTTTCAGAGCTTTGCCCCAGCGTATTTTACCGTCGGCGTCCCCGGATTTAATATTCGCCCAGAAACATCTGCAATATCAATAACAAGTCCGGCATTTATAGAGGAGATAAATGTGTTGTGACGGAGCACACCCCCTCCTCCGGTTTTATGTTATAGGCCCCTTTCCCCGGTATCCCTTCTACCTCCGTATTGTTTATCCCGACCTAGTTCCAGAGGTGTGCTCGCCCACCGGAGTAGGATAAGCGTCTTGAACTTCTTCTTGAACTAAGTTACGGCCCCCAGTAAATTCCAGGATCTGCCGCTACCTCCGCGCGTACTCCCCCTCCCCGTGCTAAAGGGGGGGATATTCCGCGTCTGGAGAATAAATGACCCGTGTCTTGATGAGATTGCGCCGGAAACATATACGCCATTGTTGAACAGAAACAAAAAAGGATTTGTACTCGCAATTTCCTCGCATTTGTCCGATAACAATCGATTGAACAAGAATATAATAAATTACAATAAGATTGTTTATTTACTTCGGAATTTAAACCCTCGAATTATCACTAGTTTTTAAATTATTTCTGAGTCGAAATTATTATATTATATAATCAAGTTTTGGATATTTTTGACTCTGTCCGTGTGGAGAAGTGACACAGGAACTTGTGTAATTCCGCTTCACTAGTTATGTGATTCATTTTTAGGTAAATTAATTTTTTAAATTTTATGCGAGACATTTGGTCTATGAGACAGGAAAATTATGAATGTTATTAATTACTTAAGATGACATTGTCTACAGAAATTTGATTTGCGCCTCGAACCGGCAGCCTGCAATGGCTTCGGGTCGCTAAACGCTCTGCAACCGTGGCCTCGAACAGTATTGACGTTAATTGCGATGAAACATGTACTAATGTAGTTAGTCCACCTTCGTCGTGATTTTGTTCTTGTCTTCGATAGGAGTATGCCCCTAAAATTGAATTAAAAATGAATGTTATTCTGTGTGGCATTCAACGCATTTGATCATCTTCCTCCAGAGCTTCTGCGGTCTTTGCACGAATGCTATAGGTCACCCTTGTAACATTTGCATCAAACTGATGAACCGTTGTTGTTGAATATTGTCACGTCCCCGGAATACTGCAGTCGGTCGAATACTCTCCAGTTTCTCATATTAGTATTACTAAGCGTGGTCGTCGTACTCGCTCTGGGTATTCCTTGAGGCCATCCAATTACGAGGGCCGGGGCTCCCCCCCTCAAAAGTTGAGCTGGCGTGACCTCTAATTGGATCAAAGAAACTCTACTGTGTGTAAGCTCAACGCCGCTCCCACGTCGGCTCTTCCATCTCGTATTTAGTGGGGGTGTGGAAGAGGTGGGTGGGGACAAAAAATATAAAATTTTGTGTCCCCGGCATATTTTTGTACGCCAGTTTTAACTCTTCACCTTGGAAGCTTCATATTATCAACTAAAATAATATGTCTGTCTTAATGTGATGAAATTGAGTATCCTTGCCATCTAGGGCCCAGGTGAGAGGAGCTGTTAAACATCTTCAAGTAATAGAGAAATTGTTATTAGCGAGGGAATAAAAGATCGTTCTGATAATGCGGCATATACATCTTCTGTAGTTGAACTGCATTTATAATACTTTTTATAAAGAAGAGACAGGGGAATGAATCACTGTACAAATCCCCAGGTCCCGAGGTGTTTTTAAAGGTAGGCCAAGTTTTCTTTTCAGTTGTTGAAACTACAATTCCGCGACGGAAGTGGAACGCTTTTCGTCCTGCCTGTTTTTCTTCGCCCTGACGATTTATCCCCGGGGCTAGAGTGCGACTCCCTCCCGGAACCCTTTACTGGTACCGGGGAGAGCGATAGCCGAGGAACGGGTTTGGGGAGGAAAAGGGATAGGGGTTGTGGGCGGGGGGGAGGAAGGAAGCGAATAATTGTGGCGTAGAAAATTGTGTGCCGTCGGCTAACACAAAAGAGCCCCAGAGACTTCCCCCGGGGTCCTCGGGGTGCGTTTAGACTGGGCTCGGAACTTACAGGGATGGAGATTGCGCCTGTTCCCATAGCCATTCTTGAACGAAAAACTGAAAGATACCGATGAACTATTTTCTAACGTCAGAATATGAGTATTTGTTATTTGTTGGGGCACACCCGATGTAATAAAATGAATTCATCCATTAAACCCCACTTACAGAAAATAATTAGTAGATAATAAATCTTCATTTGTGGCCTAATTTATTTTAATTATCGCAGGAGTATTAAATTAAATCATACAGGATCCAGTGACTACTTTTATATTAATTGACTGAACACGTTGTGGGAAAATATTTAAACTGACCTGCCTTGCATGTACGACAGTTGAAAGATAAACATTTCTGATGGAGTCGACACGTTTTTGGAAATTAGATAATTTGTTATAACCAAAACAGTTCTGCATTGTGGAAAATGTCCCGTTTACAAGAAAAATAAATTGCCGCTTTTACCTCCGCCGATATATATTTCATTAATTTATTAAAATAAATATGTTTTTCAAAATCAATATTGTTCAATTTCATCAATTCCTCCGTCAAAGGAATAACGGAACCTCCCGTCTAAAATGTAAATTAAGAGTTTCACATTTTAATTTCAATTTCCGCGATGTCCGTTTCGGAAAGGAGGGTTGGGGTCTGGAGTCTTAAAAAATTAACAACACCCCCGTGTAATTAACTTAAAACGTAATTACGCCACTCGCAGTCGATAAGAGCAGAAAATCTCGGGCTCAAACTGGAAGGAAAGAACAAACAGCGCATTGTTCTTGTTCCCCGAGCTATGTTCATTTCCATTATTTCTTTTTTGTTTATTCAACCGGCTGTGACAAGAGACCGCCGGCCCTATGTTAATTGGGGTATGCTAAACAGGCCTTGGGGCGACGGCGCAAATATTCGAGGCTGTCGGCAGACGTCCTTTTTCTAGACCGGTATGATTTTCAGTGCTGGGTGATTCAGCTGTCTACCAACTATTTGATAAGATTTCGGACGATATAACGACTACTTGTTGGACGGACGGAATGGACTCCCCGGCTGTGTATCCCCTTGCTGTATAACAAGCGTTGTTATTATGTTAGTTGACAGTGTGTCACCACAATCGGGCATCGAATCGAGTTTAGCCCGACAACGTATGTGCAAATCATCATTCCTCCATTTTCCACCACGGCCTGTTTATTTGGCCTTAAAATAGGCAGTCTGTAATATAATGATGTATTTTAGCCCGACAGACCTCCAACTTGCACTCGTTGAAGTACAGCCAATAATATGCTCCTTCAATTTTACCTGACGCTGCTTCATAGACATCTTAAAATACCGGCACCCTACTTTATTGAAACATAATAATGATTAATATTGACATGAAAAAGCTTAATGAAATAATAAAAAGAATAGTAATGTGACATCCGTTGAACCCTTTCCATTGATTTATCCATTCTCGTCTCATGATTGCTGTTGGCCATTGTGAAAAAACCCCTTTTTTGCACGAATAAGCAGGAGCAAAACTTAGAAAACTTCGTCGAACTTCTTCGCCTTTCTTCTTCAGTTGTTCATAAATTAGTGTTCTTGTAATTATTGTAGGGATCATGAATCCAGGATTTCATTTTTTCTGATTAATTATTGGGAAGTGTTTAATTATTCGGAATTATAAATTTTCGTAATATCGAAAAAATTCGATTTTAATCCTTGAATTCATCCATATAGTTTCTGAAAATGTGTTAATCCAATGCAAATTGAAGCAGCCCTGCTTCTAGAATGAAAGACAAAGAAAAGAAATTTTCAGTTGTACATTGTTGAAAAGCTATTTTTAAGATATTCGCCAAAGGGGGCCGCCTTAAAAATTTGGCTTTTGTGTAAATTATCTTCATTGCCGTTGAAATTATATTATAAAGTCTCAGCGGGTGAGCATTGTTATTTTCTCGGAAGAATCCTGTCGGCTTTGCCATTATTAATGGTGACCTTTCGTTTTGCCCTTTGAATCTGTAAAATGTGATAATATCTGCGGTGGAGCTAGAATAAATTTAATTTAAGATTGCGCAGACTCGCTGTCAGAAAAATAGTCGACCGAAGAAAAATAAGCCCTGAGGGCGGAAAGAAAAAGGAGAAAGGGGGAATGTTTTTCCCAATTACACTTCTTGACTGACCAAAACTGCGATTTATTTTACATCTTACATTGCTCACGTATATATTCGTTAGTTCGCACCACCCTTAAGTGACTATTTGCTCATACCATTTGACTCGTATCCGAAACAATTTGTATTTTATATTCTAAGGGAGTGTTTGGTCCGGATAATGAATGTATATCAATGTACATCAAGATTCGTTGCAATATTCGTTACGACTCTCGAAGCCGGCAAACTCGCCGTGGCCTGTACAATTCGATAATTGGAAATTTGTGACTGACGCCATTATCAAAACCTCTTGACCTGTTAGAGTAATGTTCTAACTCTGCCCCCCCGCCGTAATCAATTACAGTACACTCCCGATTATCCGTGCTGAAAATAATTTTTTAATGAGAATACATTTCTGTTTTGATATACATATGTAGAAAAAATGTGCGATCCGATATTATCGGTCTTTTTTCGGACGCAATTATTGAGAGATTTTCTCAAATGCAAACAAGAATCGGCTTGTAACTATATTACGCATTCAAATAAAAATCGATTCAGGATTATCTGTGTTTTTCAATTATCTGTAGCCGTCGTCCCAATCATTAGTCCGGATGATCCTGAGAGTTCACCTTATATTACGCGTATACTGGAAGCCAGGGAAAATTAACCTTTTTTATTGAGTGAAAAAACGGAAGCGGGACACTGGTTTCTGGGCGACACTTCCTGGATATTCCACGACGTTTTTCCGGGGCCGGGAAAATCGGCACTAGTTGAAATAATGACAAGCCTCCGGGGGACTTTACGAGGGACACGTGGGGTTTTCGAAAAACCGACGTTCGGAATTAGCCCCGCTCGAAGTCGTAAACTCCTGTTGAGAATGGAGCTGCTGCCGTCCCGCATTTCCACAGTTCTCCTCTCCTACGCCCCTATTTCTATTTCG
Organism: Lethocerus indicus; assembly: GCA_019843655.1. Taxonomy (NCBI): domain Eukaryota; kingdom Metazoa; phylum Arthropoda; class Insecta; order Hemiptera; family Belostomatidae; genus Lethocerus; species Lethocerus indicus. The sequence continues at coordinate 3,342,758 of JACDQD010000006.1, forward strand.
GGACCCCTCCCGCCCCACCACCACCGTTTCCTCACTGTTTACGAATTATTGTTTATAGGCATTCCTCGACCGTTGGATCACCCCCTCCTGGGAGAACTATTTTTTCACTGGGACTGATTTAAAGTTTTGTCTGACTTGTGTATACAAGAGCGGTCTTCCTAAGTGAAACAGTTTCGTGTGTTCCACGCTGTACAATTCAATGCTCCAGAAAATGGGGCAACCATTATAAAGCCGTACCATAATTTTGGTCACGATTCAGATCTATATATTTAGTCTGCTGTAGATCCTTATTATTATTATTTGATGTCAATTATACGCAACACCTTCACACTTTTACAGCTTGTTTTTACAGGATAATCAGTCTGATTGTCCTAGGTTTCTTTCACTGAAATATAGACTTTTCTTTATAGAATAAGAAATAGTAGTTTTATCAGTGCAGACAATATGTTCCTAGTAGCGTCAGATTTTATTTTTGAGGTCGAAACGGTTTCTAAGTCGTCTGGATATTGAAATTTGGACTTCTTACCTTGGTTACTGTAATGTTTTAACATTACAATTAATTTTAACGCTGTAAAAAATATTATACTCGCTTAGTGTAACGTGTTATTAAACTCCTGCCTGGTCTTTTATGTTGATATAAACCTTACTGGTTAGCCAAACAATTTGGACCGAAGCCGAGTTTGGAATAAAATACGCCTCCGCCCAACTTCTTTTTCTGCCGGTTGCGGCGTGACTTAGAACTTGGAAAAGTATTATTAATAAGTCGCGAGCTTTATAAGATAAGCGCTGTGTCGGAGATAAGCCCTGTACAGAGTCGAGTGTGTACTTGGCCTATTTGAAAACGAGATTAACATTTTACAAACAAATTTGCGTTGGACTCTAAACAGTTGCGCATTTAAAATGTAACTTTCATGAATCTTGGAAAGAGTTCCAATTCTAGAGAGGACGATAAAAATCTTTAAAACGGACCAAGGTTTACTTGTGTTAAGAAATTTCATTCTGCGGGGTAACGTTCTATAAATAATTATTAATACCGTGTATGTACGTAGAATTTACGAGTTATCAAAAAATCACATCCCATATTTTTCTGTAAGCACCGAAATATTTTATGACGTTTAAGTTTATACCATTAAAGTCCCTGTAATATTTGTCCAAAATTTATTGAGTTGTATCAAGTGTCAAAAAGTGGAAAATTATTGGTCGTAAAGTTTTTTTGATATTACCGCATTTTTCGGGAAGAGATGCTGACTATATGCTTTGATAATTCAATCACGCCTTACACACTATGCTGTGTTGATGATGGTTTTTAAGAATAATCCTCTGTACGTATTACAAAGCGGATGGTTAGAATGCGATTACTGCATATTTACTGCCTAGCCCGGTTTGGAATATCACTACCAAAAAGGGGTGATTGGTAGGGCATCGGGCATCAGGATAAGTGCAGGAGACTGTGGTATAGACACAATGCAGTTGTTTCAGCTCGGTCGATTGGTTTTCGGCTTTGTGGCGGGGGTGGAGTCACTTTGTTGCACGGGGCCTTTTCACAGTGTATCACTTTCAAGTGTTGTGTAAAGCGCGCACGTTCGTCCGTTCGCTGTGGCGGAAGGACAAGTTCCATTTGTCTGTCTCTGGCATAAAAGCCGGCCAATGAGCCCGGAATTGAATCTTCGACGTGTTTGTTATCCCGGTTCGGAGGAAACAAAATATCCGACCGTTCTCCACTCTCGCTTTAATTGAGTTAGCCCTCCACCCCCCGCCCCTCGGGCATCCTAACTGAAACCAGCTTCGACAATACAAACACGATAACCTGCGGAGCTGGCCCGCATAGTAGTTTAATGTATCCTTAATGGTGCCCTCTCTATCAGCCGGTAGAATGAAATTGGGTGATTCCTTCCTCAAGAACTTCTATCACGATGCAATTCGATCAGGGATTGGGAGCACTCAGGTCCGATTATTCAACCCAATATGATTTTATTTTCAAGTTATGATATAAACAAATATAAATATGATAAACAAAATTTGAGTTGTGATTTCTGGGAGGACTGAAAGCCTATCTGTAGACCCAACGTCGTATAATTGTGGTATTCGTATTTTAATAATTTAAAAAATCCCCAGAGATTGGTATGTTTTCGTTGGAAAGACAAACTTTTTTTGACCTCACGACGACAATCCTATCGTCCCCCGGCCAGAAAAGAAGTCGAGTTCTTTTTCCACGTTTTTTTTTCTCCTTCTGTGCGGAAATTAACTACACCTGGGAGAGGAGAGTGGTCGGTGGAGGAAATAAGGGCAAGAGTCGGTAGTTGGGGGTGGCCCCTTAATTAAAGGTCTCTCCCCGCCCCGCCACTACCCCTAGAGACAACAACCCAGCCCGCATAACGAGCACTACTCGCCACCCCGTTCTGTTTTTTACATTTTCTTTTCTACCGCGACGATATTTCCATTTTTCTGTCCTCCTTCCGTTAGTTTTGCGTTTCTTCCTGTTTTCCTTTATCCGCGTTTATATGGCAGAAAAGAAATAGTCATCAAGTCTTGAAATCGAAGATAAACGACTTGTTTACGCCGCTTGTGCAATTTTCTGTCGACCCCCCGCTCTAGCTGCCCTACTTCTCCTTTTCGAGTATTTTAATTTTTATGTTTCTTCTTGTGTATTTCATTGTATTGCACGGTTAACAGCCACATAAATCGAACGGTACAGGTGTAAAATATTTATTGGTGTAGATTTTTAAGCTCCACACTTTTGTACTTCTCCAGAATAGGTTAGTACTCTGTTAGCATCCCTTAGTTGACATATATACAAGTTTTATTTCTGCGCAATATTCATTGTGTAGTAATAATTATGGCTGGAAATTCGAATTGTGGTTTTTCTTTTTTTTTATTTCTATTCCGCTGTTCCCGGGTGCAGGGGGATAATGTCACATGTTTATGTAAGGAGGGTAGTCCGATAAGCCGGAGCAACTACACACCGGCTTTCCATAAATCTTTTACCCCCAGTATTTGTATTCACCACTATATACGAAAATAATTTTTAAACACTTTTTTTTAAGCTTTACTCGATTATACGTCCGTATTGGATTCACAAAATAAAAGTGTAGCGTTTATTATAGACTATGTTATTCATCCGATTAACAGGTTTTTTAAGGGAAATTCACAGATATCATTAAAGCGGAGGGGGAATCGATAAATAAAAGTTATAATAACAATAATCGGAATATTGGTCGCTTAGAGGTGAAATAAATTTAACTCAGTTATGAGAGACAGAATAGGTAGTGTTAACGTACTCCAAACCCGCTGGGAACGTCTTAACAGAGTAAATATAATTAGTCTGGATATTATTATATTTGTTGTCAGTTTAATTGCTCCGTTCAAATGACAATTGTTTTTCATCGTTTTATGGCCGTTGCCCTACATAACTGTGAGGAGATTGCGTCGCAATTAAAGATTTAATATGGGGCGTGAAAAGGTATGGGGCACTAGCGTGTGCATATTGGATTATGTCTGAGGCGTGAACGCTTCTGCCCCCCGTTCACCCCTATTAAGGAAGGTGCGGGAGGACGTGAGGGTTGGAGGGAGGGAGGACGTATTGAAAGTACAATGGGAAGAGGCCCCCGGGCAAACAAGGTTTAACTAACGAGGCGGGTACGTACGTCCTTTACCCCATAATGGGCCAAGAACGAGGTTGCTCTTAATTTATTATACAACACTAAATATCTACGGTCCAGATTTCAGAAATTTGCCCCCAGGGTTTTGTGTATATTAAAACATTGTCTTAAAGGAATAAGATGGGTGTGGTAACTTTCTTGAAATTGGCTCTTAACAGAAAACGTTTTGAAGATCAAAATGTAATCTTATTATTACGTTCGAAGTATTTCGGAATGTGAGGACTGTTCGAAATTCGAAAGTCAATGATCAGGTTGAACTACCAATTTTTCACACTCTTAAAGTCTATACTTTACTGTGATGTTTTTTTTCTGTGGTATTTTAAGATGGTATGATCGGTTGTCAGAATTTCCGTTTCATATCGTTTTTTCAGTCCCCTTCTAGTTGCCTGATAAGCGAGTCTCCCGGAGAACCTTTTCCAGCGTGCTAATAACCATTAGTAATATATTAAACTTTGTTAAAACCGTTAAATTTCAGGCTATACCTATTTTTTGTAGAGAGAAGCTTTGGACCCTGTTGGAAAATCGCCGTTTTGAAATCGACAAGGTGATTTATTATCGTTTCTTCGCTATTCCGAAAAGAAAAAAAACGTCAGCTCGAAAGTGAAGCTTCGACCCAGAAATATCAAAGGAGGGGGGAATACTTAATTATCGACTGTTGGTCCCTCTGTTGTTCCCGGTTGAACCGTGGCCGCGCACAATATTTACCCACGGTATCGCTTTGAAAAGGACCCTTTTATATTTTCAATCGCTAATGAACGGCTTTTAACCCATTTCCCACTGATATTTAAAAATAGGTAACAGAAACAATCGTTAGTCTGCCGCGTGGGTGGTTGAAGCTGTAAAAGATGTCGGTTAGCCCCCGCTAAACTTGAGCGTATTGACACTGTTTCCTGTTCATGTTGTTTGAATATAACGTGTTATAAACAGACGCGGGGTAAACAGCGCACTTTTGCAAAATTACATTCGGTGTTTCCCGGACGGGGAGGAAATTAAAACTGCAAAAAAATGGTATCGGCCGTGGATTTTAAGCAGACTCGAGAATGTTAGAAACATTTCCATTTATTCGGCAATCGGAATTAAAACGTGGCTTAAAATAGCTTAAAAACACTGTTTATTCCTTCGGACTCTGGACAGAGTTTATTGGTCTCTCAAGCAGATTTTATACAACCCGTAAGGGATCGATGAGTGAGACGTTTACGAAGCAACCTCTAATCCTCCCAGAATTTAGATAACTTATTATCTCACTCTTTGGAACCCACTGCACTCGTGATTTTTTTTATGAACACAGAGACTCCAGTAAAAAGAGTTCTGAAATATTCGTTGGAAAGTAAAAAAATGGTACTTATATAAATGAAAAACGTTTCCCATCAGTGGGAAAGAAACCCACTGGGATTTTCCCCGTTTTTATTTTTTATTTCCTATATTTAAATCAAATGGTCACTTCCTTCTCAGGCGTTTATAATGAAACGTGTGGGATTTTGGGGGGGTTATGTAGGGCATTTTGTAAAGCATGTTTTTGCTTTCATCCGATTTACTGCCCGCTCTCACTAGGAATGGAGAGAATAATACCCCATAATTGAAAATGGCGAGAGGCCGAAACCGCTCTACCGTAGGATAATAAAACTGTGGTATTATATTATTTATTGAGTCAATAGCTTGATACATTTAATAGGAATTCCGTACACTCTTAATCTTCTTCCTTATCATATGAAGACGTGTCTATAGAAGGACAAATACTGATGATTTCCCATATCTTCGTCGAAGAAATACCTTACAATTTTTGTATTTACCTTCAGTTACAATTTCGCTGTAATACTTTTCCCTGACGTAAACGTTAGTCGGTGAAGGCTTAATTAGTCTCTCGAGTAATTCTGAACTCGTTTCGCCCCTGCTCACATACGGTGGAGGGAACGTTCGGCCGTTTATTTTATTATTTTTCTTTTTATTTCGAACGTCCGTTTTGCCAATTCCAGAACTAGATTTAATGAAACGCCACTCAAGGGAGGGATAAAAAACCGCAGATTCCCGATTGCCGTAAAGTTCAACTTGGCATACTGTCGGGAAAACGGTTAAATTGAGTACATTTTAATTGGGTTTCCCTTACGGATCAACAGATTTTTACAAGTTAAATGTCCAAAATAATTTTTTTCAATAACAAAAACCTACTCCTAATATAATAATAGGCATTGCAATTTACTCACTTCATGATTTAAATAGTTAATCATCATTGTGAAAAATCTGATTTCAAAATTATTTACTTCTAAAACTCGATATTGGTTTTGTTCAATATAACAGAACTTAAAGAAAGATAGTGTTATTCAAATCATATTGTCTTTCCGCTCTAATCTCTTATAATTAATTTTCCTTCAATTCTAAATTTGAATTGATTTTGTGACTAATCAGGATTCAGTTTACCTTATCGCTTGTTATTGTTTCACTCAGTATTATTTTGAAGTATTAGGTGTAACAACGCAGTAAAAAATTGGCTCGAATCATTAACAAAATCCCCCCCCCCGTATATTCGTATTAAACGTAATCGCTGTATTATGTCTACTTAACGTAATTGCGTGTGTTAACTTGATGAGATATTGTTAGTACTGCACGATGAGTTCGAAACACTATAGGGGCGGGGGGGGGTGGGGTGAGCGATTTTAATTGACTTTCATTTGTTTGCCTGCCACTTCAAGTAAACAGAAATTGCGGGTAAACAGAATCAGTTCTGCTTTAGTTATTATAAACAACCGGATTAACTTGTTCTGAACTCCGCCGAAAGGAAAACTGATGTTGGAATATCCTCGGCGCGATCCAGCTCGCGGTTTTTAACTAAACTTCGTAACGAACTTTAAAACTTAAAACGACAGGATAAAATAAAAAAACGGAAGGAAAATGGAAAATCCGGGAGAGCGAAAGTTCTTAACTTAATTTTCCTGTTCGGAACTTAATTTAAGCCGTTGTTGAGATATCGCTTCAGTGTGACGCCGGCCGCCAAAAACAGAGAGGACCCCCTCTGTGGAAAATTTACTTAACGGATAATTGATGCTACCTTTTGATCAAAACATCTGCCGTTTCCTTTGTATTCTTCGGGTATAACTGAACACCCTGTACGGGATTTTCGGATCCCTTTAATCACGGTAGAAATTAGATTATTTCAATTCCATATAATGATCCAAAGTAGAAAGGGAAGCCTTTCGCCGGAAGGTTCCTTACCCCTCTTGGGGCAAATATAATCAGTAGCCTTGTATTTAATTATTGTACAAATTGGATGATTAAAGTATATGATGTATCAAATAACAAGAGAATCGATGAAGCCAACTGTTGTACTTTAATATTGAACACATTGGATATTGACTACGGAACGTATATTTTATAAACTTATGTTGAAAAATTTTTTTTCATGTAAGCAAAATATAAGTAAAAAAGTCGGCCGCTGCTCGGTAACCAAAATATACAGATATTGCATATTTCATGCTTAAGATCCGACTTTAATGTACTGGAAGAGGGAGGCCTCGGCAGGAAGCTGGTAGGGAAATGAAAATGTACTGTGGTCATAAGAACGCATATTTCACGAGGTATTTGTTTGGAGGTCCGCTTGGAGGGTTCGACGATATATCATTTCGTATATTTGGTCTCGAGCTTGGCATGTTTCTGTTGCCGGCAGAGTAGAATTCCTTCGGTAACAGGGCGCTATTTAATTTAAATTCGACTGCAAAAATGATGGCAATACAGTCAGGTATATGTTCTGGCAACTTGGTTAAGAATATCTTGTTTTATTACGACGTGTCCCGATGTATATACGAACAGAATTAGAACGTGAAAATCAATGGGGGGGGGGGGAGAAAGCAGGAAATATTTTGATGAGTGCTAACAATAAAGTTTTAACGACAAAACGGTTACAGGAAATCAGATAACGGATATAATAAATGAATTATTGTGTAATGATTAATAAAAGTTTATATTAATATAAACAAAATAACTAATATATATTTAATTGCCAGGGACTCTATTTCCCATTGTACTATGCCTTTGGGCCAAAACTTAATTTGAAAACTAGTCATTTCTTCGTTTTCGATTGTCCTTTATGATTGGACCAAACCGGCGAATGTCCGATGGAGTAAAATCAGGACAAGATGGAATTGGACTCTTTATAGCGACACCTGAAGATGAAATTTTTCACGAAACTTCGGTTCTGCGGCCCGCAGCTCTTAACCCAGGTTTTATGCTTCGGTTCATCGGCGGCCATCTCACACCTGTTGAGCCTCGGACCGCTTTTGTCCCGATACCGTTTACCATCCGTGCTGTTTCGGCCCCGGCGGAGGGAAATTCCGGAAAATTGCGAGCATAAATTTGCCTGCAGACGGTCGATATTTTGAACATTTTTCTCGGCAGGCGATTTTACACGGACAGTGTTTAGAAAAAACAAGCCATTTCAAAATTGATGTGTCCGTTCTGAATGTCGATTAAGTTGATTTATATTCTACCGTAGAGTGTGTCATTAGTACACATCGAATCGTAGGTGTTTCTGACGTTGGGTTTCATTTTCAAGTCAGGTTTCTCTTGTCTGAAAAAAAAATGTCCTTCGCAGTGAGCCCATTGCCCCGATTTCTATGACTGTATTTATAACTCCGGCCTTGTCTGTATCTTTTTTTTTTTCTTTTTATTTGTACAATCAATTATAACATAATGACATGTGTACAAGTGTTGAGTGTATGTTTCTCACTTGAATGACTTGACAAAAGAAAATGGCTTGGTATAGCAATTCTACGGGCTAAGAAGATCTCTAGGCCAGCGATTGTCTGTATCGGGAGGCAAAACCTGAATGATTTTAAAACGATATAGCGCCGAGTGAAATTAATCGGAGCTGGCCGGGGACGGATGTGGGAATCGATATGTACTCAGGTCACGCAAAGTAGCCTCACTTCCCCCGCGGTGTGTCACGGGCACGCTCCCCGTACCTTCCCTATAATTAACTCTTATATTTTTAAATCGTTACACCGACTAAATAATAGAAAACCTTCGGCCGTTCCGAGACTGTGGGAATTATAGATTAATTATAGGGCCGTCGGAAATCGATCTTCGATTCTCAGACTCAACGAGACTTTAATTACACGCCTGTCGTTCAGTGCGCTATTAGATAACAGAGCTCTCTATTCGATTAACGTTCTGCGGAATGGCCCGAATGCGATTCGCACAGCAGTTACTTGCGGTAGTTCTAATTCATTATGTATCGAATAAAGTAAAAGTACATTTTCTTCGAGGATTTAAAAAATGGATGCTCCAAACTTCGGTGCGCTCTCTGATAAAGTGCATTTACAGTGTGAGTAGAAAATGTTGCCGATTAATACGCACAATTTTACCGTGAAAATTCATTTCATAGAAAAGAAAAAGTGTTTTCAAATGTTTCTAGTCCATACGAGAAAAATATACTTACGATTACAGGAATTAATTGAAATGCGTTTCATCCAACAGATACAAAGTTCCATTGTAAACCTTTTGCGACCGTTTCACACGCCCAACGGAGTTTTGGAACGCGAAAGCGCGTTCGGTTGAAAGGTCTTCGGTTATGAATTATATTTAAGAAAATTAAATTAAGCTCCCCCTCGAGACGCGCGTTGGAAACAGATATTCGGAATAGGCATTGTTTTACGATTCTCTTCGCTAACTGTACCTTGTGGGAATCGGATTGCCGAGGCTTTTCAATAGGCCAGATCTTTGATTGGGCATTATTACTCCGTTCTGTTTTCCCCGAACATTATTGAGAGCCTGTGATTATAAACGGGGCTTAACCTGCAGGAAGGAGCCTATGTGAATCCATTCATTATCAATTAACAGTTGTTTAAGAGTTTATCGCATTTAGGTGTGTAAACTTTTCAAGTATTCGCTTGAATTCTGCTACTGGAATAAAACGTGAAAACTTCAAAATTGGACTTTATCATTGATAGACACAATTGGGCTATATATGCATCGTTGACAAAAATATACATACATATTTAAAAACAACGATTTATTCTTGTCTTAAATGTATTAATGCACCAGCTGCTCAAAGTATCTCATATATTTGGCAATGTTCAGTCTTCCCATATATTATTCAGTACTGAACGGATTCCCTTGATATTTAAAAAAAAAAAACTGGAAAACGTTAGTAATTTGAAATGAGTTAAGAATATAGAAATAAGACTTGTAGGTCAAAACAGAGTTACTGTAAAAGAACTTTTGTTTTATATTTGATAAACCTTTAAAATAAAATAAAGAACAAAGTATTTCAAACGGCACGGAAACGTGTATGCGTGGCTGACGTGCCAGGTCCTATCAGATAAATACTGTTACAAGTACGAAAGTAAATAATACTCTTGCAAACGCAGACATAATTATCGTTATTTAGATTAGACCATTTTTTTAGGAAAAAAGAAATCAGCTCTGAGGCCGAAATTGGTCATAAGTTAAATAAAGTTACGGGTAATAAAATATTTCATGAGTGTTCTCGAAATAATGGATAGAATCCTAGAATTAGTACGTATTTGGCCTTGTGGATAATTACAGTGTTTCATGATAGTGTATGAGCTGAAATTAATCTAGGTTTATTTTTTCATAAGAATAATGTATTATATATATATCGAATATTATTGAGCATAAATAAAATGCCAAACGGTTATTCTTTTTTTTTTTGTTAAATAGTAGTGAATATGGGTTGGACAGTCGCAAAACTGTAGGTTACACTATTCATTGGGGATGATTTGGATAGAGAGCACTGTCGGCTAAATAGTGATATGATATGTGTGTGACGTGTATAGCACTAGGTCTGTGTGTGTGTGTGTGTGCGTTAATAACATGGACCTGGTCGTTTCCGGGTGCCTTCACTCACACACTGTCAGACTTTTTATATCCACCTCGGGCGTCTCCTGCATTATGAACGGACGGGTTAGTTTCAATTCCGAGGCCTGTACCCGCCCGCCGGTTACACACTCTCCGGAGACGCTGCCCGCGCCAACCATATACCGAGTGTTTTGGATTTACACTGACAGGATGAAAACGGGTACTGTGGAAATGGAAAACTCCCGACCCTCCCTTTTTCATCATCCCTGCCGCACTGTCGGAAAAACGGGCCGTATAGAATGCTTTATAGTGAATCTAATCCAATGGTGGGCTACTTCGTCCCCAATGGCTTCTTTTAAATTTACTTCATTTTTCGCGCGTGTGCCCATTACCTGGCTGTTGGGTTGAACCGTTCGTGATTAACCCACCTGACCATAAATGTTAATATCGCTATAAAATTGAGTTCGGGTCTGTTGCTATGGCGTTACAGCAAAATGCTTTTACCGACTGGGTAATTACGCTCTAATACGCAGAAATACCTTTGTATCATAGGACCATTGTGTCACTTGGACAATAGTCACTCTGTCTGCTCTGACCCCTCTTCTTAAATTAAACTTCAATATTGTTTTCATAGAACGATGTTTTACCTCTGGGACGGTTTGAGGGTGTTTTGCTCGTAAACGAGGAACCGAGGGCAGTAATGAGCCCACGATTAATAAGAGGATTCGCCAGGTGCTTATTGAAAATAAAGCGTATAAGTGCCAAAAAGTTGACGGAATGAACTGAGAAATAGGCGTAAGATATCGTTTGCGAAGATTTCACGTTGCTCTTGTCCAAGTATAGCCCCAGATGGTTGGCTCGATTAATACGTTGGTACGGGCGGGACACGTTGAATGTAACCGAATGGTACTTTTGGCACCGAATTACACGGCTATTTTGGCTATTTTTTTAACGCGCCATTTTCTGCACCAAGATTTCTATACGACTCTAGGAGGCGTTCTTCTGGGGTCAATGGGGGTATTAAGGTCGGCGAAAGACGCCTTCTACTATAGCGTCCTAGGCTGTCTAGTCCTAGATATGTTATAAGCTTAATTAATTACCCGTCCCAGTAAAGCTGGGATCTAAACCTCATAAATAATTTATGATATATCGGAATTAAATTAATAGACTTAAGCTTACTGTGAAGATAACTTCTTCATATACTATTCAGTGATTTTATAGTTATAAAGTAATATAATATTTTCAGTAAAATTATTCGTAGGATAAATTTAATAGTCTCTACACTCTGAAATAAATTTTGTTTTATTTCTTCATTGTAACTAGGGTTTACTGGGTATATATACTAATCTGTTCACATTTTTATCTTGGGTGATTAATCTGTTATAGTGGGTAGATTTATATGTTCGTTATAATAAAATACACATTACCCTCTTGCTTGCTGTAGTGTAGAAGTAATACGAAGCGTATTGTATTGGGCAGAAATTTAAATCGGTATGTTGTACGCACCGAAAAGCAATTCTTTCAAGAAGAAAACACAGTTCTGTCTGTGCTTTAAAGCGTTTATGCAGAATTTCCCCGCTTATAAATCCAGTCTGTAATTGAGGTCTGGGGGAAGCCAAATACTTTTGTGCTCTGAAACTTTTTAAAAATAGACCTTTTCCTTGTTCCAAAAGGGTGACCTTGTTCGGTCCCTCTCGTGTGTTTATTTTCCTTGCGGATGCTGTAAGAAAAAAAAGAGAGGTCCGCATACCGGTTATTTCTTTAGATCCGATAACGGCTTTTTTCGTTGTATTTGTACAAAACCGCCCGTGAAATACCGCTCGGGAAAACTGTAAAGCGAGCCCGATTGTAAATGCCAGGGATATAAAACTATAGCGGTTATTATCGACAAACTGTCAATTAAAAAAACTATTTTGAACTTAGTTTAAGGCGAGCGCAGTTTTAATTATGCACGACTGTCACAACTTCCCCCAAGCAGCCTTGAAGTCGTTTTCCCTAACGAAGCAAAACGTAAATATTGTTTCCCTTTTAACGATTTGTTGACACTCGTTTTGTATAATTCAAAAAAGGCCGACAATTGGGATATTTAATTACTTGAAATATTTTGTTCGGGGTCGGCAAACAACTGTGGAACACTGCAGAAAGCTTCTTAGCCTTTCTTTGAATACGGAATGAGCGTATTTAAGACATATGAGAAATACATTTGATACAATCATGAATAAGGCAAAGAAGAACTTTGTAAACGCTGAGAAATTTAACTTAATATCCCTTTTCCTTTTTCCTGGGTACGGAATTACATGAGAATTGTAGATTATATATATATATATATATATATATATATATATATATATATATATATGCAAAGGGTTTCGTTGAAATCATGTCTCAGTATGATATGGCTAAGTGGGAATGTTTGTTTTCATTTATCAGTTTTCTAATTCACGGAATTCTATTTCAATACAAATTGTTCAAGTAGTTATAGCACAAATGAAAAGTGCAACATTCAACATCTATATTTACGTGTAAAAAATATACAGTGTAAAACAATTTGTTCTGTACCAAAACTTCCGCTATCAGTCCAAAATTCGCTCAATTAAACTTAAGTTTTGTACTGAAGAGATACTAGAAAGTGTAATCGGCTGTCGGCCTTCGTAAATCACGTTCTATTCGCGAAGTTTCAAGTATAATGCCTCCTGTTTCTTCTTCTGCCGCTTTGAAAGAGAGAGGACCCAATTCAAAATGTAAAGCAAAGAACTGTTTATTTTATTCAATCTCTGTACGAATCGGACTCGCCTCTGGGTAGAGATTCTGGGTCATGGATTCATTCGCGATGTTATCCAACTGCAGTTGTGGGACTGTAATTTAAACGTTTCTTTGTGTGTAATTTGTGCGCTTTTAAGGGTACAACCAGCAGCGCGCCTTATCTACACTTCTGAGATACAGACCGGTTGCTTGCCCAACTATAAGTGTGCTACGCGAATGGAATAACAAACCGAAACTAGCACACTCAGTTATTATATAGAGCTATATACAAACACAGACATTAGTTATAGTTTATTGATACTGTTGGTTTCTCGTCCTATTTCTCTACAACCAGTTGAAAAGATTTATAGGGAAACTAATGATAATTATTGCGAATTTTTCCGACAATTCGATAAATAAGCTAAACCGTCTTCAAGTTTTCGTAATCGTCCGTAGCACGAAAATACTCAATGCAGTGACACTGTAGTAAATTGCGTCATTTATCTGTTCTCTGGTTTGTTGTAGTAACATTTGATTTCTGTTGGAATTAATTTTGTTTAGGCCTCCAAATAAGTTTTCGTTCCTTTCCATTGCCTGATAAACCAAAAATCTGATTGGTATGGTATTCAAGTTAATGAATTGATATATTTTTATTTTCAAGTTAGAAAACTTTAGTTCAGAAGACAGTTAATACTGGTTCATTTGCGTGAGTTGGAATTATTCATTTGATTTCTGAAATTATTCCACCTTTGAAATTCACCTCAGTGGGCCGTTGTCTTTAAATTCTGAAAGGGGAGTCGGTCTAGTGTGCCACCTTAGCCCAATTAAAATGCATTACGATTCTCGGAATAATTCATTTCTGCATAAATGCATACGCTTATCATAATTTCTGATAGGAAGCCCTAGTAAGAACTTACGATTTTTTTTATTAATCCTCCATAGAATATGAAACCTCTCATGAATGATGAAACCAAACCGAAATTCGTTATATTTTAAACATGGTAATTTTAAGTTTTGCGCCCCAAGTCACTATATACCCCGATCAAATCTAAGTTTATAGATGATAGTATTGAATGGAATGTGTGCATATTATATTTTACAATTTACAGTTTCTTCTAACAATAACTTTCAAGACTATAGGTTTTAGGCTGTAAGGGGTTGAAACAGTATTTTAATTCCGCTTGTATAAAGACACGTTTTATGCGCAACTCACGCTACTTTCCGCGGCGTATATACCGTTTTCACGTCCTCGCCCAATAAGAATAGGTTAGACGGAGATCGGGGATATGATCGGAGCGGGTCCGAGGGAAGATTCGGGGCGGCACGGCGGGTAGGAGGGCTGAGGGAGGATGTGAGTTGTCGACGGGCAAGCGGTGGTCCGGGGGAAGGTTCGGGGCGGCACGGCGGGTAGGAGGGGAGGGAGGATGTGAGTTGTCGACGGGCAAGCGGTGGTCCGGGGGAAGGTTCGGGGCGGCACGGCGGGTAGGAGGGCTGAGGGAGGATGTGAGTTGTCGACGGGCAAGCGGTGGTCCGGGGGAAGGTTCGGGGCGGCACGGCGGGTAGGAGGGCTGAGGGAGGATGTGAGTTGTCGACGGGCAAGCGGTGGTCCGGGGGAAGGTTCGGGGCGGCACGGCGGGTAGGAGGCCGGAGGAGGGAGGATTGTCGACAGGCAAGCGGTGGTCCGGGGGAAGGTCTGGGCGGCACGGCCGGGTAGGAGGCTGAGGAGGATGTGAGCTTGTCGACGGGCAAGCGGTGGTCTGGGGAGGTGGCGGCGACGGGCAAGGGTAGGAGGGCTGAGGAGGATGAGGGATTGTCGACGGGCAAGCGGTGGTCGGGAAGAAGGTCTCGGGCGGCACGGCGGGGAGGATGGAGGGAGGAGAAGGATGCTGAGTTGTCGACGGAGGAAGTTGTCTGACGGGCGCAGGCTGGGGAGGGGGAAGGTTGTCTGGGGCGGCACGGGCAAGGGTAGGACGGGCGGAGGGAGGATGAGTGTCGACGGGCAAGCGGTGGTCAGGGAAGGTTCTGAGGCGGCACGGCGGGTAGGAGGCAGGAGGGAGGATGAGTTGGTCGACGGGCAAGCCGGTCGGAAGGAGGATATGGAGTTGTCCGGGGGGAAAGGTTCGGAGGGAGGGATCGAGGACGATAAGGTATCCGGGGAAGGTCTGGGCGGCACAGGGGGTAGGACGGCAGGAGGAGGATGTGCTGTCGACGGGCAAGCGGTGTCCGGGGAAGGTCGGGCGGCAAGGCACGGCGCAGGAGGCAGGAGGAGGATGTGAGTTGTCGACGGACAAGCGGTGGTCCGGGGAAGGTCTGGGCAGCACGGCGGGTAGGAGGCAGGAGGGAGGATGGAGTTGTCGACAGGCAAGCGGTGGTCCGGGGAAGATTCGGGCAGCAGGCGGGCTAGGAGGCAGGAGGAGGATGGAGTTGTCGACGGGCAAGCGGTGGTCCGGGGAAGGTCGGCGGCGGCACGGCGGGTAGGAGGCAGGAGGGAGGATGAGAGTTGTCGACGGGCAAGCGGTGGTCCGGGGAAGGTCTGGGGCGGCACGGCGGAGGTAGGATGTGAGCGACGGGCGGGTGGTCACGAGGACGGGCCGTGAGGAGGGAGGATGGAGTTGTCGACGGGCAAGCGGTGGTCCGGGGAAGGTCTGGGCGGCACGGCGGGCAGGAGGCAGGAGGAGGATGGAGTTGTCGACTGGGCAAGCGGTGGTCCGGGAAGGTTGGGCGGGCACGGCGGTGTGGCAGGTAGGGAGGGCTGAGGAGCGAAGGTGTGAGTTGTCGACGGGCAAGCGGTGTCGACGGGCAAGCGGTGAGGCGGCAAGGTCTGGGCGGGTGGTCACGGGCAGCAGGGAGGCAGGAGGGAGGATGTGAGTTGTCGACGGGCAAGCGGTGGTCCGGGGAAGGTCTCGGGGCGCACGGCGGGTAGGAGGGGAGAGGAGGATGTGAGCTGTCGACGGGCAAGCGGTGGTCCGGGGAAGGGCGGCAGGAGGCAGGAGGAGGAATGGAGGTCGGGGGCAAGCGACGGGCAAGCGGTGGTCTGGTCACGGAGGAGGTGAGGGAGGATGTGAGTTGTCGACGGGCGCGGTGGTCCGACGGCGGGCACGGCAGGAGGCAGGAGGGATGGGAGTTGTCGACGGGCAAGCGGTGGCTCCGAGGGAAGATCTCACGGGGGCGCACTGGCGGTGGTCACGGAAGGCAGGAGGAGGATGGTGAGTTGTCTATCGACGGGCAAGCGGTGAGTCCGGGGCGAAAGGCTGGTCAGGGACAGCACGGGAGGAGGAGGAGCTGAGGTCGAGGATGTGAAGTTGTGGAGTTGTCGACTCGGCAAGCGGTGGTCCGGGGAAGAAGGTTCGGGGCGGCACGGCGGGTGAGGTAGGCTGAGGGAGGATGGAGTTGTCGACGGGCAAGCGGTGGTCCGGGGAAGGTCTGGCGAGGAGGGAGGATGGAGTTGTCGACGGGCAAGCGGCCGGGGAAGGTCAAGGGACGGCGGGTAGGAGGCAGGAGGAGGATGTGAGTTGTCGACGGCAAGCGGTGGTCAACTGGGGATTCAAGGGAGGATGGAGTTGTCGACGGGCAAGGGTGGTCCGGCTGGGTAGGGTGGGAGGCTGAGGAGGGGAAGGGATGAGCTGTCGACGGGCAAGCGGTGGTCTGGGGAAGATTCGGGCGGCACGGCGGGCAGTAGGAGGCTGGGAGCGATTTGTCGACGGGCAAGCGGTGGTCTGAGGGAAGATACAAGGGCAGAGGGAGGATGGGAGCGATTTGTCGACGGGCAAGCGGTGGTCTGAGGGAAGATACAAGGGCAGAGGGAGGATGGCAGTCGACGGCAAGCGGTGGTCCGGGGGGGGTCTGGCGGCAGGCAGGGAGGCTGAGGGAGGATGTGAGTTGTCGACGGGCAAGCGGTGGTCCGGGGAAGGTTCTGGGGCAGCACAGCAGGTAGGAGGCAGGAGGGGATGGAGTTGTCGACGGGCAAGCGGTGGTCAGGGAAGGTGGGGGAAGGTCAGGGGCGGCACGGCGGGTAGGAGGCAGCTGGAGGGAGGATGGAGTTGTCGACGGGCAAGCGGTGGGTCTGAGGAAGGTCTCGGGGCGGCACGGCGGGCAGGAGGGGAGGAGGAATGTGAGTTGTCGACGGGCAAACGGTGGTCCGGGGAAGGTCTGGGCGGCACGGCGGGTAGGAGGCGGAGGAGGATGTGAGTTGTCGACGGGCAAGCGGTGGTCCGGGGAAGGTTCGGGGCGGCACGGCGGGTAGGAGGGCGGAGGGAGGATGTGAGTTGTCGACGGGCAAGCGGTGGTCCGGGCGAAGGTTCGGGGCGGCACGGCGGGTAGGAGGGCAGAGGGAGGATGTGAGTTGTCGACGGGCAAGCGGTGGTCCGGGCGAAGGTTCGGGGCGGCACGGCGGGTAGGAGGGCAGAGGGAGGATGTGAGTTGTCGACGGGCAAGCGGTGGTCCGGGCGAAGGTTCGGGGCGGCACGGCGGGTAGGAGGCAGGAGGGAGGATGTGAGTTGTCGACGGGCAAGCAGTGGTCCGGGGAAGGTCAGGGCAACGGCACGGCGGTAGGAGGCGGCTGAGGGAGGATGGAGTTGTCGACGGGCAAGCGGTGGTCGGGGAAGGTCAGGCAGCGGTAGGAGGCAGCTGAAGGATGTGAGCTGTCGACGGGCAAGCGGTGGTCCTGGGGAAGGTTGCGGGAAAGGCATGGAAAGGAGGATGTGAGTTGTCGACCAATGCACGGCGGGTAGGTCAGCTGAGGATGGAGTTGTCGACGGGCAAGCAGTGGTCCGGGGAAGGTTGGGGCGGCACACAGGAGTAGGAGGCGAGGAGGATGAGGTTGTCGACGGCAAGCAGTGGTCTGAGGAAGATTCAGGAAGCGGCAGGCGGGTAAGGGGGAGGGAGGATGTAGTTGTCGACGGGCAAGCGGTGGTCTGGGGGAAGTGGGGACGGCAGGCAAGTAGGAGGCAGAGAGGAGGATGTGAGTTGTCGACAGGCAAGCAGTGTTCCAAGGGGAAGGGCTGAGGAGCGACGGGCAAGCGGTGGGCGGCAGTAGGAGGCGGAAGGAGGATGTGAGCTGTCGACGGGCAAGCGGTGGTCCGGGGAGGTCAGGCGGCACGCGTGGTAGGAGGCAGAGGGAGGATGTGAGTTGTCGACAGGGCAAGCGTGGTCCGGGGAAGATCTGGGGCGGCACGGCAGGTAGGAGGGGCTGGAGGAGGATGAATGAGTTGTCGACAGGCAAGCGGTGGTCGAGGGAAGATTCTCGGGCAGGCAGCGGGTAGGAGGCCGGAGGGAGGATGTGAGGTGTCGACAGGGCAAGCAGGTGGTCCGGGGAAGGTCTGGGCAACGGCAGTGAGCACAGCAAGTAAAACAAGGGAGGATGTAAGTGAGCTGTCGACGGGCAAGCGGTGGTCCGAAGATTCAAGCAAAGGCACATGGCAGGTAGGAGGGAGATGTGAGGGTCGACAGGGCAAGTGAAGGAGTATGTTGTTGAGTGACGTCCAGGAAGCAAGGTGGAAGATCAGAGGCAACGGCGGCCGTAGGAGAGAGGAGGGTGTAGGGTGTCGACGGGCAAGCAGTGTGAAGGAAGGTTCTGCGGAGGCGCGTGTAGGAGGCGGAGGGAGGGAGTCGACGGGCAAGGTGGTCCGAGGGAAGTTCTGGCGGGCGGCGGGTAAGCAGCTGAGGGGAGAGATGGAAGTTATCGACGGGCAAGCGGTCCGGGGGAAGAGTTCGGGGCAGCACAGGCGGGCAGGAGGCAAACCGGGGCCGGTGGTCCGGGGAAGGACACGGAGGAGGCAGGAGGCGGGAGGATGTGGTGGTCCGGGGAAGGTTCGTGAGGGAGGATGTGAGCGACGGCCGGTGGTCCGGGAGGCAAGCCAATCGAGGAAGGTCAAGAGGTGAGGAGGCGGGCAGGAGGAGCCCAGGAGTTGTCGAGAAGGTGGTCTGGGGGAAGGTTCTGGGCAAGAGTTGTTGGTCAGGGGATCTGGGGCGGCGGCGGGTAGGAGGTGAGGAGGATGAGTTGTCGGCAGGAAGGGAGGATGAGTTGTCGACGGGCAAGCGCCAGTGGTCTGGGGAATCGGGGCACGGCGAAGATGAGCTGTCAAGGTCTGGACGGCACGGAGGATGGAGGATGGCAGGTAGGAGGGGAGGGAGGATGTGAGGTTATCGACAGGGCAAGCGTGGTCCAGGGAGGTCTGGAGTTGTCACGGCAGGGTGTACGGCGGGTAAGTGTGAGTTGTTATCGACGAGCAAGCAATTAGGTGGTCCGGGGTTCAAAGGTTCGGGGCGGCAAGCGGCGGGTAGGAGGCAGGAGGCGGAGGGAGGATGTGGAGTTGTCGACGGGCAAGCGGTGGTCCGGGGAAGTCAACGGCGGGTAGGAGGAGGAAGGGAGAAGAGTTGTCGAGTTGTCGACGGCAAGCGGTGGTCCGAGGAAGGTCGGGCGGCACGGCGGGTAGGGGGCGGAGGGAGGATGAGTTATCGTCGACGGGCAAGCAGGTGGTCTGGGGAAGATTCGGGGCGGCACGTAGGAGGCGGAGGGAGGATGTGTCGGGGCAAGCGGTGGTCCGGGGAGGTTCGGGCGGCACGGCGGTAGGTCTGTCCGGCAGGGGAAGATCGGCACGGCGGAGGAGGATGCTGAGGGACGGGCAAGCGGTGGTCCGGGGAAGGTTCGGGCGGCACGGCGGCAGGAGGGCCTAGGAGGGCTGCCATGCGACGGGCAAGCAGTGGTCCGGGGAAGGTCAGGGGGCACGGCGGGCAGGGAGGCTGGGCCTGAGGAGGATGTGAGCTTGTCGACGGGCAAGCGGTGGTCCGGGGAAGGTCGGGCGGGCACGGCAGGAGGCTGGGCCTGAGGAGGATGTGAGCTTGTCGACGGGCAAGCGGTGGTCCGGGGAAGGTCGGGCGGGCACGGCAGGAGGCGGAGGGAGGATGTGTTGTCGACGGGCAAGCGGTGGTCCGAGGGAAGGTCTGGGGCGGCACGGCGGGCAGGAGGCAGGAGGGAGGATGGAGTTGTCGACGGGCAAGCGCTGGGGAATCTGGGCGGCACGGCGGGTAGGAGGCAGTGGAGGGATGGATGAGTGAGTGTCGAGGCGGGCAAGCTGGTCTGGGCTGAGATGACTTGACGGGCAACGCGGTGGTCAACGGGAGGCGGCACGGCGGGTAGAGGGAGGATGACGTTGGTCTGGGGAAGCGCACGGCGGGCAGGTGGAGCTGTCCGGGGAAGGTGGGCGGCACGGCGGGTTCAGGGCCACGGGCTGGCTGAGGGAGGATGAGTTGTCGACGGGCAAGCGGTGGTCCGGGGAAGATCTCGGGAAGGGAGGCTGAGGAGGAGGTGTGAGCTGTCGACGGCAAGCGGTGGTCCGGGGGAAGATCTGGGCGCACGGCGGGTAGAGGGCGGAGGAGGAGAGTTGTCGACGGGCGCGGTGGTCCGGGGGAACTCGGGGCAATGGCGCAGTGGGGAGGAGTTGATGAGATGAGTTGGAGGATGAGTTGTCGACGGCAAGCGGTGGTCTGAGGGATTCGGGGCGGCACGATGTGAGTTGTCGACGGGCAAGCGCGGTGGTAGGGAGGGCCGAGAACGACGGCGGGTATGTGAGTTCGACGGCGCGGTGGTGTCTGGGGAAGGTTCTGGGGCGACGGCGGGTAGAGGATGCCGGGGCTGTCCGGCGGCACGAGGATGAGTGACGTTGTCACGGGCAAGCGGGCAAGCAACGTGGCACGGGCGGGGAAGTTGGAATGGGGTTGACTTCGCTTGGCTGGGGCTACGGGTGATGTTCTGCGCTCCTACCCGCCGGAGGAGGAGGGGATGATGAGTGTCGAGGCGCGGGAGACGGGGGTGGCCTTCCTGGACCAGCTGCGTAGCTGTCGTTGGCAGCAGTTCTCCAAGGCACGGCGCCTCTGCAGGGGGCGGTAGCTGGGGAGGATTAGCTCCTCCCTTCCGGGCCACGCTGAGCTGTCCGGGGAAGGTGGGCTGGAGGACACACTTGTGCAGGTGTCTTGCCGTCCTTTGACAACCTTTGAAGCAAGTTGAAAATGAAGTCTGTTGGTTTGACCTCTTGAATTTAGCAGTCTGGGCTTGTTGTCGGGAAGTTAGTTAGACTGTTTTTCTTGGCTTAACCTTAACCACCGCTCTGCTGGGGACTACGCTTGTCCTGCGGCCTTCAAGGCCTTGTTTTTTACCTGCGGCAGTGTTGCATTTTTGGATGTGGCTGTTGCGGTGTTGTTGATACGGGCAAGGGTTCTGGCTCCTCCCGGCGCTGTGGGGTGTTTTGATGGCCGGAGGGAGGATGAGTTGACGCTGCGGTCGCGCAAGTGTTTTGATCTGCTGTTTGCTGGCGCTGTGGGGTGTTTTATTTTTCATATTCCTCCTGCTTCGCCTGGCACGGCCTCCTCTGACCTTCTCTCGGACTACTGGCCTGCCGATAACCGCGCGGGCCGGGTCTTCCTGACCACTGGACAACTCACGGCACCTGGGTAATCTTCCCTGATGTGAGGACCTGTCTGCCCTGATAATGAGGGGAAGGTGTTGACGGCGGCAATTTTGCTGGCGTGTTTGTAGGAGGCGATAATTTGGCATCTTCGTCTTTTTGGGGCAAGCGGTGTTGCGTTGCCTCTCCTGGCACGGGGCAGCTCTGCTTTCCGGCCTTTGTTGAACGACCTTCCTCGACTACTGCTTGCTTGCCTGCTGACGGGCAAGCGGTGCTGCTGCTCTGGGAATCCTTCCTCCTGACTACTGCTTGAGGAGGATGTGAGTTGTCCGGGCAATCCTCCTTCCCTTCCTACTCTCTGCTCGACCCTCCTGACTACACTGGCGGTCGATAACTCTAGGAGGTTCCACAAGGTTCCTGAGGATCCCTGGAGCTGTCGATAACCTAGCGGTCCTTCCTGCGGCTAGTGGCCCTGACCTTCCTTGACTAATTGGTTGTGTCGATGTCCCAGCCCCTTGTACGAGTCGATAACCGAATCCGGCACTCTGAAGGCTGCTTGCCTGTCGTAACTTCCTTCTCCTCCCTTACCTTTGCACTTATTTGCTAAGTTCTGCTCCGTTGACAACTTATCCGATTCCCTTTGCTTGTCGACGGGCACTTCTTTCTTTGTGGCTTGTGGGGTGTTTTGACTTGATCTGGCGTTTGTTTTTGTTGACACGCATTCGGGGATAACTTGACAGGATGCCAGGTGAACGACGAGCCTGCCTGTCGCCGGTGGTTAAGGTTTTTTGTTTTGTCTGCAGGAGTTTGAGTGCCTACATCAGTTTTATTTGTTAGTGCTCCTCCGATGACATGGGCGTGTTGACCTGTTGGAGCACTTGGTATTTTTCGTCGCTCAAGCGCTTGCCGTTGGGATTTTTTGATGATTATTTGCTGGAGGCTGGTTGTTTGTTGTATTCCTTCCTTTCCTGTTTGTGCGGGCCTGGACTACTGCTGTCGGAGGTCCTTCCCTGGACTACTGCTCTCGACAACGGTGGCTCCTACCTGGCGGATTTTGACTGCTTGCCTTGTCGACATCATTGGCAGCGCTATTTAGCGGTCGAGCCTGTTTTGGCGGGAGTGTTTTACTTTTTGGTTGACATCTCTTCCTTCTCTTGCGGGACTCACGAGTCGACACCTATCATCTCTTCCATCTCCGGGTGCTGCCTTCGGGGCGGCGAGGGACTGGATACCTGCTGTGCGCCCGAGTGACTACGGTCGATTTGCGGATGCACGTGGGGGACACTTAGATTCTTCTTTCTTTGTAGGGAGTGGGGGTGAGCATAGGCGGTGTTTGTCTGGGGAACCCGGCATTTTTCTTGGATTTACTTGGACAGATACCTTGGCTCGACGGCCGTGCTGCTAGGAGCTTGCTCTGTCGACGGAACCTGGACTCACTGCTTGCCTGTCGACAAGCGCTGTAAGCTGCCTGTCGGCTCTTTCCCGGTTGCTGCCCTGAGGCACCTTTTGGCTTTTGACAACTGGGCCTACTTTTCTTGCCTACTTTGTTGTTTGTCGAGCCTTATGCCTTGTGCCGAGGGTGCTGCTTGTTTTTTCTTTTTTGGCACTGGCCGGGGCGGTTGGTGTTTTGCGGATTTTGTTGGGGGGTTGTTTTTGGATGGCGTAACGAGGGACTGCTTTTTGGAACTCTTCCTGGGTTTTTGGCGTGGGGGGTGTTGGATTTTTGGCTGCTGTCTGGGGCGAACTGGTGGTCCTGGGTTCTCTGGACTGGCCTGTCGACAACCTACTTGGCGTCGACGGCTGATTTACTGGCTGTTTTTGAATTTTTGATTTACTGTGTTTGCTGATTCCTCTGGCCTTCCTGGGCCTCTCCCGCATTTGCTGAGAGCTGATAACGTCGACGTCTCCTACGGCCTGGGACTTGTCCTGGGGACTACTGCTGTTTGCCGATAATCATTACCTGGGTGCACTACTGGCTTGCCTGTCGACGGTGTGAAGATACTTTGCGAGTTTCTTGTCGACGGCTGCTCTGCTGCCTGAACCTTGACCTGTTGCTGCTTCGATAACTTACATTCTCATTTACTTGCTTTGTGGCCGAATTTTCCTTTTGACGGCCTTGATAACGTGCTTGCCTGGAACATTGTTCAACCTTTGGAGCGGCAAGTGTTTTAGGAGGCTGTTGTTTGCCGATTTTCGGCTTGACTTGGGGTGTGATGCAGCTGTGCTCTCCTTATACTGCTTGTGCCGATAACTTGCATTCTCCTGTCCTCCTTCTTGACTACTGCTTGCGTCGGGCGATTTGCTGTGCTGCTGCCCTGGAACCTTCCCTGATCTACTGCTTGCTCTGTCGACAACCTCTGGCATCCTCCCTCCTCCGCGGAACTCTTTCTGGACTGCTTGCCTGTCGACAACGGCCCTCCCTTCCTGCTGTGAACCTGTGACCTTTTGCTCTGTCGACTATAGAGCTTCTTTGGGCCTGTCCAATACTGCTTGATCTCTGTTGGTTTAACACTTCCTTGATTAGCTATATCCTTTTGGTTTTTCTACAAGATTTTTTCTGCTGGTTTTGCTGGAGCTCTAATTTTGTCGCTTTGTTTGTTGTTTCTTTCTACTTTGTGCGATTTTGACTGTTTGTTTTGAGCTGCCTGTTTGCTGATAACCTTTTTTGACTACTGCTTGTTTACTTTGCAGTAAACCTTTCCTTTTTTAGCCTGTCGATAACTCCCTTTGCTGCCAGTTGCCTCTGAACCTTCCTGACTACTGCTTGTCTGTCGATAATTTACATCCTCCTCCTGCCTCCTTTTGCTTATCCTCCCTTAGTGCCTGAACCTTCCTGATCTACTGCTTGCCTGTCGACAACTTACATCCTCCCTCAGGCCCCTGAACCTTGCACGGAACCTTTCCTTGACTACTGCTGCCCTGTCGATAACTCCTTACATCCTCCCCCCTGCCTACTGTTGCTTTGAACCTTCCCTGAGCTTGCCCTGTCTGACAACCTTATCATCCTCCCCTCTTTGCCTGGCAAGTGCCCTGACCTTCCTTGGATCTACTGCTTGCCTGTCGATAACTGGCCATTCCCTTTGCCTCCATGTTGCCTTCCTACTTGTGCTGGAACCTTTGCTTCTGCCCTAAGCTGACCTGCTTGCCTGTCCTCACATCCTTCCCTTACCTTTACCTGATTTTTATCCTTCAGTGCCTCTCCGCATTTTTGGACCGCCCCCATCCTTGTTTGCTGATAACCTGGCTGGGTTTCTTGAACTCGGACTGCTTGCCGCTCCTCTGATACTTCACATCCTCCTCAGCTCCTTCCTACCTGCTGTGCTGCCCTGAACCTTCCCTGGACTCACTGCTTGCCTGTCGACAACTCACATCCTCCTCAGCCCTCCTACCTGCCTGTGCCGCCCTGAACCTTCCTGGACCACTGCTTGCCTGTCGACAACTCTACATCCTCCTCAGCCCTCCTACCTGCCGTGCTGCCCTGAATCTTCCTCGGGTACTGTTCGGAGGTATCGGACTGAAATATAACTTCGTTGCAGTTTTCCCCATCGTATTTGGCCGTAAAATAATACACCGATCGAACGGAAGCGATCGGTCGTGTTCTGTGGAAACAATTTTCCCGGACAATCCGAACCCGGTTTTGTGGTAGACAGGGCCCAGTTGGTACCGGGGGATGCACGTTGCATCCGTCGAGGCTCAATTTTCCGGCCGGGGCAAATTGCGGATAAGAAAATTACCCGTATTCGTCGCACTTTCCCACAGCTCCCTGGGGACCTCCTCTCCCGTCATCTCTCAACCGCGCTGTTCCGAACCGATTACACTTCTTGGCCCGTTATCACTCGTCTTTCCAGCTTCGGGATGGAGAGAGCGTGACAGTCCCCCTTTCCGATTCTTCTATACTTTCTTTATACAGATTTCTGAAAAGCGTTCTATGATTTTAATTTCTAATACATTTTATTTGTAAAATTGAGGTTATGGCGTACAACCGAAAGCATGGCGTGATTTCTTCAGTATTCCACACATATATACGATGCATATCGCAAAATTACGTTCCATACTCAGACTGAATGTGGCCTTGCTTATTGTATATTTTTAATGACAGTTCGTATTGAAATCGAAACTGGTAATTGAATACGCCGATCGTAATTTCCCTTCCATGACTCCTTTGCCCGGGTGCGTACTCTCGTTAAGCTGCCGGCTTCGAATTTTAATTCGATTAATTCGACTTTAACCGATTTGAATTGATCACTCGTGAACAGGAATACACCGGTTGGAATCTCAGGGTTGGAGTATTACGGGTTGAACTAATGACATAGTACACAACGCGTTTTCACAGTTATTGAACTTTAAACAATTTTCACAACTAATTATGACTGATTCTGAGCATCGATACTGAAATTAGGGCGAAGAAAAAAATATATATATACTATTGGGTGAACCGATAGTAAGTTCTAGGATATCACTGGCAATGTTATGTTTGCTATAATAGACCCTGGCAGCGTAGGTAGGAAAAAAAACACTTCTTGTAAGCATTTAAATGAGTATAATTTCAAAAACCTATTGCGTTCAAACGTCTTCTGTGACACTTTTTTAATCCTGTTTCAAATTATAAAAAAATCCCACTCTCATGTATTACTAGGTGTTGACCCCCCAAAATGTACCACTTGTAAAATGAATCAGACTATGGAACACGTTCTTCTAAAATGCAAAATATATAGATAGAAAAGAAAGAAGAGTATTAGGTAGCCATAATGTAGTTACAGTCCTGAATAATGATCCGAAAAGCGTACGAATAATTTTACATTACCGTTACTTTTTTATGAAATTTGTTTAAGGCCTTCTATGGCCAAGCGCATACTATAGAAAGTAGTATATTCCTGTGCCGCCACGTTGGCGCTTTTAGAATTATCCTAGCGAGGTTAGATAAAATCCTCGTTTCCAGCCATTAATAATATCATTATCTATACAGTGGGATCGGGGCACCGCCGGAAGAAAGTTGGGCCCAAGCCCGGCTAATGGCCCTCCGGTAGTTTAGCCCCGAAATTCGTTCGGTTCGAAGCTTTCTTCGTGCATTGTTCGGCGGTATTTGGAATGAGTTGTAGCCGGTGGGAGGGCCAGCAGTAGGTGGGAGTGGTCTTGGGAGCGAGGTGAAAGGTCTCTCTCTCTCTCTCTCTCTCCCTCTCTCTCTCTCTCTCTCTCTCTCTCTCAGTCTGTGTTCTGTTGTGTTCTGTCGCCGCCGCGAGAACACGACGCATTCCACCGTTTGTGTGTTCCCTCTGTTCTCTTATCCTACCTAGCGGTTAACTCCCTCTACACCGCCGTGCCTGCTTCTGTGATTCCTTCCCACTCTTCCCAGTCCACCGGTGTTTTGTATTGCCGAGGTTTTGTGACTCCGATATCGCAGCGAGAGGTCTCACCCGGACGGGATCGGAAAAACCAACCATTGCGGTGAGTAATAGAAACATATTCTGAACCTTGATACAATTCATGATTAAACGGGGTCTATCTTTCGTCTCTTACCTGAGGTTGTCCATAAAAATGAAGATTCAGTTCGTCCATATGTGCACGCTCACTATTGACTAAAAACTTCAGTAAACTCACTTGTTGATGTTCTCGTGCGAACATTTTCAGTTCTCGATTTATATTAAACACATGTTTCAATGACGCATTGTGTTTTCAATAGTGTCGGATGTCTGCGGTGAAAGGTGACATTGAAATAATGAAATTTGAGTAATTTGTTTCGATATATATATGATTACTTTGCTACACTTTTAGTTCAATTTCTCGTGTGTGTTCACAATAAGTATTCACCGAATGCTTGTTAACGTTTTCAAACCAATGGTCGTGTTTGTGGCAGTCGTTAACAGTTTCCAAATGTCGAACCTCTGCAGTTGAGACGAAGTATAAGCGCGTCCTTGGTAATGCGGGAGGCTTGGTCGGTTGGCTTAGCGTTCTTGAAATGTGCGCCGCAGCTCTTCTGCTCTGTGAAGGCGATCAAGGTTTCTCGGACCCAGAATTTCAATACGCCGCCTGTCCCTAGCCCGGAGAGAGGAGCAAGTTTGGACTCTGGAGCCCGACAATGGGGGCTTCCCCGAATTGTGTTAATTGATTATTAATTGAATCCTATTCAGAGGTGTGGCTGGGAGAGAAAGGGAAGTTCTCGGCGCAGGTCTCGTTACAGATTTATTTATTGTTCCCGAAAGTGCCCTCTCAAGTCTATTTGGTGACCCCAGTGTAGTAGCAGCAGGCGTACTTGGCACCCACCTCAGCATCGTGCAGTAACAGTGAGTGCTAACAGGATGCTAACATGCTAAATACCTCAACCTGTTGTAAGGGTGATGATATTCCGAACCAATATTTTAAATTAGAATAATTATATACCTTCTTCAGACCGTCTATAGAAGCATTTGTAAATGCTATTTACAGCCACTCAGGTTAACACACTAAACGCGTACACATATTCAAGGCTGGCGAAACTATACAAGACAATTACAAACATCTGGTCAAAAAAAACAATGCCTCCTTTTAAAAATTACTCCCAATACATTAACGTCAACGTGATCGCGTTATTTTTTTATTATTGCCTACTATTGAAGAATTTCATGATTTTTAATAAGAATGACCTTTAATGAATTATAAGTTCCGTTAGACCAAGATTAAGGGATTAGGGAATATATATATATATATATATATATATATATATATATATATATCCAGATTCATATTTATTCAGGCCCAAAAATAATTCTAATTCGGGGGTTAGGTTTTTCGCTCAATTCTGAAAAACAATAAATTTGGATGCTTAGAGGTAAATTTAGTATATATGTCCAATGAGAACTCCGTGTCAGGAGAGGTCTTACATTATTGTGGGGGTTTTTTTCTTCTGTACGTTAGGAATTTAATTATAAATTGGGTTAGACATTTTTAAAATACGAATGAATGTAGTATCTTTATGAGCCGTCAATGCAAAATTGACACCGATAGAGTCGGTCACTTGGTTGAGCTCAATATTTTCACATGTCTAAGATACGCTCCGTGTTGAATTATTGATGTTCTGACGATCGCAATTAGACTTGTTGGGATTGATTTGGAATCTTCTAACAGTCAGCCCGTACAGTTCCGTCGGTAGCAATATTTCAGAACCGGATTATCCGTTCTGCGTAACACGATTCGGTTGGCACACGTGTTACAGCTTTGCGCCTATCCGTGGATCGGTCTTGATCTCCAATTAAAACTGGTATCGGTGGAACTAATTAAGCGTACGTTCGCCGGAAGTTCGTTACAAAAATAGTTCATTAACCAGTTACTACACGAGGCGTAATTATCTGAGCGCAAAGTTGCGAACTTGACTTAATATTGTCTCCCTGCGTGTATTTCTGAACATGAAGTATTGTATTAGTGTATCGATATTGAGTATCCGGAAGACGATCAGAAGGCCATTGGGATTTTCTCGACAATTACAGTAATGTGTTTTGCAAAGGTGTAATTTGAACTACGAAGGTATGTAACAGGTAACTGCGGCGGCATCTCGTGAGAGTTTCCACAACCTCTCGCAAATAGTTCCCGGCCCTGAGTGAGCCAATACTTACTACTTTCTCTCTGTGGTACTTTATCGAAAATAAAGCAATATAGATCGATACATTTTGTTTAAATGGCTACAATACATATGGTCCTATTATGAAATAATGACAAAATTACATTTCCAGGTGGCAATTTTCCTCGTTTTCACCAGATTTACGATTTTGGCTTTAGTGATATACGAGACATATTAAATGAAACTTTGATTTTAAAAAATTATCTTTTCTCAGTTAATGTTAGTATTTATCTGTTGTGAACTTGTATAACGGGCGGTTGTGAGAAATGAGATTTGTCGAGTGAACATTTCACGGATTGTCTACAATCCCGAAATTGTATTTTTCTCTACTACTATAGCACTGTTTTGTCACGCACGAAACGTTTGTCAGCGATCTGGCTGACTTTCCACCGTTTTACCATTCCGGCACGACTCACCGCGGCGCGATCTCGTCAAAGGGAAAGCCTTTTCCCCGAATGACCATTGCCCATTACCAATTGGGGCAGATCGATCTGTCGCCACCGTCGACGAACACCGATCATACGAAATTGCTACAAATTTTTGTTTCCACAGTTTAAAGAGAAATGGACAGAGTTAGAAAGTCTTCTGACTGCGAATTTGTGCAGTTTCGGTCCCCAAAGACTGTTCTATGTCGCGTTAGTATTTTCTCGTCGAATTTCCAATAGAGTCTCGTATGAAACCGAGATGTAGTCAGCAGAGTTGGGCCGGGGGGAAACTTTGTCCCCGCCGTTGGACGGAACTATCGGAGGATACGATCCTATTATCTGGGCGTAATGTGTGCCTTCCCTCAACTCTGTTTGTTGTCGGCCTTGCGTTTACCCTCGTGAAATAGTTTTTGGCCCCCGTTCCCCGACCGACCGGGGAAGCTCTCTCGCTCAACTTTGAAAGTCGGCGGCCGCCCGCCCCTCTCATTTGAATAACGCGGGGGCGTTAAACTTACTTTCGTCTTTCGCTCGTCGGTTCTTTCCTCTTTTTCTTGTCGTTCCGTTTCCATTTTGTTTCTCGACAAACTGAAATCTCTTTCGGATGATCGACGCCTATGCGGACAGGGCGCGGGGGGGGGGAATTCTCTGCCCCGCCAAAGTTTACGGCTTGAATACTACGTGCGGCCGGACTTGGTACTAAAACTGAAATAAATTTTCCGGTCATTATTATACATTCAACTCGGTGATTTATGACTTTATGTGACTGAATTCGGTGACAATAGTAATAACAATGCGATTTTAGTTGGGCTGTAAAGAGTTCAAACTCTAAGCATTGTTTCATAACTTATAATTTTGTTATATATATAAATAAAATTTCCTCGTTCGATAAATCAGAAATCAAGTTATTTTCGTCGTCACGTATGATACACATGTCCTGTTCAAGCCTGCTGTACACTTTTTCCTCCACTGTAAGCATTTCGTTTACTTGTTTCAGTTTTGAAAGAACATACAATAAATAAAGGTAGAAGAAATAAACGTAAAAATGGATCCTTAAAGAACGTGTTCAAATGGTGATTTTATTTAAAGTACATTTTTATGGGAAGTCTGGAGATTTTTGTTCTGAATATCACCACGCTTCACCTATTTTAGTTTCAACTTCTTGCCATCGTCAGTAGCATATGCATTGCGCCAACAGTGTGATATACTGTGGGGGGGGGTGTTAAATTTATCACGTAATCCCTCTTCGGTGCCTCGTAAATTCTTCAGGATAATTACCAAATCTGTGTGCTGATTGGTAAATCTTTCTAGCGCGAAAGAAATCCCAGTAACAGTTTTACATCAACAAACAATGTATGCGTTTGAAGGTCTGTAAAGGTGCAGGGGGTGAACATTTGATTGCGGTTCTAATTTTTCTTGTGAAAAACGAGATTAAAACCGTACCAGACAATTTAGACAACCCTGTTGTAAAACGCAGCTCGACGCGTCCGCCTAATGGGGGTTTTTTTTATACATTTGCTTGTTTGTCGAATCGTAGCAGTTTCCACGAAATTCCACGAATTCCAGAACCGTGATTCTGACAGTATTTAACTGAATTTGGTCGATGGAACGCAGGCACCGGGCCAAATTTAAATCTACGTTCCCCTATCCAAGGATATTTATCTTTGGCAATGTAGTGACCCAGTTTTTGATGTTATGGTGCTTTGTTTTTCTTTAAATCTATCAGTTTTACAAACTGTATTTGTTTTCGGTTGACCCGTGGAGGTTCGTAGGCATTGTTAGGTTACGTATTACAGTTTCGGACAGCTACCAATAGTAACTCAGTACTAATTGATCTATCTGCGTAAAATTAATGAAACATAAGAATAGAAGTTAAGAATTATGTTACATCGAATTATGCTATTTATATTGTCTGTAATCTTTTGTAGAGAACGGTAGGATACGGCAGATTTCATATAGAAAAATTATTCATTCTAATTGGACTAAAATTGTTGAATTGTACACTCTAGTACCGGCATGCTTGACTCAAGCAACAATTCTACGATATCCTATGTATATTTGTAATTTGTTCTCGGCGTCACAGAGGTCGGTGGTTCGAATTGGCCCGCATGACATGGATTTACTCCGTATCAAATGTGCATAAATGGTCAAGAACTGGCGTGGTATTAGCAACGTTAGAAAAAAAAATTATTGTAACACAGTTCGTTAGTGCCTGGATGTTTTTGGTTATTACCGAATAGCAGAAATGTGTGGACGATATTGCACCTCGTGAATGAGAATTGTAGTATAAAATCTATCCGATACTGCGATAGTTTTTCGTCCGTTTGGCAATGAATGGAATGTGGCCGGTGCCCTCGTTACAATGGACCGGATAATTAGTGGAGGTCCGGGACAAAAGATGCTGGTCTCTTGGAGCCTGATCTGAAATCAAAATGGAGATTTATTTTTGCTCGTTTCTTTGAAGCGCTCCGAGTAATATATTCAATTGCAATACGATAGAGAAAAATATCAATTACACATTCTGCAAGAATAATGAACCCTCTTGTTTTACGAGAAACCTATTTTATTTTATATCAGATTTCTAATTGG
Organism: Lethocerus indicus; assembly: GCA_019843655.1. Lineage (NCBI taxonomy): Eukaryota > Metazoa > Arthropoda > Insecta > Hemiptera > Belostomatidae > Lethocerus > Lethocerus indicus. Next base: position 3,374,973 of record JACDQD010000006.1, read on the forward strand.
CGCAAGAATATTACAAAAAGGGTAGCATAATAAAGTCTCGGGATCGACATTGTTATATGTATAAAGCTGTGGCAATAATTCCAAATTAGCGATATTAATACGTTATCTCTTGAGATACTAACTAAACGGTTACTATGAAACGTATATTAAACGACAACGCTAGTGTAAAACTACCCTCAAAAATTCAATATAATTCATACATGTACGCAAAATGTTTTGTTAATAACTTCTTGGGATATTGTTTAGGATATCGGTTCTATTTTTTTAAGTCTTATATGAGACATTATTATATGTCTCATATGATTAACATGATTGTATGTCCGTTTCAATCGGGATATTCTGGTTTTGATGTCATCTCCTGACCGCGGTCGGTTTTTGCGGCCGCGCAAAAAAAAAACATAAACAAGTTACTGGTTCTTGTTTGAATAACTTGAGCCCTATTGATTTTCACGGACTCTTCGTGAATATTTGCCGCATGAAATTTTAACTGGCAGAAAAAATGTGCAGTCAATAATACGTTTCGGTATCGCGTCCGAATCGATTCTACATTTACAGACTGCCGGTTACCTCTCCTTCGGAACGTAGTTTATTAATAGAAGGTATACTTTATCCGTTTTCTGGACATAAATTGCACGTTAAATTATACAAATATGACGGGAAATTTAGTAGAAAGTATTCAGAACGATTTCGAATTATCGTTTGAAAATTGGTGCGCCCGCAGTATTTCTGTTTATAAGAAGGAATTTCGAGAATTTAATTAGGGGCGGACTGATAATTTTATGACGAACGGTTTAGCCGAGTGGAAATGCCCCTGCCCCGGGGAGGCTTCTAGGGGGTGGCAACCCCCTCCATCCCTTGTTTTATCAGTTGGTTAACGGTTGGCGTCACACTTCGACTCCTTCCTCTCGACTTCACCCTCGTCCCGGCCCCAATCGGTGCTGGCAAAGGACACCGGCGGATCGATTCCTTAGCTCGATACCTCGACTTGCAAGGCTTTCGTCGTCCTGCATTTTAGGTCCTGGAGTTCAATGCGATACGAAAATCGTAACTGGTGCCACCTTCCAAACTGAAGAAGTCCAGCGTACAATTGTTATCTGAGCATAGAAAACAATAAATATACAAAACATTTCATGTCCCCTGTATATATTTATTTATAATCTGAGTGATGGTATAAATAATCGTCCGCTCAGTAACGATGTGGGTGGATTTTTGCTGTGCAGACACAATTCAATCGTTATAATGACAAACCGACAAAAATAAATATAGAAAACCAACATATACAAAAGAAACTAGATCCTGAAACAAAAAACCTACAATAATTAAGAGAAATTAATCCTATCTATGGATAATGAGGCTTATAGAGCAGGACATGCCAGGTTAACCCATAGCTGTTTAGTGTTAGGAGATTCGAAACAACGATGGTAGGTATGTAAAGAAGATCTGTCAATAAAAATAAATAAAAAGACAAATTTAAAAATGTTACTTAACAATGACATAGAATCATGAATTATGAGGAAAGTTATTATAGAAATATGGGTTTAGTCAGGGCGAAAATGACTTTTTTTGGATGGTAATATTACAAAATATCAGGTAGTAAGTGATCGTAGACCAATCAGCTCGGAAAAAATCAGAATTTTATAATTAAAGCGTGTACACTTATAGTACCAGTTGGATACGGACCAAACGGTGGAATGGTGATGAAAATTCGTCGACTCCCATTGCCCGAATGTTCTTCATTCATGAGATCGGCCGGAAGTGGCGGCGTTCGGCAAATGTTCACGTTGTGGCGTAATCAGTGCTGTGTGTCACCTGCGTGCAGTGTGTAACACTTGGAGCGTTTCACGTGAGAGCAGACCGAGCCACGAGAGGGTGTTTCCTTTCAACAGGTTATTTATATAGTTGGCCTCCTCGACATCCCCGCCCTCCACTCCTCCCCTGTGGCCCCCATTAACGGGAGGCGGTGAGGGGTTTTCCCCCCTTATCGGTCCCGTACACGACATGAGCCCCCCCTTGGCGGAGGGGGGTGGTTGGGTAGGAGGCCGTCACTATCATTGAACCTTGCCAATTGAGTTCAATGCCACTGCAGGGGCTTTCTAAAAATAACCCCTCTCAATCTTTTGTCCCCCGGGACAATCATCATCAAATTATCAACAGTAACACCCAGAAATAACATTTTTTTGGTGCTGGAGGGTTAACCGATAGTAATATTTAGAATAAGGATATACGAAATATCCAGTGTTCAGGAGGATTATGTCTCATAGTGGATTAATCCGAGTGGGGAAAAAATCGTTCCACTTGCACGAAAATGAGTTCTAATAATCGAAATTGCAATACTATCCTCTTATTTCACACCCAAGTGCCAACCAAGTAAAAATAATGATAAATTAATCGTGGCAGATAGTAACTGTAATCTAAACGATACTCCGGTTATGAATAATTTCTATGGTCCGATGTTTCGTAAATAATTCGTGGACTTAATTCGAGTTGGCGCCGTCCGACGTTCGATTTTGTCCGAATATAATGACCGTGGTCCGAACGACGCGATCGATAACCCGGGAATCTCAATATAAATAATTAATCGCGCCACTTTTTGTTGTTGTGCCCGAGTAAAGAGGAAGTGTAAGGGGAAGTTTCGGAACGGCTGCGGTGGCCCCCTCTCGGTATGGGAGTTCAATGGGTCCTGGTAGTCTACTAACAGGGTTCACTGACCTTTACAACTTTGTGTTGTCTCCGCTGTGAAAGCGATAGAGCTGGGGGGCGACTAAAATTGAGCTCCGCCCCCCTACTAGCTCGGGCGGTCCACACGTGCTCAAAACACTTAACCCTCATCAATCAAGTTTTAGCCCCGGATGGAACTTCCCCGCACCAATAAAAATCCGACTATTGGCCGACTCTAATTACAACAAGAATTTCATGTTCCCACGAGATTGGCGCCCATGGATATTATATCCATTTGGAGCTCATAAACTGAAACCCGTTTAACACTTTCTGTTTATATGACAGCACTTTATACTTAGGTTTGGAAGCGTAAGTGGAGCTCCAGTGGAAGGATTTCTCCCTTTTTCACCCGGATGTCGTCTACTTCCGACGTTTCGGAACGCTTACTGGTTCACGTCATCAGGGTTCGTTGAAGTAGTAGCAAGGCTCCGGGGTAAAAGGGCATGAACCCGTCCACAGTTTTAACCGAACCTCCTGAAGTTTTTGTTCGGAAAAATATTCAACGTGTAATCAAACGTATGTTCGCCACCATCCCGCTCGCTGTAGGTCCATTGGCAGCCAGGTTTCGGAATGACGCCATCGTCAGTTCCTGAATACACATTTTTAGTAACCCTGGTTTTCTTTGGAACAAAACATAACACGGTTACCGGTAAAATTTATAAAACGTCCAGTCTAGCGTTCATTAATTTAGCGTCGTTTTGTCATTCGAAGGTGTCCATATAAACTTTTATTTCGTGTAACAATTTTACCTTTGTTAATCGCTCAAATCCTCCCGTATACCCCTTTGAAATTTCCTAGTTTTGTCAACTGGTTTCTTGCTGGAACCGTCGTTCGGTGTTTAACCAACGTCCAGGCGTCTGTTTTAGTTTGAGGAGTGGTGTGGGGAGGGTCTACGAAGCTGGGTAATTAAAAGTTGTTATAAAAGCTGTTTTAGAGGGCTCGACAGAACATGCCCCAGGCCGCCCGCTGCTGCTATCTGCCCTATTAACGACGTTGAAGTTTTTTTGATTTTCTTGTTAACCGCCCTCGGTTTAACAAGTAGTGTTGTGGGAGCCGGAGTTTTCGAACCCCACCCCCGGAGTTCCTTAAAGTCGAGCACCACTTTAAGAATTATGAAAATTCTTGAGTTTATTAACCCCGCGTCCATTGTGGCGAAGTCCTTCGATTACGTCTTTGGCGATGAACCTTGATTTTTACCACCTTTAATTTACATTGTCTGTACCAGTTTGGGGCCTGATGAGCTCTAATAACATCATAACTCGAGTTATTTACTGGTCGCTTATTTTGTCATAAGCCAGACAAGATTCATTGTTACAGCACAGATCTAGTTTAGGAAATTATCTTATCTATTCCCTTTCATAATATTATTGAAAGGCCCAATATTACAGACCAGAGATTGTATCTTATTGTAACTACTTAAATATTTTTTATATAAACAACATAGAAATATTTATAATTTGCCACTGGAGGCATCGTAACCTCTGAGACCTAATTTCAGTAATAATGCAGGATATTTTTTGTTTGATGATGCCCTAAATCTCTGGAACGGGCCTACTTTTAGACACGTACTCGAGCGTATACTGTTGTAATGGTTTTAGTTGTAGGGAAAATTAAAATGACACGTTAAACGTTTCACTGTTCTAGACAAGCTGCTATGAGAGCGTAGTATAATGAAGAGTGGAATATTCTGTACATAACTGCCGCCGTGGCTTTTAATTGCACAAATGAAGTGTGCGCCAATTAAAAGTTGTTAAAGGCTCGCTCCCCCCTTCAACCAACCCTTCATTTTGTCTAAAAGCCGCTTGTTATCAGAAGCAGTCCAGTGGCAAAGTTCTCACAACTTGTTTTTTTTCTCTCCCGAAATCTAAAAGTTTTCCCAGATTAAATTCGGTGCTCGTGATTAAACCCGAGCGAAATTAAAGAGTTCCCTATGTATATATCAAGTCCCAGTAGACAGGTCTCGTATATTCCTGCGGTTGTATTAAATGAGATTTAATTATAGTTAGTCTAAAAATGCCTAATGAAAAAGAAAAACCAAAAAAAAGTATTCGTTAACGTATCGTTGCAGTCACGAATTAAAAATCTTAGTTTCTAATTTATTTAAAATATACATTACGATGTCCGTATAATAAAAAAACAAATTTAGGCGCATAACGAGGCTGAAATAGTGCCTCACTGAGGTTTATAAATACAGGAAAAACAAAGTACAAATTTATATCTCTGACTAATTTTTCATTCACTTCTCGTATGTAGTAAATTACACATTAAGCCTATGTAGAGATCGGAAATAATAAAAATCGTTGTCTTAGTATAGCTATGAAAACAAAGTTGTTATAATTGAATAACTTGTGGGTGATGAGCTAGAGATAGAGAATATGTCGGGATCTGACAGTCCGACTGGCAGATAGCGACTTGACCCGTCCTTCGAATATATTATTTTTAAATCTCAAACTGGTCGAAGGTTTTTAGAATGAACACAGACTCGGTAAGAGGAAAAATCTTTCCTCGGCGTCCAACTCAACTCAAAGCAGTGTGTGAAAAGTACTAGAATTGGTTTGGCACTGGGCTTTCCAGTCTTTTGACCTAATAGAACAATAGACGCCAGATAATTCTAATTTATGTATTGTATAGGTATGATTAAAATTAGTGCTTATAGAACCGTTCTGTCCAAAAGATAATTTAATATATTTTGATTCGTGCAGAATACCTGTTTTGTGGTCTGCGAGGGGTTCGAATACCGTAGATTTCGCGTGTTTCTGTCTCCTCTCGCTGGTTTCGTCTTTTGCTGGACCGGTTTCGGCTGCTCGCCATCTTCGGTAGCGGTGTTAGTCTGTTGGCTGTTTGGCAGTTTGTGTTTGTTCGGTTCACTGTTAGTCACTGCACTATCACTGCCACTTGTACTGTGATCCAAAGTGGGCACTTCCAAAGTGCCAAAGTGACTTATAGAACCGTTCTGTCTAATAGATGATTTAATATATTTTGATTCCTTTTAGTCAATTTTAATTCTAACTATTGATTTAGACTTTATTTTAGATTCTAACAGGCTTTTTTAGGAAAAACAGTTTCAGATAAATAAACCACTGCACGATTAAAGTTTCCTTATTGGTTTCCATCGAGACGATTCGGTCTCCTTAGGACGTCCGTCTGCTTCTCCTTAATTGGATTTGAAGCTTTCCTGTTGGAGCTCTCAGTTTCAATTGATAGCTCTCTCCGGCTAATAGTCAGGATGGGATACAATGTCTGCCCGACGTGCTGGTTGCTCCTCCTCTCCCGGCTATGACTCCCCAGCTGTTCTTCTTTCCTGTCTCCCCGTATTGGACGTGCGCTGCTCGCCTATTATGGTTACCGACGGCGCGTATTATTACGACTTCCTTCACCCTGCCCCCCCCCCCCGCCGTCCAAGCACGTCCGCCTACACGCGGCCACGGCTGCATTTGCATCTCCCACATACGCTTTCGCTAGCGCAATATCTACCGAGTTTGAAATTATTATTTTCAAAATTAAATTCTATCATCTCTATAGAATTCGACTTCAAGTTTTATTATCTCCCGCTTATTTCTCAACTATGGTGGGCATTTACAGAACTCTTCAGTGCGGCACCGTGGAGCGTTTGCCTATTCCACGCTGAACCCTGTATAATTGCTCCGATACGTATTGCATATCATTGTCCTAATTGCCGATGCATATTGATGTTCGGTTCATTTGCAACCGAATTAAACATTCATCCCGGTATAATATGCGTCGTATATGTTTTTAAAAATTATAGTTATTAATTATGTGTTAAGGTTCATATAATGAAGAATTTAAGTACTCTTTTGTGCACTTGTTTCATATTTATACATTTCAGTGGACTGTTAAAAAAACACGATTATGAAAAAAGAAATACTAGATAATAAAAAAATATAACAAACACATTACCCGCAAGAGATGAACTTAACCAATGACGCAACCGACCACATTAACTCCTTTTATTTACCTAAAACGCATAACGTCTTCTATAGGGTAATATAAATGCCGTAAAACATAATACAAAGTTCACGCCTTCTTGATATGATAACAGACTTATTATTAGTCATAATAGAATTATTCATAAATAGTTTATTTTCTGATATTAATATTTTCTGTTTGTCGTTGATAGGGTTGATTCCGTGTGCAGGCCGGTGCCTGCTAGGGTAATTAGTGTTGTTGGGGGGTGGGACCTGCCCTTCTAATGAGGGGGTGGCTTTAAGTGCGCCACTGCTCTTGACTCTCTTGCCCACTTGTTCGGGTCCACACCGCAGAACTAGGCAAGGTGTTTTTCTTTTTGTTTTTTCTACATACGAACCCGACGAGTCTACTACGGACTTTGATTACGGACACGAAAACGGCGTTAAAAATGCGTGGAGAAATTATTTTCCAAACAAAAAATTCTGTCGTGTTGAAAAGATATATTTTAGTTTGTTCGGGACGATCAACTTTTAAAATTCATCTCCGATATTTCCACCAAAATAAAGCTATTTATATAGCTGTATTTTGTCGTCGGTTTTTCTAATTGGAAAACATGTTGGACATGAGAGATATCTGTAGTATCTAGGGTTTGGAGTATTGTAAAATAACGCGAACTTGGCGAAGCCATAATTGGCGAGTTGGAGCGCGGGCTTGTTCGAGTAGATTTCGTGAAATATCATAGATTCGTTTGAATCAGATAATTGAACGCTGTTCCCGTCCAATATAGAACTGTGCGCTTTAATTCCCTGTGCATTATGATATGAGTGCAGCACCTAATTTAGAAACGGCTAATAATAGACGAAGGAACAGGTGTAGGGAAATTTACTGGCCCAAAGGAACAGTGCGCTATTAAATATAAGCGGCGTGATATTTCTGTTCGGAGGGTATTTTTCAAGCCGAACAGAAAGTAAGCCTGGCATTATTAAAGGCTATTTCATTCTGCACTCTCATCTATATTGCGCAATGGGCGTAGACATTTTTCAACAGAATTGCACACATCGAAGACCCGGCTATTGCATCAACTAGTTAGCAACGGGGTAGATCAAAGGACAGGTTTTGCCATTATTGTCATGTATTCGTGTTATATTAATTATAGACTAAACTATGTTATTTAATTTTAAACTTTTACGTTATAATATTTTTCTCATTTATTAATAATTTTTACCTTTTTAGAATCACTGGTTTCGAATTTCTAAAAACAGAATATGTACCATTTAATTTTTTACAATTCGTTACTTGTATTTTGTAGCGCTACATAGCTGATGAGAACCTTTGACTTGTTACGATTTCTGCTTTGATCTTAACCAGTAAAATTGTACCATATACAAATTTGATATATACAATATTGCAGTACTGAGTAGTCATAGTGTTAACAGTCCCTTATTATCTATCTCACACAATTTGGTACTTTGATCAATGTTGAAAAACCTTCGTATTTAATAAATAGTTATATTATAGGGTAGAACAAATGAAAATTACTGGATTATTTTCGACGGCATATACCATTCGGGGAGAGAACTAAAATAAATGTACGATAATTTGCTCTCGGATAATATAACGGGGGCTGCGAAATATTCCTACTTTACTATTATAAATCACCCCCTTTCTTGGCCGAAATACGAAATTTATTTTGCTGAGGAATTTCAGCCGTAATAAAATGTGGGGGGTGCGGGTTGGAAGCCGCGGGATTAATAACAATAATAGCCGGGAAACGGGGGCGGAACGGAGGGAAGAATGGGTAGTGATAAGTAAGGGGTGATAGTGAAGGGAATGGTGGGGTTGAAGGAGGGGAGGGGATGGTATATAGTAAGGGTGGTATTGAGCGGAGGCTGTATTCATCTGGTGCGCACTCGCGGTATCCTCCAACTGGCGTGTTGACCTCACACCCTTCCTCCTCACTACTACCCTCTTCCCAACTTTCTCGCCCCTATCTCTTCCCGACATTTGGCCTCGTTTCACTTCCCCTCCCTCCCTCGCCACTCGGCCTCCTCCATCCCTCTCCCCCTTAAAGTTCATTCAAGTTTCTGTCTCCCTCCCGCGTTCTCACTCTCTCCCTATTTCATCCCTCTTCTATGCGGCCTCTGCCGTATCTGTCATTCAGTCCTATATCTGACCCCGTGTACCCTCCCCCCATCCCTATTGACCTTCATTCTTATTTTGTTTTCTCCTGGCGTCTTTATTCGCGTTATCTATTTACTTCAGTTTTCTTCAACCCTCCCTTATGTAGCTCCCCAATCACCCCATACTTCCTCTAGCGCTGTACTCCACATTTATTCAGTGCTGTAGAAAGACACGCGAGCCGGAATTATTATGAATTTAATCAAATTCTATAGTCGATTTTTTATAGTCGAAGTTTCATCTCCTGTATTCCTGTCACCTGTACTTCTCAATTCTTTCATTTAAATTTCAATTCTCTGCCATATTTTCCTCCACTATTTCTGTCCTCCCGCGTCTATTTCTAGTCTCCGGAGCTGCATCCACGCACATGTCCTACCACTTCTTTCTTTCATTCCTATGTTCTTTCAGTCCTATGTTTTGTTGACCCTCCGTGCCCCTGTTTTCATGCTAAATGTTCCTCTCGCGTCACCCCACTTCACCCCCTGTCTTTTCGCATTATCCCCGTTGCAATCCCTCATGGACAATATCCTTTATGTTTCCATTCCGTCCTTTGTGCCAGTCGTTTACTTTCATTCTCTGTCCCCCCTCCCCTCCTTTCATTCGGTCTCCTATTGTTTCCAATAGTAGAGACTTCTAGTCCTCCTCTCCAGTCCGGTTTTCAACAATTTCTTCATTTGCATTTCTCTTCAAATGTTCTCTGAAGTAACGTCGTAACTCATTATTTCTCTGTTCCGATTCCTTTTGTGTCGTCCCCCTCTTACTTTTTTCGCCCGCTCGTTCACCACTGCTTCCGCGCCTTCCACTTTCAAGTCTCCGCTTCGCTCCATTATTCCACAAAATTAGCATATATTTGTTCCACAGCCTAATTCCTCTTTCGGCATATGTGTTACGTATTAGTTCTTGACTGTATTGCGAGCTATACAGTCCGAATTCCACGATTCATCTCGATCTTCCAGACTCCATTTGTGCGTGTCTCCCCTCGTGCATACTTGGCCGCCTTTATCCGGCCGACATTCTCCTTCTCTTCCTATCGTTTGACGCCATATCATTCTCCCTCTCTCTCTCTCTCTCTCCCCCCCTCATAACTCACAGCCCCTCCTGACCCGCTCACCCGTTTCTCATCGAATGCTCCCCCCCTAATACTTGGCATATATTCGGTTCTGTTTCCTCCGCTCCCTCCAATTCTTTCGCCACTTCTTACGGGAACATTTACGCTTATTTTTGTGTCATGTCATACGTGTGTTTTGCCTGCAGTATTATATAATATGTTCATCTCACATATATATTTCTCATTATCGCTGTAGCATTGAACTTTATATGTCTTATTGAAGAAAATGTAAAGTGTAATATTGCGCCACCATTTTATACATATCCGTAGGTCTACTTCCATTACTGAATTTTCGCTCTGACACATTTTTTAAAAATCTTTATACTTTCTAAAATTATATATCTACCATTAAGCCCTAAAATGGTGTTTACTGAAAATATTCGGTATCAACGATTCGTTGGATCCGTCCCAGTTTCTTACTTTTCTTTGTCCCGGGATCTATTGGCCCGATTCCCTGCCGCCCCCCCCCCCCGTACCGTACCCCTTTCTGCCCCAATCACTTGTTTCATCATCCCCGCATTCCTGGTCGGACTCCTCTAAATTCGCAGGCTTCCTCTCCTCTTTAGCATTCCGCCCCACTTTATTCTCGCCCCTCCTTCCTCCAGGGTGTTATATAACCCTCGTGATGTAGTTTGTGGCTGGAGGGTGGTGGTGGGGGGTAGTAGTCTCCGCAGTGTCGGAGTAACGAACCGACCGAGTTCCTTCTCGGCCCAAGTTGCCACTTCTCGTTTCATTAAATGAAATCCGCCGGCGGTTCTCTGTTTAATCGAGATCCATTAATTTCCAATTCAAATTTGCAGTTGAGTGTACCGCCAGTGGGATCGTGTTTAGAGCGTCGGGAGGATGCTTAACTTCTGAGCACCGTTGTCGTTACATTCTCTCTTGACAGTCGCTCATTTCGTAGAACTTCGTAGTACAAGTTTCAATTGGGGTATCTATAATTGCTGGGACATATTACTAGCTCTTTCAAATAATGCAACACTAAGTAGCGCATAGTTTCGGTTGAATATTGCATTTACTTTATTAGAATAATATTTATGTATTCGTCTTAAAAAATAAATAAAAGCGCTCAATTGGAAAGCCACCTAATCATGCGTTTTTTTACATTCATCACCGAAAATAATCAGCTGTCTGTTATGATTTCTGACGAAAATCATCGCCAAACGTTTTGTACGTCGAACCGGCAAATGGAGACCCAAATGTGATATTTTTGCTAGTAAAAAATCAGGATTGAAAATGAAACCTAACCCATTATGTATCACCGCTGGGAGGCGCTGTTTCCATTACTTCCACCCTGTCGCATACCTCTAGGGTATACACTGGGCTAGAATCGAGTAATGCATTTTATACACTTTTGACGCGCTGACATGGAGAAAGGAAGGGCGAACTATAACCCCTTTTACTCCTTTATCATACTTAATATACGATGTATAGAGTTGCGGTGTCCTCATTCTCCCGGCGTCTCTTCCCTTTTTCTTACCGCCGTTCTCCGCAATTTTCGTACTTTGCTGGACCGGTTTCGGCTGTTCGCCACCTTCAGTAGGCAACTCGCAAACCTATTGTACGATGGCCAGTTCTTCTTTTTTTCGTTCTACAAATACTTGTGTCACATACAATATTATACGCTGTAATTTATAGACGCGTTTTTTCCACCAGCGTGTGTAACTTTTTCCTCCACAACGCTGGCCAGTGTCCAAAATTCGCGTCCCGCCCGACAGCTCAATTGGTTTAATCGCGTTTCCTCCTGGTTAATTTTTTTGCTCTGCGGGTAGGTCGTGTCCCCATATTTTTTTTACATCCTCGGGGGTTGATCCGGATCGTGTACAGTGGTCCGCATATATATGTATAGATTGGTCGAGATTTTGCGGACTCCGATGGGGGTTAGAGGTTGAGGGTTGCTGCGCAGGGCATCTCAAATGTGGGTCACATCCGCGTCCTCTCGCAGTTGGCCGCAGTCTGAGCCCGCACTGCCGCCGCCTCCACTACTTTTATTTTTGTCTCTTCGCCACGCCTATTTTTTTTTTTACCGTAGCACTTTGACCGAGCTTTGACGCAGTGGGGGTAAAAAGTCGCCGTATCTCACGGCTGTGGCTCGTCGTAACTAAGCCTCGACACGGCTTACATCAAACGACGACTGCTGTGTCTACCAAAACTTTACTCGGAAGGCCCTGAAAAAACACAACAGAAAACCAATTAGAAAACTGGATTGAAACCTCCCATTTCGTCGTAACGCTACAAAAGTCCCGAACATTGATTGATTACTGGCGGTAAATGCGAGATAATGAACCTCGACAATCGGAATTTCGACACTGGGCAACGAGTTGACATTGAAAATGTTACGGTACAAAGTATTACATATCGCAATTGCAGTTGATTCCGAAAGCGGACTGAAATTGGCGCAAAACAAGATAAGGGAAACGATAGCAATCAGCATTTAGCCTATGTAGAGTAATTTATATGATGTCACTAGGACTGTCAGTCTAAATTAAATTAATACAGTTGAATTTATGACAAGTAAGGCAAGGCATATGTGAAGGAAACTTATTTCTCTCGTTATTTTATGTTTTGTTGCAACGAATAACCTGTTTCTTTATCAGGAACGATTTTCATACAATTTGTAGTCCATACTGGACGAGAGATTACCTACCTCTTATGATTTCAAACATAGTTTGCAGAAATGGAAACCATACGAGGCATCTCGTGTGACTTCTGTGTCTCAATTTCTTTTTCTATCCTTATAATTTCAGGAAATATGCCGAAGTTGGTGTACTGAAATGGAGATCGCTATGAAACTTAACGAATATTTGTAACATTAAAAGAAAATTGACCCAAATTGAATAGTAATAGCTTATCTGACTTAATATTTTATATCTGGCCGTGATACGGGAAGAAGTAGGATAGATATAACGTACTTGTGGTATGTGTTATTGCGGGTTTATCGGAATTGCGCCGTGATGCCGATTTGCGCAACTAACGACATCTACCGAAATATCGGCTTAGTTGTCGCCAGGTAAACGCCCGACTGCTCGGTAGAGGTCGTTAATACGGGCTTCGCCTTACCATTCCATATTATCTATACAGGATTATTTGTTTAAATCTTGTAAAACCACAAGTGCAGGATAATTATCTGAATTTCCAATTCGTTGAAACACTTAGCTAAGTCTAAAAAAATTTTTGGTGAGTTTGCGCGCCATATAATTTTTCTATTATTCTTTTTACATAACAATACCCTTATACTTATGCTGTGCATTAATTACGCTCACAGGTAGCATTTTTTGAGGAAAAATTATTATATGTGACTATATAATTATATAAAACTGATTTTTTGTCTATATCAAACGATCCAGTAATTATAGTTCGAATCGCACCAAAATTATTCTGCTACACAGTTATTGGGGTTCAAAGTTAAAAAAATTATGAGAACGCGTATATAGCAGTGGAACAAAATTGAAAGTATGGAAATGTTCAATTCCCCGTTTCAAATATCGGAGTATGAATATTTGGGAAGTAGAGCGGCCCACTTTCTGTGTAACTTTGGGGCGCGTACACAATACTCACGGAGCACGCTCGGACTTCGAAATTGAGTCCATGGCCGAGAGAGAGAGAGAGAGAGAGAGAGAGAGAGAAAGAGGCGTATTGGCAAATTACTGGCCAATATCGTTTGTCGAGTTTCCCCCCTTGTTTGTTGCCGGAATTCCTAGATTCGACGAAACGCTGCGCCACAATTTTTAGGCGACAGAATTTCTGAAAGTTATAACCTCTTAATTAGTTTAGACTACCTGTTTTGTGGTCTGCGAGGGGTTGGAAAAACCGAATATTTCGTTTGTTTCTGTCTCCTCTCGCCGGTTTGGTCTTTTTCTAGACCGGTTTCGGCCGCTCGCCGCCTTCAGTAGCGGTGGTGTTGGTCAGTTTGGATGTTTTTTGGGCATCCTCACTGCACTGTCACCGTTCACTTGTACTGAGGTCTTTGACTAAGACAAAAGGCCAAACCAGCGAGAGGAGACAGAAACACACGAAATCTACGCTAACCTCTCTTAAGTAAGTTTTAGCCAACAATTACCCATCGTACTAATACAATCGTCCAAACCTCACTATCTTCTGACAAACGTTGGCCTAAAAAAGAAGTGGTCACGTGATCTAAATGTGTAGGAAAGTGAAAAAATAAAATTTTAGAATAATGGCGAATGTCGGTGGGTTTCTCTCCTCCATTATTGTCTACTCAATTAGTACTACTCGAACGTTAATATTGCTTATTGTAGCGTCAAGGTATTGTATGTTGATCGTTACTAATGTGACGAATTGGTGGAACTACGCTCCGCCTTCGACCACGTCTAATGTTCGTTCTGTAACGGACGACTTAGATACGTCCCCTTAATTTATTATTGTACGGAATCCTGGGATAACTCTGTAGGATTTTGCACAGGGAAAGTAAAGCGAATCTGTAAAGTTAGTATTGTAAAATATATATATAGTGTTGTATAATATGAATGATGATGGGCCCGGATTTAATTACCGGGGGGTTGGGGGGTTGGAGACATCGAAATTCTCCCAGCCAGCCCTTATTATTCAACCCCAGTGCCAACTTGACGCATCTCCGCAGTGCGCCAGTCTCTCAAATTAGGTCCAATCCTATTTTGCCCATTTTATAAAACAAATAACGATTTAATTTTTACAATATTATACTTTACCGATTATCGGTAAACATCCTCCCCGGGTTCCCGTCATGGCGGGCATTGTGAGACCTAAAACTAGTATTGAGAGCTAAAGTTTCACACATATCACCCAGATTATAGTCCTGGATTAATAGATTGACTTAATATTCGGCTAGTATGCTTACAATAATATATGTAGCTTTTCAGAATAATACCCTTCACTAACATGTTTCTTTTTTTTCTGTTTCAGGTGAGTGAAAATCTCTATCATAAGCCATTGCGGGGATCTATGGTAACGTACATATTTTCTTAGTATATTTTCCCACTAGGATAAGCTCATATAGGTTGAAGCGTTGAACAACCGTAACAATTTCCATTTGGATATTTATAGAAGGGTTGACACTGAATTAGTTTTTTAGCGGAATAAAACTCTTCATTGTCCATAATTTTTCGCGTCGCGATATATCTTGTCATCACAAAATTTTAAGCAGATATCTGATTCTAGAAATAGTAATATCTTCTAGTGGCGATGTATCGGTATAAACTATTTTTATTCTTTCGAAGCGATTGCATTTCGAGGACGTGTTCATTTCACTTCTCGCCCGTATTACCGTATCAAGTGGAACTAAATAGCTGTTTTTTGTGTTTTCTAATATTTTAATTGGAACAACTGTGTTTGGATGCTAATTGTCATGTTTGAGACTGCGGAGTTTCAATGAGCTCGATATTCTGCCGGGGGCACATCCAGCCCTTTTGAACTCACGCTCATTTCCTTCATGACTGTGCCCGTAAATAGAGATAATGGGACACCAATTTGTGTCGATTTTCAGTTTTTTTTTTTTCGTATCACATTGTGTAATTGAAGAACAGAATTGAGAAACAACCACTCAAAGTAGAACCGGCGTGGTGGTGGCGATACAAAATGTCCATTCCTTTCTTCGTTGGCAAATTTCAAACTTGAGTCTATTTCAAAGATGGCGGAGAGTTGGAGAAAAATGTCACGTCGGGCTCTGTCTATCAGTAAATGGAATGGACTAGTATCGACCTTTTGGCGAGTCATCGCACTTATTCCCTTTAAAGGTCGCGAACGCATCGAGAGCTACAACCCCTCAGTTAGCCCTTCTGGGCTTGCACCTTCGGTAGTTTAATGTTGTTTAATGGATGTTTAATGTAGTTCGCAAGGTTTGGCGGCAAAAAAAAACTTTATTCATCTATTTTTCTGGCACATTTTTCCTGTGTCAGGACGAACGGTACTCTATGATCCGTACGTGGGGTTAGGAGGTTGGTTATTTTCCCGAATATTTTTACGCATTATTTAAACATATGGTCAGCGCTATAGTCTCTAGTTATTGTTGAATAAACGTCCTCTTATGTGTTGCCAATATGTGTGGAAACAGGGTGGCGGCGGCTTTCTTCGTAGTTCTGCTCTGAACTGCGTTCTTCGTCCGGCGCCATTTGCAATGCAAATTAACACCGTTAGAAAGGAAGTTGGGTCTAAACCATTGTTATTTAGCATTCGGAAAAATTTTTTAATCGCTGGGAAACGGCCGCACCGTGTGCACGAACTATGCCTAAGGCGCTAACAGATATATTTCATTCCCAGCTGAATACATAGGAACTTACGCGGCTGTAAGTTCTGAAAGTTCGTTCTGCTCCTGTTTCTCTGCTTTCGAATATGATAATCTGTAATAAAAGAACCGTTTATGAGCCTGTAACCGGAATGAACTTATATAGATGAGTTCGTTCCTGCCTACAAACCTATACTTATTTTTCGTTTCTTCGAAATAATTCAACCGGAAGACAGTTTCATAAGTCAATCTTCACTGCGAACTTTCTATCTTATCGCTTGTGATCATGTCAGGTTAGACGAAGTTAGATTAATACTGTTCTTTAATGGCCGACTGTAAATGCGTAGTAAATGAATTGATCAATTAACTAATTAATTATTACACAATCCCTTATAGAGTGGTGTTTCTAAAATAGATGTTAGCGTTTTGTGCAGGTCTCAAACGATCCCAGTCCAACCGATGGTTTGAAATTCATTATTCCCATTCGTGCCTATAACGTACTTGCTTTCTAACGGCATTCAAATGAGACTTGCATTATTCACTCGTGCTTTCTAGACGTGTGGAAGGCCATCAGAAATGGTACATGTTATATTTACATTGCGCCGGTCCGGTCTTCAACTGAGTGTAGAGAGGTATATTGGCATTTTGAAAAACGAAAAATATATTAACTATTTTAAATAGTAAAACTAAATTTCTGAAATACTTCCCGCCCATTAGATTGTTCCCTGTTTTACAATTTAGAGCATAAAACTTGAACATATCTCTTAGAGTATTACTGTAATACCATCACTCGGATGAATGTGTCTCCCTACTCACTTTGATGTTCTGCCCTTCTTGCCCCTTTACCGGGACTACCAATAAAGCTTCGTGTCAGCACTGTCATATTTTATTTGAAAGTACTCTACGCAGGCTAAAGGTGAATGATCGAGAGGTCATTTGCGTGTTTAAGCTCGAACCCCACCAATCGGCCCAATTATAGAACCGACAGTCGGTAGACACTCTAGTGCGTTTGGCATTCTCAGTGGGAGGGTGGTGGTGTACATATGGGTATAATTGGTGCCATCAATGGGTTTAATAGCGATCGCGGGGACATGCATTTGCACCGTGTGTGATTTGTAACGTTTCGCCGTGCTGAAAGTTCAGCCGGTTGCCGAGAGGTGGCGCCACTCACTTATTGAGGATTTTCATAAATAAAGCGCTTCTTCGATGGTTTTTTATTTATATAATAAATCGTGGAAGTCGACATTCAGTTAGTTTTATTGACGCTAATATATATTTTTAAAATGTTTTTTAAATTCTCGGGCGAAGAAAATTTAGATCAGATGTATTGCAGACCGTAATGTTTAAGATCTCTTCGGGCCATTAATTTCGGTTTTTATACCGAAAAAAGCGGTGTGTTGCGAAACTGTTTTAGAGCCATTTTAAGATATAGAGGCCCGCTGTTAACGCAACCGTCCTTTGGTCCGAAGCCAAACCGAGCGATGTGGCTGGCCCAGATCGGGAATTCGCCATCAAGGTTGCTTCGATCCAAAAACAAAACTGACCTGTGTTTATTACACACCGATTGAACGGGGAAATGCATTGTTGATGGTATTATTTATACAGCACTATCCCCCACCCGTGGTGGGAGGTTGAACTCCTCTCCGTCTCAGAGTCCCCAACCCACCTTGGCCGAGGGTCTCTGGGTCGGTCCCAGTTACCTCGAGCTGCAGAATTCTTATCCGATCTATTATAGGTTTAAAGTCGAGGTCAGTGCTAGCTTATTGACTCATCAATGTTGACTGCCAACAAAATTGTCTACCTTCTAGTCATCAAGAAATCCTCCGTAAGTACAAAATGTTCCTTCTTCCGTCCGCGAATATGCCCCAGAATTTTTTTTTATTCAGTTTTTTTGGCATGAACCGTATCGGGGACCGGTAGGACTTAGGGTGGCCGTAAGCTATAACCTGGCGCCCATTTTATTGGGCCGTAAAACACAATGCTCAAGTAGTGTAGTAACAAGAACTGGAGAGGTGAGAATTTTTTTGATTCTGTTTCGCCGAATATTTCGGTATATAATCGTCCTGTGTGACGCAGTTTTTATGTCGACGAATGATATTAGACTATAATGTTCGCGTCTAATTAAATATTATATAATATATAAGATTACGAAAGTAATTCAAACGATCTGCTGCTACCCGACGAAGTAGTATGATGAAGAACCTCTTCCTGTATGCATAATGAAAATCGGTTGACATATCAATGCAGATATGTAAGTTTATGATAACTTTCACTTGAATATATTGTATAATTAATCTTGCGCTTATTTAGTTTTCGTACAGACATTTTTATCCGATTTCGCTGATCATGAAATAAAATATTTGTATGTTGCCTTATTCGAGGTAAGACCTCTCAAGTCTAGAGTTTCATAAACAACTTTTATATCGCCTTGTAATTATTATTATCTCTTATCGAAAGATTTTAAGCTTTAAGTTTCGAGAAGTTGCAAACGTTGCTGATATTTTAATTCCAGTTGAATATTTTTTATCATTAACTAAAAGAGTGGCCTAATATGATTTGCGGGCAAATGTTATTTCCTGTACCGTAAATTACGTCGTCGTAATTGAAAATATGTATTCCAATTATATAAAGATTTCTGTACGTAATGTATCAACAGTATTGGGCCGACAAATTTATGTTTCCAGCCCGAAGTTACGCAACTGTGCGGCTTACGTAAGTTCTCGGTGATCGAGTCAATAAACTCCTATCCTAATTATCTAAAAATATCGAGGTATCACGCAGCCACGGGCGGTTTCGACCAACAACCGTGTTCATAATTGTACGCGTTTTTTGTTACAATATACATATTCAGCACATAGCATAGCGTAGCATATATGATACGTAGATATTATACCTAGGTTGTTGTATTATCTCACGAAGAACAAGTTTTGAAATAATGAATGTACCCCCGTCTTCAGTGTACTACCCCATATGATACTGAAGAACCCTGAATGAAGCACCCTGTTTCTGTCTGTAACAATGTATCGAATGTGACTGTAGGACTGTATTTAAATTTAATTTTCTCCCGCAGACCGACCTTTAAAATGTAAATTATCGGCCTTCCATTCATTCAAATGACTTGGGGCAGACGTGAGTTTGTCCACTAGTTGTATACCGGAGTTATGAATCTTGAGTGCGCATATTTGAAAATTCAAACAGTAGCATTCTAGTAATGTTGAGCATAGTTGGGAGCATCCTTTCAGCACAGTAGCCGCACCTATTGTTCCGCTTTGTGTATTACGTAAGGGTTTGTTTAAATAACTCTATTCCTATATAACGAATTACTGTAATAGTAATCTGTTTGCCTCACGACAAACAAATACCTGTCTTGTTTGTATTGTCTGTATGTCGTTTGTTTGTTGTTTATGCAGAGTGATTAACATCCGACCCGAATTCCTGATCGTCGTCCTTCGAAGTTGGTAAATTAACATCGTCACATTATTGGTAAACTTGGGTCTCCCGTTACAACCGAACGTGATGGTGGATCGAAAGGGACCCCATTATTGAATTACAGCGCTGGGATTGTAATTTTGGGAAGAGGGGGTATTCTGTTACCGTCGGGGCCAATTAATCGTCCCATTTACAGTCGCCGTGTTTACGGTTTCGGTGATTAACGCGACCCTTCATGAAATAAACGCTACTTGATCAAATTACAATGGAAAAATAATAATTGATTGATTATTGCCATCAAGCCACTTTTCAGGAACATGGCTAACAGAGCTACTAGGCCATCCAGTTCGTAATTTCAGCAACTTCAACTATTTCATAATAACACTCCAATTTGTACAGACATTACATGTATGTCAAAAGTTTAGAACACCTTAAGCCGATTAACACAATCCCTTCCAACCCAAATAAGATAAACAGCATCCCCCCAAAAACACAATAACAAGACACACATATATACACACGACAGACAATCACAGTAGTACAAGTGACAGTGATAGTGCAATTGAGGATGCCCATAAAACATCCAAAATGACACCGCTACCGAAGATGGCGTGCAGCCGAAACCGGTCTAGCGAAAGACCGAACCAGCAGCGAGATGAGACAGAAACACACGAAATCTACGTTAAAATAAAGTCTATAGTTGGAACAGATCAATGGATAGACAAGTTGGGGATAGGCAACGGAACTAATTTAATTCTGGTTGTATGATACGTATAAATGTTAAAATTGCGGTGAAAACGAATTGTCCTCAGTAATTGAACGTGTGGGGCTGGCGACACAATTGTCGACCGAGTACTGGCTAATTGTTTGTCCGGAGCCTGTTAAACCAATTAATTTTTTTTTGTCCTGTCCAATAAAAATAATATTGTTTTTTTCCTGGTCTTTAACTTTAATAACTTTAATGAAACTGCGGATGACGTAACGGAGAGTGTTCGCAGGGGAGAGGGGATGATAGGGTGTAAATTGAATAAACGCCGTTTTTTTAGACTTATCCTTTTACGGTTTGTCGGTGTGTCCGTGTGTAAGGTATATTCGAATTTGTTTTCGGTTTTGAAATTCCAATGTTCTTCCGTGTGTGACCTGAATTATTGGTGTGTTCAGTCGAATTTTTCAAGATTTCGGAAATGTTTATTAGGTAAAAAAATGTGAGTGCTATAATGTTATATTTGGGTTCTGGCTTTAATCGGACGGTGAAATTTGAATCGAGAAATATTAGTTTATCCAACCGAGTAACAGTCGTTTTTAAATTGTGCGTTAGGGCCAGCCATGATATAACAGTGACTGTCAATAGTAACAGTGTTTTGAAACAATTATTTTTTGCCATAACTCTGTACACAACCAATAATTGACGTTGAAACAGGGAAATGGAACAAAAGAAGATACACATAAAGGGTTAGGGTAATACTTATATTTGGATTCAGTAATTCTTTCATGTCGGTTTGTGATTTTAGGGTTTTTTTCCTAGTTCAAGTATTTAAGTTTGGTCAATCAGGTTTATTTAAACTGATTATCGGTTGAATTTTATTTGCGTTAAAATAAGTAAATATGTTAACAGCGTCTAGACTCAAACATTTAACAGACTGAACGTAATCATTCAGAAAGAAAACAAAAATGGGTCTCTATATAAATAATATTAAGTTCGGTACACGGTTTCCGTATCAACTTTGAGCGTAAGGATTGGAAGTATCTTTTTAATCAGACGTACGGTAGTTTGCCGATACCGAGATTGATGTCAAACATACGTACTGCAAATAACAGCGAAACAAGGTTTTTAATAACAATTTTGATTCTGCAGAGTACTTTGGAGTTATTGTGTTTGAGATACGCTCTTAATCAATTAAAGTGACCTCCCCCCCACCCTATGCTCCACACGCGATAATGGCATTTAGTTTTTTAAAAAAATAATTAGTTTAAGAGCTGAATTTTGCTCTGGATCGTGCGGTACTTGGGACTGCGCCTAGACAGGAGATTAACATTGAACCCACATACATGACTCAAACGTGCACAAACGAAAAGAAGCTACAAACTGTTACTCATACTCCTCGACAATGGAAACTGAACTATCACTAACGTCCAAGTTATTAATTTATAACTACATTCTAAAACCTAACTGGGCGTACGGAATTAAGCCGCGGGGGTCCACCAAACCGTCTAACTCCTACAGAATCCAATCCTTACAGTCCATTATCCTTCCTACCTTATGTTTCTAACCGCACGATCCATTCGGATTTGAACTGTCCGTTGTCAACTGTTAAGTTTCAATTGATTATTGATCGCAAATCGGTCAAAATTCCATTACATTGTCCATTGTAATATTAGTGGTATCCATCTTGATATCGTACCACTAAGGCCCCACCATTATATTGGGTGTCCCCTCCCATTAACAGTTTTTGTTGGCACTGCCAACCTTCACTCAGCAGGCGCCCCCCAATCACAAGCAACCCCACTATTATTATTAAGATAACATCGTGTATCGATTATATTCGGATGGAATAAAAGCGGGTATTAATGGCCCGGGTTGGAATTTATAATACAAGGGCGAGAAACTACCGGCCCTGTTAATAATCGGGAATTTGATTGACAAATTAATGGATTCGGTGGAAACACATTTATCGCCGTATTACAGCTTTAAATATATGCGAAGAGCATCCGCTTCTGTATGATTTTTACACTCATCAAGCTATTATGTTTTTAACTTGAATAGAATCGTTGTATGAGAAATGAGAAACAAATTAAATCTATGTCGCTCGTAATCGATCTCTTTACACATTTAGGGATATAATATAAAATTAAGAGCGTAAAATTCCTGTTGAATATATTATCGAATTCCAACTTGTCCGTTCTGATCTTGTAATTATGTTAGTTCTAGCCAGTGTGTAGGTTAGTGAAAAATGCTGTCTACACTTGTCACCCCCATTTATTTATTGAATTATACACGCCGTTGTATCCTCTTGCGCCATTATGCGCCAGATATATCTTATTTATCGATGAAATACGACGGGACGCCATAGAATGGTGGGGTGGGGTGTGGGATGCGAAGTACGTGCCCGAAGTGTAAATTTACGGCACCTCCCCCAGGAATGGTCTTTCGGCAAATAGTTGTTAGAAGTAGCAAACCCCGGAGTTCAGAGAGAGTGAGAGTGAGAGTGAGAGAGAGTGAGAGAGGGTGAGGGTGGTTGGAGGGAGGGAGGGTTTGCTCTGCTCCTGCTCTGCGGGTGCCATGTTTACTCTCACACCGGCTCACTGAGACCTACTCGTTATTGAACTTTCACCCCCCTTCAACCCTCTCTTACCCTTTGCTCTAATGATAAGGGGGGGTTGTCTCAAAAAAGGGACTTCAAACCGCAAGTCCGGTAAACTTACCAACCGTATAGTGCACCGCGGCCTGATCCTGGACTCTTATAGAAACTTTATGCCATTGTTAAATAAGTGAAGAAGTCTTTGAATTCAACATTTCGTGTGTTTCTGAAACGTGGACCCGTTGCAATACCCATTAGGAATCATATACCATATGTATGAAACTAGTGTAGTACCTAGTTTATTTAATGTTTCAACGCCATCAGTGATTTTTAACCCTATTTTTCGTGTAAGAAATTTTTATATTGATTATATTTGAAAACATAATTGAAAGAGGTATATTAACAAATGCCTTGTGCCACCACAATGCGATAACATAATGTATGTCTTGTTCAGTACAACTGGTTTTTCGATTTGATTATTGGCAATTTTTGTAATTTTACCGAATTTTGGACGTTCAGCTTGATTATTTACTGGACGGAGTACGTGACTGTAGGCGCAGAAAAACATGTTTTTCATTTGTGGTTTCTGAGACCGTTCTTGTTATGCCCGAAGGGATTGATTGAGTCGGTCGGGCGGCCACCCAACCGCCGGCTTTGGAAAACCGAGATGAGTCATAATACAGAACTCAAATATAATTCAGCGCTTCCGATATTTATTTGTTCCCCTCTATTCGTGTTATTTATACTGCGAACAAATTTTGAAATCAAGAATCGTCGAACTGTAATATGAAATCAAGTTGTATGAAGTCTATTGTTATTATTAACTATTAGAATAATTATGTATCCTACTTTGTGCGATTTTAATTTCAACTGCACACTCCGCCTGGTTATGAATTTCTGTTATGGGTAATTTGGTCGTTTGGTTCCTTGAAGTTTAATGTTACATATAAAAAAGGTATTTAAGAAATCTAATTACATTTTAAAAATTAATTAGTTTTGAATGTCAATTTTTTGTTCCACCTGTATTAGTAATGCATTCAGACGTTAAAAAGTACATTAAATAGAGACCGAGTTATAAAAAATTATGAATATAAATAATGTACGATTATGTAACGAAGTTGTTGATAAGATATTGTCGGTAGAGGACATATATAGGTTTAAGCACATATAAGCTTATAGGTTTATTTTTATTTTTTTCCTTTCCTGTTTGCCTACCAAACAGCGCCTGTATATTTCCGGGTAGCAATATAAATATAGTTTGATGTTTTAATCTTCAAATCAAGGTTTATTATTTGTTCTTCGGGTCTTATTTTCCTCGGACCAAATAGACTGAGATTCCAGGTTTTCGGACTTTCGTTTTGCCCTGCGATATTTGTCCTCTAATGAACTTGACCGTTAGCAGGCCGGCCTGCTTTTTGTGAGCCCAACACAAAATCAATATTACAATTCGCACTTATTTCTCCAGTATTCTTATATAAAATATACAGAAACAACAGGGGGGATAGGTAATATCTGATATGACATGGAATGTTTTAAAAATAAATATAGGATCAATTCCTCATCAAATTTAATTGTGCTTCCTAAACAATATTGGTCCCATAATTCGAATAATTGTCAGCTAGTGTTATAATTTTAATTGACAAATTATAAAAAAAGAAAAACACTAATTATTTGCTGAGAGGCCCGCCCGTCTCGTATGAGTCATTCTTTATGAGGATTTAGCGATTTTTCAATAAATATATTTTTAAAAAATCTTCTCTCTTTAGAATATCTAATAACTATAGCAGGTCATGTCTCATTTTGTTCTGTCCAAGTTTTTATTTTGATTTATAATTACAAGACTGCTGTAATAATTCATCCCGTTTAATGTGTGTTCACTAACGGCTAGTGCCGCACATTCCAAGTGACCCCCCGCTGTGGCTGTGCATCACTCACAATTACATCGTACTCTGTACTATTTTTATATTAGTACTATTAATTTATAACGGGGGTTGTTAAAGTGTCATGCTCAAACTTGCCGTAGTTTTCTGTCCGCGGACTCCGTCCGATCTATCCCTACTGACCCGTCCAGCGAATAGGGGGAGAACTATTGCCCTTTCTGGGAATTGTGCCGGGCTCTGAATATTTTCAGAGCGGACTCTTGCCTGCTGTTAGTGGCTTCTTGACGCCTGCTCCTATCACGAGAGAGGCCTCTCTTCCTTCCGCCCTCATCGCACAGTGAGTGGGCAGTCCCGCAGCACGCGATCCCATTTAATGCTATTACGAGGCTCTGTCCTCGCATACCTCCTAACAAATACCTAATGAAGCATTGTATTGCCTTAGCGTACGTTAAATCTTAAATATAAAGCTTTTATACTAGCGAGCGTACCTTAAACTAATGCTCTAATATAATAATTATTTCTGTCCTATTCCAAGCGCACTCTGGGGTTTTTCATTAGGAAAGTCCACCGGAAAAGTGGACGACTAGTTGGGTTCTACGGTTGATTACGAGGAAGATCATTTTAGAGAATGGATCAAGATTATGCGGGACAGGTTTTTTCGTGCCATTTCCATAGGTATTCCAAAAATTTTTCCCATTCCTAAATTTTCGCAGTCATTGTAACCAGACGGTATAGACCCCCCCCCCCGGGATGTTGAGCGAATAAATGAATAATAAATGCCGACGGATTGTGAAGGCTATTTGTGCTAGTAGTAACGTTGAGTGTAGTAGCGTGTACCCCCGTAGTAGTAGTAGTAGTGTAGTAAAATAGTGTCCGGGGTAGTGTAGTGTGAAAGGCGTATTGGAGGGGTTGTTATGGCGGCCGGTGGGGATGGTGGGTGGGTGGGTTTGTGAGCGGGGCGGGTGCGCCCAGTAGTCGGCCGAGGAGGCAGCCCGCAACACACCCCTTCACCCCTTCACCCTCTCTCCTACTACACAACTAGACCCCGCAAAACACACCCCTCGCTGCGCCCAGACCCGACACGGCCGCTTTACAGTCCACACCTCGGTTAGTAACAGTAGTAGCAGCGCCGGCACTAGCAGTAGCAGTAGCGGCCGGGGCCGCCGCCGGCTTCGTCCCCCTCTCGGCGTCCACCGATCGATCGCTCGGTCGCTCGCGAGCGCCTTCCGAACTGGGCGCGCACTTTCATTTTTCCTATTCGGCCGTACCCCGCATGTTCGTCAACCCGCCGCGACCGCATCCCTCCGCCGGCCCCGAGGTAACACTTTACCGGCCGGCCTCCACCCCCTACACAGATAACGCCACGGGTGAGTACTCAACACAATCTCTAAATGACGGTAATATCCTTGTTGTTGGGGGGGGTTCTCAATGTTGTCACTTCGTGGGACATCTCGAACAAAGTCGATATAACCTCAGTATCATAACCCTATTGATTAGTGTCCGCACACTTTGCAAATATGAATATCATTATATCATACGCGCAAATATTTTTTTGTCCTATTTGAGCTTAAACAACAAAACTGTACAGTAACGAAAGGCTGACCGATGATATTCCAAATTCTTGTGTACTAATATCCTGAATTGTATTTGACCGGGGTCCAAAGAAACGAAATACGAAAAATACCATTTTGATGCGTTAAAGCTATTGTTGTTGATCCCCGCTTTGTTGTTTTCCGTACACATCGAATAAAAAAAGGTATATTGTCGATATTTGTCCGGAACAATTTGAGAACCCGACTAGTGTTGTAGTGTTGTAAAAGCGATTGTAGTTTGTATATTGTTGTTTGCCGGCTCTATCTGGTTAGCGGCATGATGAGCGCTGCTGTGCACGTTGCATAACCGGCCCCTTGCATGACGCCACCCACCCCCACTTCAACCCCCTCCCTCATGTATAACACTTCGCCGAACACTGTTGTTTAATCTGAAAATTTTCAGTTTCAAATTTATTTTTACCCTTCTGAAAGACCGTCTAATTTTTCTTCGAAAATATCAAAATCGCTGTTGCTACAGTTGAACCTAATAATCGTTTGTCTCAAAATTGAAATAAGCCGAGTTTTCTGCACATTAAATTAATACCTATACAAAATAATTTAGAATATTATAAATATAATTTATAGCATTCAGAATTATTTTATTGTGGCATTGAACAATTTGTAATATTTTGAAATATTCCTTTAATAATAAAGAGAATATGAGAGTTCATTAAATTTAAAAATTCTCGGACTGACAATGAATTCCGCCATGGTCTCGATATTGTGTCCTCCAGAATTCTATCTCACTCGGCTTGTTTTATCCAAATTGGCAAATAAGTTCGAACTAGAAGTTTTTTACTGATATAAAATTTAAAATTGTGACGCTGGTGCAAAACTTTCTGGACAATTGAGGTACGCCTTTCCGTCGTCATTCAATTCTGATATTGCGATTTTTCTGAAATATTTACCATTGACATTGTCGAAGGTTAAGTTGAACTTGAACAATGCCCTACTCTGATGTGTTCAAAATAAGTCTCTCGGAAAGATATGAGTTTCTCTACGAAAATAGGTTTTTAAAATTCATGAATTCAGTGTTGACGATTCAGTCCCTGTCTTGATTTAGACTTGCAAAATATCGTAGATATTGTCAGTTTTATTATAATACAGATTACGGAAGAAGCGATTTCTGAATACTGCGTTCGTTTCGCCTAAATTGCTTAGTCATTCCCCGCTGTTACGGTCCAATACAACAAAATTGCTTCTCAGATAGAATAAGGTAAATATTCAATTTTAATTTATAGAATAGTGAATAATTTCGGATGAGGCAGAAAAAATTACCTTACCCGATTTACTTTTAATTTCAATTTTTTTTAATTCACGCACATTGGTCAAGAATCTTACAGACCTTAGACAGAATGTGTTAGAACAGTAATTGTTATCATCAATAATTGTGAAGTCCTACGATGTCGCAGAATTGTATCGCGATTAATTCTTTCAAAAAACTGCTGGAAGCAAGACATGAATATAAGATAAGTTCTGAAATTGTAAAGACTGAAAATGGTTTCGATCGGAGCTGTTCCAAGTTTTTCATTACATAACGCTAAAATGGGAACCCCTTTTCTCTCCGCGGTTCGACGGCAGAAGTGAAAGCGCGGCTTTTTCATTTTTTTTGGCGATTCCGAGCGGACTAATGGCTCGAAACTTTGTCTGGAGGGACTTTAAAAGAAGGTCAAAGGTTATATTCTCCTTGACAAAATGCATATAATATGGATGAGGGGTGATTACTCCGATGGTTGGAAAAGAGGAGGAGGAGGAGGAGGAGGAGGAGGAAGGGGCTCTGAGTAGGCAAGGCCCGCTTTACATCCCTCAAGGGGCCGACCTTGACCGCCAAACTACTAACTTTTTCTTAAGACTCTTACAAATTGATTTCCCCTGAAAGGATTTCAAATATGTCCCCTTATAATATAATACAATTTTCAATAGACTTAACTAAATACATATCTGACCCGACAGAAGATCTAGAGTTGTAAAGATAAGATCTGCTTAATACAAACAAAAACTAATAATCGCATAAAACTACTGAACAGGGGGTCTAGATTGCCAGATATCTGTATTTCAATTTCGGCCAATTGCCCATAATTCACTTGCCTTGAATAGTCCGTGGCATCAGCAAGAAAATATAGAACAAAATACTGACTAAGATATAGAATTGTGTTGTGAATTGGAATAGAGTCTCTGACACGTTAAAATTCCACGCATATCTCCTCTCGTTTTTCTGAGTGTGCCACACATTCTATACGTGTTTATTAACTATTATGTCAATTATATTTTGTCTGGACAAGAAGCATATAATTGTTTATTTAATCGATTCGGTTCCTTAAAACCTTAAACCGATTCCTTCGAAACCGGCTCTGGTGAGTGTTGAAAAATACAGGAATGGAACACTAAGTCGTGCAAAAACGAAGCATTTAATTTCTTTATACTTGACCCGAGTCACTAATTTATATCTCTACATTAGTGGTGGCCGCGATTTCTGTAATACTTTTTAAAAGTATTATATGTTCCCGTAGTTTTTGCGAATTCGTCTCCACTCTCTGTATCGGCTACGACTTCTCACCTCTTTCAGTAGTATTCCGTTATTAATACAGGGAGTTACTCGTATCGATTAAAATATAGTTCCGAACGTGCCACTAACGATAGCGAGTGCTGGAATTTTCTTATGCCTCGAATATCTCGAATTTTATCTAATTTTTCAATCGAAAATCCGCAATATTTTTCAGCTGGAATTAACCCAAGTTTTATTGACATTATTCTAACGCCAATGCACCAAAT
Source organism: Lethocerus indicus (assembly GCA_019843655.1). Classification (NCBI taxonomy): domain Eukaryota; kingdom Metazoa; phylum Arthropoda; class Insecta; order Hemiptera; family Belostomatidae; genus Lethocerus; species Lethocerus indicus. The sequence continues at coordinate 3,404,096 of JACDQD010000006.1, forward strand.
CGCTAGGGTATATATTCATGTTTAGGTATGAAGTCGTACACTGCAGAAATTCGAGTAAAATGTTCTGTGTACTCACTGCGGAAATGAACTGTGGAAATGTAGAATGGCTGAAATAATTGTGTCATCCGATTATTTTGGATTATTAGGCCAACAGTTAGGTGGTATTCGGCCTGAAACGTGTTTGTGGCACGTCCTTCCGCCTCGTTCTACAGATCGCTCGGCCCCGTTGTCGTCTGATTAGACGATTTGCATTTGCGAGTCCGCCCCGAAATCGGATCCGGATGTGACAACTATTGAGATTTAGTCCTGGAGTAGGGCGCGTACTGCCGACGACGGGGCGGTGCCCGCGACCAATCAATAAGGGCAGAACCCCCCGCCCCCGCCCCGCCACCTCCGCCGCCCCCAGCCACCGCTACAGATGATCGTGCCACGCACATCCGTGCCAATTGGCACACTCCCGGCCCAAGTTTCCCGTCCCTATTGCCTCTCCATTAGCCAGAGACGTTTCGAGTACTTGCAAAGCGCCCGACTTGCGCCTACTTCGAGCTCGCCCTTAACTGAAGTATTACACGAATTGGGGGTATTTACTTTTTACCAATAGGCCTAGGCGATTTTCTCACTACCTGGCAAGATACCAAAAAGAGTACATTCGTGTTATCAAACCGTACTATCACAAGAAATTATCTAAAAATTCGTAGTAACTTTTAAAATAAAAAATAGTAAAACTAGTTTTACGTACAAATGAAATTGCTGTTAAACTGGATTTCTTTCAAATAATATTTACCCCGTACGGCAATATTAATGTAAAGCAGCCAACCGGGGAAATGTTTGGAGATGTGTAGGTGAACGGTCAGTGTAGGTTTAAGGACCCGGATCCAAATTGAATCATATGTATTAGGGGGACCGGAAAGTAATGTCGTTTTTTCACAAAATTCAAACAAATATAACTTTAACAAGTTTCTATTTCTGTAATCACGCTCCTTGTCACTCTAACCTTAAAATGTATTCGGTACAACTTTGATCTACACAATCAACTGACAAAAACGCACATTGACAGAAAAGACATTACTTTCCGGTTCACCTTATATTATTTATGAGTTGAACTTCGTGTATTCCAAAGGAATTATGGATTAAGTTTTGATCCCTTAAATTATTAAAATGTAAATTTATTTGAACCCAACCGTTGGACGGACCGAAAGTTCCCTGACCTTTCACGGGGCCCGGAACTCTTCGCCATTTAAAAGGGAAACCTTTGAAAGTTAATAAAAGCTCAAGTCGATAACATTGGCCGGATTTACATAAATCGGGGTTATCAAAGGGTTTGAAAAAGAAAAGGGGTATGTGTAGCGGTGATGGTATTCAACCTGCCTCGGGGGGGAGGAACATTATTGAATATTCGGATCAATTGGAGACTTATTGGTCGGACAGCGCTAATCGAACTCTTTTTTCCCACATTTTTCAACGTTTTGTTCACGTTGAACGTGTTTGATTCACGAGTGGATCCCACAGGACTATAACAATTTTCAGAATGCTACGGGTAGATAGTAGACGAAATGAAAAATAATTTCGTTAACATCCAGTTCTATATAATGTACCCAAATTGTAAATTTACAATAAATATATTCTATCCATACTTTATTATTTACTTTTGAAATATTTGTAATAAACATGCTTACTTTTGTTTCTGAATATTGAAACTATGCACGAAATTCAAGTTCCTTTTTCACCCGAATGAGAGTGCGTTCTATTTCTTTCCTTGTTCCTATTTGGGGGTTGTGTGAGAGAGCCCCTCTCTCAAATGTAATTACTAGTAATTTCGTGGTTTTTTCCCTCAAGGGTTCTTCCGAAAGAGGTTGCTACCCTAATCTACAAGTCTATAGCGCCGATACCAACCGATTCTTCCAATCAAGTTTTCCGAATTCCCATGTACGTAAGAAAACAGGGGGACTTAAAATTAAAGATAAATACAAATTTGACGCACATATTTTTAAAACTGCTATATCGTCAGAACAAAATGCCGATGGTTCCGAATGTTGGTTCGGTTATAACCAAAATTTTGATTTCGCTTTATACGGTTCACTGATTGCTATAGAGGTTATTGGCATTTCCCAGGCCGGCCACTTGTGGGGAAAATTAATTTTGTTCCGATTTGTTTCGCAGAACAGAAAACGAGAAGCCTCGTCGTGCTCACAGAAATTGTTTATCGTTTGTCTCAATTTTCCCCCCGGAATTTTTCTCCGAAAAACATACTCGTCGTTATTAACCACGAGTCCGTTTCCCAAATCCGAGAGTTAACTGGAAAACTCTTAGTTTATAATTCAAGGTTTCACCCCGAAATGAAATCTTAACGAAGCCACTCCACCGCCGCAGGATTCCGGTCCAAATTTAACCGGTGACCGAAATATTTGATTAGCCCAACCCACCTGTGGGATAAGAAAAAGTTTAAATCTCTCATCTGACCGTCTATCCTTGTTGAATTATTTCAGAAAAGTTATTTCCCCCATTACCCCATTATCTTCATGCTTGTAGGAACATAAAAAGGGGAGCATCATATCATTGCAAATGTTTAAAACGGTTGAAATTGTTTCATCAAAATAACCGTTTAGAACACTAAGGTGGGGTTAGAATAAAATTTGAAAGAAAGTTTTAATAAAAGTCGTTATAAGCGATTATTATATGTCACGAAAGACGTATAAAAATAATAATGAAAGCTTGTGTTCAGTTGTGTAATGGAAAACAATTTTGAAAGTTGTTTTTACAGGACTGACAGGTATCTTTCTAACGAGTACACTTGAATTAACGAGCTTCTGCCTTTCAACCATTTACGCTTTTAAATTGAAGTCAGAATTGGAGATTCATATTTCAGTATGAAATATTTGAAAAAAAGAATATTTTAAATTTTTACCACCGTTTTTAGGACTATGCATAGTGAACTATGTATTACTTTGAAAGAAATTATTATTATAGGTTTGAGGTTGTGGGGGGCGATAACCCCGGTCTTCACTTCCGATCGCGAATTGTTCCCCAACTGGTTGACAACCTCGGTTAATTTTATTCCTCCCTTGTTCCTTTTGTCGCCGAAATAGATTCTTCTTTAAACGAAAGTTCAATCTGGCGCGAAGCTCTGCCCCCCATCCCCCCCCCCAACTAAAAGACCAATCGTTCTTTTGTTCTCTTCAAGGCTCTTACCGTAGTCGGCGACTCATCTCGCCTAATTTTGACCGACTTCGGAAGAAAAGCGAGAAGCGGAGAAGGGAAAAAAGAAAAAGGCAAAGCGAAGAAGTTTGATCCGAGAAACCCTTTTAAAAAATTAAACGTCCTGGGGGGAGGATGCCCCCTTTTAAGTATTCCAATAATCTCGGAAATAATTACTCCGGCTTCAGAAGATTGTTCGCCGGTCGGGTAATTTTAAATTTGAAAGGGGCAATTTTAGGATCTCTCACCGCCTGCAATATTAGTCACTTGTATATTTCAACGGTTCATCATATCGTTAAGACGAAACCATTCTTACTTTCGTACATTCGTTAATTTTTGTAGGACGGTATTTGAAGGAATTGAAGGTGTATTATCTCCAAATAGCGGGACCTTTAGATATATTAACTGTATTGATCCATACATCTTGTTTAGACTTATGTAGGTCGGATCTTACAATTATCAGTAATATATGTTTTCAACTTTGAGCGAACTCTAAGCCTAAGAGGTTAACACTGCCTACCCATAAATATAGGGGTGAAACCGCAGTGGGCTGCGTAGACTTGAATATGAAATAAGACAAGGGGAAGACAAGATATTTTATATCCGCATTGTGAGGGAAAGAGTCGGAAGAAGTCGGCCGTCCCAATTCTTAGTAGTGACTGGGGACTTGAATATTTAAAAGGCCCTGACCCCCCCCCTCCATGAAGTCGGGGCCATGAAACTTTGAAAACGAGCACTACCAAGTGGAGACTTCATTTAAAATTACTTACGTTTCCCTGTTTTATATATATATATATATATATATATATATATATATATATCCCTGTTATATATATAATTTTACAATGTTTTACGTTCGGTTTATTCTCAAGGCGTTGTCTGATGCGGGGAACAGAGCGTTCATATTTAGCGTGTAGTTAAACACGAAATGCATATACGATGTGTTTCAAGTATTCAGAAATGTGTGGATACTGGGCAAACGCCTGCTGGAGTTAGAACGTTTAATCAGTTGACATTTTCAATTGAAGGCGGCTAATTGGGTCCACCCTCCGGTTAATCCAATTCCGGCTCCGGAATGCGTTTACGCGGCATCAATCCGAGCCCGGCACCGGTTCGTGATCAATTTTCCTTCTGTAAAATTGTGTTGTAAATTTCAACCGGCCGAAATCAAATTATCGAAATAAAACTGTTCCTTTTCGACGAACGTCGTCGAAAATACAATACCCGCATGAAATTGCCCTGTTTAGAGAAATGAGTTAAAAACACTTTACTGTTTATATATTTTTATATGTTTGGCGCACATTTCAGTTATGTATTTTTGTTCAATTATTGTTGGACACACTGATAGAATATTTATTGCCCTGAAAAAATTCTCAACACAATTAATTTGTCGAAGTATTTCAAAATTCCCAATTAAAAATTTGCAATTCAAAAGCGTTCAAAATTTTCAATTGGAGTCCGTATGGATGTTACGATGTAATATTTCGGTCGCCCTATTATTTATAACGAGCGCCATTGAATGAGTTATGTACTTAGTTCTATTATAGGTGTAGTAACGCTATTCCAAACCATCGCCGTATCACCGAAAATATATCCATAATATCTTAATATGTTTATATCAAATGAAAATAAGTAAAATTTCTGTTTTTAACGTCACTCTTGGTTGCTTGATGCCCAAGTGTAATTGAACGAGTTCCAATTTTTCTTTTCGATAAAACGGCGCTCTGGGCCAAAATTTTATTATCTCTTTTTTTTCCTCCTCCTTCGACGAAAATTTAATATCTCGCCAAGTCGTAAATTTTCCCATCTCCCATCCCGTTCTATAATTCTACCGCTTTTATTGTTATTGGGACCATTTGCGTTCGTTGGCGGGGTGGGGGGGGAGTCCCTCGGGAACCGCTTCACCGGATACGCCCCGTCCCGTCCAGTTCAGCTCCGCTAAAAGCATTCGGGAAAATAGAATTTTTATTTTCTATACCACTATAAAACTAGTGAGATCCCTCTTCGTATCTGTGTGTAGGTTTCGTGTTCGGCGGCGATTCCAACAGCAGTGCGCCGACCTTCGGACTTTGTAATGCTAATTTTATGTCCTCAGTACGCCTTATAAATTAACTCTTTGTTAAACTCTCTTCTACATTCATAAACCTGACATTTTTGTTATCCTATTCATTCAATTATCTTTTGAATTGATTCATCGGCCGGTTGTTTCAATTGTCTGCTTTCTTTTTACAGTGCTCTTATTGTTAATGAAAGTTGGGTGAAAATAGAAAACGCCGATTAAACCGTCTTGTACAGAACATTTAATAAGACCTGAAGATAAAATTTAATACTATTGAAAATCGATTAAAAAGCATATTTTGTTATTTATTTATATTTTTATTACAAAGTGAAAGCGAATAGAATTGTTGCAAAAGGAATCAATACAATTTCCCCGCTGTTTATTTGTTCAATGTTTTATATAACTTTAGGTTTCCCATTGTTTCGCTTCGCTTGCAGTTTCTTCCCCCTTAAGACGTTTAAATATTCATCGACCGCGGGGATATTTTGTGTTGTTGCCGACCTCGGGAGTGAAACCCTGCAAATATTTCCGTTAACAGCTGTTTTCAGTTTCCTCGGGACGCCAGAGCTTCGGCCGATGGCGATTTTTTTCTATTTATCGGGTTAATATTATTTAATACAATTCGAAATTGTGGGAATTAAAAACGTATTTGCTAATTACCGCGATTTAATATTTTGGTCATTTAACGACGACGAAATTAGTCGACTTATTTCGACTCATGTTTCAATTGTGTGTTACCAAATATTGTTGGAGCTAGGTTTTTAACTGATCCGAATTCATTTAATTGTGCTAAACATGTTGACTACGTGTAAAATGCTTATTACCTTATACTTGTTGCCAATTGCAGGGCTGCATGGTCGAAAAGAAATTAAATTTACTTACTCGTTTTTCTTATTACGGAGCTTTGTGTCTAGTTTGGTGGCTTAAATTGTTGAATCAAGTTCCTAATTTGAGAATTCGAACGGATTGTGGGACGGGGGGGGGGGCTCGTCCGCTTATTGTTTCTCGCTTTTAGCGGATGTTTATTGTCTCTTTTGTGTTTCGTTCGCCTGTTCGTCGCCCATTAATATCCCCGATTCGAAGATTTCTAAATTTCACACCAACCCCAGTATAAAGTCTCCACTTCTGAGAACCATACCCTTCGATTTCTATTTCTGCCAGTCTTTTTTTCATACCAATTTCACCCTTTTTTTAGAACTCTTTATAAATTTATGTCCCGAAATATTCTTACTTTGGTTCTTTTATAAAATGTGCCTTATTTCTGAATTTTTTTGTTGGTATATTTTTCAATTGCTTTTCATTGGCGTTCTCGTACAAAATTGGGTCCTGCATTTTTATATGTTTAATGGAGCATTTATTAAAGTAGTTAGATATAAACTCTTGTTAGATGTTTTAAATTTCAGTAGTTATTGAGGAATGATATTTTTTAAAATATGTACTCTTTCCTATTATTAGACTTCTGTTTCTGAAAAATGTTACGCAGCTACAGTCAACATAAATCACGTTTAGAAAAATCTGGATTTTTGATCTTGTAACTTTTTCGACTTCTGTAACTAGATCTGTTTCTCACCATAGCCGTACACTGTATTTCTTTATATTACTGACTGAATACTACCGACGGTGGAGAGAATCCCAAACTTTACATGCAGAAGCAGAAAATCTGTCCAGATACCATGTTTAACCTTGCAATATCTCAAACCACGAATTCTCTGCTCTTAGACCTTAGGTAATGTTCGATTTTGCAATTCGTTTAATGACTTACTATATGTAGAACATTGTGAAACTGTGGCTGCGTTAATCCCGCTTTGAAAATGTTTTTTTTTCTGTCGTCCGAACAATTGGACGATTGCGACGCTAGCGTTGTTGTTCTTGTTCCGTTTTTGTTTTCGTTTTTTATCTTATTGTTGTCGAGTCTTTCTGCATGCTCTTACCTCTCGTTCGAAAACAACCGGTACGCCGATAACCGCGGGAACAAAAGAGAGAGAACATTTGCTGTATCGGAATTGTGTTGAATACAGAAGAAGATCGGGACGACTAAGCTGCTGTGGTGGGAGGAGCGCCGATGGTGGAACCGGGGCCAACTGGAAGGATTGAAGTGAGCACGGGAGATTGGAGGAGGACGGCGGAATGAAACGATATTGAATTATCGTGTTTAAAAATAAATATAGATAATAAAGAGTCTGTGAAGTGGACACCTGGAGGAGTAGGAGGAGGAGGAGGAGGAGGAGATCTGGGCGTGGTTGGGGCTGCTATGCTTGACACGCCACCCTCGTCATCCAAGATACCCAGACTAGTCGTCAACATGTGCGGAGACACCTTCAGGCCACTCAACAAAGTATTTTTATTTATACATATATACATACTTATCTTACTTAGTTGTAAAATTAACTAATAAGTCGTTCGTTATATATTGCATGGTTAATAAAATCAGGTATATCCATGTTTACACATATTTATACAGTTGTTTAGTTCTTACTCTTTTCTGGGTGGCATTTGTGAAAGAGTCATTAACTTTAAAATTCTGCAATGGTTCTCGCGATCTTTTTCATCATGCATTCTTTTCTGCCGTTGGTTTCTCCCCATGTATCGTGTATATATGTTAGGGGAACTTTTTCTAGTTTTCCCCCCCCCGTAGAAAGCACCCTAATGCCACGCTGAGGTATATTCGCGTTGACTGCGGTGGAAACTCGCTGAGGGAAAGCCCTGATCCACATGTCCGGGTTTGGTGGATCGCCGGGTAAAAATTCACATAAAAATGTTGGGGGTGTCCTCTTGGGTTTTGAATATAATCAAACTAGTGAGATTTTCCTGCTGCACGCTGCTATCTCGTTTTCACCGTATGGACTTGACCAGGAATCGCACTATTCTCTGCTACTGACGATGGCGGGCAACGAAACTTATATTCCAAACTTTAGTCGACCCGAGACAAACGTCAAAAACTGTGTACTGTAAATGGGAATTGAGTGCGCACATCAGACCTTACAACACCCATAAACCACTCGTCAGTTAAGATATCAGGGCGAATGTGAATTGCTTATTATCGATCAACTTTTGTGTATACTTCTTGTAGATTATCTAACAATTGTCCTCAGTTGTTGATTTAACTCTAAAGTCTCACTTATATACGCCGTTAAAGTTAAGTTTAACGGGGCCAATTTTTTAATGTAAACTAATGAAATGTCAGTTTTGAACCCTCAGAGTCTTGTGAAATTGGATGGTTTCTTTTATTTTTACTATTACGATGCTGTTGACAGATATTATATAATTGCATATTGAATTTTGCGCATTAATTAACTCAATTTAATTAACCTCGCTTGAAATCATTAATATTATGTCATTTCCAAAAGAAATATTATAAACGTCCAACTTATCGTTTATTTGGCGTTGCTTCGTCCTATTTCTGTCACATGCAATTCGACCTTATATCACGTGATTCCCCTTTTTGGTACAATTCTGAATCAATTTTCAGTAAATTATTTAAGGTTCACAATATCGTAAAAAGGTCTGTCCTTTATCTCCCTCAAAGATTGGAGTTATTACCGATTCTATCGAAGCCATTAGTGCGCGTTGTTACACTATTTTATCGATCGGTAGAAAAATGTTTCGCCGAATCGTCTACAATAAAAAGTCTAATTCGTCATACCTCAATTAGTTGTCTCTATCGGTTGGCGGAGATGATATGTTTAAATATCACAGAAGTACACATTTTACGCGATATGCAATTATAATAAAACTAATATTTCCAGTTTATTCTATTTGTTATTTTCATCCCAGTTTTTTTCCGGTAGAACAGCTAACTGCGATATCATTCTTTAGTCTTCCTCGTTTCGTTGGCATCTATAGCTTTTACGTAAAATATTTGAGGGTTGCAGCGAAATCTAACTATTATTAATAACTTACTTGGAGACTTTTCAGTTAGAACTGTATACACAGTTTTCTAAATCGTTAATTTTCATTTGATTAGAAACGAGTGAAGCTCACCGAGTTCACACTTGTGTTAAACGTTGACAATCTAACGGATAATTTAAAGTAAAAATTTCGAACACGCAGTATGTTATCGTCCAATCGGACAGAAATACGTTAAAATAGGAAACGCCCTTTTAGCGTTGGTCCTGTCGTACGCCATTTGGGAGTTAATGGCTGAAGGAAGAATTAGGAGTAATAATAGAAAGAATAAACTTGAACAGTTGTTGTCTTTCTTCTCCGCGACGTTTACGGCCAGGACAAAGGAAGGAAAAGGCTGTTGAGTGGGACAACTGGCGGAGAGTCTTAATTTATAAAACGCGGTGTTGTTTATAGAATGAAAGTTGTTGTCGGTGAAAATTGATTGGACGTATCCTGGCCGGGGCCCCCGTCCGTTCAATTTATAGCACGGCGATCAATTCCTCCAAGTGGGCCCCCCCCCGTTCTCCTCCTTACAATTTCTCTCTCGGCTGGCTTTTTACTCGTCCGATTCAGCAAAAATGGCAGTTGACAGTAATTCCCAAAAGAGAGTCGATAAAATTTATTGTCATTCGTTTAAGCTCTACGCGAAGGTTCACCACAAAATCCGCCATTTCTAAATGACGTAAAAATTTTGCAAATAATAACAGTCAACATTTTGCTTAAAAAATATATATGAATACACAATCATCAGCTACTTTATTGACAATTTGAACTAATGTGTAAACTGGACTTGATACTGGTTGGCTTTTGATGGCTATTCCTGTATTGAATCAATTTCTAATTTCCCAGTTCGCAGTTATACTGGTCTGTTGTCTCAATGCTAGTAAAGGCAATGAAATATTCGATTAAAGCAGTAAAAATAATCGAAATTTAGAAATATCTGACTACAACATATCTTTACATTCAACACTATCTTTAGTACATTTTTGTCATCTCCTTATTCCTTATTCCTGACCGTGCGGGTTCATCAAATTTAGTCCAACTTCCTGATGATGTTTATATCTATCCCTCTCTATATTCTGCCTTCAAGTTTCGTGGCGGCGCTTAATATAACTTTCGGCGTTCAACTTAAAATCCGAAAAGTCCTGGATTTAAATCGCTGCTCTCGTCAGCGACTCGGATAGAATTTAATTTGTGCCCGCTTCTAAATTGTTTTCAAACTGTATTATACGATTGCGGACCTTTACCTTTGCGCCGCTATATGTCTGCCCTCGGGCCTCGAGGACACGCGAGAGCCCCTTACAGCTAATGCGGTTGTTATAATATATCCTCCGACTACCCGGCTTCAATAAACTTAGTCGCTGAAAGCCCTATCCGGGAATGAACAGCAGATAAACCGCCCTTTATATATATATATATATATATATATATATATATATGGATTTGCAATAATATTAACGCCCTATTATATGAGCCTTGCATTTTAAAAATTATATTTGGTGACAATTTCTTTGCAGTATTTATTTCGTAAACCATTTTTATTATGGTCCCATCAATCCAGTCTATTTTATTTTTATTTAACTCGGTATCATCGTCTGAATTGTTCGCGGCAAAATTTTAGGTACCTCTGTGTTTGTTGATTGCTAAATGAACTTTATTTCAACTGATGGTATAAAAGTTAAAAGTTTACCATTCAGAGAACAGTGAGTGAATTCCGAGTGCTGCACGTCGTTGGGAATATTTATAAGAAGGGGCTTGGATTAAATTACTTCCTGCATTGTATTCATAAGGGCATTCGTTTTGTAACATTTTATAGTTTGGAAACAGTTGATTGTTCCTGTTCCCGTTCCGTTCGTACACAGTAGGAAATGATATCGTTCAAAATAAGGAACAAAATTAGACAATCTTTTATCTACGTTAAAATTTTTCTTTAATTTCTTTATACATTTACTTATTAAAATATGCAAAATAACAATCGATTTTTTCATTAAATATTATAAACTGTATTGTGGAAAATAATTGCGGTCAGATCCGGGTAAGTAGATCATGTTATGGAAACTTACCAGAAAAGGTTATTGAACAAAATTACTGTAAATATTGGACGTGGACGGTGGAAGAATGAGTTCAGAATTGGACCCAAAAACGTGCTCCAACCATATGTTACACGAGAAAGGTGTTGCTGGAATGTTTTTTCGGTACAATTCATAATTAAAGCGAGGGAGAAAATTTAAAAAGAAATTAATTTCCGTTTCCTTAAAATTGATAAAATGACTCGGCCAATCGAGTCCGAACTTTCCTGGGGGTGGAAGTTTGTAGGACGCCCGGTGTTGCGGTGAATTTTTAATTGGTTTTCCGAAAATGAATACAGAACTTTTCTCTCGCGCCCCCATGTAAAACCACTAATTATTTACATCTTTATAGTTTGTGGGCTCTGTAATTTGTTTTCCCTTAAGCCCCGGGGGGGAGGGGTGTAGATTAAAAAAATATCCATTAGCCTAATGAAGTCAAGAAAGACAATTTATTTGTGGCTCTATTTATAACTTCTAAAGCTTAGATTAAATGCACACCTCTGGTTGAAAAAGGGGTCGTCTGGAATTAAAATTATCCGTGTAAAACTTTCTCTTATACTAATTAAAACTAAGAAATGTAATGTTCTGTGTATTCACTGTTTTTGTCTTGTTAATTCCAATCTGCAATTAATGCTACAAACAGAAAAAATATCTACTAACATATAAAACTATACTGTGGTCACTTTAAATATATACTTTTTTAATAGATATTTTACATTTTTAAAACTCACAATATATTATCAATCAAGTATGATTTTCCTTTTAAGCCAGACCTATTTCAGTTAGGTAATTATCAGGGATAACCATGAGGTACTATTCTATATTACCTACTGTACTATATTAGGTAAAGAGGGAGTAAGAAAATTTACGATCTTAATACAAAATACAAATTAATCAAATTATAAAATTTAGTTGTATTAATAAAATGAGAAATAAAAAATAAATATTTGAAATTACATTAGTTTCCCTGTAATCGGTCACTGAGGCAGAAACTAACGGCATTGTTATATCTTGCCCTTGTAACTTTCAGGTCACATTTCAATTTATCGAGATTTTACGAAATAATTATAGCTTTTTTAGTGAGATGGCGTATAAATCATAATCCTATAACGTTCTCAAGACAACTAATATCAATATCAATTTATTTTTCATTCGCATATATAGGTTTATAATTGCTGATTTTTCGTTCCCCCAATTTTTTTGGACTTAAAATAAAAATTCGGCCCATAGAGGGTTAACGCTTAATTTCTTGAAAATTCCACCCCGTTGGTTGTGTATGTCATTTGGTTGTATTTACTCAATTAACGCTGATTTATTTTAAGTGACTTAAGCTCTGAATTAAGTTGATTCTTTAACTGGCTTCCTTTAAAACCTCTGTTGATTCACTATCTGTATTAGTTATTAATTGTTTTCGGGTTACAAAGCAGTCTGAGCTTTTGTCAACGCCGTCAATAGAGTTGAACAATTTTGGGGAGGCTCCAATTTGTTTTCCGAATCGATTTGAAAATAGTGGGTGGAACGTTATTTGTTGTGAATGTTGTACGTATCATTAGCTATCTCTGTTTGTTTTCAACTGGTTTTTGTTGGCCGCCGCAGCTGCCGATGAATAGAGAGGCCGCCCGTGAACATTTCGAGCGGTCATTTCCAGAAAGTTAAGCAATAAGGTCACAACAGAGAGAGGGAGAGGGAGGGAGGGAGGGAGGGAGGGTGAGAGAGATCGCTTTGCATATTCGGGTAAAGTCGCCTATTGCGGTGGTGGAAAATTTGCTATTCAAAACTAGCACAGTTGTTAGCGCGCTTTTTCCTAACGCGAATTATCCTCCAGCGGGCCGAAATAAATATTCCTTATAAATATTTATAGAGTTTTCTTTTCATTGACTGGTTTCACCCTCGAACGGGTTCCGTCTATTCTTGTGTCGGTCGGTCACGCTACCCCCCCCCCCTTTAACAATAAATACAATCAGAAAATCGGTGAACGGTGTACATTGAAAGATTTAAATAAAAATTAAATCAATTAAAAGTTATAATGTGATAGATAAGCTGTTCGTGTCCAGTTGGCGACTTGAACTTAGCAGCTCCCCAGTATTGAATACCTTCTTCTGACGTATGTCCTCAAACATATTTACAGAATTAAATGACTATTGCAATAATAATCCTGTTTCTCCACTCGCTCGGTTTTGTCTGCTCGCCATCTTCAGTATCTTTCCGTCTATTATATTCCGTCCGTACATTATAGAGTCACTGGTTGTTGGTTGTCTGAGCGACATGCAATGTTTTCCTAGTGACGAAAAGCTACAGAATATACCGAAACCGGTCTAAAAAGATATTAAGCATTATTTAGTTTGGAGAAACTTTTTAAGAGAATTGATTGATTAATGAAATTGTTTCGACTTTATGATATCCTTCAGTGCTTATTGCGCATGCAGGGCTTGCTAATTATTATTTTTAACGTGGCATAATGTCATATTACAACTTCGACGCTTGAATAACTAAAGTACAACTTTTTCGCCAAAACAGAATAACATCTTTCTGCCAAATTTCAAATTTTCATTTTTTCTTCAGCTGAGCATTGTTAATGGCTTTGTTAATGGACCGTTTAGTGCGTAAGTAGCTGAATTAAATTCAGTCAGAAATTCATTTGTAAAGTAAGTACAGAAAGGAAAATCTTCCTCAGTGTAATGGAACTTTATTTTTGGCAATCATTTGATGGGCGGCCTTCGATTTGATGTGTGGTATTCAAATGAATAATTGATTTGATAGATGATGTAGCTAGGAATGAAAGGGGTGACAAATGATTTGACTACTGAGATTAACGCGGCAGGCTGTCACGTGTTTCGACCGGTTCGGCTTTTCAAATATAAGTCTGTAGGGCCTGTATTATAATACTGCAAGACTTACAATTCCTATCAGTTAAATACTGGTTCAGTTGGAACTATTCAATTATTATTGTAAATGTGTCACTATTGCTGTTTAAAAAATTCGGTCGATCCTTTCTTTTAATATTTCCCTGTTGCGGTTCATTGTATTATGATATTATCGAAATTAACTCTCTGTATTTGTTCGAGGCCCGAGTATACAGATGTTGTTACGGTACACTCGGTTTATGGCTGTACGTTGTATACCTTTAATGTCATTTCTGGCCCAGAATCCGGCAACCGTTATATGAATTTTTATAACGACCGTTAGCATGCAGTTCGTACGCTCCGCATCCGAAATGGAAAATGAAGGTCAGCGGGCTGTTCGCATTGAACAGTTTTCCAGCCCACTGAAATGCGTGAAATCTTTTAAAAATGTTTTAGTTAAAAATTAACTTTTCGTTCACCAATCGCTGTGATTGCATTTGTTATCTTATCGCCTGTCCTTCGAGAAATACTGTGAGAGGCTGTGTCAACAAGACTTGCTGTTATATTTAATTATTCAAAACCGAATACATTTAACTCTTGTTTCTAGTAAACGCTGGCATAAAACTACTTATTAATACGTTGTGACCAGATCAGAGGGTATTTGTACCTGCCGTTCTGGAAGCTGTTCACGTCTCCTCAGTCCAGTCCTTGAAGTGTAAAATGCCTTCCAATCTTCTGCGATTCGTTCCCTCCTTCATCGCACTTCCGCGCTTTCTTCATGCTGTATTTTTTGTGTACCGTCTCGTGTTCCCCGCGTACCCGAAATAGAGAGCTCGGCCGCCGACCGATTCCACCGCATCGACTGGAGCTTTTTTCCCCTTTAAGGAGTTTCAATGGCGGCGTTAGAAATAAATAATCCGAAATGCCTGTTTATCAAATTAATATGTTTATAAACGAGTGCACGCGTGCCTCTGTCTCCCGATCAATTCAAGGAAAATTCCCCAATCCCCCCGGTACTACAGAAAATCTGAGTGGGGAAAATATCGCTTCGGGTGATTAGGAAACGAGTCGGAAATAAGGTAGTATTAAGGCGTATCTAAAGTAATGCTAATTTAAGATAAAATTGTCTTCAGGGTAAATAATTGCACTCACCTCTGTCCACTTTCGGGAGAAAAATGCTCTGAAAGTTGTCTGCAAAGAAGTGATTTTCAGTTGACGAATTTCTTCGACTACAGAGCGAGATTATTTTTCGGTAGCTGGTGGTGGGTCCATTCTAAATTATTATATCTCCTTTTGGGTGGTTGCCTCCCCGAGAGGAGTGTCACTGGCCATTAGGGGATATGTACAGCCAGCCGGGGCCGGCCTTCCTTAAATCAGAACCACGCCTCATCTCTTCGCCTCACTTTCTTACTCGATACCGCATTTTAATAGTCTCAGTTCCCTCAAATAATCTGTCGCTTCTACCCGAAATATTTCATTACTCAAATCATAAACATTATACATACATTGATAGTAATGCGAACGTAGTAATACAAGCAGAAATCGATTGAATTTTCCTTGAATTGAAAATTTATTAACGGTTGGATCTCAAGCCCCAGATCATTCTGTAGATTTAGTCTTTATTATCACTAATTATAATAATAATATTCCTTGATCCTAATATTAAACTTGAAATTCATGCAGTTTGCTAACTGAAGACCTAATCCTTGATTTATTAATCCTGTTATGATGTTCAGGACAAAGCAAACAGATTTTTAAACTCGACAGTCGAATTTAAAACTTGATATTGTTATTATGAAACTATACATCTTTCCTAGTTCATATGTCCAGCTGGAGGTTTTACTCGTTAGGTTATTGAGGGACAGGTGGTTGTTCCAGCCCAGGTGCCCTTTCTAATTGACCCTACTGGGTCAACCCTTCGGACCGAATCGTTATGCCGGAACCCTTCGCGGCCCATTTTACGCCTTAATTTTTGAATTGTACAGTAAATTTGTTTTTTAACGTTTCGAAACATACGTCCAGTTGAGTCTCTAGTGTATGTTCAGCTATTCATACAGTATCGGTCCTAACATTATTGGTATTTACGCGATCCGATATGCTTAACTAACGTAAGGTACATTTAAGCCTAATTGGCAGGAGATTTGTAAAAGAAGTGGTCAAGGCTTGATCATTAAATACGCTGATAGATTTAGATCATTTCATAATCAGATAGAATAACATTTTTTGAAATCACCTTAATGCTATGCTATGCGTACTTATTGTGATTGTTCTCCGAGATTTCATGTAAATTTAACATGAACATTTTTTTTTTCACCAACTTGTGCTTAACGATATAAGTTGAATGCGGTTTTCGATAGGGTTGTGTGAAAGGCCACAGGCCTCATGAAAGGTGAAGGTCTCTCTGCAAATGAATTTGATCTCCTCCCGCCCACCTTCGAACTGTTTAAAAACCTAAATTTAAACTGCCGTAAAAAACAGGAAAAGCGGATTAAGTATATCGGCTGTTATAATTGGCATTTTACGCTTTTAAAACCTGTTCTGGGGAGTTTCTTTTCGCCACTAATTGACGGAGCCAATTAGGAGGAGCGCGGCGGTGATTCAATTTGTTTTTAATTTTCAGAATTAAATGACTGCCAGAATTAGAAGTCTGTTGGCAACATTTTTCACGCCGGTATTTTTTTAATTCCTACAAGGACTTCGTATTCCAAATATAGATATAAGAGGAACAGTTTTCATGCCGTGAATATTACACTGATCAATCGCGTAATTGTAGTCTTTAGTACAAACACCTCGCGCCACGTTACGACTGGTACGTTTCAATTGCAACATTTACGATACTTTTTCACTTATCCCTCCGTCATATTTAAGCGAAATGTGAGGGAGGAGACAGAAAAATGACATCGATTGTCAATTTTCCAAACCGTAACTAAATCTGGAAAGTTCTCCCACTACGATTGTCGTCTTCGTAATTCTCCCCATCTCCAATAAAAATATTCACAAAGAGTGGTTTCCCCCGGTGTATTCTCCACAATTTTACTACTGTACGAACTAATTATTAATATACCGTGTTCTGTTTATGATGATTAGTCAGAAATGTCCACATAATTTGGGCTCTTCTCGGGTCGGTCGCCAATCGACGTTTCGGACAGGCGTTTGTGTTCCGTCTTCGGGCAGGATTCTCTGCCATTGTTGAGCTCCACTCCGGGCACGCGGGTCGATGTACCCGTCGAAACCGGAAGTCGTTATAATTCTGAAGCTCATAGCGGAAGTTTTCGTTCGTTTAAAGTATCCCATAAGTTCGAGTTCAGAATACCCAGTGTATTTCTGAAAGGTAAACAACGTTTTTAAGGTCTACTCAGGAGCTGTCGTACTTATACGATTTGAAACATTTCCCTAGCCTAATTGAAATAGATTTAAGCACTAATAATACGAAGGAGGCTATGCATTCAAATATACATTATTGTGAACAATTTATGTACAATGGGGGGAGGTTTTCATTCATTTGACGTATCCAATAAGCCGCAACTTCGAGTTCAGAGTACTCCGTGTAATTTTGTAAGGTAATGTTTGTAAGATAGTACTAAGGTTGTTTTAGTGTAAAAGAAGAAAAAAATGAGGGTAGCGTGGCCCGAGATAGTGGGGTCCGTGGGCTACGTTTGTTATGATGTTGGCGTGATGAGCGATTATGATCTTCTCTGGGGTTGGGGTTCGTGGCCGGGGTAAGGAAGAAGGAGAAGAAGAAGAAGAGGAAGAGGAAGAGAAAGAGGAGGAAGAATAAGAAGAGGTGTTGGGTTGCCGTGTCAGGGCGGGGAAGGTCGATAGCCAGAGGGGGGGGCGTTAGGCCGGTCGTACTCTACTCCTCCAGTAGGTTGCCGGCAACTAACCCATTCGTACCTGTCCCATACCACATACCTGTCCTTTCGGCTCTGGCTCTCTCCTCTCTCTCTCCCACCCCTCTAACTAGTAGTGTACGACGCCCGCCCCACGCTTAACATGTGGCTGATATGATATGTCGCTGAAAATATGCGGTTCCGACTGCCGTCACAAGGTGTACGACGCGGCCAGGGCCCAGCCATGCTTCATTTACAGATGCAGATTGGCCTACCTACAGGTAAATCGGTACAGTCATACGTCTAGATAGGACAGCAAACAAAAATCACGTTTGTTGGCATATTTTCACTATTTTTGTACCTGGTATTCTAACTTAAACTCTGTTCTACGATGTGGAGTCCCTCGAGGAGAAAGTATCCAACTTTACCCACGTTTTTGCCTAATGCCAGCACTGCGGGTTATATGTCCATAAACATTTATAGGTAATAGTGCTGGGTGGTCCGTAACGTCGATGCGAGCACTGCTAAATGTATTTCAATACCTGATAATAGCGCTCTAGCGGTAGCTATATTAGATTGAAAAAAAACTTACACGTTTACTTTACCCATTTTCTTTGGTGTAGAGGAACAATGTTTTTTACTGGGTACGTGCGTCACGTGACCCGTTATCACAGATCTTACCCATATTTGCCTGCACTATCGGACGGTTTCTTCAGACGTGGCACACGTGTCACACACACACACGATGTGTATTTTGCACTTCTGCCACCGTTCGTTACATGAATTCGTGAGCAAAAATTATTAAATGTTTTAGAATTTGAACCGAACGGCTCCAGCGTTCAACGTTCTAGAATATTTTCTGCGATAATAAACTTTCGACGCAAGGCGGATATTTCAATTTGATAACAGAAATACCGAGATTAGAAGGCTTTACCGTTTATTAAATGAAAATTGAACCCAATACCTTAAGATTCTGTAAGCTTTCGCCTTGGAATTTATCAAGTCTTGTTCCAATTAGGATGTTATATAATTGATTATCGCGTTACGCGTTACGTTTGCACACGACCCTGACGTATCTATCCCTATCTAGCCTTATTTCGAGTGTACGGCCTTCGGGAGTGTTAAGTGGCGCTTGGTTGCTTCAACTGCAATTTTTCGTAACCCTCCCCATCAGTCTTTCACCTAACCCAGTTTCTCCCTAATTTTGATATTTCAGTATTCAGTTAGGGAGTTTCCGGAAGATGAAGGGAGGAATTGTATGTTTAGAATGAAAGGGTTTACATCGGGTAGCTGTTGGGTCAAGTATCGTTACTAATCACAAGTTGTAGGGTTTATGTATTTTACTGAGGATTTACTGCCGTTTCACTGGCGTTTTGTTAAAATAAAATAACTGTCTTTATTCGTTAAGAGTATTTATTTGAGTGATGCCCCAGTGAGGTAACGTGAACTGAACCGCGTAACCTTCAGAGTGCCGGCGTCCTCATTTTTAATCGTCCGGTTGCCGCCACCACGTGGATTCCTATCGACAATAGAGTTCCCGTTTTTGCCCCGTCGAAAACATTCCGCCACTGCTGTTACATAAACGTCTGTAGAATGTTTGCGAGTGAATACTGAACAAATGAACGTTACGTACGGTACGCGTGCGATGAACGGGGCGAAAAAAAGTAGGAAGAAGAATTTTCGGGTAATATTTTTCTTCTCATCACTGTTTCAACGGTTTCGACCTGACTGTTCAGCCGTGTCCGAGGAGTTAGAGTGATTATCACTTGTGTGTGATTTTCGTGCTTCGCCAGTGTAGCGTGATCGGTTAACATCATCTGTTTTGGCAGCAGACACGCTCAAGTACCCGACCGATTTCATTTTTTTTTTATTCATTCCCTTCATTCTGTTCTGCGGATAAAACGCCTCGATAAATAAATCGTGTAATTAACCGCCGCATTTTGACACTTTCGAGGTTTAACAGTCACGATCAAACAAAGAAAGTTGAACTAAGTCCGAATTGGACAACTCGCGGTAGTCCTTATGTATGTGTTGGTTACCGGGGAATAAATGATTTAAGGCCGGTTAAGTCTCGGTTTCGTGTCACGACCGTATTTGTACGCCTCGTATTGGAATCGATTCTGTTCCTGGTTTAAGACGATATTATTTTTTATATTACCCCGCAGGGAGGCCATTTGTCAGTTGGAATTGTCTCGTGACAACCCCTACCAACACGCACACTCGACTATATATACAACATTTTCCGATAATCTTGGAGGATATTTCCTACATTTTGTTAACAAAATAAATTGTATTTGTCCCCTTTTAACAGTCCGTTAAATAAATAAAGATTGTTTTCTTAATATTGTAACTATCGCTATTGTATTATCCAATTATCATTCTGTTAGTATGAAGTGCCGATGAAACATTCTGTTAGCCACTTACTGCACTGTATTTCGCTAGTTTTCTTACTTTACTGGAACGGTTTTTTATTATAATAATACTAGTGTTTTACGGGTCTTAGGTGGTCGATAGAGTCGTCCTCTATACTGATTTCAGTAGATTTTGTTCCATTATCCTTGTTCAAATTGTCGGTATTGTGCGGTTTAACTTTCCAGGGGGGGTTTAAGTGCGGCGAGTTGAAGTGTTTATTTCTTAGCGAGGTAGATCATTTGGGACGATAATTTGCGATTGTTTGGATTTAGCGGGTTGGGCACGAATAGGAAAGGGAGGGAAGGGAAGGGAAGTCCGGGCACTTAGTTCCGCTATCGCGGCCGCAAAACCCTCTATCGACTTCTGTTTCAGTTCCCTCTTCCTTTCGCGTTCGGATTAATCCCAGATAATATTCTTAATTGGGCCTTAGTCCGTTATTCCGCACTGAACTCCGTTCACCCTACAAATGCAGAGTCCCTTGAGCTGAAAACTCGCCAAATTTACCCACGCTTTTGCCAACCGAGCAAGGATTAAATGTGGATAAACATATATGAGATTTTACATTCCCATGGTCGATCAAAAGGAATATGTCAGGCATAAATTCCGTGTGTAAATGAACTGGATGTTGGAATTAAACTCAGTAATATTGTCATTAATGCAATTTAAAGTGGATATATTGAATATGGAAATATCCATATTAAGTATTTTGGCTACTTTGGATTCTCTGTTTTCCACTGTTACGGGAATTCTTCAAAAAATTGTGTATAATAATGTGTTTCTTCTTTTAAACTGAAAAAAAGAGAATAAGCACGTGGAGGATACAGTGTAAACAAAAAGTGATTGATCAGTAATAATAATCACTAGTGCGAACATCTAAAGATGATTAGGATTACTTACACTTTGAAATATTTGATCTTTATAAACATGTAAATACGTTACAAAAACAACTTTGTGGATTTCGTGTGATTCTGTCTCCTCTCCCTGGTTTGGTCTTTTACTAAACCGGTTTCGGTGTTAGTCACTTTTGGCACTTTGGATGTTTTTTGGGCATCTTCACTGCACTGTCATTGTCACTGAAGACCAAACCCGCCACACGAAATCTACGGTATTCCAACCTCTCGCAGACCACAAAACAGGTATTCTTAACTTGGTAACTGTTTTTTCCCTCCCGAGTTCCGTTTTCTAATGGTTTTTTAGTGTTATCTTTCTATTTAGGTTATCTATTTAATGTAACGTCGAGGAAGGTGGTTGTGTACACCTTCTTGGTCTACTCTACATTCATTAACTGTCTTTAAAACTATCGTAACTGGGTTTATGAAAATTGAATCACACCCTTTGGAACATTAGTTCCAAGTTCGTAGTCTTCATTACACGCATCAAAAAGTTAGCAAACCAATACATACATTCGTGTACATGGAGATTTAAAATATGGACATTGTACAATTGTACCCAGAGAATTTTTTAACGTATAATCCACGGGAGGGATTTCTTTTATAGTTTACTATGGCAGAAAGTTCAAAATGAATATTTGAATTTTGCAGACGATTTCGAAACTTAAAAAGAAATTGTGCTAGCAAATAAAGATGAAGAAATTCGTTCGCTCTCTGAACCAGAAGGGATTTAAAAACTTTTCCCCCGTGAAGCGATCCCAATTTTACTGTTCTCTCTCCATTCCAAGCTGAAATTTTTCTTCCGCTATCTGTAAAATTACAGTACTGTTATTCTTAAATACGAAGTCAGTTTGACGAAGTTTTGGATCTCTACTCGGAATTGGAAAACTCATTTATATGTATTTTTTTCGGTATATAATAAATATAATTTTGGGTGAATATAATAAATAATTAATAGTAATGAAATATTCAAAGTTTGATATAATGCAAATTTGCGATTTTCCACCGTGAAAATAACAGCATATTTGCTGTAGATTAGAAATCGCTTCGTAAAAATCGATTGTAGGGTAATTTAAAATCTGAAATTTCGGTGTAAGGCAAGGTTCAAGATATCGAAGTTTCAAATTAATTGCATAATAAATGTAAAGCTGTGGCATTATTCTTGTGTAACTCGTTCGCTTTCGCGTTACTTTCCCCTTGCTCAATCAAAAAAAGGGGTTAACGATCTATTAAATGCCGGGGATTTTTCTCTCATTGCAACATAACTAACTCTGTTTTTGTTCTCGGCGAGCAATTTAGAATTGGGCAGTTCCTCTTTGTTGATTCATAATTTCAAGAGATTTTTTTTAACTTTTAAGCGACTTGAGCTCTTACTAGGTTTGTTGGCCTTATGACCAAATCGCACTTTTAATTATTCTGTATTGAAAATAGTTGCAATTTGAGACATAGTTAATTTCAAACAGAAAATTAGTAGTAATCATAATGTTTTAAGGTCGCAAAGATATTTTGTTTCCTGTTTGGATTTTGTGGACGAATATGTTGGCTCGAATGCCTCTACGAATTACAGTTCCACCCTGTGTACTTCTTAATATTCATGCCTGCTGTAAATATTAGATTGTATATATTAATCCCACGTACATGTTTATGTATAATAAACTTTTTGATTGATTTCTCATATTTTTTCAATTCGAAAAGTTTCGAGGAATATAATTCAAGTCTCGATTCAAATAAATAATGTAATTCCAGTCTTTTTATCTTCCGTTTCAAGGGAAATAAAACGCGAGACGGTTATATAAGGTGAAAAATGGCGACGATATTTACCAGAGGATTGGTGGACGCGATGCCTCTCGGGTTCCATTTAATATTACAGTCTGGAACAGTGCGCTTAATTTTTTTTTTTTCAGTGATTATACGAATAAATCTATTCCGTCTAACTACACCCTACTTTCAGTTGCCGTCCCATTTTGGAGAAAACATTACGTAAACAACAAATTTTAGCGATAAAGAAAGGTTATCGTCATTTCCATATCCGAGCCAATTATTTCTCTTGACTATCGCAATTTCCCGACAGAAAATTTAAAAAGCCGTCGGAATTTTTCCTGGTCTATTATCTAGTGTTATTTGTCGATAACCGACCGTTCCAAGCGTGTGCACTTGAGAACGGGGAAGAGCTATCATATCCTAGCCAACAGTGGTTGATAAAGATAGATATTGATTTCATGATTCTATATTAGTTCTATAATAGTTGAATACAAATTTTTTAAATTTATTTTTAATTTAAAACTTTTTTTACTTGTCTCGCACACAAAAATATATCCGTCATTAAGGATAGCGATAAATCTTTTAACGATAGCACTTTATTTCTCGTTATCTCTATAATTACAGCCGCGAATTTTGTAATAATACGTTGATTACGAAGTATTTCGTAATTGATTTTCCTATATTCTTTCTGCGTGCGCGCGGTAATATTTAATGTAATTTAGTTTCGGTGTTGCAGAAGTGGCTTGAACACATTCGTCATTATTATTGACTTTTATCTTGTGCGACATTTGATTGTCTTATTGAATAAAGTGTTCGATCAATCATTCGGCAAGTGTAAAAGATTAGATTAAGAGGTATTTGAGTAAAAAAATTAGTCCTTAGATTGGGGTAAAAACTTTCTTGAAGTTATTCTTATTATATGTAGATATTGTTTCTCTCTTGTGCTGCGATTGTGTTTAGATTTTAAAACTTTAAAGTTTTACTATTCGTAAGGTTAGACGAAGTATAAAAGTAGTATAATTCTCATAATCAGTATGATGTTTCTATTTCTGATATTTCGGCCTAAGTTAGGCCGGTTACGGTTTCCCCCCACTATCGTCAGTAGCAGCATTCCCACCGGAATGTTTAAACTTCGTGATTTTAGTGTTCTGGTTCTGGTTTGAACTTTACCAACTTCGACCTTCAACCTCGGGGGCTGGCTGGCTTTCCAATCCGGGTCAGTTCTACACTGAATACAAATCGGTCAGCTCCCCGAATAGAGAGACCGGTATTATTTAGTTCCATGAATTAGTTCGAATACTGGTAAATAATTGACGGGGCTCGTTCACTGAGCTAATAAATTCGTTAGATTTCAATATCGACTACAGTAGCCTTATAGGACAAAACGAATTTTTCTTTCTTCATTGCGTTGTATGAGAAACGATATAATTGTAGAAAGAAATTGAAAAAACATTAAAATTTATGGGAGCTATAACCTGAAATCATATATCATAATTTAATATCTTATGTAGATCGCAACTCACTGCAGACTATTCTGCAAAGAAGGTTGAAAAAACCTCTGAGGTTATTTGTTCCTCTGAGAAAATGAAATACATTTTGTATTAACTGTCTACTGCATTGTATGGCTGTCCGATTTCCTTTCGATGCCTCCTGCCGGTTTGGTAAGAAATGTGAAATAATCTTTTTTTCTCTGAAATAGTTCTTTGTGGTCCTCTTCTATAAGCGCATTTCCGATCTGTTCCCAAATCGATTAATCGTTGCTTTAATCCTGACTGTTTCATAGATAAAATATTATACGTGCATCGGGTACAGTCTCTCAGAAAGTAAGTGAAATACCGGTAAGTGAAATACCGGTTTTCTTGAACGTAACATCGGGCAAAAGTCACATTCCGGGGGTCGTCCGGTCATACTTTTTTCCTATATACCTCCGATTGATTTATGCATAATATTCGCTTCAAATGTTCGGTTGTTCGAAATCTCTGATCGCAATTGATGGCTACGGTTTCGTGTCTGTCGGCTTCCGTTCGACATCCGCTCCAACGCTTCGGGGCCTAGCTCTAACGCCATTGTCCGATCGGTTGTGAGCCTTCCGCTAGCGACAATGGTACTGTGCCCATTACGGGCCGACAGTTCGCCGGATGCTTTCATCTCCTGCTATACTTTATCGTGGAATTTCCATTAAAATCGATAATCTCTCATCTGCCACTCAACTAGACTGATACTGTGGTTTTGGTTGAAACCGAAACCGGCCTAGCTTAAGTTAATGAGACTTTACATTATGCCCCCGAAAACAGGACTTCCGTCAGGACGATTGTTATTGCGCTAAATAAATTACGTACTCAATATAGGAATGTAAACACGCGAAAATTTATGTACTAACATTTTTCGCCCCATACCCGACTCAAAAGACTTTAACCGAAAATTTGGACTTTTAAGACCATTACTAAAACGGACATCAAAATTGGCCTTAAGTAACAAACTGACAATATACAAAGCGATACTTAAACCGACACGGACATACGGTATAGGGCTATGGGGTTCCACCACGACATCCAACATCGCTCGCATCCAGAGATTTCAGTCAAAAGTCTTTCGTACCATCCTTAATGCTCCCCCCCCCCTGGGTATGTTTCTAACCAGACAATCCACCGTGACCTCAACATACCGACAGTCAACGAAGTCGGAAAATCTCGGGTCCTGAAGTTCCACTCCCGCCTTTCTCCTCATCCTAATCCACTCGTTCAGTCCCTTTCCTCTCTCACCCATCCATTATCCCCCATGACGTCTTGAACGCCTCTGGCCTAGAGATCTTCTTAGACCTTAGATCATAATTCTTCTTGTGTCAAAATTGCCATCTTTGGGTGGTTCCTTTTATCACGAAATACATGCGAAAAGAATACATACAGCAGTATAGCGAAATTAATAAATAAATAAAAATTTCATATGACGTATAAATTATCCACAACTCAATTCTATGTGCTGGATTAACTCTTAATATTTTTAACACGCATTTTATAGTTTTATGCTGTTTTAAAATGAAATTATGAGTGGCGAAGTTTCGACTGGTATTATCGTAAGGCTCGAACAGCATTAGGTTCGCTTAATTGAATAATTTAAATTGTGCAACAAAGTTCGGGGGGAAAAGCAATTTTTGTCCACCTTTCCCAACACTCTGTAGAACTGAAATTTTCGGTATACCATTAGCGCTAATGGTGAAGTTGGATCATGCCGAAAAGTTGAACCTTATTTCAGATAGTTCGGAGTCCAGTGAACTCTAGAAAATTGAAAAAAAAATATAAAATATCAACTCTCAACTCTTTCAGATCAGTGGCATACATTGAACTTTATTATGCCTATAAAATTGAATTTTACACTTACTACTGTAGTGCTGTCGGCATCAATCGTGGCAAATATTGTGGGAAAGGAAATGGGAGACACCATATTATTTCTCAATTTTTTTTAAATAGAAACTGCAATTTATTTAAACTTGTCAAAAGCAAATAAGAATAAATTAAATATATATAGGGGAACAGCTACTTATTACAAATGGAGAGCCACCGAGTCAAAATATAAGAATCGAACACAAAGGTCCAACTGGATATAAGTTACGATAATATTTACATCCGCTAAGCTTGGTAACTTGCATACTTAAACGTAGCATCCGAAATTAAGCTTCTACTTTTATTTTGTATAAATACTCACGATATGTATAACGATGACTACATTATTGACCACTGTGATTGCTAGTATTCGTTTTGAGAAAAGATTAATTTGTGTGTGTCTATTTAAACTGGGAGGGTGGCTCGCCTGTCTACGAAGGGAGACTAGAGCCGGCGGCCAGACACGCTAGGAAGTGCGTGTCTGGTGCTAATAATAAAACTGTTAAGCCCTGGCCCTAGTATTGTTGCCTTAGTATTGTTGTGTGTTATTTGTTGTCTTCACTCGTTGGAATAGTGTACGGCGGAAGCTGGTTGGCGTATCGAACAAACTTGAGGGCATCCGGGGCGCCGAGGGGGTTGACGCACCCCTACCCGATATCTTTATCTGCTCGATTTATAGAGCTTCCATTTTTATTCCATTCATTCATAATTAATTCGTTAATAAAAGAAAATTACTCGATCGAATTGTTTCGAACTGGGTATATATTTAGGCATTTGTTGGGAAACATTCAAAAATATTTCGTGTGTTTCTGTCTCCTCTCGCTGGTTTTGTCTTTTGCTAGACCGGTTTCCGCCGTTCGCTATCTTCAGTAGCGGTGTTAGTCACTCTTGGTACTTTGAATGTTTTTTGGGTATCCTCACTGCACTGTCACTGTCTCTTGTACTGTGGTGGTTTTCTGTTTGTCGTGTGTATATATATATATATATATATATGTGTGTCTTGTTATTGTGTTTTTGGGGGATGTTGTTTGTTTTATTTGGGTTGGGAGGAATTTTGTTCTTTTGAATATCTAATTGGTGTTTCTACGAGTTACTACGTTAACAATTGTTGATACTGTCTTATTTTTTCGTCAACGCGTACATGATTGCTGTTTAAGCTACTCGCGATACATATTTCTTACATCATCTTCAATATGTAATTGTTGAGTTTCTCATGTTGTGTCGTTTCAAGGCTGTATTTAGATTTTGGCCGAATTTCGACCGGGCCTCCGATAGGAGGGGATTGATGACGATGATGATGATGATGGGCTTACACGAGTCCCATTATAAACTGCTTCGTCCTCCTCCACTTTCCAGTCAAGTGCCTTCGGGGCTTTCATTATGAAAAGGCGACCGAAATTCGCAAAATTTCACGTTTTTTACACCCCCGGACACGTTTTTGACCTTAAATTTTTTCAAAGGTTTTAATGTCGTCCCCTTTGAGTAAAAAAGCCCATTCTTAGGCCTCGTTATAAACTATGAATGAACAGATGAGAAAATCAACTGGCTCAATCTAATGTAAAATCCTAAATATTTCTGGGACAATATTCGTTTGGAATCTGTAACTGTTATCTGTCTGTGGTTAATACCGGGCGGTCGAAGTCAAATCCATGTGGTTTATTGTGAGTTGGGGCTGATAGAGGGAGGGGGTGGAGTTGTAATCCTTCCCAACTTGTGTACCTCCTCTCTTGCCCTTAGCGGCGGTGGTGGGGGTCCATTGTGTGCCCTTTTATGTAGGGCGGTTATCATCAAACTCCTCGACCGGGATTTGTCGGATTTCAGTGGAAGGAGAGCGAGCGAGCGCACACTTCTCTCGGCCCGACAATAGATCCAGATTTCCACCCCCCCAGTGCCCCGAGCCAGTAAGTCGTCCAGGGAGTTTTTATAGAACGCGTATCCGCCGCTATGGGTATGTCGTGCAGCGCTGCCATGTCCGGCAAGCAGAAGAGGCGCTACAGCCGTGCCAACAGGTTGCTGGTGTTGGCAGCGTCCAGTGGCGGCGGGGGTGGCCTTAAGGGTTGCGACTTGGCCAGAGCGCCCCCTGTCAAGAGGCCGCCCTCGCCCTTGTCCTCGCCCCCCGTGTCGCCCGCCCCCGACCGACAGCCGTACGACGTTGACGAGGACGATGTCTTCGACGTCGCCTCTTTTGAAATAGTGCCCGTCGACAGGCCCGAAGAGGCCGCCGAGGCCTTCAGGGACCCGCAGACTCTTGTCGTCACCCTAGAACAAGTCGTGGCCCTGGCCGAAAAACTTCTGGTAAATATCAAATAGATCCCGTCCCGAAATTAATCCTCCTTTCGTGGATCCGATACACGTCTCGATGCGAGTGAATCAAGTTATAATAATTGTCTTCTCTCTCTGGTTTGGTATTTCCTTTATGGTGTCTATCAGACGGTGGTCTGCCACGTGGTATGCTTGTGTGGGACATACTACGGTCTAGCTAAATTAAACTACGGTATAAACAATCCGTTTATTACTACAGTACTTTCGAGCTTCTGTCATCTCCATTGATTTTATAGACCGGTTTCGTCTGCTTGACATTCTCATTAGAATTGTATATATAATAATAATATAGTAAATTTTTTTGGCATTAGGATACCCTGAACTAAATAGCCTCGAACATTTATATTTAGAATTTTTACGTTACCGTGGCTTATAGGGGTTTTTTACTTTACATTTTTTTGTTATAGCTTCCATTGTGTATTGGAGAGGGCGGTGCGATCGATGCTACTGACGTAGCGCCATTAGACTAATCAGTTTGGTTTCAGATGTCCTTCATGGCTAGTACAGGCCCGCGTTAATGTTATCGCCGCCATGACTTTAACATGGATTTCATCGCAATTTAATTACTGTAATAGCGTGTAAAGGAATGCAACTGAACTAGTACAGTCCTAACGGGGGGAATTACTTTCTTCCTAGAGAATTCCGAATTAACATTTTAATTAAACGTTGAAATCTAGTTATTACTTATAATAACGTTAATCGCATTTAAGTTTAATCGACGAAGCATTAAAGTCACTGTATTGAACTGGGGGTAAAAATTATCGAGTATAAAACAAACACCAGAAAAACGAATGTGACACAATTTTCTACTGAATAATATTTAAAAAGGTTAATATTTAAATTTTGTCTACAACTTCTGTTTTTAAGGAATTAAAATTAGGATTTTCTCATAATGTCAGAGATACTTTACCATGTTGAGAGTCTCGCTCTGTATTCAGCTAAAAATCAGTTTCTCATTTCCTATAAGTAAAAGTTACTGTATGTAATATCCCACCATATTTTGAATATTGGAAAACGACGTGATTTGTGTAACACCCACGAGATGCCGCCATTATTCATAACTGCAGTTAACTCTCCAAAAGTTTACTCGGTTGTCCGATGCAGTGCGTCCCAATCGCCCCACAGTTCGTTATTTGCAGATTACGTTAATGTGTCGTCGTATCAACAACAGATTTCTTTAAAGCAAGTCCCCTTCTATTGTTAAAGTATTCTTAACAAAGTAAGTTGTTGATAACATTTTTGTTTTCAGTTTTGTTTGGACCATGTAGATTTTATGGTTGTAACGAACAGGGCCTGCGTTAGTCGGGAAAGGGGGAATCGTCGAACATTTTTGTTAGATTTTACCAAAAGAGAATAATGCAGACGCGTTATCCACCGCCTCGTTATAAACTTGGTTGGAGTTTATTCTGTCTGTATAAAGAAAAACCTGTCTCACTGTTAAAGACTCGGTTCGAACTTTTGGCGCCCGTGCCAAAATCCGTGGCTGAGGCTTTGCTCGTAGTCTGAAGACAGGGACAAACCTCTTCATCCCCTCCCTGTGCGGATTTTAGCATTTCGCAGTATTGTTAAAACAGGGCGGTTTTATTATTTACCGGGGTTGGACAGAGTGTATCGTGGAGGTTGGCCCGGTTCCAAAGTGAGGAATGAACAGAAAAAAATAACTCCGCAGTCGACCGAGAACGTGGCCGGGAGAAATTTATTGTTGGTTTTAAGGACTTTTTGACAATTCCTTAAAGTTTAAGCGGGCTTAAATTTTTACTACGACATAAATCATTTGCAGTCCGGGATTATATACATTCGTTATTTGTCAGTATCTCAATTTTCTTATTTCATACAGCATTCGACCAATCTCAAGAGTGATGATTGATGTTACTAATCCTATATCGGTTGGTGCAAACAATCCCAAAAAGTTGGGCGGTGGAATGTTTTCAAACATATATAATACAAAGAATACAAAACGAATTATTTCTTTAGATAGCGTGTTAGTATTCCTGATGCACCTTGTTTGGTTGAACAGAAACGTTTCGCGAGCTTTATGTTCGCTTCTCACAATAAATGGTCGTTCGAGAGTTGAAATGTATTGTCATTTGTGAAACAAGGTACAAGTAGCGTCAGAACAACGGGGGGCACGTGTAATAATGGGCGAGAGTAAGAGCTGTCTTCAGAAAACGTGTACAAGGAACTTATCTTGCGGCTGTTTCGAACGGAACTTTGCCTCGTCCACTTCTGGATGGTTTTCGATCGCTCGACACCAGATTTCGATATTGTCTACAAATACTATAGGACGAGATTGCAATTCTTGATGTGAAATTGGGCTGATATTGCAGGAAGGAACTTTCGATTAAAGTTACTCTTTTTTTCTCAGTAATCATCAAATTTAATATGCACTTGTCGTTCTTCAAAATCTCGCAATAAAACGTACAAATATCAGCTTTTTCCAACGGTCGTGTTTTATACTGGCAGATAAGTGCATTATGTTCAGATTTCATAAATGATAAGTTTATACGCTGATTAGTGTAGACTTATTTTATTCTTTTTGACAAAAGAATTGAATTTGACAATTGAAGTTGAATTTCTATTTCTATTTATATCCTGTTTATAATATTCATCTTTACTGTTTCTCAAATTATCCCAACTAATCTAAGTATTACTCAGTTGTATGTTTTCTGGGAACTTTAGTTTCAATATTTATTCTTTATATTATCTCTAATCGTTACTTCTGTATTTCTAACAGCGTTGGATAAACTATTAACAACGCTGCTAATATTAAATGTTTTCCCCGAAGCGAGAGCGGTTCACTGTTCACCAGAATCGTACTAATCGACATGAAATTGCTAATTCAGTAGTCAATATTTCTGTTTTAAATTTCAAATGCGCCCGCATCGGATTACCACTGAAATTTGTTTTCATATCTGTATTGGAATGAATCGTATTTTGCTGTAGTATGTATATTAAGATATCGTGGAATCTCGTTGCGATTACTTATAATAAAGATGACATATCGCCTACGCGATTTGCGATTTATGGGAAGTGGCAGAGAATGATTCACCGGCCAGTGGCAAAGTCCAAAACCGTAAGATCGATATTACTAATTAGTCCGTATTAAAAACAATTTAATTATTTCTGTTTGCTTTTCTCTTTTTGCATTTTCTTTCACTGTAACACTCTAACATGGAGCCATTTATTTTTTTTATCAGCTGTGATTCTTTTGAAATATTTATATATTATCTGCCAGATAAATATTATTTTATTTATCTGCCTTGATTCGATCACTCGATTTGGTCTCTTATTACACTACAATGGTTTCCGCTTCTCCCCATTTTCAGTAGCATTCCGTAAGTAGAAACAGAGAGTTGCGAGTGTGTTAATAGTTCAACACCTGGATCCTTTAACAATTTTGTTCCATTTTATGGTTTTTACTGTCAAATTAGTAAACCGTCTAAACATTTATTTCTATTGCTGTAATGCCCATCTCGAGTTTATTTCAGAGCCAATGCAACTGTCTACGGATTTATATTCAGTTTGAACTGAATAAATAAATCTGTAAGATTCCATCTGAAAGTCCACTCTAATCAAAAACGGGCATGAAAATAGGCATCTGTCCAACAGAAATTCATTGATCGAAAGGTCGGCTGGCCTATTTAAATTCAGGAAAACGGCCATTTGCGTATTATTAATAATGAGAGAATTTCTTTTGTATGAACGGCAAGGATTGGAGAGTATTTATTTGTTGTTGTCTTAATCAAAATCCTATTAACGGAACGCTACTGAAGATGGTGTGAAACTGAATCCGGTTTAGCGTAAGAGCGGATCGGCGAGTGGAGTTAGATGATGTTAGTTTGATCGAGTGAACTTCGTGTATTCGCATACTAAGACAGCTATTAGTATTAGTATTCAATACACGTGATTGATGCATCCCAGTGATAATTAAAACGCCACTTCACTTATTTATATTTACTAATACCAATTATCTTAATTGTATTTATTTTGGGATTAATCGTTCTTCGAATGCAAGTATTATAACAGATTAACGACAAATTGTTATTTATGATCAATAAAATTTTTATATCCCTTATTATACAACTAGGGGAAATTGTTTTCTGTCGTGTTTTCCTCACATATTTAACAATACAGAAATTGATTTGTTTGTTATCCGGTTGTAATTCTTCTCTGGTGTTGACTGTTTTGTAATTGTAATAGGTCCATTATAATGTTTCCTTGTTGTGCATGTCTAACCCGTTTCTAGAAATTGAACGATTAACGGCATTCTCAAGGGTGTCAATTATCAGTTTAACACTTTCTTATTTGGAAATATTAACCAACTGCTTTCTAGAATTACTTTCAGGTTTTATATATTCTCGGTCCGTTACCGGTGGACTCATCGGAATTACTGTTTGCTGTATATTATCTTATTGTCTGTTCGCTTCTACAAATTTGAATTTGAAAAAATGTTGAGCGCCGTAGATTTCGCGTTCTTCTGTCTCCTCTCGCCGGTCTTCAGTAGCGCTTTGAGTCACTACTCTGACTCTCGGACAATAATACACTGTCCTGAGGAGATAGTGTAAGTGAAATATGCCGCCGAAGATGGCGAGCAAAAGACAGAAATCTACCAAAAGAATGTGGAGTGTAGGACTTTAAATCTATAAGCTAGTTTTGTCTAGAAAATTAAATTTTCTCTGTTCTTCGGCTCAACACGAGCTATTCGCCCTCTGTTCATAGCGGGCTTCAATACCAGTTGATTCGATGCCAAGTACAAACTTATTTTCTAGTCTAACTCAATCAACTTTATCGCATATTTCCTTTTACCCGTTAAGCCCGCAATGAAAAGTGTTAAAGCGTGTGATAACAGGCTGTATATTGGGATTGATGAAGTTGGGATGTCTTGTCACTGGGCGCGTGCATATATGCGCGTTGTATAAGTGCAGTCATGTAGTGCGCATCTGTGCCGTATGATGTAGTGTTAAGCAATTTGCCGCCGGCTAAAACATAGATAATGAGGGTGGGAGGAGAAGGGGGGACGTGTGTGGTGAGAGAGAGGGGCGGGGGTGGAGGGGTGGAGGGGTTGGCCCTCTCTGACCGCTCACTCCTTTCAGTAGTTGGCTCCCTTACACGTTGACACCACCTTATCAATTTCAACTCGCTCCGTTCCTCGTTCTTTCGAAAGGTTATCACCAACAAAGTTCTAATAAAGAGAGATCAGTTTAAAATTTACTTTGTGCCGGTCTAGAATCGGGGTATGAGCCTGCCGATAATGTATTATTCAATGCAGCCGTCGATTGAAGAAGAAGAGGTAACAGTTTTCGTACGCATTTCAGAAAATAGTGGATGTCAAACAATGTCCATTTCGTAACTTGTTTCAAACAGTAATATATAACACAGAACATAATACATGACAACATGCGATCACAGGTACGTTTAGGGTAACGATAAATTTTAACACAGTCCCTGCCAATATTTTGCCTCCGCCGGTTCCGGCCGTTCGCCAACATCGGAAACGCCCTGAGAAATTACAGAAGTTTGGACAAGTTTTTTCACAGCCTAATAATAACGGAAAGAATTGAAATTGAAACACATAGACACAAAGTGATCAGAGCCTACTGAAGATGGCGAAACGCCAAAATCTAACCGGGCGAAGAGTTCAGTTCCAGTTTTTCGTTCTGATTCTACTACTAAATTTTTCCGCGCCTTGCATTTTTCCGACGTTCCGAACTTACTACCCACCACATTGAAGCATGACTTATTTGTTTAAATATTAATTGCAATAATTCGTAATAATTCCCGTATTTCGAGTTCGCGGATGCGCTCCCATTGCGCGCCCATTGGGAAACTGGACTGGAGTCTGAGTCATAAATTTGAATTTCAAATATCGTCGGTCGTTTTTCCCGTATTTTCCTCTACTCTCTAACGCCTACCGAGCGCAAACCAAGTTTATGACACTTTGAGGTTCGTGACTTTTCGTCTCCATCTTTTCCAACACATCTTCCAAAGTTTCATACAATCCTAATTACGGACTTATTGAATCTCGAATTTAATATTGGTTTTATAATATTTTTTATTATTTTTATTTTGGAAATGTCAATCGTGTTGATATCCATATCCTCTTGTTGCCTGGGCTAGATAGATTTCCGCTGCTACTTCATCGCCAGTAGGATTTTGTTATATTATAGTTTCTTTGTCAAGAATTTCATTCGCGGTGTCTTTATCTTATCAGCCGAAACTTGTACTTTAAGGAGTTTGAATTAAAAACAGATTAATTTTAATTAGTAATTAAAATTCTTTATTAAATTTAAATTAAATTGCAATTCTATCGTGAAAATGGCATTATCAGTTACGCAAACAGCGTCGTAGGATTACCATTCTTGACGTGTGATGTCATTTCCCAATTTTTTTTTGTTTAGCGTCGATAAGAATATGTTATCAGTTTAACTATCAGGATATTTGTGTATCCTGGTGTAACATATAAATGTGGCACGACCCTCCTTTCAGATTCATTTGGAAAGCACTTATTAATGTCAATCTATTGGCTCTTTCGGTTTCGAAACTATTTTCTTCGATTTTTCAACCGAACCTAACCCAACCCAACCACTGTTGACGCGATGTTTGGGACGAATACGGGAATATTTTTGAAATCCGAATCATTTTCGTTCCTCTCAACTCGCTATCTGAGAGGAGGCATTATTGAGAGCAAACTACCACAAATGCCGCCAAGAAAGGAGAATGGACTAAAAAAAATAAGTAGTAGTAATTGAGTTTATCTCAGTTCTTATTAGCCCGTTTACTTGGTCCAGAATGTTCCCTTAGAAGTCTGTTAATACTGGAACTGCGTCGTCAGCCGGTGTTCTAACACAGCCAGCGTAAATCGCCTCGCTTTTAATAGTTTAAAAAGCCGTTTGTCCGCAATAACAGTCAGCCGCCCTTCTGGGTAGTAAGAATTAAGAGCAGTGGATGGTAGTAACAGATGGAACTGTAGTTAGGTTTGTTGGAGTTCCTATTTTTTTTCGGTCCACTCGCCCCCATCCGTTAATCGGTCCCGTCTATATTTAGTGGGGAGACCGGGAGGAAACAGTTAATACTTACTTACTTCTCGGTCCGAGAACGTCTCATCACTCTGTTTCTTTTTCCCCATTCAGGAAATCCATTCTCTCTATTTTCTCCCTGGGTTCCATTATTTTTATCACTCGGTTTCACTAGACACTGTAATCGCTCCCTGCTCTGCACCATGGCCTATATATACATCCTAGTAGATCGAAACAGTTTTGTTTTGGATTGATAGTCACTCTTTAAATCTCTGTAGGATTCGGCCGCCGGCGAGTTCGGACAGGATAGCGCCCAACCTTGAGAAATACCTTAAGAAGTTGAAGAACTTGCGATTCGGATTTTCAACACGGTTGGAACATGGTTGGTTGGCAAGCTCTTCCGAGCGAAGCACCCCCAACCCTCTGCATAATTGACACACGGTTGACACCCTTTTGTTGACGCTAAAGCCTTAATGTTCTAATCCGTTTGCACCTTTTGAGTCGTTAGAAATTCATCTCTCTGTTGTCTCTGCTTAATATTAATTTTGTTAGTTAATCTGTAAGTATATTAAACTAGTCATTTGAATCAACATCAAAAACACGTAATACGAATGCGTGATTAATACATTAACATATTTAATACATTTTTATTGTTATTCCAAAGTTTAAAAATCTGGAATTCTTAGGAATAAGAAAATAATTCAATTTAACATAACTGTTTTGTGGTCTGCGAGGGGTTGGAATAGTGTAGATTTCGGTGTGTTTCTGTCTCCTCTCGCTGGTTTGGTCTTTTGCTAGACAGGTATCGGTTGCTCGCCATCCTCAGTAGCGGTGTTAGTCACTTTTGGCACTTTGGATGTTTTTTGGGCATCCTCACTGCACTGTCACTGTGGTGTTTGTCTGTTGGTCGTGTGTATATATATATGTGTCTTGTTATTGTGTTTTTGGGGGATGTTGTTT
Source organism: Lethocerus indicus (assembly GCA_019843655.1). NCBI lineage: Eukaryota > Metazoa > Arthropoda > Insecta > Hemiptera > Belostomatidae > Lethocerus > Lethocerus indicus. The sequence goes on from JACDQD010000006.1 coordinate 3,440,718, forward strand.
GTCTTATTTGGGTTTGGAGGGATTTTGTTAATCGGCCTAAGTCTTTGTCTGACTATCGGTCAAATATATATTTGATCACACAACTGGTCACAACTTTTAGGCTCTGACTTCCAAATATATGACAGGAAACACATCTAGTACTGTGTATTTGCGAGCATAAAAATGTTCCTGTTGATGCAAAATTTATTGAAAAAAGTTTGTTTTCAGTAATCTAGTTAATTGGTGCAAGTGCACTCAGGGGGCGCTAGTTTATCGGTGCAAGTGAACGAAACGAACTTTAGTTAAGTACATTTCCGCACCACGCTCAAGGGGGCGCTAGTTTATCGGTACAAGTGAACGAAACGAACTTTAGTTAAGTACATTTCTGCACCACCCTCAGGGGGCGCTAGTTTATCGGTGCATGTGAACACAACGATCTTTAGTTAAGTACATTTCCGCACCACGCTCAGGGGGCGCTAGTTTATCGGTACAAGTGAACCAAACGAACTTTAGTTAAATACATCTCCGCACCACCCTCAGGGGGCGCTAGTTTATCGGTACAAGTGAACCAAACGAACTTTAGTTAAGTACATTTCCGCACCACCCTCAGGGGGCGCTAGTTTATCGATGAAAGTGCATCCAACGAACTTTAGTTAAGTACATTTCCGCACCACCCTCAGGGGGCGCTAGTTTATCGGTGCATGTGAACACAACGATCTTTAGTTAAGTACATTTCCGCACCATCCTCAGGGGGCGCTAGTTTATCGATGAAAGTGCATCCAACGAACTTTATTTAAGTTCATTTCAGGGGGGCTCTAGTTTATTGAAAAATGGTCTAGCGAAAGACCAAACCAGCGAGAGGAGACAGAAACACGCGAAATCCACAGTCACGTCAATCACATCTAATCACGTTATTTCGTCACAGGTTTTTTTTTGTTTTCAAGTATCCTGGGTTGTACTTCACAAATATATGTGTGACGTAATTTTAAATAGCCCATTATTGATTTCTGGTGTCTACTTGAGAGCTCTAATCTAATCTCCGATTGTGAGTGAGGACAATATTTTTTCGATTTGGTCCTACCGCGCGTCACTTCATTCTTCTCTGAGGTTGAAAAAGAGTGAAAAATTCTCGGCTAAACTAGGGGGAAATGGGGGAAAATCCCACGCCCCGATATCTGTATCCGGAGTTGAGTTTAAATGCGCGTCAACAGCGAACAAAAGGAGGCTAACTGATTTGAAAATGACTGATAACAGTAAGGCTTATTATTATATCGACCTCGGAACATATCTCTTTTCTAGCAGGCGAAATGCGGTCAAAGAATGTGTGAAAATTGATATTATTTCCAATATTATCTGTTGATAAAGGACTGTTAAATTTTATAGAACGTTAGTATCGTGTACCTTATAAGTACGATTGCTAATTTCATTTCACAAAAATCTCTAAATATTTTTCGACGTCATTTCCGTTTTCAATTCCAACAAAGATAGCGCATAATACCGGCTTATCGTAATTGATGCGAAGCGGTGTGCAGTATGCAGTATGCAGTATGGGGAGCGTGCTCTGACTTAATGATATCGTGTAAACGTTACCCGAGACTAACCATCTCTACGTTTCATATCTCAACTTATGAATTCAAGTCCATTTAAGTAAATCTTAAATTAGTCTAACCATTTTTTTACTATCCGTCATGCTGCCGTTGTGGCCAGATGAGATGATAACGTTTTTAAGTCACATGTGAAAGCCGTCCTTCGGATATACATAGGCGTGCTTCGGAGTTAATCTTGAATCGTGTTTTCCCGACCGCTGTTTACGGCTCGAAGTATATATACAGTTTGAGTATAGTCATAATCAATATTACCATAACCTACATGATAGGAGGGAGCGAGGGAGAGGGTTGTTTCCAGATAAGATTGTTGTTCAGTGCCCAAAGTTCAAGGCGGAAAAATATTCTACCAAAAACACTTTTGGTCCGTTTCCCACCGTAGGAGAAATTTGCCCCCTTGTATATTTCGGTTTCAAACCCACTTTGTTTAATTCACGTTGGCAGTCGCATAATGCAATATCTAGGCGCGCGCCTGTACACAATATCTGCTACGCCTAGATTATACCTATCTGTAAATATTAAAACGATACACACAATTTATCAGTCTGTTTTTAAAACGTTATATAGGGATTAGTGCCGTTCAAACAAGGATAAATACTTCTCACGCCGGCATTAATTTAATTATTGTAGCTTCCGCAGTTAGTTTCACATTTTCAATCGAAGGTTCGTCCTCACACTGCCTGCGGCTTCCGTAGTTAACAAAAAAATATGCCTAGAAATTAACTTTATTATCCTAGGGGATAAAATAGATTAACAATTGTACATTCGAAAAACAAATACGCCTTTTTGCCAGCACAATAGCCGTAATGTATGTAGTGGTGCTAATGATATAATATGATCGTTTGAAATTGGCCGAATTAAAAAAAAAAACTACGTGTTCCCATCGTTCGTTTATGTTTTTTTCCTGCGAGAAGTCCAACTGAAAAATAAGGTAATGGTAGTCCCCGGGGACTGATGTTGCCAATTAGAAGACGTTAATTTTACCCTTTTAGTTCAAATTAGCTACTCGCTAATGACAGGCCCGGCAGGAAATTGGCGCGGCTTCTAAAAGCTAATGGAACTGCGTTATCTCTCCAGAATTGAAGCTCAACTGAAGAGGCCGATCACACTCGAAAGTCTGCCTCGTCCCAGTGTACAATCTCGGACAATCTTTTAATTCATATTGATCCTACGGAATCTTAAAAAAAATATAATTTTATGATTTCTTCTTTGCGTACCTTAGACGTAAACAGCGTGTTTCGGGGATGGTAACGGACTAGGAATGGATATCGGAAGGGTGATTTCGGAGGTTGGTAGTTGTAATTGCGGGATTTAGTTTGGAAGTAAGGATTATGGTAGGATGTATAGGAATATCTGCGGTGTAATTAGGTGTTATTAGGAGTGCACCTAGGACACTGCATTGTTGGCCTTCTTCGAATCTGTCCTCAGCTAGGACTCGAGGATGAATATTAACGTGGAAATATGGTTTTGAGCCTCGAGTACATATATGTGCTGAGCAAGTGCGAATAAGTTTAGGACCTCGTCCTTGTGTATATGTTTCGAAATAATAAATGTCGGAACGTTGTCTAATGAATGTGGTTTGTTCGGTTGCAGCCTCCGGAGAACGAGCTGCAGAAAGTTGGAGGCGGTGGCGGGGGCGGGGGGGAAGGCGGTCGCGTGATGTCTGAGCACCAGCTGCGCGTCCAGCGCTCACTCCAGAAGCTCAACATACCCGATTGGTACAAGAACAGCCAGCTGCCGGCCCAGGGCTTCCTCCTGAAGAGGAACAGCAGCGGAGGCGCGGCCGACAACACCGCCCATTGGCCAGGACTCAGCTCAAAGACCACCTCCCTCTCAAGTCTCGGATCAGCACACTCCGCCACGCCGCGCAGCCCGACCAGTGAGTACCTCTATCCCCTACTGCGACAGCACGCCTTATATTATATTATTCCGCATCAATTTATATCGGCGAACCCCTACTCTCAGGTAACCTGCTGAGCCCCAGCCCGACACCGAGCGTACACACTTTCTCCAGGTGGAGCACCTCCAGGCTCAACTCGAACGCCACGTCGACAAGCACATCCCCCTGCGGCTCTGCCAGGTCATCCTTCAACTACAGGCAACCCTACCTGGGCTGGAGGTCCCAGGAGAAGATAGCGCGCCCGAGGACACCGGCAGAAAGACTTGCAGCCGGCCTTCTACCACAGAAACCAGTGGTAAAGTATAGGTTTACTATTTTTCTATTTATATATTAAGTTTGCAGCGTGTCTGTACGCGGTTTACTTGGTGATTTTTGTCTGTCAGCATTTTGCCGAATTAGTTCGGCCCCAGGCCGCTAGATGGAGATCTCTGTACAGAAAAAAAATTATCAATTTAGTTCGGCCCGGTGCCGCTAGATGGAGCTCTCTGTACAGAAAAATTACCCATTTAGTTCGGCCCGGTGCCGCTAGATGGAGCTCTCTGTACAGAAAAATTACCCATTTAGTTCGGCCCGGTGCCGCTAGATGGAGCTCTCTGTACAGAAAAATTACCCATTTAGTTCGGCCCGGTGCCGCTAGATGGAGCTCTCTGTACAGAAAAATTACCCATTTAGTTCGGCCCGCTGCCGCTAGTTGGCCAGAAGGGCAATGGCCCTTGCACTGTTCACACCAAGGAGGAGCCGCACTGGGTGCGGACCCTTCGTGTCCTCTATCAAAAGATAACGAATTCTGTCCAGTCTATGAATCTACCAATCCACATTTTGGATATATTGACAAATTGAAAAGATGTTAATCCTGAGGGGAGCCAAATATTGTTGTGACAGACATGTTTGACATTAAAATATGTCGAATTTGTCCACCACGACGGTATTTTCCGTATCTTCATTTTTTATAATTGCTCCTGTAAGCTCACAGAGGAGAAAATGGCTCTGCAAGGTCCCCAAGTAAGCGGGAGGAGCTGAAAACTCCCTCTGCAAAGGAACGAGGTAGTTTATATTTATCACTTATTAACTAATAACTTATGTCCCGCAGAAATAAAATCGAATGTTAAAGAGACGTCCGAAGCATGTAGGAAATATAGTTTCAAGAGCATATTTATGTCGGTCAAATTGTGATCCCTTAAAACTGTCCCGAGGGGCGTTTATTGTAAGATTTTTTTTTTATTCCACTTTTAACCGGATTGACGACGGTGTTTACAGCAACAGCACGTGCCAAATTTGAGCGAAGTGCACAGTTCAATAAAGGAGGTGACTTCGGCGATCGCGAATTACGTGTCCGAAGCGAAAGGCGGTGAGGACCGACTTTCCCCTGCTCCACGCTGGGATAATGCTTCATCACGGTACTGGTATAATATTATTTTAAAATTGTGGCCAGCCACAATGGGGGGGTTGGAATACCGTAGATATTTTGTGTTTCTGTCTCCTCCCCCCGCTGGGCTTTGGTCTTCTGCTAGACCGGTTTTTGCGGCCGCCCGCCATCTCCGGCAAACGGCCCACTTGGGCTCTATTTCCGTCAATAAAATACCTTCCAACCCGAATAGGACAAACAGCATCCCCCAAAAAACACAATAACAAGACACATACATCATAGCAATATACTATATATACTTGTTGCTTATTTGTCACGCGCACGACAAATAGACAGCCGCCACAAGTGCAGGTGACAGTGAGAGTGCAGATGGCGGGCGGCCGAAAAACCGGTCTAGCGAAAGACCAAACCGGCGAGAGTAGACAGAAACACAAATATACGGCATATTATTATTTTCAGTTTGCTGAATTTTGCTTTCAATCATTCCGAATTTGATCAATCGACTGTGTACAATAGTTGTAGACGGTCTATTCTTGAGTTGTCGCGTGTTACACTGGTCTGTAATATACTCGATATATATATATATGTGTGTATGTAATAAATGTGTTTTGGGGCAGGTCGGCATCACCAAGGGGGAGCACAGGGCGACTTTGTTGGTTGGAAAGTTCTTTCGTCGGCAGCCGGCCGATTGATGTGCCCGACACTCCGGTCGGTCTGACAGCCCACGCAGACCACAACAGAAATACCGATCTATACCTGGACCTCACACCGACTAACAGACCCAAACCTGTAGCCGTCAACGGTAACCAACTATTAATATCACTATTACCAATTTATATTCACTTACAGCTCACCAGTCCCACTGGAAGAGACTCAGTTATTTATCCAATCCGAATCGCAGAATACTACTCCAAAGTTGCTATTTTAAAAGACCCATATTTTTTAATTTTATTTTCTATATTCTCGAGTAATTAAACTCAACCGCTGGCACCTGTCAGTTTAACCCTCTACCGGTCGGTGTAACTTTCAGTTCACATTTCAATTTATCCAAATTTCACCGAATAATTATAGCTTTTTTCTTCGTGAGACAGTGCATAAATCTTAATCCTATAACGTTGTCAACAATATCAATTTTTTTTCATTCGCATATGTGCCCATAATTATGAAAGTGGTCCAAGTCATATATTTCTGGTTTCGAAATATTTAATGAATCGCTTTCGAATAAATTAACAAATATTTTTATATTACGCGACATTTTAATTTAGAATTTTATTAGTCTCGATTAATGGAAGTTTACTATGAATATGAAATTTTGTGCGAATTTAATATGAAAATGTTGTATTTTAAGTTTGAATTGACTTAGACCACTTTCATAATTATGGGCACATATATAGGTTTATAATTGCTGATTTTTCGTTCCCCCAATTTTTTTAGATTTAAAATAAAAATTCGGCCCATGGAGGGTTAAGATAATTATGCACAGTTTCCAGTCATTGAAGGCACTGGTATTGTAGTTTTTTTTTGATTTAACTGAGTGATGAAAATGCAAAATGTTAATCAAATTATGAGAAGATTATCGGTACCTTTTAAAATTTTCCCGATGAAATTTTTACTTCTGTTTTGACAATTGCGTTTCTTAATAAATATTTAATTGAATTAATTAATTCGTTTAATATAATAAATATCATAATTTCGTTTTTTACCTCAATGCCGTGCTGTTCTTATGTTTCGCATTGTAATAAATACTTATGCGATATAATATGCACAGTTTTCGTGTTATTAATTTCAAATTCCCCAGTAACTAGGAACTCACTTTTATCATTTCTGTTTTTCTGTTTAATTTCCATTCTTTGGTGCACCTTATTATTATTTTTTGTTTTTTGAATTTTTATTTACGCTCGTTTTAATATAATTTTTTTCTCATTTCAGATTCATGATAGCATGGTCGAGATGTACATTGATTGTTTAAACTGTGTTTGTATAAAGTTATACAAAAGAAAGAAAAAAAAGTTAGATTCTCCCCGACCGGCCCCCGCATTTGTAAATTATATTGGGAACATTCAGAAAGTTTAAAAGAGAAAATTTTGGACCTACGCTTCATATTAAAGAATTGTAATTCAGGAAAGTTTTCCTAATTTGTTAAATCTACCCCATATATTTATTTATTTCTGTCGCTATATTGCTGCTGTCGGTTTCAGGGTGAAGATCACTGATTCGTTAACCATTTTTTGATAACTGTTCAAATTGTTCTTATCTCTTTCTATAATATTTACAAGCTCCTCGGACTGTTAATTTATTATTTCGATTGTATATTAGCTGTAAATAAATTGTGTAATTATAGAAATTAACCGGACAATTTTCTAATTAATTTCTATTGAAACTAGCATTACCTGTTTATGCGTATTTGAACTGAATATATATAAAACATGGTAATGAACAATATAGCCGCGATGTACATTTTTCACCTCTTAATATTAACAACAGTCTTACATATATATATATATATATTTTTATTTTCTGAAACGGCGAGCAGTAATACATAATATGGACTTGAGCAGACAATTACATGCCTTCAATAGTCTAGATTAATTGAGGAGTGGGTGTGGCCCACTTTGTATGTGTCTACTGGATACAAATTTATTTTTGCTAGTAATTTTGAATGGAGCAGTTATAATGATGGAATATAAAAATCGCTGACCTACTAATACCGGGAGGAACGGAGCTGCATTGTTCCAGCTTGTTGATTGTTGTTAAACTTAACTGAAGATCCCAAAATAATTTCAGTTTCTGACAAAAAAAAAGTTTTCGCTTGAGATTTATTTGTTTTTTTGTGGAGTACGCTATCTGTGTTTTGTTGTTTTTTGTCCATTGTTAATGTATCTCCCTTTTATTTTATATAGCTATATTGACCTTATTTTGTACACAACCTGTATTTATGCTTTTATGTTGAGTTAAATTTTGTTGGTGTAATTATATTAGCTAAGTCGTATTTTTTCCTTATTTTATTTCGTTTTATCTTAGTGCGCATCAAAAAAATTTTACAGTCGTCGCATGGTAAATATGTACAGTTGAAAATACATATACCATTTTATGAAAACTGATATATTGAATAATATATAATTTTTTGACTGTTACTATCATAAGTAAACTATTGTTGGTGCTTGCGAGAAAATTAAAAATTTGTGCCTTAATGTGAAATCTGATTACTGTTATAGTTAACGGTAAGTAATATTAAGAATTTCTTATAACTATTTTGGTGCTAATGAACCTTTATTGTATTTATTTAACATGTTATCATTTTAATACGAATGATACTGAATATTGGTTCCAAATATTCATAAATTTCAATATAAACATTAACAACAAATTACATGTAAATAAATGTGTTTTTAAGAACTTTCTTTTCTTTTCTTTTACCTTATTTTTTCCAATGCTGCATTGCTTTGCTTTTTTATTATTTGAAAGCAACTAGTTTTATTACTTTATTCTGTTCTGTTCTGTAGCTTTATTATTTGTGTGTAATCTTTGTATTATTTGTTCTATTATAGCTTTAATTGTGGTTGTTTTCTGCTACTTCTCTTGACCCAGACCTTATTAATTTTAAAAATAACTGCCTTCTGTAATGATATTTTTGTGTAATGATCTTCCTTCCAGTTTAATCAATTGAAGTAATAGAAAATAAACCACATGAAAACGCCTATTTCAGTGTAAGTTTAGACTGATTCTTTTGTGATAACATTATGTATTCTCATATTCAGATAATATGCGTGAGAATAATAAATTTCTCATATGCATTATTATATGAAACGTTTAAGAGAGCTGAGTGATTATGGAAACAAACCTTAGTGCAATTATTGTTCAATTTCTTTAAATCTTTAAGGTATCTACTTTTAAGGTATGAGGAATAATAAGGTATTAGTTCTCTTAAAGTGTGCTTGATTTGCTTTATTCGAGTAACAAATATTACACAACAGTATATAATATTACAGTAGTATATAATTAAATAGTTCTGGCTTATACCAGTGAAGTAGGAAAATTTTGAATTAGCAGAAAACTTTACGTCTGCATAATTTCAAATAATCAAACCATGTGCTGACATAATTTTCTCTGTGTATGGATTTTATTAATCGTAATTAATATTAAAAGTGAGAGTAATAATAATATTAAATCATTCCAAACCCTTCCTTATAGATTCTAAAATAAACTTATGCAAACCACTTCAGTAACTCGAGTATAAATAGAATGAAAAACATCAATGACAGAGAATACTTCATTGAAAAAAAGAGGTGAGTAAATAAATTATTCTTCTGGGTATAAAATTGAATCCTTGACATGTAATCACTCTTGCTTTGATTGTTTTTTTCCATTTGTTGTTGTCAGTTTATTTGGTGAGAGCATGCTTATTATATTCATTCTGTTAGTTTAATCTGTAAGTATATTGAACTAGTCATTGGACTCGACATCAAAAACACATAATACGAATACCTGATTTAACATATTTAATACATATTTATTGTTATTTCAAAGTTTAAAAATCTTGTTGAATTGTTATGTATAAGAGAATAATTTAACATTTAAAAAATTCAGGTTTCACATTGGGTTTCTCCCAGTAGCAATATATTAGCACTATATAAGAGAAAACACACTGAAAGTATTGGGAAGTTATACAATAAATTATCACACTGGATTTATTCGTGAGTTTAATTATTTCTTTGGAAAAAATCTGTTTCAGAGCACTTTTTGATAGGTGCAAAGTAGTTTTGTTTATGCAACATTTTGAATGATGAATAGAAAATTATATCCATAAAATACTCGAAAAAAGTAATTTTGACAATGATGTAAATTCCCTTATTAGGGAGCTAAGTATTATTACTTTTAGAGGTGTGAAAGTTTTGAAGGCATGTTTATCAGTGAATACTTCATTAAATCATTTCTTTATTCCTATGAATGTATTTTGTCTTGTACTTGTTATCTCAGCTAACAGTGTTTCAAACATCACCTACTTTAACATCACAGCCAAAAGTTATAGACTGAAAATATTGTTAAGATATCTGATAAATTTATGTTGAGATTTAACCAACTTGGACTAAATCACTTAAGAATATTTTAATGACCCAGCTTATAAAGGTTTGTAAGCTGGGTCAGTATATGTGCTCTGGCTTATTACATTTAATTTTAAAAATTGTTTTCTCTCAAAAGCAAATAATATTATTAATATAACACAATGGTTTCTGCATTGTTCAGGGCATAGACAATGAATCTGAGTGAACAGATGATCAATTCTTAGCCTGGGAAAAATGTTAAAAACTCTTCATAATCTTTCGCTGCGTAATAAATTTTATATAATTTACTTTTTATAAAAATCAAGTACAGAACTGTGCATGTAGACAATTCCATATCTGTAGAATGACAACTGTAATCTTTTAATGGCATTTATAAAACTAATGGAGGGCTAACAGTTTTGATAAATTTAATATGGACAAGAATGTAGGAGATAATTTTCAATAGCAGTTCTGTTGTATAATAGTAAATATAAATATGATAGATCCGCATACCGTTTATAGGAAAGGACTCGAGCGCCACAAGTTTTAATATTTTTTCTTTCACTCGTGGTTTGAAAGTTACCTGTGGTCACTTATTTGTGGTCTTCTTTGTAGTCCTAAACCTCTCGGGATTGATGGCCTCTTGTCTTCATATTAACTGATATATCCTTCACTCGGATTTTAGTCTGTAAAGTTGTTTTCACTGTTTTTCTTCCACATTTGGATCCAACTTTATGTCCAATTAAGTGCGAATCTAAGCCTGCCTGATAGCTTCTGATAATGCGAAGACAGGCCAGTAGGGCCCAAAGCGAACCTTAAGTTAAGCTCCTCGGGGGTATAAATGAGTGGCCACGGGGATAGACTTGAGCGAAAGCAATAATTAGAGGCGTTATAATTTTATATTTAAAATTGAAAATGCTATCGAAAACGATCTCATTATTGCTGGTGGGGTTCTTTCCTATAGTATTCGGAAAGTGTATAGCAACCCATATATATATATATATATATATATGTATATATATATTCTGTTTGGGCAAACCTTCACTCTTTTGTAATAAATATTAAAATCTTCCGAATAATTTTGCCTCGTTAACTTTATTTCCAAATTACTAACGTTTAAATTGCATTTCGTTAATAACAACAAGTTTTGTATCGTATTAACTCTATAATTGCTTGTATTTTACTTTACAGGGAAGGCCTAACAAATAAGCGAAATTGTACAACAGAAATAGGGTCGCTGAAAAAACGTTATTTTTGTTTTGTTCTGTCTGGAGGAGGAGAAAACAGTGTGCCGGTGGTGTCTGTGTCGCGCCAGAGCAGCGACAGCTCCGAGTGGAGGAGCAGGCCGAGCCCCGGCTCGACGACGATGGAGGACGTGCTCGACTCTCTTCTGGGGCTGGCGCCCTCCTCCTCCTCGAGGTCGGCCAGTCCCAGCCCGGCGGCCCAGGCCCACGCCCAGGCCCAGGCCCAGGCCCAGGCGGCCTCAGCGGTACGCAGGTCCTGCGGAGACCTCACCAACCACCTCCAAGGTAGGAGGACTCTGTAAGTTTCATCAGGTAACTCAGATACCTCCAGCTTCAGCACTGTTGATCAGCCACCATATTCTTTCTCCAACATTGCATGTGCGCACTTCACTTTCGCTCAACTAAAACTTTTGCCATGCCGTAAACTGAACGATTAAAAGCCGAAAACCGAAAAAAACCAAAATAAATGCCGCTAACCAACAATAAAAAATGCCAAGCTGGGGTATGTGGTATAATAGAGAAATAACCAACATCACTGTCGATATTCCAGTCTTGAACAAAGCAGGTATTTGAAGGGCTCCAGTAGAGCTGCTTGCGACCGGCCCAGCTGGAATCGCTGGACAATGAATGAACCTGTCCCTTTATTTTTATTAGCCTGTTTTCAATATTAGAGTGTTTAAATATCGGTTTAGTAATTTGGAAACACTGTGTCGCCTTCGAAAGGGGAACAAAGGTTGTCATTTATGTTGGTTATTTCTTGCGCTATTTCATTAATAACGCAGTCGTTTAAAGCCGTATTTTTTAATTATTCAAATTTTATCACTAATGTTTCAGGCTCTGATATCATCTTTGTTAGCTTAATGCGATTTGGCAGGAGCAGAAGCAAACTGTAGATATACGCTATATTTTTAACAATTTTTATTGTAGTATTTTTGTACAAAGTACATTAAAAGTGTCCTTAGAACAAATGCAATATTAAGGAACAAATAACATTTCATAAACAAGTAAATAAAAACAACTTCTTAATGTACGAGGGCATAAATAATTTGTTTTAAAGTACATTTTAGATCTAAATATTTTTCGTTTCAAGTCTCTTAATTTATTTTATGTGATATATATATATATATATATATATATATATATATATCGCATAAATTAAACTAAACACACATTTTTTTCAAATGCAGCTCTTAATCAGTATATAGTTTAAATATGTTGGCATCGATGATTAATGCACCCATGTACGGGATAATGATGTTTTTCTGAAACTTAAGGCCAAAAAAATGTTTCTGTCTGTTAAACAGTCATTGATAAGCTCTAATAGGAACTAAAGTTGGCAGTATTTTGGATAATTCTTCAGTATAATTGGATGATTTCAACATAGAATAAAAAATATTTTAATGATCATAATAAATTAATGTAAGTAATCGGCTTAGGTTCTGACTTCCAAATATATGTGACAGGAAACCTATCTGGTATTGTGTATTTACGATCAAAAAGGTTTTCCTGTTGATTCACAATATATTGAAAAAGGTTTATTTTTAGTAATCTACTTAATCGCTGCATTAAGTAACATACTTAGTTAAGTGAATTGCCGCACCACCCTCAAGGGGCGCTAGCGTCTCGGTGCGCGTGCACCGAACGAACTTTAGTTAAGTGCATTGCCGCACCACCCTCAAGGGGCGCTAGTTTATTGGTGCGATTGTACCGAACGAACTTTAGTTAAGTGCATTGCCGCACCACCCTCAAGGGGCGCTAGCGTCTCGGTGCGCGTGCACCGAACGAACTTTAGTTAAGTGCATTGCCGCACCACCCTCAAGGGGCGCTAGCGTCTCGGTGCGCGTGCACCGAACGAACTTTAGTTAAGTGCATTGCCGCACCACCCTCAAGGGGCGCTAGCGCGTGCACCGAACGAACTTTAGTTAAGTGCATTGCCGCACCACCCTCAAGGGGCGCTAGTTTATTGGTGCGATTGTACCGAACGAACTTTAGTTAAGTGCATTGCCGCACCACCCTCAAGGGGCGCTAGCGTCTCGGTGCGCGTGCACCGAACGAACTTTAGTTAAGTGCATTGCCGCACCACCCTCAAGGGGCGCTAGTTTATTGGTGCGATTGTACCGAACGAACTTTAGTTAAGTGCATTGCCGCACCACCCTCAAGGGGCGCTAGCGTCATTGGCGGCGCGCACCGAACGAACTTTAGTTAAGTGCATTGCCGCACCACCCTCAAGGGGCGCTAGCGTCTCGGTGCGCGTGCACCGAACGAACTTTAGTTAAGTGCATTGCCGCACCACCCTCAAGGGGCGCTAGTTTATTGGTGCGATTGTACCGAACGAACTTTAGTTAAGTGCATTGCCGCACCACCCTCAAGGGGCGCTAGTTTATTGGTGCGATTGTACCGAACGAACTTTAGTTAAGTACATTGCCGCACCACCCTCTGGGGGGCGCTAGTTAATCTGTATCTAATAATTTTTATTTAAAGAGTAAGGAAATCTTTCATAAACAAATAAATACTTAGTATTGTAAAATAAAAATAAAAAGGTAAGTTGGTGAGCTTTCATCAGCCCTAGAGCCCTAGTCTGTCATCTACTACTTATTTACTTTGATATAAATTCACGCTTTGTTTCAACTACACTTAGCTTAACAAAATACAGCCCAACAATCTGAAGGAGCATTGATCATAGTGTTGATTACAAACCGGCCCTATCCAGAAAAACATCTTAATTGACGTACATTAATTTCACGTAGAGTGAAATATTTTCACACGTAATGTTTGAGTACACATATTATAGGATGGAATTATCGTAACACGTGGTATTTATGTCGAATGCACTTCAGCACTTACTGCACATTTTGTTTTCAGTTTATGAAATAATCTTCAACATTTTAGAAGTAAAAACTCGTCACGTTCAGTTATTTTAATATTTAAAACAAATAGGTCGGTAATAAAAATAGAGAGAAACAAATAAATCGAGTAATTACAATATATAAAATATTTCAGCCCGATACAGTCGGTAGTAGCTAAAATTAATAATATATTCGTAACGATCGAATTTAAAGGAACAGTTTCCAAAATTGTACGTATATCCTACTAATAACCGGTTCTTTTATTAACGAAACTTGTAAAATTTGATAAATTTTGAAGACCATCGGTAACTTTGGGAAGAGTATTACAAGTAATTAAGGAATCAGAATTGCCGGGGGAAAAGGGGAAAATGATGGGAATAATTGTGGGGTTAATTTAGAGAAGTGGAGTGGGTTAATTGGTATATAAAGTGGAGGTGTTTTTGAAGGGGGAGAGTCAGCTAGCGGTGGGCCGGAGGGTGGGTGCTACACGGGGGATGTGAGGCGTCACAGTGAGGGCTGCCAGGTGAGGGGGGCCGCCGGTGCCAACGGGAGCCAGACACGCCAACACCAGCCGGCCAGCAGGCCGACCGCCGCCAGGAGGGTCTCCTTCGATAAGGGGATAGCCGAAGGGGACACGGTCAAGTGCAGGTACTCCAAGTGCGGCAAGACGGCGCCGCTGGCCGAGGCCAGGAAGACGTTCAAGACGTGCCACAACTGCACGCACGTCTACTGTTCGAGGGAGTGCAGGCGGGCCCACTGGGAGAAACACAGGAAGACGTGCCTCCACTCGAGAGTGGGCGCTCTCTGCAGGAAGGTGATCTCGAACGTGAAGGAGGACGAGGAGAGCCTGCAGAGGGTCTCGCTGGTGGCGAGGAGGGGCTTCCTGAGCGGGGGCCGGGGCACCGTCAAGCTGTTCTTCTCGAGCACGGAGAACGCCGAAGGGTTCGTCGCCGAGGGGTTCGCCAGGCTGGGCGACCCGAGCTACGTCAAGTGGAGCGAGCTCTGTTCGGAGGAGACGGGCCGGGAGATGCACGAGGAGCTGGTGAGGCTCTGCAAGAGCTACAACCCGGACAGCCGGCTGGTGGTCTACGTGGCGGTCTGCGTGGTCAGCGAGGTGCCGACCAGCGGGCCGGTCGAGTGGGAGCGCGAGCTGGTCTCCAGGTGCGCCAAGATGCGGCTGAGCAGGCGGCTGGCCCCCGAGGAACACCGGCTCCACCGCGGCCCGGCCCACAACCCCCACCCGGACACCCTCATACTCACCTCCCTCCCGGGCCTCGCCCCCAACTCCTCCTCCGCCTCCGCCTCCGCCTCCGCCTCCTGGAAGGCACGCCAGATCGGCTTCACCAACATCCAGCGCCACCTCAGGCAGCGCGGCGTCAGCCTCCGCAGGCACTTCCCCGAAATATACCAGAAACTCTGCTCCTACGTCGAAGGCACCTCCGAGAGATTCACCCCCGTCACCATTTACCCGAGAGACGCTCTCTCGGGCAAAACTTTCATGTGTATAATTATGCCGGACGCCGAACCGGAGAGGCTGGAGCTGGTGCCCGCGGACGGTGCCCGTGTCCAGACTATAGACGTCAGTGTAGATCCTGAATCCTCGCGGCAAAACTGAAATAGATTTATATAGCCCGATCATATAGCTTCTATAGAGGAGACCCGACCCGGCCTCTAATATTATATATATATATAATAGGCCCACCCACCCCAGCCCCTTGTATATACCTCCGTTATACCTTTGTTATTAGCCGTTCGCTGAATTTCGTGTATATAAATGACCGATCGATTGATTATTAATATATAAATGCCAGGTATTATAAATGTATATACCGTACCGCTGTTACCGTCGCCCCATTTGACGTTCACTTCGATTCGGAATTATCGTTTCGACCTCGAGGAGATTGAGATATTTAAGCTGAACTTCGACTTTCCCTATCGAGCTTTCTTTTATGAATCACTATTGAATTAGTTGTTTTTATAATCTGACCTGAGATCTAGTTGTTGTGGGCGATCAGATCATTATGTATATGGAATTTTACGCCTAAAGTTGTACTAAAATTTATTGAGGTCGATGAGAAATGGTCTGGTTCGGTTGCTGAGAAATGTTCTATATAGTAGTGTGATGTTATTTATATTAGTGAAACATTTAAACGACACCACATATTTGTGACAATCCGTTTCCCAAGTATTATGCCCGGGGAACGTCATTATTGAAACGTTTTTGAATCTAAAGAATGTTGAAATATATACTGTTGAAATAAAGCTTCGACTTATATATCTTTTATACGCTGTTTTAAAATAGGAAAATTATATAATACGATGTTTGAAGAAGGTGTGTTGTATAAATTTATTTGTGTAACAATTGTACGACTAAATCTATGCAAATATTTAAAGCTAATGAGAAATATTTCAAGCTAACGACGATATTAATTGTTTTATCTTAAAAGTATATATTGGGACACAATATGTTATTGGCTCAAATATCGGGTTCGTCATTCTGTACATCATGACAATATTTGATTACTACTTAAAGAAATTGCTTTAAATGGTCACATTCCCTATACAATTACGTGTTATTAATACATATTTATTCCCGAATAAAGAATTTTCATTTTTCCTTTTTCCTCCCAAATCGTATATAGCTTAAAATAAAATTTTAAGAAATCTGACAAAGAATTTTATTACGAGAATTGTAAAACTAATAATGCGCATTAATCTAGTTATACAATATATAATAATGATGAAGGCTACATATATTATATAGCCTATATATAGTAATTTATATATCTATTAATAGAATAATTATGTGTACATATATACACATATTTTATAAAAGTATAGAATATTAGCATTCGTTCTGATTTTATAAAGCCAATTTTTTGAATGTTAATATTGCCTTTATTCTCTTCATTCCTATAAAAAGTATGTTATCTATTTTGTGATATCATGTACATGATGCACAATAAATATTTAGATCATCGATAAATTATTATTGCTGACTTCTTAAACAGCTGCCTCATTACATTTATCCTCGTGTAATTATTTTTCATATTTTAAGAGTGGATGTTCTAGTAGTAGACAATACTATTAGATATTATACGTCACCAATCATAATAATATCAAGAAATGACCTTAATATGGACTAAACTCTTATATTTTACATTCAAAATTATCAGAAGAAATTAATTGTTTCACTTTGCATTCTAAAAATTATACCAGAAAATTAATGCGAACAATTTTAAAGAATTAATGAAAGGTCCGTAAGAAGGAACACTGATTGGAGAACATATATCGATATATGAAAGTTGTAGATAGTGAGACAAAGTAATATCTGTAGTGGTACCGTAAATGGGGAATAAGCCTTAAAGATATACAAACATTATTATTTCATTTGATTTAAACCTTATCTGGCATATAATATTGAGAAATACAGAGATGTTGATTGTCCCTTCCAAATCCAAAAGTGAGATTGCTAATTTTATATAAAACCAAATGTCATTATTTTATGCGGTTTAACTGTACCAATCGATTTACCAATTTAATTGTATCAATCCCGGTATGTGATTTTTCTTAACTTAATTTATCGCTAGTCTGATCTAGTTTTAGTGAAATTTACGTATCAGATATAACTGAAATATTGTAAAATTTAATTGTTCAGAACCTGCAATGCTTTTTCTGATTGGTGCTATTTCAAATGAAGCTGACCTTAACTCGAGCATCAGTCAACAAAATGAACGAAGAGATGCTACGTTAAATAAAGAAATATATACAAATGATACAAATACAAAATACAAAATGATTAGTCAGGATCTATAGTTTCAATATATATCGATTCTGGTTTATACAAATGCGAATTATTTATTGATCAATAAAGGCGTTATAAATATTTTCTTTTATCCACAAATTTAGGAGATAATCCGAAGTTGTGAATAATTAAACGCTGCAAAGAGAACCTCCAAATTAATTGTGAAATAAAATCTTTTAGTGTTTAATGTCGCAGTTTTCTGAAGTGCCAACAAGAATTTGTCGGTTACTATCACATTTGGGACTTTTTACGGGCAGACAGAAGTATTTAAAAAAAAAAAGGTAGAAGAGTCGAATCCAATGAGGTGTTTCATCGGTCGGCATTTCAAGAATAGTCTTCAGGGTCGCTGTTGTCGGCCAACTTCTGTATTGAGGCCATCTGTGCTGCCGCCTGCACCTGCAGCCACTGCTGCTGGTCGGCCTGCGCCTGCTCTTCCCGAGCCTTGCCAACAAATAAATACAACGTCGTTACAACTTTCAACATTTAAATAAACGCATTAAACAGCCAAATGTACAAATTTTTTTGTCTCTTTTATTGTTACAACTGTAAAATTATACAACAAGCAACATTTATGAAATCAATTGCTACAATAGTCAACAATTAGAGGAGAAACCCACTAGTTCCCCCCTTTTATTATTATTTTCTTTTATTTATTTTATTTTTAATTTAATTTTATTTATTTATTTATCGTTATTATTTTTTTTTATTTTATTTATTTAAACATTTTATTTAATCATTTAGGTCGCGTGGCTACTTCCTTTTCAGGCGTCTATATTAAATTAAAATAGTACAAAATTTTTATGCACTTATGCAGTTAATTGGTGACTTTAAACATTCAACAGTTATGATGAGTTAAATCCTCGATATAAACTAGAAAACTTATTTTTATTGCAATCTTTTTGTGAGACTGAGTTCAACAATTAGATCGAGCGAACGTGGAAATGAAATTTCAATAATGTCCTTTAATTTTAATTTTATCACTACGATGTCTCTGTATCGGATACTTATCACCAATGGACCTGCATTGTTATATGTTCCTTCGTAATATAGTCGGTGGTATACCGTCGGTAGTGAGTGTATATGGCGCAAACGCAATGATTATCTGCAAACGGACTCGACTGTACGATGTACCAATGCCTACTGACGATGGCAAAAAGCCAGAACCGTTGCGGCACAGGGCCAAAAGAAGTGACGCGGAGCTGCCACTCACAGGCAGAATAGGCCTCAAAATCCTCGAGGTAGGTGTACTTTTTTGAATTTTCATTTATTTCAAACGGCGGTGGCGCCAATACGAGTTGTTGTTACGTTACCTTGGCGAATAGCTCTTGCTGTTGGCGAAGAAGCTCTTCTTCAGGTATACCGAGATTCTCCAATCGCGAGCTCTTTTTCTTCCGCTCATCAGCGACGGCTTTACAATCCTGAAGGACCGCTTCGGCATCCGCCCTATAATCACTGAAGCCCAGGCTGTCTAAAGCTGAAACATCAATCCGTACTCGTTGTAAATATAAATCCAAAATTTACCGATAACTTTGACTAGCCGCAAGTGTAAATCGAAATTTGTATTACCTCTTAAAACGTGTTCGGCGTTAATTGTCTTTTTCTTATTCTGGTTGCATATTTCGTTGGCCTCTGAAGCGATCAGGTGAATAAACTCTGTACAACAATTGAGTATTAGCTCCCGCGATTCATTTGCGACTCTCATCGTGGGAAGTATCTCCTTGATCATTTTGTTTATCGAAGCTCGAGGTAAGGTCAGCTCATCGTCTTCATTCGAAACGGCCCCACTCGAAGAAGACATCGCAGGTTCTGAACAGTTAAATTTTGGAAATATTTTAGTTATATCTCGGGCGTAAAATGCACAACAAGCCTAGTGTTCGAGGCGGTAAATTCCTTTCACGAATAAAGCAATAAGAATGGTCCGATTTGTACAATTATATAACGACTGATTGAAAGATGCCGTTTTCCTTCAACGCAACCAAGAGACAGTCTAAGCCAACCGTGAAAAACAATAAATCCTTTCTACATCGCACTTTTGGATTTGGAAGCGACCAACAACAGTCGGATATTATATCGTATTAATAGATAATCGTTGTCTTTAAATCGAATGAAATAACAGTTTGATGTAAACAGTGAACAACGATTAGGAAAGATTGAAAACTAACTCTCCAGTCGCCCACCTTATAACAGGTTATAACCTCTCTGCTCAGTCAAACAACATCAGTTGGGCCAACATTCAAAACTTGAGAAAACAGAAATTACCCGAGGCCGTATTAAGCTTCAATTCATTTATTTTATATATATATATATATATATATATATATAAATAAATCTATTTATTTATTTATCCGTTAATAAACACAGATCGATATTATAAAAACATAAAATGAAATATCGAAAAGCGGTTTAGAAGCGGTGACGCTTAATAACTTCGTAATAGTAAAGTCTGACTTAACGCAGCCCAAACAACATTCCAACGGCGACCGCGACGCTTAATTTATGCGGATTAAACGTCACTCGATCAAAATATGTTTAATATATATGTATTTGCACCGAGTATACGTTTGAATTCCGATCTAAATAATAATATTTATTTCCGGACATGTTACATACAATCTTTAAACTACGGTTCACGTACGTCTTGGTTTACATGTTTGTTATAAATTCTTGGTTAGACTTGTGTCGCTGTTATTAATTCTGGACGATTTGCAGTTTTGTAATTTGCATTCTTTCTTTTGTTTTCGCTATGTATTGGGACGTGCTCAGTGGTGTTTTTTTCCCATTAAATGTTAACAGGTTATGTTACCTGGACAAATATAATGCGTTAGGTGACGTGTGTAGTTAAACTGACAATTTATTTCCAGTATATGATAATAGTTTTTAGAATACCTGTTTTGTGGTCTGCGAGGGGTTGGAATACCCCGTACGTAGATTTCGCGTGTTTCTGCCTCCTGTCGCTGGTTTGGTCTTTCGGTAGACCATTTTCTAATAAACTAGCGCCCCCTGAGTGTGGTGCGGAAATGTACCTATCTAAAGTTCGTTTGGATCACCTGCACCGATGATAAACTAGCGCCCCCTGAGGGTGGTGCGGAAATGTACCTAACTAAAGTTCGCTTGGTTCACCTGCACCGATAAACTAGCGCCCCCTGAGGGTGGTGCGGAAATGTACCTAACTAAAGTTCGCTTGGTTCACCTGCACCGATAAACTAGCGCCCCCTGAGGGTGGTGCGGAAATGTACCTAACTAAAGTTCGCTTGGTTCACCTGCACCGATAAACTAGCGCCCCCTGAGGGTGGTGCGGAAATGTACCTAACTAAAGTTCGTTCGGTTCACCTGCGCCGATAACTAGCGCCCCCTGAGGGTGGTGCGGAAATGTACCTAACTAAACTACTTAATAAACTTTTTTCAATAAATTTTGAATCAACAGGAAAACTTTAGTGATCGTAAATACACAATACCAGATAGGTTTCCTGTCATATATCGTATTTGGAGCCTAATAGTTGTGACCAGTTGTGTGATCAAATATATATTTGACAGATAATCCCACAAAGACTTAAGCTGATTAATAAAATCCCTCCCAACCCTAATAAGATAAACAACATCCCCCAAAAACACAATAACAAGACATGTATATATATATATATATATATATATATATATATATACACGACAGACAACCACCACAGTACAAGTGACAGTGACAGTGCAGTGGGGATTCCCGAAAAACATCCCAAGTGCCAAAGTGACTGACACCGCTACTGAAGATGGCGAGCAGCCGAAATCTGTCTAACAAAAGAGCAAACCAGCGAGAGGAGACGGAGACACACAAAATCTACGGTATTGGAACCCCTCGAAGGGCAGAAAACAGGTAGGGTAGTGCAGAGGATGAAATGTCGTTCTCGGTAAGTGAACTGGCGAGGCTGTCGCCAATTCATGACAAATTAATGAGAGATGCGGTTGTAGAGAGGCTGGCCGCCCCAAGTACACAAGTGTCGTGTTGCATCACCACATAACATGTATCCCACGGTTTGAACAGTAGAAAAAACTTTTCCAGCGCATCTGCTTAACCGCCGCATCTCAATTAAAACAAATTTGGGACCGCCACCATCGTATAACGTTTTATGTATGAGTTTTCTAAACACGAATAAAAATATAAGGAAGACTATCGCGTTATATCTTATGTTATGATGGAACCGCAATAAAAGAAAATCTGTTAAGCGAGGCACCTTTAAACACTTTTATTATTCAGTTGGGAACGATCCTGTTCGCGGTTAATAGTCGAACCCCTTTCTGATTTTCTATTATTAAAAGGTGTTATTGAAGGTATATTTTTAAAGTGGATCATCAAGACCTGTTTACTTGGAGAGGAGGTACAAAACTATGAATCCAACTATTGATTCTCCTAAACTGTTTTCAGGGCCGTCATTTATATTCAGACCTGCAGACCTTTCACGTCCCGATGGCTATCGCTCGCATCGTCACCCTATTGCTCTGTTTGTCGTTAGAAATCGGTGTCTGTAAGTTGTTTCTGTTTCTTGCGCCTGACACGCTTGTAATTAACCGAACAATTTTGTTTCGTTGCAATACAGAAAACTAACATACCTGTTTTGTGGTCTGCGAGGGGCTGGAATACCGTAGATTTGTTGTGTTTCTATCTCCTCTCGCTGGTTTGGTCTTTTACCTAGACCGGTTTCGGCTGCTCGCCATCTTCGGTAGCGGTGTTAGTCACTTTGGATGTTTTTTGGGCATGCTCACTGCACCGTTGTCACTGTCATTTGTACTGTGATCCAGAGTGTACGCATCCAATGTGACTAACAGCGCTACTGAAGATGGCGAGCAGCCGAAACCGGGCTAGGAAATGACCAAACCAGCGAGAGGAGACAGAAACATATGAAATGTACGGTACAAAAAATTATTCCACTTGTGTAACTCCCGTTTTACTATACCCAGCAAAAGCGGTATGACGCTAATAATTATAAACAATTTTCGAATGAAATTATTTGAGAAATTATATTTTTCAGACGGCTTCGACAATAGGCCCACTTCTGGCAATTCTGAATCTGTCTCCTCCTATTCGGTCGGAAATGACGCGAGGGGAAGTTTTAATTATTTCTCAGTGAAAAATATCTCCTCCTTCGACTTAAGCCAACTGTTTATACCCATACCGAGCTCGTAAGTAAACAGTTTTTTGTTTAGTCCAAAACCAGCCCTAAAAGAATCCTCCCCCCTTCCATCCTGGCAACAAAAAATTATTTCACCTATTTTTCAGTTAAATTGGGAAAACTACTAATTCTTTATTTTCAAATAGAATCACAAGTTTCAGTAACAGAATGGTTTAAATGTTTCGAAGCCCCACGATATTTGGCAGATTTTTGGCAATTTTAATTATAAACTAGAGTTTGGAATAGAATTTCACGAGTGAAACCAATTCATTTCAAAATCGCATTTGCCTCTAATTATAATAATGTATCAGTAGTACCCGCATACATTATTTCAAATATTTTGGAATATTATTTCCCTTACTCATTTTCCATATTGGATTCAGAATAAAGGTTCGATTTAAATTTTCATCGTCGAATATTTGCTAAATTTAAGTCAACCCCCGAATCACATCAGTCAGTGTAATTGTTCCGTATCTCCGTTGTGGAATGTGTAGACTAGAATGTAACTATTAGTTTGGCTTCTCAGAACGGGGCCGTTTCCTGTCAGATTCACTTCCGCTGCCAGAACGAATATTTCAGTAGTCGCACCTCCAATAGAAACGCCTACCGCCGCTTCAACGACGGCCGCAGATCAACCTAATAACAGTTCAATAGTGGAGCCCGGAAACATGACGGCTGTTGGGTCGCAATCACATACGATGCCTGCTATATCGGCCTCGGATCCGATTAACAGCGATACACCTACACCTTCGACTGAAAACTTAGAAACGACGAAGGACACGAGCAGTGTCCAACCCCCGAGGTGAGTTCACCGGACCAAAGATTGTTTCCTGCTTGAATTTACCCCCCTTTCAATCTGGCAGAGAATTATAGATGGCCTATTGTACAATCGCACACTCTTGGCTCGATAATAACAAGGTTTCGGAGTACCAAGTTCTTGATACTCGCAAACCGAGACGCAAATTGTCGATAAAAACCGACCACGCAGTGGAATTCACGTTTTCCTTGCGCATAGAAAAGTCCAAGTAAATAGATCACATTACGTTGTACACTTATCACGAACTAAGAATACACGACTGACCGTTCATATCGAAAATTGTTAAACTTAAGATGTCTTTAATTTTCACCTTTCCGGTGCCAAATCGCTTGAAAAAAATAACCTTGGGCTGGAAAAGCCTGCGAATGGGCGCGTTAATGTTGGTAATCATTTTCTTCAAATTAACAACATCCTAATGAAGGTGCGCGTAATTTGATCGAAATACAGCAACGAACGATTTAATGTAGCAATGCAGTAATTTCAGGTCGTCGGTCATGAAAACTGTTCCCGTCTGTTACAAAACCTTTCTATACTTATTTGTTTTCAGCCCGATCGGATACGAAATTCCGTGCGGGGTTCCGGCCTTCCTCAACACTTCCGGCCTGAAGATCGTAGGCGGCTCAGCGGCGCAAAAAGGTAGAAAAAAATTGACTAAATTTTGAATCCATCGACAAGGTTTTTAATATACATGCTTTTAATCTCAGACTGCCGTAGTAATATTACAATGCGAATCGTATCGTTCAGATTCATTTTTGAGTCGCCTAAGCGCCTGCCTAAGTCGACCAATTTTTTATAACTTAATTCACCGGCTGTTTCCAACTGGAGGTACACACTTTGTGTACGAAGGAAAGGTGAAATATGTGTGATGACTTGGGATACGAAGTTTTTCAAATTTTATACATTTATATATATGAGTGTGCGTAACAAGTATAAGCAAGTAACAGGATCTGTATAAATAAATACGCCGAACAGAAACGAACGAATCAAAAAGTGGTCACGCAATATACACATCAGCATGGCGTGTGGCCGAAACTAGTTGGGGAAGAAGGCAGGAGGAAGTAAGTGTGTTATCAATAGGGGTTTAGTGGCTGCAAAATACACTGGGGAAATAAGAGCCGGCCTGTTTTGCGCCGGGAATTCACTACGCAATATTTGACATTGCACGAGTCGTCGGTGAAAGGTTAAATAACAATTATCAGTTTTATAACTCGATAATTATCTCTTTGTGCCGTATCGGAGAATGTTTTCCTTGTTGTTGTCCAAACAACACTTCCTCCAATTTAATTGGCAAGTCGGGGAGAAGTTGTTTTTCCAAACCACCGCCGTCTGAAACTTACTTTTCTGCTGTCTCCGCTCGCTGGTCTCGGTCTTCCGTTAGACCGGTTTCGGCCTCTCGCCCATCTTCAGTAGCGGCGCGAGGAGAATTTAGCACATGTCTACACCTATTTGTCACTTAGCGGTAATTCCTAATTTACGCTTCGAGTCGATTCTCTTGAGATGTGGCCCATTCTGCTCGGTATTAGGGGCCTGTCGGCCAGCCGTTCTTTTATTCCATTATATGTAGATATATATTTCATTACGTGCTTGAGTGTCTGTGTCTGTATACTGACTGTACGTATGTATGAGTAAAACTAAGTTGTCTATTGTACGGACAGGAGAATTTCCTTGGCTGGTGACGGTCCAGTTGTACTCGGGCTCTACTGCTCCGAAACACATCTGCGCCGGCACAATAATCTCCAGCTATTGGGTGGTGACAGCGGCCCACTGTGTCCACCGGCTAGCGGCCAGCTCGTTGTCTGTAGTCGCCGGAGACTACCACCTGTACACTAACGAGGGCAAGTATACGCCTAAATTGTCTCCACATTTTCCAGCCCCAGGTTTACTATTATTTTCGAAAAAGTATTATTGTTTTGTCTCGCGATCCTTCCGCTATATAGACATCAGCTTTTCTTGTCATTGTCCCGCAATTGGTAAGGCGGCACATACGAACCACTCTTACTTTTATTATTATAGGACAATCGAATTAATAGTTCCTATCGCAGGCGCAATAAACTTGTAGTCATCAAAGTTGCTTCTTGTGCCGTTCATTATTAACGTAGAATTAACAGGTTTATCTAACTGTAAATACCTGTCTCAAGTCGGTTCTGGTTAATCGGGACAGTGATCTTGTCACAACACAAGTCAATTTTTTGCGCTTTTACTCAACCTAAGAGGAGAAAAGTGAGTACTCTACAGTATTATATACTTGTTAATGTTAAATCTTTGGTCCCTTGGAGCGATTTGGTCTTTTTTTGCCGGTTCTAATTTGAAACGTGTTGTTGTCCAGGGGAGGAACAGAGGCGGGACGTTGTGAGGATAGTGGAGGACAGGAGGTTCTCGAGGTACACCTTCGCCGCCGACATAGCCCTCCTTCAGCTCGACCCCCCCCTGGACCTCCAGCCCAAATCTGTGGCTCCCATCTGCCTCCCGGCACAGGACCAACAATTCAATACAGGTACCACCGTCAGAAAATAATTATATTGGCCCGCGACTTGTGGCGCTTCAATTTCGCGTACCGATAGGAGGTTGTAATCGGGAAAAAAATAAATGCCTCGAATAGTTGACGCTCTGTTCTAACTTGGAGATAGCCGTCTAAAGATAATAAAGCCGTCAGTGGTTTAAATAATAACTTCGACTCCCCACACTTAAAAACGCACTAAATGTGCAGCAACGTTGACAGGATTAAGGTGTACAGAAACTTTTTTACAACTAGTCTATATATTATAATATATAAATATAAAAATATATATTTTATTATTATAATATTATATATTATTATTATTATTATTATTATTATTATTATTATTAATTATATAAGTGTATTAAGATGTAATGAGTTACCACGAAAAACAACTCTATGGGAAATTGAAGTCCATAGTAGTGTGAAATCAATTTTAATTGGAAAATAATTCGGAATAATTGTTTACTTTATCGTTGTGTATGCCTTTAAAAATTAAAAATTAAATTTTGAACATGTGGAGAGCGACGATGAGCGTTATTTTATGTATGTACGAAATGTTCCATTTGTTCTACATTCGGCACTACCGAGCATTTCCGTTCGAGGCGCTTGTATGTAGATTAGATTTTGTCGAATTTTGCCGAGGATGTTCGGTCGGGCACGGTGGGAAGAAATTAACTTGGAATAATTGAAATAAAGAGCCGAGGCTAAAATGTGAACAATATTGAATAGACGCAGAGATAAGACTGACCCTTGTGATTTCAAACCCAACCGAATTGGCCTCGGCAATGTCTTTCTGAAACCCTATCTATCGGTTATTATGTACGGTTCAATAAATTGCAATATCACGCATCGCGATCGTAATATAATTGAAGAGTAATATTCGAAAATTCATGTTCTAGCCTGAATACAATGCATGTTTTTATTGACAAAATAGTTTTCATTTAGCATCATCCGTGCGCTTTTAAGCCCCTATGGCTCTTGGCTCGGAATTCGACTTGTCGCCATTCGCACTAGGAATTTATGGTAGATCGGGTGATACCATTCTTACTCTTGCCCGCGTGCGGACTCCGATTGTTGGACAGCTCCTATCCTATAGCTCGAAGAAAGGGTGCTAATGTAGAGGACCCACGTTAAACCGGGGTACTGATGTTCGAATGTTTCCAACGCTGTCCCCAGCAGTGGCAGTAATAAAAATTGGCCGGAAGGCGCGTTGGAGCCTGAAAATGGCCCAGTTTGTGGGGACGCGTCGGAAAGACTGGCCGCGTGTATTCCCCTTAGCGCGGTCACCATACCTAGTGTCGCTAGTGTGTCTACTTGTTTTTGGAGTAAACTAGCGGATATGTTTGATGTGAGGATGGGGCGTTGTTGGCGGATGGGGAAGGCTGTCTGAGCGGGGCAGGTTGCCGACAGTGGTCCACCGAGTGAACTTGCCCCTGATCGAGAAAGCCACCTGCGACAGGCTGTACAGGCGCGCCGGCTACGGCAGATTCGTCCACCGCTGCCAACTGTGCGCCGGCTCCCACCAAGGAGGACTCGACTCCTGTCAGGTCTGTACAATCGCGAGAGAAGTAAATAAAACTTGGTCTTTCGCGGAGTCAATTCAAATTTGCTAACGAAAACCCGACAGCGAAACGGGCCCTTGTCTTCTTTGTACCGTACGCTACGGTGTAATATATGGGATAGAAGTAGAATGAGAAATGGGGAGAAGTAGTAACAGTGGTGAGGCAGGCAAGATTTTTTTCGGTGTGCAGAAAGGTGAGAAGAGATGAAGCATCCGGGAATCGGGGGAATGTAAAAACAATTCTAGGCCTAATAGTTACAATTGATAATATAATAGCGGGAGTCACAACGCCCTACGGCCCGAGACGTTGGTCGAGTTTTAATTCCCAGTGAAAAAAAAAACGAGGACGAGTGGATTAAAAATTTCTCCCGCTGTCCGGGGCGCCTCCGAATGCCGGGACGGAGTCCGGACTCATTTTTATGAACCAGTCGCATCGAGAAAAAAACATTCCCCCCAGAGTCAATTTTGAAGAGGATGAGCCGGTAGTGTAGAATAAGGGTAAGAGAATCCCACTCTGTAACGGGTAAGCCTATCGGCCAGCTATAGGATTTCCCTCCGATCGTGTTATCCCCCCGGAACATAGTCGGCATTAAAATTAAGTTGCCATTAGTTTGATTTATCTTCAAGGGGCACCTTCGATATTACCGGGACACCTTATTCTAACCGGTCGTCTCCAGTCCAAGACGAGAAGGTGATCCCCGTCTATAAGAAAGAACACGACGACTCTGTGAAATATCTGGCCAATTTCTCTTCATGGGCGGAAGTAGAGAAAGGCGGTTTATCTTATTTCCTCGGTACGTTTCTTGGGACCTTATTGTTGTCAATATCAGTGAAGACTAAATCAGGCAACATAAACAACGATAAGCTGAAGTGAAGCGTTAGTGAATTGCCCCGTATCTCAGATCTTTAAACATCACCGTTGAGTACCATCCTCCTCTAATTTCTCGTTTTCGGAACATGTGGCCGAGTCTAGGCGATTGATTGGTGAAGAGAAACAATCGGAAATGACTTCTTAAAAAGGTGATGATGTATTTATTTCAAATCGTACGGGTTCCACATGCTGTCATTTTTTATAAACCGGTAAATTAAGTTTATATGTTGTTTCTGAGAAATCAAATTCAGGAGTTTAAAAATTGCCGTTCTGGTTAGAATTAGACGAAACAATTTCTAAATGCCGTAGATTTCGCGTGTTTCTCTCTCCTCTTGCACCTAACTAAATTTCGTTTGGTGCACTTGAACCGATAAACTAGCGCCCCTGAGAGTGATGCGGAAATGTACCGAACTAAACCGATAAACTAGCGCCCTCTGGGGGTGGTGCGGAAATGTACTGAACTAAACCGATAAACTAGCGCCCTCTCAGGGTGGTGCGGAAATGTACCTAACTAAAGTTCGTTCGGGTCACTTGCACCGATTAACTAGATTATTAAAAATAAACTTTTATCAATAAATGTTGGATCAACAGGAAAACTGTTATGATCGTAAATACACAATACCAGATAGGTTTCCTGTCATATATTTGCAAGTCAGAACCTAATATTTGTGACATGTTGTGTGATCAAATATATATTTGACAGATAATCCCACAAAGACTTAAGCTGATTAATAAAATCCCTCCCAACCCTAATAAGATAAACAACATCCCCCAAAAACACAATAACAAGACATATATATATATATATATATATATATATATATATATATATATATACACGGCAAACAGACAACCACCGCAGTACAAGTGACAGTGACAGTGCAGTGGGGATTCCCAAAAAACATCCCAAGTGCCAAAGTGACTAACACCGCTACTGAAGATGGCGAGCAGCCGAAACCGGCCTAGCAAAAGTTCAAACCTGCGAGGGGAGACAGAAACATACGAAATCTAGAAATTATTAATATACGACTGCATTTTGAAACCGAACTGGGTATGCGGATTTGTACCTATCGGTCGGACGGATACCTAGCGTCCTTTGAATGGGCCGGTGGCCAGATGCGGGTTTGGTAAATGGACGATGGTTATATAATTTTAATAGAGGTGATTTATTTTTATTTTCAGGGTGATTCCGGCGGTGGGCTGGGTTGCGTTGGGGCCGGTGGTGTCCACTATCTGTGCGGTGTCGTTAGCTGGGGCGTCGGCTGCGCCAGATCCCAATACCCCTCCCTATACACTCAGGTCTCCTGTTTCTCCCGCAGGATATACAACCTGCTCTACAACACGCAGACAGGATTTAATGAAAGATTTTATATTCGGTCTTCAGCGCGCTCTAATTATGTGGCGGAATAACAGAATAGTATTCGAGATTGACCCTGGATGATGAGCCTCTTAATTGCGCGGTTGATAACAAAAAATGGAGGCGTTGTCATCTGGCGAAAAAAAACTGGTAGCGTTATAGCCGTCTAACAAACAGCAGCTTCAAAATAACTAACAAGTATTCCATACTGCAGAAACCACTGGAATGTAGCAGAAACAATTTAAATTTTAAGCCTCTAATCAACTAATTGTGTAATTACTCTTCGAATATTTACGACTATTAAAACATAATAGGACAAAACATATATTTAGTTATAGTATAAAGTGTTTTAATTTCGATCCATTTCTCCGTAACTATTTATTGTTAAACTGTACAAAAGAAGAAATGCTTTTGGAGGAATTGTCTTCGTAATGTACAATAATACAATAATAAACAATTTATGACTATATTGGAATCATTTATTATTATTACATATATGAAATACTAATATCTCGTTCTAGTCCAACCGGAAATATATTAATAGCTATATCGAACAAATTGCCATAATGAATTACAGTTAACATAGCGCATAAATATAATATTGTTTTTATCTATCGCTGTCTATTGTGATTATACTTACAAATGTGACATATCGAAACGAGAACACTTTTTCGAAATATTGTATATTCAATATAGTAGTTTAAATGAGTACAGATTTAGAACATCGCCTAGTCATCAGTCGTAATAATTTACTACTGAACAGTATATTGGAATAATCGTTGTTTTACTATCCAGCACTAAGACACCGTTAAATAGAATGTAGCGAATAAATAAAATCCTCGTCAAATCGTTTAAATATAAAGCCTTCGATACCTTAATCATCGTTGCTTACACGATGTAATACATATTGCTAAAATACATTCGTCAGTTTTGTTCTGTAAAAAATGGATAAATTAAATTACCTCGGTTTATTCGTTTTCTGATGGATAAGCAGGATTTTCAAGACCACCTTTCATTACATTGTTTTCAAAAAGGTTTTTAGAAAAAGCCAGTTATTCCCGTTTTTAAGAAGGTCAGAATGAAAAATCGGTCCGGTTTAGCCCGATATAGAGGAACGTTTCCATATCGGTCGGTTCCAAACGCTTTACTCGGGTTAACTAAAGCGGGTGGGAACCGAT
The DNA here is from genome assembly GCA_019843655.1 of Lethocerus indicus. Lineage (NCBI taxonomy): Eukaryota > Metazoa > Arthropoda > Insecta > Hemiptera > Belostomatidae > Lethocerus > Lethocerus indicus. The sequence goes on from JACDQD010000006.1 coordinate 3,471,947, forward strand.
GCAGAATTATTAATCGGTCGGGCGGTGATTGAATCGATGCGTAGGCGTTACGCAAGTCTCAGAGATAGGAAACATATCTGGGCATATCGTGTGTAAGGCAAGGTCTGAGATGCGTTATTTGCGGGGTGAGTGGAGAGGGGTGGTGCGAGAGCGGATAGATAACCCGGAGGGGGTCAATCGCGAAGGAGGAGATAAGAAGGCGGCAGAGCACTAGTGGCCACCAGTGTAGTGTCCAGTACTCCACTAGAGTAGTAACAGTCCTCAAATAGGGGCCGAATTAACGCTAACAAGCCGGGTTACAATCTCCCCTACCGACAGAATAAACAGTACACAACCGGGGAGAGACCGGGAGGGAGGCGACGAGGACAACAAAAAATATCCCTCACCCCACCGAGGAGGAGGAGGAGGAGGAGTGCATCATCAGTGTAGTGCAGTGCATGTGTCAGTGTAGGTTGGCTCTGTGCCCGGCCAAGAACAGTGCCCTCTCGAATATGGCCAGGTTAGGGCAGGTTCTATTATTAGTGTTTGTGGTGGTGGCCGGCACCGCCGCCTCCGAAGAGTCCGAGCTCGCCGAAGAGAGCCTCCTCGACATTCTCAAGGACGCCGACCTCGAGGACGACTACCTCTGGGCCGTACTCACCGGCAAGAAGGACGAGCCGGCCCCCGACTCGCCACCGACCGACGCCGAAATATTCGAGGGAAATTACGACGACAACGATCTATTCAAGTTGGATTCGGAAGAATTAACGACCACGACGAAGAGACCCAGGAAAAAAGCCACTACGGTCCGAAGCGTAAACCAATTGCCGACAGAGGAGGTAACCGAAGCGAACGTCGAAACACTCGAATTAAATAACATTACGCTCCTCATAGCCAACGCGTCCACACCCTCCTCAACCAAGGAAACTGAGATTGGGAATATTACTAAAGCTACTACTGAAAGTAGTGTCACTAAACTCGAACCTAAAGAAAGTACCCGAACAACACCCACAATCATCTCCAGGACTACTACTAAACCTTCCGTAGATGAAACGCCCTCCACTGCGAAGGAAACTGAGGTTGGGGATATTACTAAAGGTACTACTGAAAGTAGTGTCACTAAACCCGAAGATAAAGAAAGTACCGGAACAACACCCACAATCATCTCCAGGACTACTACTGAACCTTCAGTCGATGAAACGCCCTACACTGCCAAGGAAACTGAGGTTGGGGATATTACTAAAGGTACTACTGAAAGTAGTGTCACTAAACCCGAAGATAAAGAAAGTACCGGAACAACACCCACAATCATCTCCAGGACTACTACTGAACCTTCAGTAGATGAAACGCCCTCCACTGCCAAGGAAACTGAGGTTGGGAATATTACTAAAGGTACTACTGAAAGTAGTGTCACTAAACCCGAAGATAAAGAAAGTACCGGAACAACACCCACAATCATCTCCAGGACTACTACTGAACCTTCAGTAGAAGAAACGCCCTCCACTGCCAAGGAAACTGAGGTTGGGAATATTACTAAAGGTACTACTGAAAGTAGTGTCACTAAACCCGAAGATAAAGAAAGTACCGGAACAACACCCACAATCATCTCCAGGACTACTACTGAACCTTCAGTAGATGAAACGCCCTCCACTGCCAAGGAAACTGAGGTTGGGAATATTACTAAAGGTACTACTGAAAGTAGTGTCACTAAACCCGAAGATAAAGAAAGTACCGGAACAACACCCACAATCATCTCCAGGACTACTACTGAACCTTCAGTAGAAGAAACGCCCTCCACTGCCAAGGAAACTGAGGTTGGGAATATTACTAAAGGTACTACTGAAAGTAGTGTCACTAAACCCGAAGATAAAGAAAGTACCGGAACAACACCCACAATCATCTCCAGGACTACTACTGAACCTTCAGTAGATGAAACGCCCTCCACTGCCAAGGAAACTGAGGTTGGGAATATTACTAAAGGTACTACTGAAAGTAGTGTCACTAAACCCGAAGATAAAGAAAGTACCGGAACAACACCCACAATCATCTCCAGGACTACTACTGAACCTTCAGTAGATGAAACGCCCTCCACTGCCAAGGAAACTGAGGTTGGGAATATTACTAAAGGTACTACTGAAAGTAGTGTCACTAAACCCGAAGATAAAGAAAGTACCGGAACAACACCCACAATCATCTCCAGGACTACTACTGAACCTTCAGTAGATGAAACGCCCTCCACTGCCAAGGAAACTGAGGTTGGGAATATTACTAAAGGTACTACTGAAAGTAGTGTCACTAAACCCGAAGATAAAGAAAGTACCGGAAGAACACCCACAATCATCTCCAGGACTACTACTGAACCTTCAGTAGAAGAAACGCCCTCCACTGCCAAGGAAACTGAGGTTGGGAATATTACTAAAGGTACTACTGAAAGTAGTGTCACTAAACTCGAACCTAAAGAAAGTACCGGAACAACGCCCACAATCATCTCCAGGACTACTACTGAACCTTCAGTAGATGAAACGCCCTCCACTGCCAAGGAAACTGAGGTTGGGAATATTACTAAAGGTACTACTGAAAGTAGTGTCACTAAACTCGAACCTAAAGAAAGTACCGGAACAACGCCCACAATCATCTCCAGGACTACTACTGAACCTTCAGTAGATGAAACGCCCTCCAATGCCAAGGAAACTGAGATTGGGGATATAACTATAAACACTACAGTTACAGACAGTGTACCAGCGTCTGGGGCAAACGTAACTAAACCCGCAGTAATTACAACTACAACAATGCCTGCAGTTACTATTAAAACGACCGTAACTAAACCAGCCATTATGACAACTACGACAATGCCAACATTCACTACTAAGGAGACCGCAACCAAACCCGCAGTAATTACAACTACAAGAAAGCCTACAGTTACTACTAAGGCGACCGTAACTAAACCCGCAGTAATTACAACTACAAGAAAGCCTACAGTTACTACTAAGGCGACCGTAACTAAACCCGCAGTAATTACAACTACAAGAAAGCCCGCAGTTACTACTTTAAGGCAGGACCGTAACTAAACCCGCAGTAATTACAACTACAACAAAGCCTACAGTTACTACTAAGGCGACCGTAACTAAACCCGCAGTAATTACAACTACAAGAAAGCCTTTAGTTACATCTAAGGCGACCGTAACTAAACCCGCAGTAATTACAACTACAAGAAAGCCTGCAGTTACTACTAAGGCGACCGTAACTAAACCCGCAGTAATTACAACTACAAGAAAGCCTGCAGTTACTACTAAGGCGACCGTAACTAAACCCGCAGTAATTACAACTACAAGAAAGCCTACAGTTACTACTAAGGCGACCGTAACTAAACCCGCAGTAATTACAACTACAAGAAAGCCTACAGTTACTACTAAGGCGACCGTAACTAAACCCGCAGTAATTACAACTACAAGAAAGCCTTTAGTTACATCTAAGGCGACCGTAACTAAACCCGCAGTAATTACAACTACAAGAAAGCCTGCAGTTACTACTAAGGCGACCGTAACTAAACCCGCAGTAATTACAACTACAAGAAAGCCTGCAGTTACTACTAAGGCGACCGTAACTAAACCCGCAGTAATTACAACTACAAGAAAGCCTACAGTTACTACTAAGGCGACCGTAACTAAACCCGCAGTAATTACAACTACAACAAAGCCTGCAGTTAGTGCTAGGGTAACGACAAGTACCCCCGACTGTTCGCGGAGCTCTTCAGTCGGAGTTTTGTGCCCTGACAGAAAATTCAGCATTCCCGATGATAAAACCGACGAAAAGGACAGCTACAAACCGGATATAGTTCGGTCGTCTTCTCCACGGACCAGTATTCTCCTGCGCAACAGAACATTCTTAATAGAGGAGGAAATATCGACTCCCGGCACGGTGGCTATGAGACCGATGATGACCGAAAAACCGACGATTCCGAAAATCGGTTCTTTCTCCCCGGATAGAATATTCGCGATTCCCAGAGTGGGCCCTGGGCTAGCCGGAGGCGTCGTCCCCAGCAGACGTCCCCATACAGGCCCCACGTATACCGACACCGGTGTCGTGTACCGGGGGCCTACCATCCCGAGGGTGGACCTCCAGCCCGACTGGTGGGTCGTACTGCCCTCGGGGATCAAGTTCCAGTTCCGTGCCCGATCGCCGCTCCTCTACTACCCCGGCGCCGGTACTCTTTTGAACGACGCCGCCTACGGGGACTCGGAAGGCGGCGAAGACGAAATAACGGGGGCCACTTTGGCCTTCGTGTTCGACTCGACCGGTTCCATGCACGACGAGCTGCAGCAGGCCAAGGAAGGCGCCAGAAGAATTACACAGACTCTCGTCAATCATCCCGACAAACCCATCCACGACTATGTTTTAGTTCCGTTCAACGATCCGTGTAAGCTTTCCACCATAATTATAATATGTTTAATCGATTTTTAGCGTTTAACAGAGTCGCCTAATCCCTTCTGGGTTGAGTTAAATTAAGAGGTAGATAGAGATTGACGTTACAGAACCACATAATGATATACATCCCCAAATTTTCCTTGCAAAATTCGAATTGAGTGCGAGTGGGTATTAAATAACTCTGGAAAAATGTAACGCTACGCTAATTTTGTCGATGTACGATGCTCACGTTTTACCTTCGGCTTTTAGGGAAATAAGCCTTCTGTTTTCGACTGTTGAAATAACGGCAGTCGCCTTCTGTAATTGCATTTAAAATTCTGTATACGCTTAAATGTTCTATTATTATAAGAATAGGATAAATAATATCGATTTATTTGTTTTCAGATATCGGGCCTGTAACGCACACGACAGATCATATAATGTTTCAGGATAGATTGGCAGGAATATCAGTTGGGGGGGGTGGCGACTGCCCTGAAATGTCAGTGGGAGGAATTTTCAAGGCTTTGGAGTTGGCCAGACCTAACTCCTACATATACGTTTTTACCGACGCCAACGCAAAAGACTACCGCCTCGGAAATGAGGTCCTCAATTTGATACAGAGAAAACATTCCCAGGTAAGAATTACTAAGTGTTGTCTTCACTGGAAATTACTGTTTGCTCCCAGCCTGGTACGGCTGGTTAAACAGGACGGTAAGATAAGAATACTACAGCAGGAGTATATAACGGCAATAGCAATCTTAAATTAGAAATATTCGTTTTGAAACGAGTGTCGTTTATTTTATTATACTTTAATTTCAGGTGGTTTTCCTTCTTACCGGCTTCTGTGACAATAAAAATTATGAAGATTACAGAATATATGAGAAAATTGCGTCGACGAGTTCGGGACAAATTTACGACCTAAGAAAGGCGGACGTTGAAGAAGTACATTGTTGTTTTTTTTTCAAATCATTTTACACATTGTAAAATAATCCCCATACTCACTACTATGCCTACTGCCTATTACTATAGGTTATAATAATAGTGAGTATTGTAAACATAGTTTTTAAGTTGAGAAAAATACAATTTTGTTGCCAATAGGTTCTGAAATTCGTGGAATTGACACTGAAAAATCGCAAGGAGAAAGTAAATCTGTTATCGATTGATTCTCCTCAAGCGAGCAAAGTTGAGAAACCTTACCCGCTGGATGTCGATGAATCTTTAAAAGAGTTTACAGTTTCTTTATCTGGATCCAATCCGAAAATAAAAGTTCTTGATCCGGCCGGTGCAGTAGCCACACCTCCTAAGTTGACTCCACTTCTTGACTTGAGAAATGTTAAAATAGTGAATGTTAAGGTGAGTGATATATCGTTACTTCTTTTTTCATTTGTTTTTCCCATTTGTATAGTCTAACGACGTGCAACGTCCCGTTATGAGCTTATATATTATTTTATTTTGCATTATAAAATTAATGAACAAATTAATTAATGAATTAAGGGATAGCTTTATCGATTAATTTGAATTTGGTATTTTCACATCATTCATTAATAAATCTTCGTATTGACTCGCAATCAATTATTAACATATTCAAAATGACATCACTTTTGCAATTCTTATATCTCCATGAGATATCTCTCTTCTTATGTATATATATATATATATATATATATATATATATATATGTATATAAGAACGGTTGGTTAGTTAGAACGGTTTCGGCTTTAGCCATTGTCAGTAGCATTCTGCCAATAATATCGTGAGGTAACTTCGAGCGGCCGTCGGCTAAGAATTTTGTACACAGCGCTGACAGAATGCAATACATAAGATTGCAAGAAGGATGATATGCTAAATCTTCTCAGGCTCCCTAAAAATTACCTTTACTTATTAATTAATCAAACTTATTATTATTTGCCATTATGGGTAAATATTCTTTAGGATCCGGAGCCGGGCCACTGGACTATAAAAATAAAAAGTGATACGGCTCACTCGGTCAGATCTACAGGACTTAGTAAAACTAATTTTGTGCATGGCTTTTCTGTCATCCCTACTAGAAATCTAGCAGAAACAGCTCACCGCCCATTAAAAAGTATTTTATTACTACTAGTGACGTTGAATCGAATTAAACTACTCCAATTCATTTACTTTGACACGTGTGAGTGTAACCCGATGTGCTTCTTTTCAGGCGCAAGTAACTCACTATTGATAAAAGCGACGGATCCAGGAGTTCTATTCAATTTGACAAATGTGAAATTGATTGGATTTGGAGGTGACGTGCTATACACTGTTCCGTTGAATCCAATTTCGAAAGCGGATGGCCTTTACACAGGTGGCCCTGTTGTCCCTCCGGCAGAATCTTTTAACATGGAGGTAAGCGGTCTAAAACATTAATCAATATGTGTTGCCTGCGTTGCACAACCTTCAGTACAAATCGTCTCGATCTCCCTAGAAGATGATGAAATAGACCGATTCAATATTTTTTAAATTATGGTTGTACGTTGTTTTAGATAAATGGTTTTGGCGCTAATGGATATCCGCTGAGAAGAATAACTCCTTCCGCCATTACGTCACAAATGCCAGGTTAATTCCGGTTTTTTAACATTGTTTTTCACGTGTATCAATTTTATGCTTAGATAAATTCGTTTCAACAAATTAAATCTTGCTGTAATAATTACAGACTTGCCAATTGTTAGCTTGAAGTCTTACATCACAGTATGGGTAGGACAATCTTACAAAATCGTTTGCAATGTGGAGTCTCTTGTACCAATTAGTGTCAAGTGGTATAAATACGGCGCTATCCAGCGTAGCCCAAAATGGTTTCAGTAAGTTGAAATCTTATGCAATTTTCAAATGTTCATGATGACACAGATTTGGCAATACTCTGTCAACGCTTTTTTATATTATTCGTAGCCATAATTTAATTTCGTTTTTTTGCACAACTTTCAGGCAAAGTGCAGAAGACGTGTTGGAGTTGATTAATGTTTCCAGCAAAGATGAAGGTATATATATTTGTCATGCTAGTAACATTGCAGGTTCTTCACAGAAGGAAATTTCAGTAACCGTCACGGGTATGTAGCTAACAACTTCATATTATTCATTATTATTGATGAACTGAACATTTAGTTTATTTATTTCTCAAAATAACTTATTAACATACCAATTGATGGTGTGTATGTATGTGTATAAATATATTATATATAATCAATTTATCCAAATTGTATAGCTATATTTTAATACATTTTGAAATAATTGTTTTTCCAGGTCCTCCCCCAAAAATTGAAATGCTTCCTGGTATTCAAGCTCAGAAAGGGGAAAGCGTTGTTATATATTGTAATGTGTCAAGCGTACTTCCATATAACATTACATGGGGGAAAGCTAACTCACCTAGAGGAAAATGTAAGTATCACAGGATCTTGAATTATCTAGTTTTATTTAAAAATTAAAATCCTTTCAATACGTATGCTATTCATTAGTCACGAAATTCGTTGCTCTCGATCAATTATTAGGTACCAGTAGCATTCTGTAAGATACATAGTGACGTAATTACACTGCTAATGAAGCATCCTGTCAACACTGTCACTATAGTTGTGTTTCCAACAGTTCAGAGACAATGCTAACAGGCTGCAGTTTTTACATGCAGCAAACATGTATAAATATGTCACCATATTAAAATAGCGGGAAACCTAATAAGTGTTGGTAGACACAATACTGCACTAGTGATGATATTCCAAACACTTATGTTACCCTCAAACTATTACCCTAAAAAAAGTTAATTTGTTATTGTAATTTTCAGTTGCACCCAATGAAATTCAACCAATAGAACATTCACGTAGTTCCATAAGAAATACAAATCTATTTTTATCAAATATAAATCCAGCAGATGAGGGTTGGTATGTGTGCACATCATTCAATAAAGGTAATAATAATTTCTTTCATAAACTTCAATTTTCATGCATGTAGGGATTGCATTATTATTCAAGTAACTATAATTACAAATAATGTAAATATGCAATAACTTTTAGCTGGAAAAACAAGAGATAAAACGTATCTTACGATAGTTGATCCTCTATCTGTTATTACCACTCCAAAGCATATTGCCTTCCAAGGAGGAAACAATTTTACAATGACATGTAAAGCTAATGGGGGCACTTCGGTACCACGCTTGGTTTGGTATAAGGATGGGAAATATCTTCGAGTAATGTATATTTTTTAATTTTTGTAACTTATTCCGATCCTATAAGTTGAATTTGTGAAATTAAATTAGTTCTTGTTTACCCCGGCAGAATTATAGCAGAAGGATAAACTTAATCGCTAGAAATAACCGTCAGCTTGATGTTTCAATATATCATGCACAAAAAGAAGACAGTGGGATGTACAAGTGCATTGCATCTAATCCAGTATCAAGCGGTAAGTGCTGTAGGACAAAATCACATATAAAAAAAGAGTTAATTACTCAAACAATGAGTAATACTTTACATGTCTGACAAACATTTATCATAAATGTTATTACGAATACATTTTCATATCTCTCTAATTTTCCTCATCTGCAAGCTAGTATAATAGCGGGACAATGTTCTGTCATTTTCCTTAAGCTAGGCCTCTTTTAGTGCGATTCTATAGTGTAAATATATTACATGATTTATGTACTTAATCAAAAAACTGTTCTGATTTTACTAGCTTCTTCCAGTTTGGAAGTAAAATACACAGAACTTCCCAAGACTGAAATTACAGAGAGAAACAAGTTTGCACAATCGGGCCAGACTATTCATATGATGTGCAAAGTGACAGCAGGAATTCCACAGCCTATTGTAGAATGGAGAAGATTAAACATCAGAGGTGGAGGAAATCAATTGCAGGTGTGGAAACACTTAAAGAGCCCAGAATGCAGAATAGTTATAAATTAGTACTAATGACTTAAATATTTATAAACATTTAAATAATATGTAAATAAATTATGAAAGAATGGTTGTTAATTTGTTTTAATTTCCTTAAGAGGAAGGAGGCATTTAAATTTTATACATGATGTACTCACTGCTTTCAAATAAATATTAGTTTTCAATTATATTGTTTTGTGGAACTATTTTGATTTTTCATTTGAATTAATGGATAATCAATAATTAAACAATTAAATTGAAAGTTTTTACTACTTTCACATTGTTGTGATTATCTCTAAACGTTTTACCATTATTTATCTTTTTGAAAATTGATTTAAAATGCACTTAACTTATTTTGAAATACTACTTCTAGTCTACTCCAGATGGGTTATTAGAAATAAAATCAGCTAGTCCATCCGATAGTGGAGAATACATGTGTGTTGCAAGAAATGAGATTGGTGTTAGTGAAAATAATGTTTCACTTCTAGTTGGCACTACTCCAGAAGCTATTCAGGTCCCAATAGGTAACACAATAAATAACATAATTATAATATTCAACTGAAATAAAAAAATAAAGGTGTAAATAATAAATTCGAACCATGAACTAATTTTCTAGTTCATGAACTAGTATTTAATGGTTATATTTTAGTGTTTAAAGTTTCCTTTTTGAATAATAAAATTTAAATATGACAAAACTATGTACAGTGTTTTGTATTTTTTTCCAACACATTTGCTGTATACAAAACAATTTAATTGTATTTATATTCAATTATTAGACACAGAAATAGAAATTGGAGACAATGGACAGCTTTATTGCATAGTTACGGGCATTCCAAAACCAGCTATTTCTTGGAAAAAAAACAGTGAAGAGATACTTAGTTCAAGAAATCAGACTTCTCTGCACATTAGAGGTAAGTGGATAAACAATTTATGAACCATAATAATTGATTACATTTCCTTAACATTATGGCTAGAGTTAGTTTATTCATTACTTTAACAACTGTGTTTAGATTTTAATTATATGTGTATACCTTAAGGAAAATAATCTGAGTTTTGTTTATGCAGTTTTAAAATTCATTTGTCCTTTTTTAGTATGTATACAATATGATAATAATATTATACTGAAAAAGATCATTTTGATCAATATATCTTAATTTTATGTCCTACTTGATTAAATTTCTTAATTTGTTATCAGATGCATCACTTGATGATGAAGGGTCCTACCAATGCATTGCTGCAAATATGTTTGGGACCAAGAAATATACAGCAGAAATAAAAATCGTTGGAATTGGTAAATATTTATTAAATTTCGTATCAATTCATTCTAACTGGCATTTAAGTCTTTAATTCATTATTTAAAGCATGTATCCATTAAAAATGAACTTAAACATTAAAAATTTTAAGCTTACATTACACTTCAGAGATATTTATGTAATGTGATCAAAATTTACAATATTTTAATTAGAAGAAAAATTAAAAGTTAAAAACAGGTAGAAACATAGCATTATTACAAACTATACAACTACAAGGATGTTGTATCTTTACATCCTTTATTGATAATATTATATTTATAATTTATAGAGCCACCAAAGTTAAATTTAAATGAGACATTGGATATGATGAAAGTTTTGCTGGGAGACAAAGTTGAATTACCATGCCCAGTGATATCTGGTAAACCACCCCCGACATTTACATGGATGAAAGATGGTTCCCGCATTGATTATAATGTTCATAAGAGTTATACAATGGTAATTATTAATAATATTGTTCAATTATTACACTAGCACTACTGCTGTGAGTGGCCATATGCCATGCAAATATGTATGAGGCCATCTTTTAACAAATAATTACTAATTACCTAATAATATTTTGGTTATTTATTTGAAGGAAAACGGTTCTCTTATCATTCCTGTGATGTCAGATCTTCATACTGGAAAATACAATTGTACTGTTGAAAATGTTGGAGGATCAGCTACAATGAGCACAGATTTAAAACTTTATGGTATGAAATTATTAACTGACAATTGGAATAGTTGGTTAAAAACTTTACTTTTTTATGTGCATTCCTCATATATGTTACAACAAATTATATATTTTCTATTAACTACATTGATTAGCAATATATGGATACATACCAGAAACTTATTGATTCCTATTTCCAATCTGATATTTACTGGGACTATAAAACCAGCGAGAGGAGACAGAAACACACGAAATCTACGGTATACAATATTCCTTTGGCCCATTTTACTGAATGTTAAATGCCATTGGTTTTCAACAAATTCGTGTAGAGTTTCTATACATTTTAAAAATTTCTAATGTACAATAAAGCTATACATCACACCAATCGATACCTGCCTTTCACATTTCTCAAATTGACTGAATCATTTCTAAAGGACTAACTTATTTACAATGCATTTGACCTTATTCTATTCCTGATAATTCAGTTCAAGCTGAAATTCAATAACATCCATTCATAACAGATCTCTGACTGATAATTTTTTTACTGCATTCATATAACACAAATGCCAATAAAATATATTACTCAGTTTACTGATAATTTATTCCGAATATCATTACGATTAATTAGTGTTTGGATGTAATTGGATAATCAAGAGGTTATTAGTACCATATATTAATTATTTACAATCAGTGGACAAGTTTCATAAGTCAGTGCAGAAAGGTTGCCTCACACCACTACCCACCCTCAACTGTCTCACTGATCAACTGACCAAATACTTCGGAAGATAGAAACAAGCTGAAACCAGGTCTAAAATAAGACCAAATCAGCAAGTGGAAATTGAAAATCGTTATGCTATTCCAAACCCTTGTAGACTACCAAAGAGGTATCTTAAAATAAATTTACGATAAATGACAGTGCAAGTTCAATTAATTTTTTTACAGATCCTCCTAAGATTGACATGACATCGGAATCCTACATCGTTAAAAAAGTGGGTGAAGATGTTGCGCTGCCTTGCACAGTAACTGGTGATCCTCCGATCACTGTCACATGGACCAAAACTGCATATCAAGGACTCCTGGCACACAGAGGGTAATACATAGTAAATGAGAGAAGCAATTGAAAATACAGGATAACGAACTAATTTTTGTATCGTTTTAATTATTTAATCACGTATTAGGTACAGAAAAGAAGGCTCAACTGAATTGTACATAGACAATATTACAATAAGTGATAAAGGAAAATACGTCTGCAAGGCTACAAATCAAGTAGGAATTGCTAGAAGACCTGTAGTATTGGGTGTAATTGGTACGATTACAACTATTACGAGTTATAAACGAAGAACATAATGTCAAAGTGTGTATAACTAATGTGCTAATTTTGCAGCCCCACCAAAAATATTGAACTGGGTAAAGGAGCTCAATGTCATTTCTGGAGAGTTAGTTGCTATTCATTGCAATGTTGATGCTAACCCCAAAGCAAACATTCATTGGTCAAGTAACAATTCTGTTTCTGATAAGCAATCTTACGGCGGTTATTTAAGGTAAAAATTTGACCTTTTCGACTTAAGTCCATGTATATACTGTCTAATTATTTCGCGTAATTTACATTATATTTTTTAGATTTTATGCCAAAACTTCAGATTCGGGAAAATATACGTGTACTGCTGAAAACGATGGAGGAACCGATCAAGGGCACGTTACATTAACTGTGTACGGTATGTTGGTTTTTATTTTTAATTAACCACAGCTAGGACTGCTGACTGTATTCATTGACAGTGCGCTTTTGACGACACTCGAAAAAACTTGAAACTTGAAAGGGGGCATAAACATAATACTTTCTCTGAAAGTAGAGCAGATGGTGGCGAATGCCTAGAAGAGGATGGCACGTCAGGACAACAAATTTAACACAGGACTGCTCTAATCATTAAGCCTCTGAACTGACCTAAATTAGAATTGACTTCTAGTCGCTCTTATAAAACTTCTGAGCACATTATCGTTTGTGAAAAATGTGGTAGAAGAGCTATATGTTTCCCTTAAACCAACTGATGTTCTAAACTGATGATTTAACTATTCTTTTCTGTGATTCCATTATTTAGAGCCACCGAAAATTGATTTCTCAAGTCCTTCGGAAATTGTCTCTGTTATCAATTCTGAAGTAATTTTACAATGTGCTGTTACTGGAAATCCTGTACCTACTGTCGTTTGGGAACATAATGGTAATCCAGTGAAGAGTGAAACAAGGTGCCGAATTGGTATAATATTATTACTATTTTAAAATGAGGTTAATGTTAATTCAATCAATAATATTTTGAAACTTTATAAATTATAAACTTTATAAAATTAGATGAACAGATGTTGCTCTAATAAAAATGATAATCATATTATCTTCAAATTGGATTTTCATTTATACGGAATATATTGAGTATATTTTTCAGAGAGGATAATTCTTTAAAGATAAGTAAAGTGACAGATGGAGATAAGGGTATTTATGAATGCATTGCAACAAACAGAGCTGGAAGTGACAGAAGGAAGATAGAACTGGCAGTAATGAGTAAATATTTGAAAATAAAATATTTAATTTAAAAATTAATGAAACATTGCTTGAAAATATAAATAATGAGTTAATTTACAGTTCCTCCACATATAACCCCGTGGAAAGAACCCATTAAGGTATTACCAAAGAAACTTATCACTGTGGAGTGTGATGTTGTTGCTTCTCCAACACCATCTGTTATCTGGCTTAAAGAGAATAAAACACTACCTGAAGAAATGGCAAATCATCAAATTTTAAGGTCAACCTTTGACTTACTACAAGTCATATTTAAATATAGTTTCATTATATTCACATCTTCTAATTACAAATGTTCATTTTAATAAAATGAAAATTAACTACAGGTTCATATCTGAAACCCATCATTCAGGAACATACACTTGTAAGGCAACAAATATGGCTGGTTCAGATTCAAAAGATCTTTATATTAAAGTATATGGTAATATTAGTTAATTATTTTATGTTGTATACATATTTAAATAGAGATAATCTTGCAGAACTTCATACAATTAATTTACCTAACACTTAATTTCAGAACCTCCAAAATTCAGGGTGGATATACCTGATAAAGTAGATGTTTTACTGGGGAATAATGTTGAAATGTTATGCGAAGCATCTGGAGACCCTGAGCCAGAGATAACTTGGTTTAGAAATGGCAGAATGTTTAATAACCAAGAAACAAAGTAAGTTTAATGAGTGTTTTACTGAATGAGAGTAAATTTTAAATTTATATTTTAAACATTTTGGCTGCCTTTTATAAGCTTCAGAATCTCATTTAATTCTAATTGGCCAATTATTTTTTAGGTATATAGATGAAGACAGTAAATCTTTGATAATAAATGGTACAGAACATGATGATGAGGGGTTATATGAATGTGTAGCAACCAACACTGCTGGATCCAATAGAAAGAAGATTCATCTTAATGTTTTGGGTATATTTTCTGAATTAGATTCAATAATTTTCATTGAAATTGTTCTACATTTTCATTGAATGTCTTATATTCATAAATTTTGTCAATGTAATACAAAAATACTAGAAATTAATTCCAGGAAAAATTCAGTTTGGCTTAATTTTTATATTTTGTTAAATATATCTTTAGTACCTCCAACATTAACTCCATGGGAAGAAGAAATATTCGTCAATCAAGGTGAAATGTTTGGACTGATTTGTGATGGTAAAGGAAAACCAAATCCAAGCTACCATTGGCAGAAGGATAAACAAACATTGCCAGCTCATCACCTGGTTCAAAATAATATTTTAAGGTGTTTATCAAATTAAACCTTTTACATTTAGGATTCATGTATATACAAGCCTTAAAAAATGAAGATTTTAATATAAACACCTATGTAAACTAGCAGTGTTTTTAATAGCTATCCAATCATAATAAACAACAGAAGTACATATTTTATGAATGTTTTCACCATTTCACAATGAACAACAAAATAGTGAGTTTATTTTTTGTACCACTATTATAAAATAATGGGTATTTAATAGTGTATTATAATTTTGATTTCAGATTTAGAGCCCAGGATTCTGATTCTGGAAACTATATGTGTACTGCTATGAACAAGGCTGGTACAACTTCTATAAATATAACTGTTATAGTTAAAGGTATTGTACTATTGGAATTTCCTAGTTATCCTAAAATAATCTTTAAAATATGTAAAAATGCAATATTAATTTATATATATATATATATATATATATATATATATATATATATATATATATTGAGTAGTGTTACATAAGAAGGATGACTGTTTGGGGGATGCACAGGATTTGAAACATCATCACTTGCAATGTTCTGTCTGCTTTTATACAATTAAGTGATAGTAGCATTCCGTCAGTAACACAGTGCAGATGGTACTCACCCATATCATGAGCACAGTAACAATATGGTGCCAGTGGTGGTACTTCTGACACATCTAGATACTCACTGATTTTCTGATGGAATTATATTGAGTGTTTTGAGAAGTTGAAACCAATTTAGTCTTGGATAGAGTCAGGGAGCGGATGGAGTAAGATCCACTGACTCCAGTCAGTGATAATATTATAATATGCATATGTTAATATAGTATATATGTTGTAATAGTACAATTACTGACAAAATTAATATTATAGTTCCAGCTTACATCCTGCACCCGAATGAAGAGAAAATATTTGTAGTGGAAGGCCAAAATGCTACAATAGAATGCAAAGCAGGAGGGGTGCCATCACCTACAATTACTTGGAATTACACTCCAATTCATGGGAAATTTGAAAAAAATAGTTCCAACATACAGTAAGAAAATACCATTATTTGTATTTGTTTGAGTGAGAAGAAGAAGTGAAATTGAGTTTCAATGTAGTTAGTATATTATGTATTTATAGGTTACTTGTTATGGTTAGTTTTTATTTATCATTGTTGTAATTGCTGTGTCATTCATATTCTGATTATATATTTTAGCTATTCCAACAATGAAGTTTATATTATAGAAGCACATAAAAATTTAAATGGAATATTCTCCTGTGAAGCTGTAAATTCAGCGGGGGTTGCACAAAAGATATTTCATCTTGTTGTACATGGTAATTAGATATGCTTTCATCAGAATTACGTTTTGTGAATAATGATGAATGATAATTTGACTAATAATGAATATGGCTGTGATTAGAATAAATATAGAATAAAACATTGTTTTATGTATAATAAAACAAATATAAACATTTTTAGTTCCACCAAAAATCCTCGACAATTTTTCCCAAAACATTACTTTGAAAGAAGGAGATGATTTTTCTGTACCATGCACAGTTGATGGTATACCTCCTCCTGCAGTCCATTGGGAGGAAGGAAAGTCAGTTTACCAACCAGGACATCACAGCAGTGAGTTAAATTTCAGTATTATTTAAAATGATGTATTTTTGATTATTTATAATAAATATTTAATTCTGTTTCTTTTTCTAGATGAAATCCTAGTTTTGCAAGATAATACATTAGTGTTGACAAATGTGGTCCTCAATACCGGTGGAATTTATTCTTGCATAGCAGCTAACATTGAAGGGACTGCATCAAGAAATTACTCCATAGATGTTCTCGGTACTTTTTTATTTTTTCAAATAATGTACAGAATAGGATTACTTTTAAATTCTGAGTTTATCAAAGTCATGACCTATCAAGTATGATTACCGAATCTTGTAAATGAAAACATAGTTTAGTTTTTAGCATTCGTCCCCAGTATATTTGGAGGAAATGTAGAAAGTTATGCATAATTGAAGCATTTTTATTTTATCACTATTTCAGTGCCACCAAAAACAATGGAATTTGGTACGATTCAGACTGAAGTTATGCAAGGTCATTCAGTACCCTTGAACTGTCCAATAGTAAATGCAGCAGGAGGAATTCAGTGGTTAAAGGTAATATATAGTCAATTAGCTAAAGGATTGTAAATATATTATTTTATATATATATATATATATATATATATATATATATATACAGTGCCGCAAACGGACAAAAGGAATCCTTCCGAGGAAGAGCTCGTACCCACAAATTCACCTAAAAATGTACTTACGTAAAGTTCGTTCAGTGCACTTGCGCCGTTAACTAGCGCCCCCCTGAGTGTGGTGCGGAAATGTATTTAACTAAAGTTCGTTAGGTTCACTTGCACCGATCAACTAGCGCCCCCCTGAGTTTGGTGCGTATATGTATTTAATTAATGTTCGTTAGGTTCACTTGCGTCGTTAACTAGCGCCCCCCTGAGTGTGGTGCGGAAATGTATTTAACTAAAGTTCGTTAGGTTCACTTGCACCGATCAACTAGCGCCCCCCTGAGTTTGGTGCGTATATGTATTTAATTAATGTTCGTTAGGTTCACTTGCGCCGTTAACTAGCGCCCCCCTGAGTGTGGTGCGGAAATGTATTTAACTAAAGTTCGTTAGGTTCACTTGCACCGATCAACTAGCGCCCTCTGAGGGTGGTACGGAAATCTACTTAACTAAAGTTCGTTGGATGCACTTTCACCGATAAACTAGCGCCGGCCTGAGTGTGGTGCGGAAATGTAGTTAACTATAGTTGCACCGATTAACTAGATTAATAAAAAAACTTTTTTTATTTTATTAAGAAAAATAAACTTTTTTTATTTTATTAAGAAAAATAAACTTTTTTTATTTTATTAAGAAAAATAAACTTTTTTCAATAAATTTTCGACAGGAACACTTTTATGATCCTAAATACACAAATACTAGATAGGTTTCCTGTCATATATTTGGAAGTCAGAATCTAATAGTTGTGACCAGTGTGAAATTATGTGTCTCACTTGTTTTTAGGATGGCATCGACCTTGATAAAGCCCACGAAGATCGAGGAGATGATGTGCATTATTACGTGACAAATGGAGGGCGTACAATGATAATTACCGAAGCATTTCCAAGCGACAATGCACGATTTACTTGCATTGCCAAAAATTTAGCTGGGAATATGAATGCAACGTTTGCAGTAGAAGTTCAGACAAGGCCGTATTTTCAACAATATTATGCGGAAACAGATTTCAAAATAAATGAAGGAAGCAATGTGACCTTGGACTGCAAAATGAATGGAAATCCCACACCTATTGTAAGGTTTTATTGCATACTTGAAATATTGATTTAGCTTATTTTTACGACTTGTAAATATTTATTTTTTCGTGAAATGGACATATCCGCGGCCGGTGTTGGGTATAATAATGTAATCTGATTTTACGGAATACATGGCCGCGGGGCCGCTCTGCAGGTGGTGAAGAGCCTGCTGCAAATCTCTATTGCAATTTTGTTTTTCTTCCTTATTACATTGAATAGCCTACCGGATCATTCTATCTTGGAACTCTTTTGCCTTCACTAACATCCTGGATTCTTCAAACCGTATTCAGTTATCTTTCTCCAAGAAGTGTTCAGTTACAGCTCATTTGTCTTTTTTCAATGCCAAAAACTCCAAAAACAGAACCAGAAGTTAGATAATAGTTCATCTAACACCTGTAGTGGAAGACTTGTTTTATTTATAGCTTAAATATTGTTTTTGTTTGTTTTTTACGAATTTTACTTTATTTATGAAAGGTCCATTGGCGACGTGTTGAAAATAATCTTCCAGTTACCCAGCATACTGTGCCAGGTGCTATTGTCCTGGGTGAAGATAAAGGACAACTTCTTATCAAGTCTGCCCAATCTCATCATCAAGGGAAATACATTTGTTCGGGAAAAAATAAGATAGGAGAAAATGATAGAATTTTTAAACTTACAGTTATAGGTAAAGTGGTAGATATTTTTCAGTGTATTTTGACTTACATTAATTTAATATATTTCACTTAACCAAGATCTTTTAACTAGAACACAATAATTTATATTATCTAATGAAATGAAAATTTGAAAACCAAGGAGAATGCAAAAATAGATGAGCGTAAATGTAATACGTCCCTATATGTAATGTTTGAAGTTATGGCTGCACTTGTAAATGCTGTTCCAGAACATCCAAGAATAGAAGGTTCTAAAGAGAATGCAGTTGAAATCGAACTTGGAGCACCAATTTTACTGAACTGTTTAGTTACAAGCAACCCTCAACCAGTGTACAAGTGGACCTTTTATTCCTCATCAGGGTATTTTATTTTATTATTTTCTTTAACGTAATGGCATTAAACTAAAATGAAGGTCACAACATTTGTTCAGAAAAATTTCTGTTATACTTCAGTAAAAATTGATGATTTATGTATGAGCATTTTGAATTATGTAGTGGGCATGTAAATAATTTTTCTTAAATGAAAGTGAACCTAATTATGCCAGGCTATAATATCTAGTTATCTGATTCCAAGATAGTTTTTAAATGGTGCGAGAATGACACTAACTTTCAATATACTTTTAATCCCAAGAGGATTAACGACACCTCACCTCCAGGTATATATAGGACAACAAATTGATTCACTATTCAGGACACTGATGATGTAACCAGTAAGTCGATGTAACGAAACGTCGGAAGGACGGTAGGACCCCGAGAGGGTCCCAGAAAGAAAGGGTAAAAATTATTCCAATTGGGGGGGGGTTACCAAACACAGGAAAAATCCGAGAGAAAAAGACCGAGGTTCTTCCCAGAAGAATTTCAATATGTGTGTTATTTTTCAATGCAGACTCCTTTTGTCTATCTCACCATCGTGAATTATTTCCCTATTTGCCAATGTTTTTCCAATATAAAATATAATTTAACGAATAATTGCACTTTATCGAAACCCTTCACTATCAAATTTGGAGTAAAGACTATGATTAAAAGTAAAATCAATTCAGTCGGGAACAAACTGTAAACATATTAATAAACAACAAATATGAGTGGACAATGAGTTTAATTTTTGCTATCATTAAATTTGAGGACTTGACTTCAGTTAATACATAGTACATTCGGAAAAAAATTATTTTTTATCCATTTTAATTATTCGAAATACATAATTTTCTAAATAAATTAATAATAAATCAGTGTAACGTTATGTTCCAATGGTATAGAATAGTAAATTATGTTCTAACTACGTTTATAATTTTTACAGAAACCTAACTGCTTTGGAGTCCAAACATAAAATTTTAATTATAAAGCAAGGTTCATTGGGTAACATCGGAATATACTCCTGCACGGGAACAAATGAGGCAGGAAACATGACTCAGTATTTTAACGTTTCTATTTTTGGTAAGTTAGTAAATTGCATATTTTTTATATATTATATAAACTAATAATTTGTATTTGAATATACTTTATTTCTAGTTTTTACTTTATGTATTAATATGTTTATGTATAGAACTTTAAACACCGGCATTTTTAGTAAAACATTACAAAAACCTTATGCCAATAAATTAATGAAATGAAGCGTGTGATTAATATTAATTTAATGTATTTTGAATATTTTTTCAGATCCTCCAAAAGTGCACAACGCCACTTACGAAGAGACTATAAATGTGTCGAATGGACAAAAGGTAGTCCTCGACTGTTTGACAGAAGGATCACCTCCACCAACTGTTAGTTGGCTGAGAAATGGTCATATTATTGACATTTCTGATATTCAATCAATGACAATAAGTAACAGTACACAAAAACATTCAATTGATATTTCCAATATAACCCAGAATGAAAGTGGTACATATAAGTGTGTCGCATCCAGTAGCTCTGGTACAGCCGAAAAGTCGTTTAATATTGTTTATGTGGGTATGTAATAATCTGTCGCCTACACATCATACTGATGGAATTTATCATATGGAAGTTACTTGTATAATCAAACAGAAAATATAAATAACATTCGGAATATATTTTTTTTATTTACTAAATTACAACCTGAAGTCAGCTCTATTAGCTTTTATAGGGATTTTGAACAACTTAACAATTATTATTCTGTATGAGATGTTTTCAAACATTTATAATCAGAGCAAATCATCTAAAACTTCTTCCAGTTAATGTAACTGTACTGTTAATTTATTTGTCAATATATTTTTGAGATATCATATTTAAAAACGTTTTGATAAATTATTGTGAATATTCTGCATAGAAAGTAAAATATTTATTTATCATCACATTATTTTGTTCCACTTGCTTGATATTTACCATTACTATAATATATTAATATAATATATTCTGTTATAATAACAGAAAAAGTTCTAATAAGTTCTAATTGCAACAGAATATTTTACCTCTGCCCGTTCAGGCTGTGAGATGAGATTCACAGTGATATTGACAAATGTGAAATATAAAACAGGATAGAGAATATATATTTTGTGCTGACAGTACTGTAAATTATTTACAGCATTTGTAACTGTGCAACAATTATTTGCATTATTCTCTTGCATAAATTATCTTTATCACTATTATAATCCAGGGATTAATTGTTCCTTGCCATAATTAACCATTTGATATGTGGAATGTTTAAATTGGAATATGTGACGTATTAATGTGGCCAACATTTCAATAATTTTAAAATGGTTTAAAGACCATTACGTCCATTAAATGGTCTCGATTTGGACATTAGAAGTGTTAGTACCTAATGTATCATTTAGGCTAATTAATTTCAACTAATTGTGTATTAGGCTAATTATATTATTAAAAATTGACTTTCAGCTGCTCCAAAAATAATTAGAGATTGGTCAACCACAAATAACAAGATTGAAGTAATTGAAGGTTTACCGTTGTTAATAAAATGCCCTGTGAATAGTGTTACACAATTTGATGTTCAGTGGATAAAAAATGGAACATCTTTAGGAAACGAATCTTTGAACCCAAACATGCTTGTACAGAAAACAAAGAAAGAGGATGAGGGGAACTACACATGTATAGCAAAAAATGTAGCTGGAGAAGTAAAAGTGAATTTTGAAGTAAATATTTTAGGTAACTTAACAAAAATGTTTTTTCCACTGAGATTATGTTTGTAGAATTTAGTAAGTTAAATCTAGAAGCTATTGTCAGTGCATTATAAAACTATTTTATAAATTTAAAAAAACCAAATAATGGTATATAAAATAAATGAAAACATGTTTTCAGTGCCTCCTATAATTCTCAACAATGCAAGTCTGCCTCAGATAGTTAATAGAGATGATAATATTTTGCTAGAATGCTCAGTAACTGGGAGTCCCAAACCAGTGATTCATTGGGTCAAAGATAAGATTCCTATATCCTTGCTGAAAAAAGATAATTTAGAATTACTAACTGTTAATCAAACTCTGGTAGGTTAAATTATTCAGTCTTATTTTTATCTATTTGAACCTTGATGAATGGTTTTAACATTTTAATATGTTATTTATTTCTGCAGAAAATTAGAACAATAAAACATCATGACTCTGGACTATATGCTTGTTATGCAAGCAACATTGCTGGAACTGCTGAAAAGGAATTTCCAGTTCATGTATTTGGTAATGTTTATAGTTGTTAATAAACCAATGAAGGAATATACATTTATTAATAGTTTTAACATTCATATAAAAAATGAATGGCAGTATGTTGTACATATTTTATGCGTTTTGCAGAGGCTCCAAAAATTAATACAGATGTAATGGCAAAATCTGGAAACAACATAACACTCAAGCTTAACAAGAGGAGTGTTATGCGATGCCCCCTAACTGGAATACCTGAACCACATTTTACTTGGCTTAAAGTTGGTACAAGATTCTACTTTTCTACAGTAAAATTTAATACTATCACCAATAATAATATAAAAGACCTTATTTCCTTATCTGATTCTTATGATTATTTTAAATCGCTAAATTATTTATTATTTTTATGTATTAGTAGGATATAGCTGTATGGATAAAATGTTTTTTTCACAATGCAGGGCAATGAAGTTTTAATCACTGATGATACATCAATAATTCAGACATCGTCTGATGGAAAAGAACTTTACATTATGTATGCATCTGAACAAGAAACTGGGACATATCAATGCATTGCTGAAAATGCTGCTGGAAAAAATAACTTCACCTTCAATGTTCAGATTATTGGTAAATATAATTTTTAGTATCATGATTCTTGCAATCTTCAGTCACTGCTTGTTGGTTTGGTCTTTTATTAGACCGATTTCAACTGCTCACCATCTTCCGTAGCTTTCTGCCGGTAGGTTGATGAGTCACTTAAACTTAAAAAGAATGTTGGCTGCCTGTGGCACATCCTGTCTGCAGTACTACTGTGGTCCACAGTAAAAACAAAGGTCACAGTAACCATGCAGACAGGATGCCCCACAGTCAACCAACTACTGAGGATGCAGAAGACTGCAAGAACCATCCTATTCCAAACACTTGCAGACTACGAAATAGGTATTCCAAATATAATTTCTAGAATTATAATCTTTTGAAAGCATACTTTTTGTGATATAGAATAACAAAAAATATTGTTAACAATTGAACAGAATATAATTAATAATTACAGTGCCATTGGAATGGGGCCAATGGAGTCAATGGGGAGAATGCAGTGCTAGTTGTGGTGGCGGCATACAAACTAGGAGCAGGCAATGTGGCGAACATTACTATAACAACTTCAAAACAGATCGAAACATAAAATTTGACAACAGCAGTTGCTATGGAGAACACTCTGAAAGTAGGATGTGTAATGAACATTTATGCCAGGTAATTAAAAATAGGCATAATTTATTTAACAATTTTTTGTTCATAATTACACTTATAAACATGTAGCCAAGAAGAGGAAGAAGTGGTACAAATTTTACAGAGTGATATTACTAGTGAAGTATACCATGAAACTCTTTAGTTTAGATCTACTAGTAATTGTCATTTATATATTGTTTCATTATATTACGCAATATGTGTAACAATGAAATGTGTAACTTATTTTATCAGTGGCAATAAATAACAGATAAATTAATTTTTCTTCTGCCTATAATAATAATGATATTAATAATAATTATTATTATGTGAATTTACACTGGCCTAGAGATCTCATCAGTCCAGACAAAGGTCAAAAAGAGCCATCAGTGAGTGGCTTCATTAATAGGAGAAGCAAGATATATAAAAACATTCCTCAATTGTACCTATAACCATAAACAATTGGGCAATAAATAAAAAAAAAAGAAAAAATACCATATTTGGTTGACTGCGGTTATCAGAACTCAAATGAATAAATTACTTTGGTCTTAGTTTAGGCCAAGCAAGAAGAATGGCTTTTAAATAACCTGGTACATTTGGTTATAATTGGTTTTAAATTAATTATTTTAAAGTTTCGACTCGAAGTCAGTGATGTAAATAATAATTTATAGGCTCTCCATCGGTTTATTATTAAATATGAATGAGTAGTAGGGCGGTATTTTTTTTATATGTGTAAGATTGGTGGAGGTTGGAGCAGTTGGTCTGAGTGGTCATCGTGCTCAATGACATGCGGCGGTGGAACCAGAAAACGACACCGCGAGTGCAACAATCCACCCCCTCAAAACGGGGGTCCTGAATGCACTGGCAAGCCAATTGAACAAGATCTATGCAATATTATCAAATGCCCGGTACATGGTGGTTGGTAAGTACTTAATTATTTTTCTAATTTAATATACCTGTTTTGTGGACTGCGAGGGGTTGGAATACTGTAGGTTCGTGATGTTTCTGTCTCCTCTCGCTGGTCTTTTGCTAGCCCGGTTTCGGCTGCTCGCCATCTTCAGTAGCGGTGTTAGTCACTGTTAGCACTTTGCATGTTTTTTGGGCATCTTCACTGCACTGTCACTTTCACATGTACTGTAGTATTTGTCAGTATGTCAGTCGTTTATATATATGTGTTCTGTTATTGTCATTGAAAAACAAAATTATAAATGAGAAAATTAATTCCCAGAGTGACGCCATATTTGCCCCTATAATCCTATTAAAGGATCACACCCGCCCAACCACCACACCATCCCCTTCCGACAATCTGACTCACACTTAGAAAACGGATTAACAAAATCCGAAGACAAACATAACCCCCCAATAACAATAACAGAACACATATATATAAACGACTGACATACTGACAAACACTACAGTACATGTGAAAGTGACAGTGCAGTGAGGATGCCCAAAAAACATGCAAAGTGCTAACAGTGACTAACACCGCTACTGAAGATGGCGAGCAGCCGAAACCGGTCTAGCAAAAGACCAAACCAGCGAGAGGAGACAGAAACATCACGAACCTACAGTAATTATTTTTCCCTAATTGGCAAAATTATCGGTCGGTTTAAATATGATGTATTTGTTCAATTATTATCTTCGACCAGGAATTATCTGTGATTTCTGATCCAAATGCTATACTGTGTTCTGGAGTTATTTGAGATTAACTTGTAGTCAATTTAGATTCAAAACTGAATGGAAACTGCCGATCTCAATGAAGGAAATCTATAATAATTCTATAAAGCATTGCATAAAATAGTTCATAGACATACAATGGTTGAATTCATTCTTCGACATTTTTTTATTGTCACTTTAATTGGGTAGGTTGTGTACGTTCTTAAGATCCCAGAGTTCACATAAGAATGTTCAATTCTTCCAAATTTTCAATAAGTTGAATACATTGTTTGAAATTTGAATTAATGAGTACAAATATAAATTTGTAAAAAACATACATAAATATGACTTGCAGGAGTGAGTGGTCTGAATGGAGTCAATGTATTGTCAGTTGTGGGAGTGGAGTAAAAATGAGAGAACGGAAATGCGATAATCCATCGCCGATGTTCGGTGGAAGTAACTGCCGTGGTGAAAGTCGTGATGTTGCATTATGCCACCTGGAAGACTGTCGATGTACGCTATTTATTTTTATCGAATTTTTATTATTGTCGGCAATAATTTTGTATAGTCCAAACAAATATTTAATTAAATAAGTTATTTATATTCTTCGATGTTTTCTTATCGGTTTACCAAGTATTTGGACAGTGGTCTGAGTGGGGTGAGTGGAGTGATTGTTCGGCAACTTGTGGCACTGGAAATAAAATAAGAGTAAGGCATTGTACGGAACCTCTTTATGATGAAACTGGCTGCCAAGGTGATAATGTCGAGGTAAAAAAGATCACCTTAAAATAAATATATCTATCTAGTATTGGCTAATTCAGTATTGATTATTTTAAGAAGTATCAGTCATATTGAAGTTGTATTTAAATTGCAACTGCAATCAACTTCATTGAACATTGCATTATTTAAATTATTACTCTCCCTACCTTCCATTATATGTATGTTTGTTGTGTTCAAAAAAATGAAATTCATAAGCCATCCATAAGACGGAGATATGCTAATGGAGAAGTGTTTTCCATGTAGGTAAAGACTTGTCGGTCTTCACTATGTGATGATCAGGTGCCTCCCTTAGTAATGCCCCTAACTCATGCAGCTCTCCGTGTCAACGGTGCCGTTAATGGAGTTCAACTTAAAGATAATAAAGTTACTGCCTATATCAGGAATGAAGGTTCTAAATCTATCGTCACTGCAAGTTTAGAAAATTCAGAATATCAAAGCGTAAGAATGAGATTAAAATAGTGCTTAAAATAGTAATTTGTAATCTGAATTCTGTTTCTTTATTAATTACTTAAATTAATCTATGGTTTGTAGGATGATCCACTTTCATATCTACCTTTTATAATACCTTCAGTCAGTTGGACCACAGCACAAGAAAAGAGTCCAGCCAGGAATGGACTCTCTTTAACAAAAGGGAAGTTTCATCAGGAATCAGAGTTCCAATTTGATAATGGTAAATAAAGTT
The DNA here is from genome assembly GCA_019843655.1 of Lethocerus indicus. Taxonomy (NCBI): domain Eukaryota; kingdom Metazoa; phylum Arthropoda; class Insecta; order Hemiptera; family Belostomatidae; genus Lethocerus; species Lethocerus indicus. Next base: position 3,498,881 of record JACDQD010000006.1, read on the forward strand.
TTACTTTCGTGCATAAAAATTGAAGATTTTCCTATTGTCCACTTTCCTATTAAGCAGAGGAAACCCAGCAAACATTGTCTAATACACATCACAAAAGGTGGGTTTGACAGTACACTAATGTCAATATATTGCAAAGTGTATGAATTTTATAGGAAATGAATTGTTGGTAAAGAGTAATGGAAAAGGAATAGAGAACAATGGGACATTTAATGTCGATATCAGTGTCATTGGTAAAATACCAACATCTGAAACAAAAGCTGTCATTATTATACAACCTTATGAAGGTAAGGTAATTGTTTCACAAGTAGACTATTTTGGTAAAAGAGTGATGACCCGTTAATTATATTATATTTTTCATTGTTTTTTTTTCAGAGGAAATAGTACAGACTGGACCAAATTCACTTTTCACTTCATCGGATACCACTATGGAAGTTGATGGAAATGTTATTCCCTTTAAATGGAGAAGCACTGTGGATTATGAAAACGATTTAGGCACTATGCTGTAAGTTATTGTAGAATGGATTTTACTAATTTTTTTTTTTTTACTAATCAATAACCTCTGTTTTAAGTGAATATATTCTACTAATGAAGATTACTGACAATTAGTAACAAATGACAGCACATAAAAACTAAAAGTAACTAACAAATAAGTACACCAAAGGTAGTATATTACAGGAATTTTTCTAATACTTTATAATTCTGATTCCTTATTATTGTTAAATGCACATCTTAATGTTATATTATGTTGCAATTAATTAAAATATTGCTAAAAATTGAGCTAGTACAGAATATTAATAAATCCTATTACTACTGAAAAGAAGTTATTTAACTAAAACATTTTACAGGTTTCCTGTGGAAAAAATCTCAACTGATAATATACATTTATCGTACAACCCGTCTAATAATGTTTTGAATTATACGGTTGCTTCAGATATTTCTAAAAAGTATGATGATATTCAGTGCCCTACAGGTTTTAAACTTATGAAAAAATATGACCATTGTAAAGGTATGTGATTAAAATTAGTAATTATACTTTTACAATAGTAAAATAAATATATATATTCGTAACGAGAAAAATGAAATTCATGATTTTATTTCTGATAGCCACAAGCAATAAAAATTCAAAAACAAAATATTATCCGATTATTGTTTTTTCTTGTAAAAACCAGTTGCCACTCATCGCTCAAAGCTGAGATTCGTTCTAAGCTGCACCCGGAATAACTCTGGAACACGAGTGACAAATTCCAACCACCAAAAAGAACTCTGTCCAGAGTCGAGAATTAGTCTTGACGCAGGTCTCAGCTTCGAGTGGTGAGTGTCAGTTCCAGTCTGATTAAACACCTGTCACGCCCATTTTCATGAATATATAAAAGGAAATGCGTGGGAAGGATGGGGGGATAACATGTCATTGAAATGCTATATGGGAAAATTAAAGCATGCTTTACTAAATAGTGTACATTTACAGATATCGATGAATGCAAATACAGAAGAAAGAATAAATGTCACCGAAATCAAATATGTGAAAATACTGTCGGATCTTATAAATGTTTATGTCGGCATGGATATAGAAAAAGTTCTGATGGAAAAAAATGCATTGGTGAGGAAAAACAAAAGTTCCAATTTAATCGTATTGTACCATATTAAATACTAGCTGTAAAGTTCAAAATTAAAATCATTTCTTCCTTTATGTCATGCATACATTATATTATTTGTTACCAATGCAGACATAAATGAATGTACGGAACGTGCTGGATTATGTTCTCACCGATGTCGTAACAACAGGGGAAGTTATAAATGTGAATGTCCCCATGGATTTGTATTATCCGATGATCGTCATAATTGTTTAACAGGTAAAATTAATAATAAACATAAATAGAACAGTTCTAGTTTGATTCTTGGGTATAACTAAAAGAAAAGAAAAAATAAGGGAAGTAACGTCCCCATATGTTAACCAGTACAAAATACATTAACTACAACTGTAGATTTCGTGTGTTTCTGTCTCCTCTCGCTGGTTTGGTCTTTTGGTAGACCCATTTCGGCTGCTTGCCATCTTCAGTAGCGGTTTAGTCAAGTTGGCACTTTGGATGTTTTTTGGGCATCCTCACTGTACTGTACTGTCGTGGTTGTCTGTTTGTTGTGCGTGTGTATATATATATATATATATATATATATATATATATATATATATATGTCTTGTTATTGTTTTTTTGGGGATAATGTAACTGCTGCAGTTGACGATGTTTCATGATGTCTTTTGTATTGATTTCCTGCAGTCTATGTCCATGTGTACCATGTGTAGAAATGTATACATACTATGTATACATTTATTATTAAATAGTTTTTACTTTTTCATGTTCGGCTTATAGATATGATGTGGAATGATGAAAATTCGGATTATTATTCAGAATATTTGGACTCCAAAAGCCCAAGCAACGAATGGTATAGTGAATCTGAGCCTGAAGTGAATGTTCATAATGTTTATTTTGAAAAGAAAATGATTAATAATGCTACTCCTAGAAAACGTATTAAAAATGAAAATTTACTCGAACAAAGGGGAGCACTAGAAATTCGAATCTGCAAACCGGGTTACAGGAATTCTACAAATGGATGTAAAGGTATTCTGTGACAAATATATTTTGGGAATTATTTGTCATAACTTTTGAAAATGTGTGAATGCAAAGGATTAATTGATATTTTATGAAACAGTAATTTATACCTTCCTTTAAAATAACTCATATATTACAGAATACATTTCAATATAAATATGTATGTTGCAGATATTAATGAATGCTTGGAGAATCCTTTGATTTGTTCACCAGAACAAATATGTTTGAATACTAATGGATACTTTAAATGTGTTGATTCTCCATGTCCTGAAGGATTCCTTTTATACGATTATCCAAGGTTTGAAAATCAATGTGTATATATATATATATATATATATATATATATATATATATATATATACAATCATTTATAATTATTCAACACTAGATTAATGTTTGTTCATTAATGACCTTTAATTTCCTAGATCTGTGTGTTAACTGTATATAACTATGCATAACTATATTACACTAATGATTTAATAATATTGAGTAATTATATTTTACATTTTTAATGTTTTAGGTCCTGTGTAAAAAAATGTAATAAAACGCAAAATGATTGCTTAGAAGGGGCAAACATTTCTGAAAGTTTTCATTATTTACCAGTCCCTCTGGATTTGACCAACCTTTCCCTTTACCAGGAATTAATTAAATTGGTAGCATTTGATGAATCTGGAAATGTGCTAAAGGGAACACAATTTGAAATATCACAAAATGAATCAGGTACACTTAATGAATAATATTCATTGTATCATTCCATATATTTTTGGAATTTTTGTTAATAAAGTGTGAAACTGTTTCTGTATCTCATTTCTATGTCAAAAAATACAAATTAGTTTTTAATGTTTTTGTTTTTAAAGGGATTCCTTTGAGGACAAGGACAGAAAATGGGTATGGAGTAGTTTACTTGATAGGAGATTTTACACTTCATAATATAGAGAAGTACGTTTACTTAATATTACAGTTTCCTCAGAATACTACAATAAGTTTAGGAAATTGCATTGTGGTATTTAACTATTACATTTTTCCAGAGTTTCTGTTGTTGGAATTACATATGCTGAGGATGAAATTACTCCGTTATATGCATCTCATTTTGTACTATTTCTGTACAACAGTGACATGATATAAAGTATTAATATAATTTAATTACAACTTTGTGCTTTATTATTGTAGTTTTTATGATTAATTTAGTTAATTTATATAACTGTTTCTCTAACATTTAGGTTTAAAATAATTTAAGCTATTTTATAAATACATCTATTTATAATTACGTATTTTTGTTTGCAAAATATACTTCAACTTCCTTAGCATTCTGTTATACTTACATAATAGATTTCATTCTTCAATCCAAGTTAAGAAGCCCTCCAGACAGAAACATAATAATATACAAAATAACTAATAATAATACTAGGAGAAAAAATATTGGTATATAAATCTTAAGCTTTGTGCCAAAATATAACTGTATACCCTATTTCAATTTTCCTAGATCAATCCATAACAACTCCTTTACCCTTATACATAAATGATATAATTCAAAGTTTCAACAGTAAACCCTACTGCCAACCTCAATACAATAATCGTTATAATCAATGTTTTTTATTATTGTAACACTTTTTATAATCATAAATATGATAAAAAATGTATTATAATATAAATTATATTATTTGCCCATGATACATATTTTATTAAGAGAGCCAATTATTTAACGAAAATTTCAATATGTAATCCAGAAGGCACAAGTAACGTTGTTTCGTTAGAGCATAACCTGCCAAATGTGAACCTCCATCAGAATCTGATTATTTTCATTTGAGCGGAAGCAATAATTATTCACAATGAGAGTGTCTATGTTGTCTAAGTGTGAAAGAAACTTTATTCTCAATGCACTGCGGGAAAAAAGTGTTAGTAGATTTTGTGTTTTTTTCCGGTAGTTCAATCAGTTTTCAAAATAACGTATGTACTTGATTTTTTTTAGAGGCTAGATGGCAGGGATTTAAATGAGTATCGGCATTTAGAGATTCAATTTGGAGCCGATTTAGGATGCTGTTTTGTATCTCTCGGTGAAACTAAGTATGTAATTAATGTTTTAATTAATTAATAATGTTTTCAATTATAAATTCAGCTAATGAAGTACTGGTAATAATAAAAAAAATGTTCATTGCTTTTGCAATCTTCTGTTACCAATTTGGTCTGTTTTGGTCATTTAATTATAGTAAAAAGTCCTAAAAATGCATAATTATCAGTGTAATTAATTCGGGAATAAAATATAAAGAAAGAAGTTAAAATTAGACAATTCTATTGTGGATATAAAAAATGAATGTGATTATTGTAAATGAAATTAAAATGTCTTCCAGTGTAAGTGTTACATAATAATAACCTATAAGTGAAGGATGTACGATTTAGATCACAATTAAACTGTAATTCTGTTGTTTGGTTTGAATTTGATTCAGTAATATATTTTTTTATATTGTTATTTTTATTGGACACATTGTCATTGACAACAAACAGTGATAAAACACATGAACCTTTTTCAGAGTTGTTGCTCAGGTAACTGTCGATATCGATGAACCCAGAGCAGTCAGACCCAACGAGGGTTTTCTTTTTATTAATTTGGAATTTGGACCGATGGCAAACCATGGCTTGGAGGTCAGCCAAAAGAACAAAATAGCCACTCATGTCAACAGGTTTCTTGAGAAATGCTTCAAGGAATCACGCTGTCTTGACCTGGAATCCTTGTGTATTATTTCAGAGGAACAGGTGCTTGTTTTATGATATTTATTGCATTACTTAGAAGTATTCACACTAGACCATCATGATATACTCACCTTTGTGACCAACCCTTCAAAGTTAAAAGAATTCAGGGATCTGTATTTCATTGAGGTCTACGCATTATTCAGATTTGGAAAGAAATGAAAGCTGTGTCTACTGTGTCAGTTGAATTAGATGCAGTTGTTCTTTAAGTTCCATTTGAGTCATTCTGGACCTACTTGATGACAATGGTGCATATTACTGCACATAGTGTATTTACAATGATAGTGTCTACAATGATCGATAGTTTGAATTAGAAATGAGTGGATCTAAATTAAGTCTTGAAACCTTGGTAGATAAGTTTGGTAATTTGTACTTTGAGTTTAAAGACTGCTCAGCAAGAAAAGGTTAGAAATCTGGCTGTTGCTCACAATTGAAGTTTGGAAATGCCAAAAAAAGGAATATTTATGGGGAAGAGGTAAAATTTGCTTGAATGTCATTAGTTACATTGTAAGAGCACTTGAACTCCTGTGTAGAAGGTTTTGTCTCGTGTTGTATTCCAATTAAATTCCATATTTGAATTATTTCAGAAGTTTGTCATTTATATTACTAGTGAGTTCCTGCATATCGGACATGAAATAATTCAGGGAGCAAGAAGTCCTAATGCGCATAGTGGACTCTTATGTTCACCTTTTAAGAATGTAACAGTTTTATCCACACACAGTTGACACGTATACTTTTAAATAGATCCAGGTTTTAAATTGTTGCATGCTTTCTACTTAGAATTCTCCATGTAAACCTTTCTAGATTTCTGAGCGTATAATAGAAATGTTATTTTTATTTCAGCTGTGATCCAGGTATCAGGCTAAGGTAGTCTTCCGGTTTGACTGAAATTTTGCTACAATTTTTCAGGTTTGGGTGGTGAGGATTTGTGTCACCGTTCTGAATAACGACGGAAATCTAATGACGTGTTGTTCAGTGGCAGCTCTGGGGGCCCTTGCACATTTCAAAACCCCTGTCGTCAGCATGGAAGAAAATGAAACTGTTGTCTATTCAATTAAAGAAAGGCATCCGATACCTCTAAGTATTCATCATTATCCAGTCGCTGTAACTTATGCCGTTTGCAATAATGGGTTAGTTAATATGTGTGTTATAACTCTGATTTGAACAAACCATTGGTTGTTTTTTGCGTGCCAATGGTGGAAATTGAACCTTGAATATCTGCAGGGCTGCTCATACAGTTCTACACTTCATAAGGACAATTCATTGTTTTTATTGAGTGATCTGAACTAAATTCTCAATTTGATTGAGTCTCAAGGCTGCAGGCATCAAAAGTTAGTTGTTTATTTTTTATCGTCTCCATCTCGAAAAGGGGTGCCTAGCCTTATGAATACCCAAGGAAGTAGGATGTATGTGTCAATAAATCTAATGGGAATGGTCAAAAGAATAGGCAATTCATTGAATTGGTATGTTTGATTCGTTGAATGCAATATATTGTACCTATTATTTATTAACTCTTGTATAGATTGAAGTTTATTTGAACAATTTATTACAGTTCTCCACATTTGGGACCGGCCTCTTAATAAGTATATTTCAGATTGAGACCTACTACAATCTACATAACCATCATCTTAGTTTTGCACTTATGCTGTGTTAACAACATGAATTATACACATATTAGAATGATGAAAAATTAAATCCAACTAACATAATCAATATAATTATCAGTTTGTATACGTATTTCAGAGAAACAATTCTGGCTGATCCGACTGAGATTGAAGAGAATGTGCAGGAAGCTGAACTAGTCTATGGTATGAACAGTTACAGAGAGATCTGCGCATTGCATTTTACAGGGAAGGCCGTCATCAATAAGACAACGGTTCTGGCTCGTGCACTTCAAGCGGCTCAGTGTGCCAAAGATATTGTTGAAAAGATAAAATATGAATTGACAAAGGATGTGGAAAAAAGGTGAACAGATTTAACAAACGATTTTGTCCTAAATTAAAAAAATTAGTAGTAATTTTTATTTAATCTCTTTCATTACTGAAACGCAATATCCTTCATTGTTAGAGGACATTTTTGTTAGTCTAGATTACTGAAGGTAAATATTTTTCACTTCCAAAGTGACACGACTAAATTATAACCTTTTTTTAGTTGCATATTTATATATATATATATAATGTGTGAACTCGACCAACAATGTGGTCAGGTCAGTTATCCATAGTGCACCATCCAGACAGATGAAGGCACCATGAAAAGGGCCCTATCCTATGTTCTGGAATTCTACCCTGGCTCACTACCATCTCAGCTACTCATTATCATCTCCCAAATTCAAAAATTCATTAAAACAGCCCCTTAGAGTACATGTATACATATTGTATGCATACTTCTAATTATTTCTCTAGTACACTTCTCATGGAATGTCAAGCATAAAACCTCCATAAAAGTACTTAACTGATTGATTATTTCCATTTATAAACAGAGTATATACATTTTTTATTGAACAAAACAAGGCTCAATTAATTTAGGAAAGTACTATTAAGAATTTGTTAGAAGGATGTTTCTACAGGTCTTGTTAATTATATTATAAGTAGTATAACTTCTATTGATGAAACTTATTTAAATTAATTACTTTATTTATTAATCCATTTTGATTTTGTATTTTTTAAACAGAAAATTAGAAAATAGTGAAGGTGAAGGCTTGGTGGCCTGTATAAATTCCAGTCGTATCCTAGCAGCATCTCAGGACAGAAGCTCATTGCGTTTAATGGTGGGCGGTAAAAGCATAATGGAGCAAAATAATGCAGGTAGTGTTTCAGTGATTTACATATCTCTCTTAAAACACATTTTTGTTTATAGTCAATGCCTACAGTGAGAGACTAACTGAAGGCATTTTGCCTTCATTTGATTATTTTTAATTCACTATTCTAAAGTTCTAAAGAATTTTATTTTGGCTGAGTTATATAAATATCCATAACTGTATAAACTAGTTATAGCAATTAGTATAAAATATTTTCATTATAAATGATTCTGTGTGTTTCATAACCATCACACACAATCATTTGTTTAATTTCTGTATTTACAATATAAGTATGGTAAGAATATATTGAAAAAACTGTATATTATTTATCTTATAAGCACTATAAAACTGAAACAAAAAAACTGTTGTAATAGAAGAAAATGTAGTTTGTTTAATCATATGCTAGACCAATTTTGACATCTTACCATTGTCATTAGCATTCCATCACTAATGTAATGAGGTACTAATACCTCAGTAATCTAATGAGGTACTAATATCTCAATAATGTAATGAGGCACTAATATCCCAATAATGCAATGTGGTACATGTACCTTCTGCCAATGAAGAATCCACTAGTGTAAGGTGGTGTTTTTGCTTGCTGAGATTTATGACACAAATCTATATGATTTTCATATTTTGTTGTTCTTTTATCATTGTTTGGGGCTCCAGATAGGAACTTCCTATGGTTTTCATTTACTTATACGGTACATTCCTTTTCCTAATGCACTTATTAAATATATAAAAAAACAATCATTGATACCATTATTTTCTTACATTTCTTAATAAAAACTTAGGATTATAATAAAAATAGGATTCTTAATAAAAACTTAAGGATTATAAGAATATCTAAATTGTCATTAAGTAAAACACATTGAAGGGACAGTTGACAGATTCCAAGACCTTCTTTAATACAGATTTTGGTTTGTTTTTCACTTTAGTATCTTCTGAATCAGAAGATGAATCTCAGAATCGAGCTGAACTTCTACAGTCTTTGGACAACAGCTCAGCATCAGTCATGAAAGTAGCTGAATTGACATCATTTGTAAGGATTTTTTTGTTAATACTTAACATAATATAATTTCTTTTTTGATATAGTCTTTATTATCGGGTAAATATTTATGGGTGGTATTAATATGTATTATTAAAAAAATTGAAGAGTACACCTTGGGAGCCAACTGGAGGAAAGAGTACTTGGGTCATTGAAGATGAGGAGGAATCAGATGGAAACAGTTCTGACGGTGTTGAAATCACTGGCACTATCACTGATGCCGACAGAATAGTAGATAATATAGGTATAAAGCAATTAGTCTTCCTTATTCTTCTTTATTAATGAGCTATGAGCTCATTTACATAAATTTTGTAGGCTTATCTGATTTTTAGCTTTAGCTTTTTTCATGTGTTTTCTCGTATTCTTCTTAGAATTATGCCCCATAAATGAATATTTTATTTATCATAATAACCAAACATGCACAAAATGGATAATTAGCAAGACAAGAATAAATTAATACAAGATGAATGAATTTATTAAGGTGTCAGTTTGGTGTAGTTGTGTGTCATAGGTTTGTCAAATCTATGTAAAAAATAAGTGTAATATTAGTTATATTTTATATAGCAACCAGACCTGGGTGCATAAACTGGAAATCAGCTAAAGTTTTCTTGTAAAATAATTCATTTACTTACAGCTTTTAATTTGTTTTGCAAAGAATTGTTTTTAATGGATTAAACTTGTGAATTTTTATAGTTTTGAGTGGAGACAGTGAAGAAGAAGAAATATTGACGCTGAAAGGTTGTGACATTTAAAGAGGTTAAAATACAACCAATGTTGTGCATTGGAAATTGTCCAGCCTTCAATGTTTGGATTTCAACTTCCAAAAGAAGTATTGTGGTACACTTCTTAATTTCGAAGGGTTTCAGGCTTCCCTGATATGGAGAAGAACTTAATATTTTTTGACAATAAAATGTACAACACAATAAAAAGCATTAATTGTAAATATATGTGGAGAAAATAAGACAAATATAACAATACAGTTTTTTTTATAATTGGTCCATTTTTCTTAGATAATTATCTTCAGTTTAAATTCCGTTTCTCTTCTCCTTTCTTTCAGCTTTCTCATTTCAGTGAATTGAGGTTGTGTAAATGCCATTTAAACTTAGGCTGATCATTTACACTGTTACCAACGAGGTGGTACTGTTTGGTACCATTCTGTCAGTGGTTTCCCGCCTCCTTTCAGGATAAACCACTGCAGATTGTATGGAGTTTCTCTGTATTACTAATTATAATCGTTCGTATATATTTCACCACGACATCCATCAATTAGCAATTTTATCATTGGGCTGAACGTATATAAAGTTAGAATGGATCCCTCATATTTCAACACTTCACTGATCCCCTAACGAATATCCTAAATTGTGAGGAAAATAATATGGTAGAATCGTCGACTCCCGGAGGTGAGATAATGTAGCAAAAATATACAAATTTTTATCTTCAAGGAGAAACAGAAAACCCGGACGCGATAACTTTTATCGGTTCACTGAAAGCAAGAATTCCTCCAACCATATCGGTCCTTTGGTGACCCTGGCCTGTGGGGATTTTTCCTTAATCCTTCAAGAGGAAATAACCTTGAGATGCATTACGAGATTAATTAAATCATATTCTAATAGTGTATATTTATACATATACTCATGCTAAAATTAGTGCTCTACTCTCGTTTTATGAATTTTCGTTCAGATGCAAATTTGGTTGATTAAATGTAATACTAATTAAGAAAACTGAATAAAATTAAGAACGCTTTTTTCGATCTACTTTCAGTTCTATTTTGTTTTGTGCGCCTCTTTGAAGTTTTCATATATGAACTAAAATGAAATAAGAAATAACGCACATGAAAATAATATTAACAATAATATAATACAACAGTTGTGGAATACTCTCTGTGTGCCCGTAATAAAATGTACCTATTAATTTTATTCCGCACTTGGTTGCGACATTTATGAGCTGACAACATACCCGTCGTCATTTTTTAATTGTATTATTTTTCTGACAACCCAGACTTGCCATAATAAGAGAATCTAAGGAGCGCACCGCTGCTAGTGTGTATTACACAGTCCTGCTAGTAAACATTTAAAATTAAACATGTCAATTCTGCTGACGATTCACAGATTATAGTTTAAATTCGTTCATCCCACTTGTTGCATAACATTTTTTCTGAACAATAAGTATATAAGGCTCAAGTTTAATATGTGTCATAATTTATGTAGTAGGTTTGTGTTTGTGAGCTATCGGTCAAATATATATTTGATCACTTTAGTTAAGTACATTTCACAGTTAAACACAATTTAGTTACCATTTTATTTTTATCTTACAATATTAATTTTTTATTTGTCGAAAATATTTGTACGAAAGATTTGCTTTCTCTTTAAATACAAATTATTGGATATAAATTAACCAGCGCCCCCCTGAGTGTGGTGCGGATATGTATTTCACTAAGGTTCGTTGGTTACACATGTACCGGTAAACTAGCGCCCCCTGAGTGTGGTGCGGATATGTATTTAACTAAAGTTCGTTGGGTACACTTGTATCGATAAACTAGCGCCCCCCTGAGTGTGGTGCGAAAATGTATATAACTAAAGTTCGTTGGGTACACTTGTACCGATAAACTAGGCCCCCCCTGAGTGTGGTGCGGAAATGTATATAACTAAAGTTCGTTGGGTATACTTGTACCGATAAACTAGCGCCCCCCTGAGTGTGGTGCGAAAATGTATATAACTAAAGTTCGTTGGGTATACTTGTACCGATAAACTAGCGCCCCCCTGAGTGTGGTGCGGATATGTATTTAACTAAGGTTCGTTGGGTACACTTGTACGGTGAAACTAGCACCCCTAGTGTGGTGCGGATATGTATTTAACTAAGGTTCGTTGGGTATACTTGTACCGGTAAACTAGCGCCCCCTGAGTGTGGTACGGATATGTATTTAACTAAAGTTCGTTGGGTATACTTGTACCGATAAACTAGGCCCCCCCTGAGTGTGGTGCGGAAATGTATATAACTAAAGTTCGTTGGGTACACTTGTATCGATAAACTAGCGCCCCCCTGAGTGTGGTGCGGAAATGTATATAACTAAAGTTCGTTGGGTACACTTGTATCGATAAACTAGCGCCCCCCTGAGTGTGGTGCGAAAATGTATATAACTAAAGTTCGTTGGGTACACTTGTACCGATAAACTAGGCCCCCCCTGAGTGTGGTGCGGAAATGTATATAACTAAAGTTCGTTGGGTACACTTGTATCGATAAACTAGCGCCCCCCTGAGTGTGGTGCGAAAATGTATATAACTAAAGTTCGTTGGGTACACTTGTACCGATAAACTAGGCCCCCCCTGAGTGTGGTGCGGATATGTATTTAGCTAAAGTTCGTTGGGTATACTTGTACCGATAAACTAGCGCCCCCCTGAGTGTGGTGCGAAAATGTATATAACTAAAGTTCGTTGGGTACACTTGTACCGGTAAACTAGCGCCCCCTGAGTGTGGTGCGGATATGTATTTAGCTAAAGTTCGTTGGGTATACTTGTACCGATAAACTAGCGCCCCCCTGAGTGTGGTGCGGAAATGTATATAACTAAAGTTCGTTGGGTATACTTGTACCGATAAACTAGCGCCCCCCTGAGTGTGGTGCGGATATGTATTTAACTAAGGTTCGTTGGGTACACTTGTACCGGTAAACTAGCGCCCCCTGAGTGTGGTGCGGATATGTATTTAACTAAAGTTCGTTGGGTACACTTGTACCGATAAACTAGGCCCCCCCTGAGTGTTGTGCGGAAATGTATATAACTAAAGTTCGTTGGGTATACTTGTACCGATAAACTTTTTTCAATAAATTTTGGATCAACAGGAAAAATTTATGATCGTAAATACACAATACCAGGTAGGTTTCCTGTCATACATTTGGACATGCAGTCGTGATGACTGTAGCAGGTGAGTGCAATAGGAACATGAAAGTAGGATCACCCGGGAATTACATTTATTATATTTGCCAATAATAGGTGGTAAGGGCGTTGATTAGCGGAATTATAAGCGTTTCTCCAAACATGGTCTGTTTCGTTCCTCAGTTCCCGTTTGTTCCTGAATGACATAAAAGGACGGAGGACCTCAATAGAAAATGGGATTGGAGATGACGCGAATCTCAGATGCGGGTTATGTTCAGGAAAACGTGTAAATGCAATGCAAACTAATGTGCAAGATTAGCTATTTCGGTGGGGAGGAGTCAAATACGATAACCCGAGTGATAAGGAGTAGGAGGGGGCATCGCGGTAGCAGTGGTAGGCAGTCCAGTCGTCGACTGGAATCTCGTGTACGAGGAGTGAAAACTGTGAGTGTCCGGCAAGCGGCGGGAGGAGAATAAGAAACAATTCTGAGCATAATTCCGACCGATAGTGGCCTGTGGATTAGGCGGTCGGTGGCCGACGGAGTAACCTGCCGGGTCTCAACAATGGGGAGGCTAGGGCCGGCTTTATTATTGTTAGGGTTGGTTGCGCTCGGTGGGGCGCTCAATGTAGAGGAAGACGAAATAGAGGGAACTACATTGGCGTTTGTGTTCGACTCGACGGGCTCCATGAGCTCCGAGCTCCGCCAGGCAAAGGAAGGCGCCGAGAGAATTACGAAAACACTCATAAATCATCCCGACAAACCGATTCACGACTATATCCTAGTTCCGTTCAACGATCCCTGTAAGCTTTTTACCGTAATTATAACAATATGTTTTCATTCTTTCTTTAAATTTGCTCCACCTTCTAATTTGTGTTATCATATCGTTTCTTTAGTGATGGCTTACAAAACTCCCAAAATATTAGCCCTACTGTTTGGTCGCGGATAATAGCCGACCCCGTTCTGGGTGCACGCTGCAAATTTGTATATAAATTTATTTTTTCTATTATTAACTATCGAGATGAAAATAAGATAAAAATATTGGTTAATTTTTTAGTAATCGAGACTGTAACGCATACGACAGATGATAAATTATTTCTAAACAGCTTGGCAAAAATAAATGTTGAGGGGGGTGGCGACTGCCCTGAAATGGCGATCACAGGGATTATAAAAGCTTTAGAGTTGGCAAGGCCTCGCGCCTACATATACGTTTTTACCGACGCCAGCGCAAAAGATTACCGCCTCGAAGACAAAGCCCTTAATTTGATACAGAGAAAAAAGTCCCAGGTAAGAATTAACAAACTATGCTTGCTACGCGTGTACGTACAATGATTAATTATATATAAAATGATTATGATGGAAACAACTACATTTAATGAGGGTGAATAAGATGGACATGGACATTCGGTATGAGCCATCCGCCTGGGCTCATCATCGGACTGGCAAGACTGTAACAATGTGAAGGAACGTGATTGTTGCCCAGAGAAAACTTTCTACTTGTCGCGCTCCACCGGTATACGATACAGAACAGTGACAAAACTACACCGCACTGCGGACGGTGACCGGACGCATGGCTATATATCTGAAATTGGGAAGGAGAGCCCTAGGGATGTCTATAAAAGCAATTCTAGGCCAAATCAAAACATATTAAGCGTCATAGCGACGGCAACAGACCCACCCACCACGGGAGATGGATCCTCAGGTCCTCCTTATGGAAGGCCATAAAAAGACCTGAATAGGAAATGGCCCCCATCAATTGTAAATGGCGGCGCCTATCGGAGAAGTAATTCCTCCCGGAATTCCTCTTCCCGCATGTGTACTCCCAGTGGTCGCGTCAAATGAATGGTAGCTCCAGTAGTATATAGTAGTGAGTACAGTGAAAATATCAGGGATCCTAGTGGCAATAGAGTGGATTATAGTAATATTACCGATATATAAGGCGTTATAGACGTTTCTACAAGGATGGATGAAAGCCTCAAGATAAGACGTATAGAGACTGGACGCCAGTGGGGTTTTTGGGGTAACGACGGGGCAGGGCGATGCCGGGGGATTTGGGTGGTCTTGGAGTTAGTCTCTGTGTGTCGTCGTTATTTTGTCAATTATTTCGGCCAGTTTTGGTGCCTGGGCTAAGTCGTGTACGTGTTCTGTTCGTATTGTTGGGGGTAGGTATGTCGAGGGCAATTCGGAGTCATTTCTTCTGTGTGATTTGTAGTTTTTTCATGTCTGTGTTGACTGTATTACGCCAAACAGGACACGCGTAAAGTAGGGAGGGCCTGATTATTGTTTTGTATACGGTCAGTTTCGACCTCTCATTGAGCACCTTTGACTTGAGAAGACAGTAGAGTCTTCCTAGTTTGCTTTTGGCCCGCTGGTTTACAGCCTGTATATGAGTTGACCACACCGACTTTTCGTCTATGCGCAGTCCGAGGTAGTTGACCGATTTATTTAGGGGCACGTCTGTGTTCCGGATTCGGAGTACTATCGGATTGTTTTCCGTTGTCCGCGGGTTCGTTAAAAG
Source organism: Lethocerus indicus (assembly GCA_019843655.1). Classification (NCBI taxonomy): domain Eukaryota; kingdom Metazoa; phylum Arthropoda; class Insecta; order Hemiptera; family Belostomatidae; genus Lethocerus; species Lethocerus indicus. The sequence continues at coordinate 3,514,462 of JACDQD010000006.1, forward strand.
AATCTGTCTAGCAGTTTCTTCGGCGATAAGCTCGAGGAGTAGAGGGCCAGATTATCGCCCAATGCCGCTAATTTGACTCCCTTCGGGATATCCGAGAGGTCAGCGGTGTATAAGTTGAATAGGGTGGGGGAGAGAACGGATCCTTGGGGGACGCCTGCCGGGATAGTGGCGGGGTCGGAGATCGAGTCGTTGATTTTGACTCTGATCTTCCTGTCTGTGAGGAAGGAGCGCAGGAGAACGGACATTCCAGTGGACACTCCCGCTCGTGCATTTTATAGAGGAGTCCGTCAGGCGGTACCGAATCAAACGCTTTCTGAAGCGTTTCTGGGCGTGATTACCACCCAGGAGGGAGGTAACTAACCTGGAGCCGACAACCCCCACCCCACCCCCACCCGTCTCCGGAGACAGTCGACCGCTGGAAATAAACCCTCCTGAGAATTGTCCCAGTGGTTCCGAGTGCTTCTTTAATAACGTCACAGTTTCAAAAAGAGGTCACTTCTGGCCTCATCGTAGGGCGGAGACAATAAAGATACTGACAGCCGAAACCGGTCTAACTTTGGACCGAATAGTTGAGTGAAGACAGAGATCCTAAGAATGAAAAAATTAATGATGGAATAAAGGTAGACGTGCGGAAAGATAAATGTGCAAACCATCGAGTCCCTTCTAGCAAATATCCTAAATTATATATAACATTAGTTCAAAAACAAGTGTTTATTTTATTACGATTTAATTTCAGGTGGTTTTCCTTCTTACTGGTATTTGTGGAGATAAATCTCAGGACGATTACAGAGTATACACAAAGATTGCAAGCTCAAGTTCGGGACAGATTTATGATCTAACAAAGGATAACATTGATGAAGTACATTGTTTAAAGTTCTTTTACACACTCACACAATTCACAATTATACCCAGAATTCATTGCCCATAACTCTTTCTTACTCTTAATCCGTACTTAAAATAGGGCAACAAGTCCTATAATATTGTTTATTTATAATAAATTTTTATGTTGAAAAAAAAATACAGGACTGTTGTCCAATAGGTTCTGAAATACGTGGAAATGAGTATCCGAAAGCGGGAAAAGGACATAGTACTGATATCGGTTGATTCTCCTAAACCGAGCAAAAACGGAACAGCTCACCCTATGCCGGTTGATGAAGATATAGAAGAAGTTACAATTTCGGTATCGGGAGAAAACCCGAATATAACTGTGCGGGATCCAACCGGAACTGTAGGCCAATCTCCTGCGGTGACTAAAGTTCTCGAATTGCCCAATGCAGAAGTAGTGGTTGTTAAGGTAAAGGATATACAGTATGTTATTTTTAGTTTTTGTATATGGATAGATGATTTTCACATTCCTCATTGCATTCATGAAACGTTCGTATTGACTCACTGTCAATTATCATCGCATTCAAAAGGTGTGAGGTACCATGTACATATTGCTAAAGGGATCCAAAACAGAATTCTCTCGCAAGAATTATGATATTCCATCCCTTAACAGGCCTACTAACAAATATTATTCATTGCCATTGTATTTTGGCAATACAACATTCTTTCTCTATTCAGAATACCGAACCGGGGAATTGGACTAGAAATGTAAAAAGTACTTCCGGTTATTCAGTCAGAACTACAGCAATTAGTGATATCAACTTTGATTACCGCTTTTCTGTTATCACTACTACAAATCTAGCTATTTTAGGATCCGGCTCCGGGCTATTGGACTGTAACTGTAACAGCTGGTTCGCCTTATACGATCAGATCTACAGGAGTTAGTGACACTAATTTTCAGCATGGCTTTTCTGTCATCCCTACTAGAAATCTAGCAGAAACCGCTCACCGCCCACTGAAAAGTATTTTATTACTACAAATGACGCTGAATTGAATTAAACTACTCCAACATTCATTTACTTTGTTTTGTGATGCGACTAAGTGTAACGTGATGCGCTTATTTTCAGGCGCAAGTAACTCACTATTGATAAAAGCGACCAAACCAGAAGTTCTATTCAATTTGACAAATGTGAAATTGATTGGATTTGGAGGTGACGTGCTATACACTGTTCCGTTGAATCCAATTTCGAAAGCGGATGGCCTTTACACAGGTGGCCCTGTTGTCCCTCCGGCAGAATCTTTTAACATGGAGGTAAGCGGTCTAAAACATTAATCAATATGTGTTGCCTGCGTTGCACAACCTTCAGTACAAATCGTCTCGATCTCCCTAGAAGATGATGAAATAGACCGATTCAATATTTTTTAAATTATGGTTGTACGTTGTTTTAGATAAATGGTTTTGGCGCTAATGGATATCCGCTGAGAAGAATAACTTCTTCCGCCATTACGTCACAAATGCCAGGTTAATTCCGGTTTTTTAACATTGTTTTTCACGTGTATCAATTTTATGCTTAGATAAATTCGTTTCAACAAATTAAATCTTGCTGTAATAATTACAGACGTGCCAATTGTTAGCTTGAAGTCTAACATCACAGTATTGGCAGGACAATCTTATAAAATCGTTTGCAATGTGGAGTCTCTTGTACCAATTACTGTCAAGTGGTATAAAAACGGCACTATCCAGAGTAGCCCAAAAGTGTATCAGTAAGTTGAAATCTTATGCAATTTTCAAATGTTCATGATGACACAGATTTGTCAATACTCTGTCAACGCTTTTTTATATTATTCGTAGCCATAATTTAATTTCGTTTTTTTGCACAACTTTCAGGCAAAGTGCAGAAGACGTGTTGGTGTTGATTAATGTTTCCAGCGAAGATGAAGATATATATATTTGTCATACTAGTAACATTGCAGGTTCTTCACAGAAGGAAATTTCAGTAACCGTCATGGGTATGTAGCTAACAACTTCATATTATTCATTATTATTGATGAACTGAACATTTAGTTTATTTATTTCTCAAAATAACTTATTAACATACCAATTGATGGTGTGTATGTATGTGTACATTTGCATTGCTGCAAATATGTTTGGGACCAAGAAATATACAGCAGAAATAAAAATCGTTGGAATTAGTAAATATTTATTAAATTTCGTATCAATTCATTCTAACTGGCATTTAAGTCTTTAGTTCATTACTTAAAGCATGTATCCATTAAAAATAAACTTAAACATTAAAAATTTTAAGCTTACATTACACTTCAGAGATATTTATGTAATGTCATCAAAATTTACAATATTTTAATTAGAAGAAAAATTAAAAGTTAAAACCGCGTAGAAACGTAGCATTATTACAAACTATACAACTGTTTACATCCTTTGTTGATAATATTATATTTATAATTTATAGAGCCACCAAAGTTAAATTTAAATGAGACATTGGATATGATGAAAGTTTTGCTGGGAGACAAAGTTGAATTACCATGCCCAGTGATATCCGGTAAACCACCCCCGACATTTACATGGATGAAAGATGGTTCCCGCATTGATTATAATGTTCATAAGAGTTATACAATGGTAATTATTAATAATATTGTTCAATTATTACACTAGCACTACTGCTGTGAGTGGCCATATGCCATGCAAATATGTATGAGGCCATCTTTTAACAAATAATTAATAATTGCCTAATAATATTTTGGTTATTTATTTGAAGGAAAACGGTTCTCTTATCATTCCTGTGATGTCAGATCTGCATATTGGAAAGTATCATTGTACTGTTAAAAATGTTGTAGGATCAGCTACAATGAGCACAAATTTAAAACTCTATGGTATGGAATCTATACTACGAATTTGGCCTTCTTTTATGCATTGCTTAAATATGTTACACAAAATGACTCGATTCTATTACAAACACCATGCTTTAAATGTTTCCTACTATGATTAGACAAAAAATAACTTAATTAATTAGTGTTCGAATGTATTAGGTTGGTGGGAAAATCTTTGCGTTTCAACGTATTTTGATTTCAACGAAATTTATGACTAATTTCCAAGTAATTGTCAATATTTTCATGAACCATTGTTGTCTACCACTTACATTTAGACAGAAAATTTAAAACGCACTATCAGTGTCAATATAACCTTATTGAGCGCAAACATGGAGTATATATATTAGTGTTTTTTTGGTTAATAATGTTATACGAATTTAAAAAGGGAATGTTAATGCAGCAACTTACAGGAACTGGGATTAATGTGATGTGTTGTGTGTGTCTGATGTTGTTTCCATCCGCACGTGTCAAAATTGGTTTGGTCCTAAAATTCCATTCGGGTGATTTTGAGGTAAAAGACTAAACCCGTTCTGGCACAACTCGGCTATTGATTGTGACATTTTAAAGACAATGATTGATGAAAATACACGACAAACAATACGAGAGAGAATTAGAAGAAATTTTAATTGGAAGAAAAATTAAAAGTTAAAACCACGTAGAAACATAGCATTAAACCACCCCCGACATTTACATGGACTAATAGTAGTTAACGAACTTAACGTTAACCATACAACAGTGCTTGATCATTTAAATGATCAGGTAAATATTTGAGTTATTATTTTTAATAAGAAAACATCAAGACTTTCCCACCAACCTAATAGTTGGATAACCAACAGATGTTTAAGTTTATAATCCTTATAAAGTTACAAAAATTTAGTATAAATGACAGTGTAAGCCCAATAAATGTTTTTCTACAGATCCTCCTATAATTGACAAAACATCGGAATCATACATTGTTAAAAGAGTAGGCGAACATCTTGCATTGCCTTGTAAAGTAACTGGTGACCCTCCTATCACTGTTACATGGACCAAAACTGCATATAAAATACTCCATAAGCACAGAGGGTAATAAATGAGATAAGGTTTAAAAAGAGTTTTAAAAAGTGGATAATGAACCATTTGATTATAATTTTATTTTTTTAATCGCATATTAGGTACAGAAAAGAAGGATCGCCCGAATTGTACATAGACAATATTAGAATAAGTGATAAAGGAAGATATGTCTGCATAGCTACAAATCCGGCAGGAATGGCTAGAAGACCTGTAGTATTGGGTGTAATTGGTATGACAATAATTAATTATTATTAAAAAAAATTAGTTAGGTAGCAAACGAAAGCAGCATGTAATGTGCTGTGATGCCAAAGTGTGACTAACTAACTAAGTGCGTTACTTTTGCAGCCCCACCAAAAATAACAAAATGGGTTAAGGAACTCAATGTCATTTCTGGAGAGTTAGTTGAGATGCGGTGCAATGTTCAGGCTGACCCCAGAGCATACGTTCAGTGGTCAAGTACCAATTCTATTTCTAATAAGCAATCTTATGGAGGTTATTTAAGGTAAACATTTGACCTTCTCGACGTAAGTCCATCATTATAATTTCTAATTATTTCGTGTAATTTACATTATATTTTTTAGATTTTATGCCAAACCTTCAGATTCAGGAAAATATACGTGTACTGCTGAAAATGATGGAGGGACTGATAAAGCACAACTTACCCTAACTGTGCATGGTATGATTTAATGATGACGGCGTTTAAAATGATGAATATTCAGGAGCTTACGATAAATACATATCCCTCATATTTCATTCATTACAAGCCCAATTCTCCGCCCCTGATATTTGCTTGTCGCTGACTTTTCAACAACGTGATCGACATTCATTAGAATTACAATTCTGGTAGCGCAACAATATTGTTATTACGCTAGCACCTTAGTGCTAATGCACTAGTATTATTACAGAATCACAATATCAAATGGTTGGTGACAAATGGCGTTTTATTGAATTTCAACAGTGCACAATGCTCCAACTATTAAGCTGTACCTAAATTCTGGTTCCTTCCTTGTTAGCTGATAAAAGTTTCTTTAAATTACAAACACGAGTTGAGTGACAGTAGATCTTATATAACGCCAAAACACTCATTATTATTCAGTTCACTAATTTCTGTACCCGACTACTTCCCCGTATAAATAAATAAATATATATGTGTGTATATATATGTGTGTGTGTGTGTGTGTGTGTGTGTGTATATATATATATATATATATATATATATATATATATATATATATATAAAAGGCTGCCGACCCCAAAAAACGGAGCCAGACACCCCTTACAGATAATTGGTCAAGGTTAAGAAGCAATTCAAATCAGACGTCACCGGTAGTCAAACTGATCACTCTTATGATGTGTTTATTATTTGAGACAACAGTCTGGTTATTAGCCGTTTGTAACAGGGACTCCTCTGGTCGCGGCCAATCTCTTGGGGGAGTTGTCTCCGCCCTAGGGAGGCGGAGCCCTAGGAAGGAGGCTTAGGCCCCAATTCATTCCCATCAGGGAACCTGACCCTCTCAGTGGCGTCTCGAGAAAGACAATCCGCCACCACGTTCTCCGAACCTTTTCCATGGCGGATGACCAAGTCGGAGTCTGCCAATGTTATATTATGCATATGTTAATATAGCACAGACGCTTAGTGCAAGTATTCGCATAATTAATTTTGCAGTGCCAGCATATATTCTTGATCCATATGAAGAGGACATATTTGTATTGGAAGGTCGAAATACAGCAATAGAATGTAAAGCATATGGGGAGCCACCCCCTATAATTACATGGCACTACTCTCCAGTTCCTGGAATGTCTCAAAATAGTTCCAACATAGAGTAAGGAAACACTAATAATTGCTATTGTTTGAGTTAGAAGGAAGAAAAAGAATTTAGTTTCCATCTATACACACAAGAATTATAGAATTAAAAATTATTTTATTATTCAGCTGTATCTTGGTATGTTTAGTTTTTATTTAACACTGTTACAACTATTGTGTCATTCATAGTCTGATATTATTGGTTCCTCTAGCTATGCCAACAACAAAGTTTCTATTAAAAGAGCACATAGAAATTTAACCGGAACATTATCCTGTGAAGCTGTAAACCCAGCAGGGACTGCACAAAAAATATTTCATCTTGTTGTACGTGGTAAGTCGACATGGTTTAACCAAAATTAAGTATTGTGAAAATTTGACTTGGGATCTGCTGGTCTTGTATTCATTAAATATAGAAAAATATGAATTTATAATTTTTTAGTTCCACCAAAAATCCTCGACAATTTTTCTCAAAACATTATTTTGAAAGAAGGAGAAGATTTTTCTGTACCATGCACAGTTGATGGTATACCACCTCCTGCAGTCTATTGGGAGAAAGGGAAGACAGTTTTCCAACCAGGACATCGTAGCAGTGAGTTAAATTTAAGTATTATTTAAGATTTCTGATTATTTATAATAAATATTTAATTCTGTTTCGTTTTCCAGATGAAATCATAGTTTTGAAAGACAATACATTAATTTTAATAAATACGGACTACAGTACTGAAGGTATTTATTCTTGCATAGCAGCTAACATTGAAGGAACTGCATCGAGAAATTACACCATAGATATCCTCGGTATTTTTTAATTATTTTAAATAATGTACAGATTGGGTCTACTTTTAAGTGGTGAATTTATTGCCAAAGATTTGGCCTACTAATTGTGTATGACTTATGTAAGTGAAAACATAGTTCAGTTCTCCAGTATATTTGGAGGAAATGTAGAAAGTTATGCATAATTAAAGAAGTTTTGTACTTTAATATTATTTCAGTGCCACCTAGAAGAACAGAATTTGATACAATTCCAATTGAAGTTATGATAGGTGAATCAATAGCTTTGAACTGTCCCATACGACACAAAGGAGGAACACATTGGTTCAAGGTAATATATAAATAACCATTATTCCATTACTACTACCTCTTATGCCAATGTTGAACTCCAATTGACAATTGAATATATCATTGCTCATATAACATTGTAATATTATTATTTATTAAATTATTATTACTTCTTTTTTCTAAGGATGGTGTAGAGCTTGATACAGTCAATGAAAATAAAGGAGTTGGTTTGCATTATTATATGAAAAAGGGAGGGCGTTCAATGAATATTACTAGAACCGTGTGGAGTGACAATGGACTATATACTTGCAGTGGCAAAAGTGGGCCTAGGAATTTAAAAGCAACATTTGCACTAGAAGCTGTAGAGAGTCCATATTTTCTAGACCATGCAAAGACAAATTTTAAAATAAATGATAGTAGTACAGTGACCTTCGATTGCAGAATGAATGGAACTCCCACACCTATTGTACGGTTTTGTTGAAAAGTTCAAATATTGATTTTTATAAAATGTCTATGAGTATTATTTTTATCTAATGTCTATTTAAAAGGTCCGTTGGCACCATGTTGAAAATGACCTTCCAGTTACTCAGCATACTGTACCAGGTGCTATTGTCCTGGGTGAAGATAAAGAACAACTTCTTATCAATTCTGTCAAATCTCATCATCAAGGGACATACATTTGTTCAGGAAAAAACAAAATAGGAAAAATTGAAAGAATTTTTAAGATTAAATAGTAGGTAAAGTATATTATATGTATATATGTATTATATAGGATATTATGTGTATTCTAGAGTGTATTTTGACTTTGATTAATTAATACATTTAAGGTAACAATGAGCTTTGAAATTCCAGTCTTTAGAGAAAATAATAATTTATGTTGTCTTATGAAATAAAAATATCATTTTAAAACCCATCAAACAATGCAAAAATAGATAGCCATAGATGCAATATGTTTTTATATGTAATAATTAAACTCCGAAATAGCTAGGAAAATTATTTCATAGTAATGTTTGCATGTATTATTTTGTTTATGTATAAACAAAATACCACGCATTTTGGTATTTGGTATTGTGGTGTTGTTTAAACACCACAATCTTTGGCAAAAGGATGCAAAAGCTAATTAATGAATGAAATGGGCATATCATTAATGTCAACTTACTGAATTTCAAATATTTTTTCAGATCAATGAAAGCATCCACAGCAAGGATGCAGTAATTAGCAGGGCCAACTCTGCTAAAATTAAAATATAATGAAAGTGACAAATATAAGTGTCACATCCAGTAGTTCCGGTACAGCTGAAAAATTCCTTAATATTATAAGTAAAGGTATGTCTTAATGCATCTACTGTGTTTTTTTATACTGAATGAAATTATTTCTACATTATGGAACTTATTTGCATAATAAAAAAGAAAATATACATATATAGAATATACAATTTTGTTTTATTTACTAAGTTTTAACCTGGTCAGCTTTATTAGTTTTTATAGGAATTTGAAACAACTTAACAATACAGTGCATAATAATTATTCTGCATCAGATAATTTTGAATACATTTGTAATCATTGTGTTATAGCGCAAATCATCCATAGAAATTGTATACATCAGTCATTGTAACTATACTGTCAGAATCTGTCAATATCTTATAGTGAGTGTTTTATTATTAATAAAAAGATAAATTCCCAAAGCAACGCCATATTTGCCCCGCTAATCCAACTAAAGGACCTCACCAGTCCACCCACCCCTGACCACTTTTGAACAACAATCCGAAATTGACTTAAGCCCATTAACAAAACCCCCCACCGCACCCCCGTCAACACAAAGAAGACAAACACCACGCCCCAAAACACAATAACAAGACACGTATACATACACGACAAACAGACAACCACCACAGTACAAGTGACAGTGACATTGCAGTGGGGATGCTCGGAAAACATCCAAAGTGCCAAAAGTGACTAACACCGCTACTGAAGATGGCGAGCAGCCAAAACCGTTCTAGCAAAAGTTGGTCAGACGAAGAGTAATTTAATTCGCATACTGTAGCTTTAAGAAAAGGCGAGGAAGTAATCTCAGAGATAAATAAATACCTTTGTAGGATTCGGTTCTCCACGCGTACTACGATAGAATAAGTTTTATAAACTGTATAACACAATGTTCGTTACCTCGAGTTTAGTACTCTTTATTAATTATAATCCTTGCAATACATTTCCAAGGCCGCTCTTCAAAATAAACCTTTGTCGGGGTCAATACACCTGAGGTGTGAACTGTGAATAGCTTGGTGCTTGCAAGTGGCGCTAAGTTGTTCAATGTTAAATTTTCAAGAAATGGAACATTCCAATTTAAATTAAGAACTTCTGAGTCAATAACTAAAATCGAACCGGGGCTAGCTCGGAAATAAAATTTCCTGTACGAGAGGGATAAACAAATGAATAAACACCGCTGTCAACTTTAAAATAGACAAATTTAAGTAGAAATTATTCGAGGGACATTATTTCCTCAACATAGGAATGTAATGTGTTAAATTTACTCGATAAGGAGGGGATAAATACATGAATCCGTCCACCTTGAGTCCTTCTGACTTACATATCTTGTAGCTAGTGTAAAATATCTTCACAATAAAATCTGATCTGATTGAAGAACCGGCTCAAACCGCTTATCAACCGAAGCGAACAAGTATCTAAAAAACCTCTTTTATAATCGATAATATTGGTGGGTATAAAAAATGTATTATATTAAAAAGTACACGCATAGAGCTCAAGTAATTGCTCGAAGAATGAAAGAAGTAGGTTTCTAATGTAATATGAACACGATGTTTACGCTAGTGTGATGAGATTGCTGTCAGGATGGTGCACTATTATTAATAATGGAATTCTACCGGCGATGGCGAGAAATCTAAATGGGTCTAGCTTAGGGCAAAATAGGCGATCGAAAAACTAAATTCTAATCTAGACTCCGCAGGTCTTTTCCTCGCGGCAGGTCAACCCGAGTAACAATTTTGAATTCCAGAATGGATTCCATTAAGATTAAACTAAGTGATAGCGATGCGATGATCGAATGGGGAGGGAGGCGTTGTGTTGTGTTAGACTAGAAACAGCTCTAAACAGCCTGTCACAGTTAAACCTGTCCCGAACCTTTTCACAGTTGGCTTAGCCCAACTGAAAAACAGACCACCGCCGTACCATCTCCAGTATATATCGTATATCGTCTTCCTCTTAAAGGCATAAGGATGACCGATATCATTTCTGAAGGTCTTCCGTTCATTATAAACTGTGTTGTATCGAACACGATTGGTAGAAAACAGGTGTATTTTACAACTCGGGAAAACGATTCGACTAATCAATCAATGCCATTCGTTCATCGTTAGATTTTATCACCCGGTTTCATTTCGAAGACACCGACCGCTACCTGATGAGATTTATAATGGAATAGTCTAGACTAACATTCACAAAATCTACAAAGCCCCCAATCTGGCCTCCGGTTGTGAGCTATCGGTTCGAGCCAATTCATCCGATATAAACAGAGACCAGTCATTTCAATCCTATTTAATTCTCCCCTAAGAAGAATCTAAGAATTCGTAATTTTGGTATTCCTTATGCCTTGGAGTTCATTAAAAGTTCCATTCAAGATATGAGTCACGTCCTGCATTCCAAAACACGTACCTTTATGTCCTTCCTCTGCCTCCCTGTTCTAGCTTATAGGAACTGCTGTCCCATCATCGGTCCATTTTATTAAGTACCTCACCAACGTAATGCGACAGGCGACAATGGATCTAGCTGAGGATCCAAGTGACCAGTTGGATTGATCTATTTTTCCGAATACCCGATAGTTCTCTCGGCAAGAGCGATTCCTACATTTTTCGAAGTGAAATTAATTTTATTTTTTGTTCTGTTTAGATTTAATTGCACATTCCTATGCTGTAAGAGCAAGCCGTATAGTCAAAGCCGCTCGACGTTAAAAGCTTTCAGGTCCGTTTAATTACAAGACTCCGAACACCGCCCAGATGAGATAAGCCGCCTTTCGGAATCAAAGGGGACCTTTGATTTTCAGGTTTCCTTTATTTTCCTTATTCCGAGAATTTACAAGGCATTTTCTATATTTTAGCCGAGCCCAATTTAAAAATGGTAAGTTCGGCCTGTCCACAATTCCTCGGGGAGCCATCAGCATAACCCCCCTTCCGCACCAGTCCTGGCGATAATTTCCGGGCTCCGGTTTTTGAAATTTATTAATGTAATTTACAAAATGGGAATCCGATAAAACGTTCTATTAAATACCGAACTCGGGAATCTCCCAGAACTATCTCACCGATTATTTCTAATCGTTGTTTTTTTCATTTGGGGATCCACGAGGGTTGGAACATGGGTACTATTTTTCTGCGATGGCAGGATGCTTCATCGGGAGGCATATGTTAATCCTTCGTTGTAGTACCAAATTGTAGGGCCACGTGTATTTTAATATTTGCATTAAAATGAGATCTTTAGCATGGTCTAAACGAGTATAATGATGCGTACTGAGAGTAATTGAAATTTACCATCCAAAAGATATGTGGCGAGGATGATGTGTTTGGCGGTCATAAACCAGTCGGTAATGGGGATGTGGAGTAGCGGGGGACCACTCTCTTCGGTTGCATCTTATCGGCCTTCCTTGCTCAGCCCAGACAACATTACACTCAAACTATCTACAAACCGACACTGAAAACTCCTTCAAATCTGACCCAGAATATAGAATACTACTTCTGTTCTATAGGTTTCCTCTATAAGTTTATTACACCCAACGGTATACGGAGTGAATACATTTATTAGAGAGTAAATTTCATAGTATTCTATTTTTTAGATCGAACATAAAAATTTGCGAGATTCAAAAACAATAGCAAAAGAGGAAGGAGGAGCGGACGAGGTAGAAGGAATGAGGGCGTGAGCACCGCGGCGGGGCGGTTGGTGGTTAATAAATAGGTTGAAGAGTGGGTGCTCTCTGTGAGGCTACTGGCCCTACATTCCTAGGCTTTTTATTGACTACCAGTAGGGAAAAGAGCTGAACACAAGTACCTAGGTCCGGCATCCCTCACCCATTTCGGCCAGTTAAGTGATTCGGATCAATGTGTTACCTAGGACATCCCCGACGCCGCCTTTCTTCTCTAACCGCAACCTGTCCAGTGGGGGGGGGGGATAAAAAATAGCCACCACGCTATTCTACGCTACCCGGCTACACTACCTCCGTCCTCACAGCACGTCTATAAATAGTGGTAGTATGTGTTTATTTAAACTGTGCGAACGGAATTGCATTGAAATAACAGTGGCGTGTAGTCCGGACATATATATATATATATATATATATATATATATATATATATATATATATACCGTATATAGAAGATTATCCACTCGATCCGGGTCGGTTCGATCTTCCGATGGGTTTCGACGGACAGTAACAGTGCTTTATAGTGTAGTTTGCGGTTTTTTCTCGCTAGAGACAGATTTGGTCTTTTTCTAATCTGGTTACGGCTGCTCGCCATCTTCAGTAGCAGTCTGAGTGATTTTGGGGCATCCTGTTTGCACTATCGCATACTTAACTAGTACTGTGGAGATTGTCTCTTTTTGTTGTGTCTATATTTATCTATATGATCTATAGAGCCTTGTTTTGGTGTTTTGGGAATGTAATTGTTTTTTGGATCTACATGAGATAGAGGACCGTGAAAACTGCAGTATTCCAAACCGTCGCAGATCACGAAGCAAGTTTTCCAAGCTAGCGCTTCTTAGCTTCTGAACTTATGTGAAAGGTCTTTAGTGGAACAACAGTCGTGAAAATGTGTACAATAGAAGGAAATTATAACCCGAACTAAAATTTCTACTACTACTCCCTAACTGTCCGTATCATCGGTTTGACGAAATTGACACAGTATATATTACTATCAATCGAACATACGAAATTGATGCAGGGACGGCGGGTAACTGTGATACTTGCGATGTTGGGGACGGTAGGTATATAATATAAGCGGGGGTGGAGGGGGGGAGGGGATGAGTGGGTGGCCCCTCGGCGGTGGGCCGCCCCCGCCTCCCGCGCCACTGCCACTCAACGGCCAGTCCCTGTTCGGCCTTCGTACCGCCCGGAGCCCTCCTTAAATACGCGCCCACCTCTCCCACACGTCCCGATCGCATCCACGAACCGAGGACACGACGTTGAGGTAAGTGCCTCTCTTAACGTCCTTAGTCGCCGAGACTACAAAATATAAAAGAATATCTAAATGATGAACAAATTGCTGCGGTTGTCGGATCGACCATACCCCTCTATAATTCTATTACGTATTATTTAGACCCGATATCGCGCATGTACGTATTTATAAATGTATGAACATTAAGTGCAAATGTATCTTAGATTTAAGCGAATATTCATGCGCGAGTATGTTGTACTGAATTTAACACTGAACATTGTCACGAATTTGTACGTCCTCAGTATCTAAACCACGAGGAGTCACGTTGCGACAATTTTTTTTGTTTCAGTTTGGTTGTAAAAATGTCATCGTTCCGAATTTATCCTTTCTGGGGTTCCGCGACGCGTCTATCGGTTTAACGATTTTATGATCTCCGAGGTACTCCGAAGTCCCTAGAACGATCTAAGTCAGTGCGCCTCTAACAGATAAGCGACAGGGAAGCTTCAGCGACGGACGACGTAACGCCCCCTCCCTCCCCTCAACACGACCGAGTCGAGAGGTGGAAATCGCTCCGGCCGAAAATCGCGCGATAATAGCGTTTATCGATTATTCGCGACTCTACGGTCTCGTGATATCGAGAATTAATTAATAAGGAATTCGATATTGCGAAAACGCTTCAGCGTTTCGGATGTTTGGCGACATTCTCGAGTGAGTATATTGGTACAGTGAGCTGAGCGCTGTCGCTAAAGTGGCTCACAATTTGAGGCCTCAGTAAAAGTGGCACAATGCCCAGACATAATGAGCGTTGAACGTATTTAACGTTCGTTAAAGGTAAACTAGTCTTCTTATTAATGGAGATTTACCGTGAAATATTTAAATAGAATAAAAGGTACAGAAAAATTAAACAGAAAGACCGGTAAAAGATTTTCCATTATTAGCTTATTTGGAGATCGGTTTTCACTTCTCACTATCGACAGAAGCTTTCCGCGAGGACTGAATAAATTAGTGAGGACGGGATGGCTGCACAGATATCACAAACCCTGGTCTACCAACTTAAGTTTGTAGAAACAATTAGACTGTTAATATTCATTATTATACCACGAACAAGTCTCTTATCGAAACTACATTTAAAGGGATTTTCCAGTCCCAAACCGACGAAGCCCCTAGTATAGGTATCTACAGAATAGTTTCTACTTTACACATTACATTTTAGTGATTTTCTGAGGAATAGTGAGTATTGAAATACGTGTTTTCTTTTGCTCTCTATGATTTAATCTTTTCGTCTATAACTCTACCTTTTTTAAAAATAAAAAATTAATAAAAATAAAATCAAAAATAATCTTAATTAATTTTGGGGGCAGAAGCGACCAAATTACAGTATTATACCAATAATCTTATATTTAAATACAAATTTCGATCGAGTTGATAATTCGACACCTTAAACTAATTGGTACGCGGCATCTTTCCACGAGTTGGAAAATTGAATCGGCGACCAAGCTCAAGCGGCCGAGGCGATGATATATATCGCACCACAACCTGAGTCATTTGAAAAATAATTTTACTTATTGTTGCCCTCGATTGCCTTGACCACGTTGGCTTTTTCTCCTATCAAAAGGCCGTATTGAAAGAAAATGACATTACCCGTGAATTGCGAAAAACATGGTGTTATTGCGAGAAAATAATGGTTGGGACAAATGAATGGTATCCGAGAATTGACCTAGTTAGAGTTGGCGGTGTTCGTGACGGCGGGTCCACTCCGCCGTGTGGACGACCAAATAGAGGCGATGATCTATTCGCTGTTTCTCCGCCTAAAACACTGCACGCCCGACCGCCGGTCCTCACAAAAGAGCCATCACAAAAAAACTATTCCTTACCGACCGGTCATAACTGACCGAATTCATTCACGAGTCATCCTCATCGGTTAGAGTTGAAGTAATATTCCTTTTCCTTTCCTGCTATTGGACTCCCAGTCAATATCCACGGCCGAGGAATCTCTTCATTTACAGGAGATAATAAAGTATCTTCACATTTCGATTTTTAATTATCGGTTTGAAAAATAAAAAAAAGGGGGAAAGCCAGTTGGTTTTGTCCTCCACTATTGTCTACTCGTTGTTAGTGCTGTTCGAACATGGATATTGCTTGTTGTAATTTACAGTTGTGACAATAAAACAGTGAAAAAAAGACTTAAACAGTCTTCCTATCATATTATATAAAATATACGTGATACAAGTTTAACAATTTAATAAGACTCAACAGATTTTTTATCCTATGCGTAATAGGTTATATTGTGAGTTGTTATTATTAGCTAGATCCTTTTCCCAAATGAATCAAAAATTTTTTGGCGACAGATTTTAATATCAACATTCTTCGCGTGGGATACAAAAATACTTGCATTCAGGCATTGTGAAATCATAAACTGAGGATTTCTTCTTTAATCCATGAATCATCGCGTAAATGAGGAGTCAATTTTTATTTTTACTAGAAGAAAATAATTAAATCCGTTACATTTTTTTAATACTCTGCGCCTTGCAATTTCCGCAGCAAAAATTCGAAAATATAAATAGTATTTCACGGCGTTAAATGCAAAGGCACAGGTTAAATTTACTGGACAGTGACTGATGCGTAGGGACGAAAAAAGCTGAAGACAGAAAAAGAAATGCAGACCTGCACTAGACCGAGAAATCAGCCCTCATAAACAGGTACATCCATCTATAAAACTTCCTTTTAAAGTCGAGATATAGGATTAATCACCCTCTCGTAACCAAATTAATAAAGTGAAGTAAGTGAGATAATAAAGGAATCTTATTCCCGCATAAGGAATATAACTTCTTACGCACAGACTTAATTTAAAAAAAGGATCTTTTTTGGAACTCATGCTTCATTATTAAAATGTTGTCCGTAATGTTGGCAACTGCATTCGATGAACTTTGGCATTGACCTTATTTTTTCGCTGCGGTCATCGTGTCTTCCGGCGTTTTATTTAAACCGAATTCCTCGCGGGACTAACGAATTATTATATTGTAGTTATATTTTCCTACTTCCTTCCTCACTCAACCTCCCTCACCCCCACTCTCTCCCACTCACTCTCTATCTTTTTTTTATCCATTGTCTCTAACTAATCAGTTCTGATACGTAATCAATGTCTGAATCTAGAGGTTGGGAGAAAAATTGTAGGCCACTTATCTGCGCCAACTTTTTCCAACTTTATATTTATATCATTATATGATTTAAATTTAACTTCGTTTTAATTATTTTTCCCTGACAAATTGAGTCGTGTGCGATTAGTATTCGAAGGGCTAATACTTGAAAAAAAACATTGTTGCCAGTTCGTCAGATAACGTATTTTTATGCATAAGAACAACTGTGCATTGAATTGTACGCCCAAGACATTTCAGATTCAAACGTGATAGTAGCAATAAAGTTGATCAAATTTAACATTAAAGAAAAAAAGAGCGCCAGGAAAAATGGGAATAGGAATTTGGCCCAGAAATAATAATTATAACAATGATTACGGAAAAAAGTGGTAATAGGGGTAGCTACCTGTAATGTCAACCATTAAACGTTGGGCTTGCTTTCGGTTCGTTTCTGGGGTGTTTTAAAAGGCGGCCGGTGACAAACATTTCGCAACTGAAGAAACCGAAACCTCCGTATTTCCCTCGTAATCACGAAAAGGTAATCTGAAATTTATGCCTGACCCTGTAAATTGATCGGAATTAGTTGTATTTGTAGTGTTGTGTTGGTTTGTTTGCCGGGCATATATTATCGGCCCGCCCACGCCTTCTCTCTCAAACGGAGTCGACCCTAATGGATTTACAGCGTTCATTCCAGCAAGATACGAGATAGAACCAATGAGAGTTAGGCTTGCTTCCATTCCAAGAATTGTAAGATTTAACAAATTTAATTTCTAGTTTAGAATACCTGTTTTGTGGTCTGCGTGGGGTTGGAATACCGTAGATCTCGTGTGTTTCTGTCTTCTCTCGATGGTTCGGTCTTTTGCTAGATCGGTTTTGGCTGTTCGCCATCTTCAGTAGCGGTTTTAGTCATTTTGGCACTTTGGATGTATTTTGGGCATCCTCACTGTACTGCCAGAGAGAGAGAGAGAGAGAGAGAGAGAGAGAGAGAGAGAGAGAGAGGTGGCTCTCTGTCGACCGAACTGGAGATACTCCGGGGAAATCAGAGATTCGAGCGGCTAAATCTACTCTGAGGCACAAACCGAATTCACAGTTTTTTCTAGTCCACTCGTTTCCCCCTTCCAAAACTCGCGGAGAATTTTTTATCTCCCGAAAACGCAATGTGTAGTGCAATATTCTACAACATGTGCACGTAATATCATACATCTTGCTGTCTTCTACCTCAACTCACTTGTTTGACAATATGTTATCAAAAACATAGTAAAATCTTATCAAATTTCAACAATTTTGTTTGCTTTTTTAACATTACAATTTATCCTATAAATTACATTATACTCTTAAGAGGTGAAAAGAATATCCCGAAACTATTGTTTGTTTTCGTCCTTTTATATAGCGCTAGGAGATATCCTGGTATCTGTTATGCGTTTCCCAAAACTATTATTTAAAAAAAATAATAATTTATAGAAATGTCCCATTTCAACGATTCGGATGCACGAGATTTTCCGATAATTATTCAATTGCGCGAACCACCAATGTTGAGCGCAGGGAAATAATATGAATTACAACGAAATGAATAAGTGTGGTATAGGGGATAGATCAAAATGTTAATGGAGTAGGGATTGTCAAGTTGGTTGAGTGGCAGAGTGGCGTGTGGGAGGAGGAAAGGAGGTTCCATTAGCCCAGTCTCCAAATTAAGGCTTTCCGTCCGAACATTGGAAAAAATCCGCACCAAACGGTGAAAATCCGCTCAAGTAGGAAGTTTCGTGACTGAGTCTGTATCTCGTGAGAGCCGGGTATTACAGCCCGGATGTAATGCTCAAAACCTGTTTTTAGTTCTCTCTCTCTCTCTCTCTCTCTCTCTCTCTCTCTCTCTCTCTCTCTCTCTCTCTCTCTCTCTCTCTCCTCCTCTCCCTCCTCTCCTCCCTCCCTCCCTCCTCCCACCCTCCCTCCCTCCCTCCTCCCTCCCTCCCTCCCTCCCTCCAGGGAAATTGTAATTTCCTGACACAACAAGAACAGAAGTCCGGCAGCTCAAAGTCGACCTACCTTGTTTCCAATTCAAATTAATAGGAAGAAAGGAAAATGGAAAAAAAGAAAAGTATTTCTTTAACGAAGACGTGCGGGGAAGAACCAGTCAACAATGAGTCCACGAATAAGAAGAATTTAATTACAAGTTCAGTAGTTCACTTCAAAAACTAGTCTAAACGGGACTAAATTGAGAGCGAAGCATACACGAATGCCAACCGGACGAATGAATGGAAAGAAGATCATTAATCAGAATGGAGGAAAACAGAAACCGTGCTAGCGGAGCAATATCAATCACTCGAGTTCTAATATTTCCAACACTCCTCATAAGAATCTTATAGACTTCTACACCCTATCACTATTGCTAAATCTATCGCAAATTCGCATAAAATACATAAGATCGCACATATTAATAGCGCAGCACTGTTAATGTTTTGCCCGATTTGACCGTGATTGAAATAAAACAAATATAAATAAATCCAAGGTAACTGGGAGAGGTGAATTAGTGGCTCGCCCAATCGTTCGCCAGGATACGTCAGTTACGATTCATTCATCGGTCGATTCTCCGGGTGTGACATTCACTCGAACGGGACCTGAAAAGGAAACTGGGCTCGAGATTTAAATTTGGCCGGGCCCAAAACATGGCTTTCTCGGAGCGGGGGGGGGTATATTTTGTAACAAGGAAGTGCCGAATTGACGTTAGCCATGATAATTGGGTTAAGCCTGGTGCAGACTCTGTTGTGTCCGGGGAACCTGTTGAGAAGCCTCCTCCGCCTCCTCCGACTAGCCAACACTAGTCAGACTATCGTCGTCCCAACATTTAGCTATCGTTAAACGCGCGCATATATAGTATACGTAAGTATATAACATACGTAAGTATGTATGAATTTATTACATTTAAAATGAATAACTTGTTCGACCACTCAAATACAAAGTTTATTCTAGACCGCCAATAAAGGTTTTATACACAGTATTTAGATATGAGATTAATACGAGCGACCAACTTTGTAGCGGTTATATATAGCATGTTTCGCAGGGACCGATATTTTTACGCGGATTAATTTAGTAGATAAACGTAAATCTATGTTCTCTCATGTCGCCGATAAGTTGTCAATTATAGGATATGCGGAGATCCTCGAGTAATCCGAGCACTGATTGTTTCAGCTTTTCGTCATCGGCAATGTAAATGGGATATCGGCGTTGGCTGCCGACGATTGAAATACAAGAATCGCTGACGATACTAATAATTGAAGTGTTTACATTATATTTCCGTGAACTTTCATTCGAGCGCGGCGCCGTGTCGAGTTAAAGAAGACACGGGTACCGGGCAAGGAAGATGACTTTAATTTCAGAAGAGGCTTCTTGGATGGGGGGTAGGCTAGCCTAAGCTGTCCCGGTGCGGTTGTATTAGTTGGCCGAGGGCCGGGTTACTACCGGTTGCGGTGGGTAACTGGCTCCCCAAAACCGCCTATTTGTATCCGTCCTGCCCCAGAGCGACTACCCCCCACCATCACCCACCCCAACCACTCTAAACCGCACACGACGACACGACGCTTGTTTCACAATCAAAGAAAAGCGCACACTTCTTTAATACTTCTCTGCGCGTCCTTTTGTTGGAACCGATTGGTTGGAACTGCACAGCCTGTTTAAAATTCGACATCATATTAATTAAACAAAAACAAACTGTATGTATTGTGGGTTCGATGCAAAGAAATGGCGGTGGAAATATCCAGTCGTCTCGACGAACAAAGAATAAATTATATGTATACCAGACATCAACAAATTGCTTTAAATCAGAGCTTCCCAAACATTGTGTCACGTATTTGGAAACCAACGACACAAAATTTACTTAATTAAAGTTCGTTGGGTATACTTGCACCGATAAACCAGCGCCCCCCTGAGTGTGGTGCGAAAATGTATCTAACGGAAAGTTCGATGGGTGCACTTCTATTTCGAGAGAAAAAAAAATATATATAAGGGTTAGAAGCGACAAGTATATCTGTCGTCCGATGCGTTATACGATCCGGAATTCTAAAAATCAAATATGAGGGCGGCAAAGCAATAGGAGAGGGATGGAGGGGAGTGGCCCTATCCAATTTCGCCGCCGCCACCACCCTGGCCCCAACCACTCTTTCACCAATACTTTCTCTTTGGGGGGCACCCCACCCCTAATATTTCTCGTCAGAATTTCGCTTCACGTTATACTGCACAGCGCCTGTAATATTTTTAGGCCTACCGAAATTGACAGTTACCGCCAAGCGACGCCAGTTTCCGCCTCCAGCCAACAAATCGACCGGCCTTATAAAATGATTCGGTTTTTAGTTTGGTTTTTTCTGGTGACGATCATTAGCCGAAATTCTGCGAATAGTAAACACCACTGTCAACACCTAGAGTCACTGATACGTTTCTAAGGAGTAAAAGGCATTACTGAAGCTGAGAGAATGAGTGTTGCTTATTTTTTTATTGACTTACCTTTAGTATATCACACGCTGTTCATTTCGACATCGGGTATATCATTCAGCGGTTAACTACAGAATTTTATAGCCGTCGGCTTTATAAATTGCCTTTTATGTACCCTTCCTATGTACATATAACGGTGTCACAGTTTGATTAACGCCGCCTTTCTATTAGCTCCTTGACTTTCTAATTAAGCGTCGCGTTTCCCATGAACTCCTAGTATTTATTACCCGCACTGTCTAAGATTTAATCCGGGCATAAATGTTCTTACGTTACAAAAATCCGCCTTTGACAGCAAATCGCGTATTTTTACCGGACGTTTCCACGGAGGATCAATCGGGCAAATGATTAGAATTATTTGAAGGGAAATAAAATATTTCCCCATTATCATCGAGTCATAATAATTGTTTTTATCTCGACATTCCGGCACACGAAAAGCGTAGGACGCATTTTTCATAGCCCACACTATAGAAACTACAATTTTGTAGATTGGAATAAAGCACTCTGTCCGATCTAAGTCCTGTTAAAGTTCAACATTCAAGCGAAATAACTTGTCCGGCATAATAATAATAATAATAATATAATACTAGGCACGAACCGGTTACCGGACGGACCTAGCCGGTATTCCATCGGGTGTCCCGGTTTCATTTGAAATCCGCGATCGCGTATTTCAAATTGTCGAGCGAACGTCCAGTTCGACCGGTAGATTGTGAACGCGGTGTTCTGAAATCGTATTGTCCGAGGCCGAGGTCGGACCGAGCTTTGAGTTGCGGGGAAGTGACAAAATGGGACCAGTCGCCCATTCTAGGAATGCCGCCCTCTGCATTTTAATCAAAGCGCATTTCCACCCTCCCGCCCCCTGCGCCCTGCCTGCATACCTGGCGTGCACGAATTTTCGTCGTCCCACCGTCCGATTCGATACTGTACAGTCGAACGAAACATGTTTGAGGGGGTATTATATTAAGTTTTCTTCTTTCCCAGGCTACTGGATCTAGGCGAATTATCACTCGCGTAATAATCGAAGGAAAAATTGGTCTACCCGAGAACCCGAACCGGACCTGAGCCGACCAAAGTATGCATATTTTTAGAAATTTTAAAATATAAAAGATATAACGTTCAATAGGGTTAAGAAATGTATACCGGTTAGAAGAACGTTCTGAGCTTGTATGCGCCAATATAAGAAGTTTAAAATATGTTATGGCCGGATCTCAATCACCGGCATCTAACATTAAAGGGAAATTGAACGAAATAGGTGTAGTTTAGTTTCTCGGTTCGATCGAAAATTCGTTTGTATCCCAAAAATGAATACTTTAAATTACGAAATTTACTCCACAACGCCCCTTTGAAGGACCTCGGACGCTTCAAAATTTCAATTAGATTCGGCGCAGTTTTGTTTAACCCGTTTGTGGTGTGTGTAGGGTTAGGAGGGGCGCAATAAATTTTAACCATTACATCGTACTTTGTCTTTTTTCCTTTCTAGTCTCCCGCCGTCGTTAATATGTTAATGGGGAACGAGTGGAAAAAAGCTTAAATAAATAAAATATGAAAGCCGAATTTTATGATGTTTCTGGCTGGGTTTCTTAACTGCTAATGGTGGCATCACGTGACCGCCTCCCCAGGCCCACTTATTTTGTCGCCCCCCTCAACTCCGAAAAACTACCGTTTATGCGCATTTCCTCTTCTCCTTCCTGCGGCTTAATTGATTTATTATTTAGCGGCCTCGGTTATACCACACCACTGAATCCCGATCTTATTTCTGCCTTTAACAAGCTGTGATAATTCAAGTTGAACGGTCGTCCGTTACTTTTGTTTGTTATTTATTAGATAGTTTTGTTTCTGTTTTTTTTTTTGGTTCATTCAGTCGTTTGTGAATATATATATATATATATATATATATATATATATATATATATATATATATATATATATAATTATATAACTATTCTGTAATGGAATGCATTTTTCATTAGAAAAGTTAACAGGTAAGGTAAATTCTGAAATATAGGTAAAAACAGTCGACATAGGTTTTAATTATAAGTTCAAATGGCGGAGATAAGCTCCGAAAAATACGCACGTCTGTCCCCCTCCCCCAAAATAATATTCGATCTTTCCGAACAGGAGTCTATTGGCCTTAATGTGATTAATTGTGAATAATTTTATGCCCCCCGCGATGTTTATCGGTCGTGTGCGTGTATGCCTGGGCGAGTGGAGCACGCGAAAACGTACGCGATAAAAGCCGCTTAACCTACCTGTATAATTTGGCCAAGGGACAACTATTTTTTTTCTTCATATATGTACAAAGGACCGATCTGAATATTCCCCGCTAAAGAAAATCTATAATTTTTAATTTATAATTTGCAGAAGGCCTCAATATGAACAAGAATTTGTTCATTTTCATTTTTTCGCGAAGGCATAAATACTATTTATATAATAAATCGCTGAACCGTAATAAAATTGACAAAATAAATTGCTATAAGTTTTATTTAGAAATAATTAATAGTTAAATTCCATACTACAGTAACAAACAGAAAACTACACGTGAGGTCCTCGGACTGGACTTAGCACACAACAGCGATACTAAAAATTAAAAATATTTTAACCCTAGGCCAAACAAACAAGTTAAAATAGGAAAATCAAGCTGATAGTATGATAAATGAAATATGTCGGTCATAATATTTGCGACTATCGCATCAGTTCCGAATCAGCACGAAGTTAGAATTTAAATGTATATTCTCATTATTCTGGAAAATATTCCCCATTTGGGAAATGAGGGGATGAAGGCATTTCCCGGGTATTGAGACAAAGTGGGGTTTAGTGTTGGAGGGGTTGTCCATGTTTAATAAGATTCCGTTTGTGAGCGGGTCGAGGGAGGGCGGCGCTCGCTCTTATCGATGCCCTCTGATCACTTCTAGTTCAGCTCATTAAGGCATAAATTAGGCCGAAACGCGGGGAGGGCTGGGTACCCTCTAGAGGTAACAAGCGGGAAAAACTGGAAATATATACGATGCTTTTAACACAATTTTGGGTGATAAATTTGTAACCCCCTCATTTTGGGGTTCCTTCAGAAACATTATGCTAGTTATATTGAGTGCTGCAATATTCTAATTTTCAGTGCGATAGCCGACAATTTCGTATTTCAATTTTAAGTGGAGAATTTAAGAAACTAATTTTATGGTCTGGAATATCGTCGATTTATTTTATAGATTGCCTCGTTATCATTTTATTTTGCGAATAATTCTCCAATTAAAACGACTTCCTAAAAATCTACTTTAGACTTGTAATTTGAGCTGCTTGAAATATATCTTCACTTAATATTATTCTAGTGTGTCAATAATTCGGGCATTTTTCGTCATACTTTACTACCTGGGGATTATCTTGAAAATGTAGCGGCGGCGGGCGATAGACTGGTTTATAAACTGCTTGAGCCGGTTATAAAACATATCCACCTGTTGCTGTCCCTTGCCACTGAGATCAATTGATCCACTCTCTATTGGATAGGCTCATTCAATAAGATAACAGCTGGTCATCTCAGATTTCAACGTAGATTTAAAACTAGAGTATTATGCCCCGCTGCTTTGCAGCCCCCCTTATCGTGACGGAGTATATCGAAATATATATGCATATATATATATATATATATATATATATATATATATATATATATAAAATCTAGGGAGCGTTCTGGAGTTATGTGATATAAACTCGCAATCGGTTGAAATTTGCAATAAAAATTTGTACCACCACCTCCTCAGAACCTACAATTACTACACAGATCGTAATTCATTCTGCATGAATTCATGGAATATCTTTCTACAAAAAATAAGTAAAGTGCGAGCTAAACCGTGTTAATCTTTTTTTTAATCGGCAAAAAAATTGGCCTTTACAGTACCTCCCAGAGTTACTCATTTCTGGCCGAAAGCGTCCCGAATGCGATTTAATTTCAAATGTAAGCGCAAATTCAAATAACCCCCGCGCACGAAAAGCTTTCGGTTCGTATTCAGGGGCAGTACATAGAGAGAGGGAGAGGGAGCGGATCATTCGGAGTGGTCATTTCGAATATACACCACCCTTATAATCCCACCAAAGGGCTTCCTGTTTCCCCAAATACCCAAGAGGCTTGTATTTCCCTTTAGGATATTAAACACAATAACAATTGGTTTATAATACAATATTCATTACTTCAGATAAATCAGTTTTTGTCCGTATAAAGAAATACAGACATTTAATTTTGTCTACAAAACTGGTCTATCCTGTCACAAACCACTGTTGCCCGTACATTTGTGACCTCACTAGCTGTAACCCGGATCTTTTGATTTAAGTTCTGATACTTCATTGAATCGTTTGGTCGATATTTAATTTGTTCGACTGCATTTTTGAGCGATGCGTCACAGCGACCGCCAGTCGTCGCTCGCCCAGTCTTTGTGTGGAATTACCATCCGTAATAAGGGGTCGATTAACATTAACGGGCGATAAATTATCTAGTAATTCGTACTCAAATTATTTATTTCCATATTTAAAAGCTCCCCGCTGACAGACTAATAATTCCTCAATGTGTTTTCTCACTTAGGGAACGCACGACGAGCAACTCACTCTCTAATCAATCAAACTGCTTGATAATAGCGCCTTATTTATTCCCGTGTTTATTTTACAGTCTGGAATAACGCGCCCTTCATTATTCAAACTTCCAGTGGTATCACGCGGAATCATTACTCTCGAGAGCAACATTATGTTTCTCATTTATGTACAAATTTTATTTGTGCTAACTTAAAATGAGTTTTCAACGTACAAGAAGAAAATAGTTTAGTCTTTATTTCACTACAATTTATTAACAAAGCCTAAATATTCATAGATTATGGCATGTAGTTAAGCCATTACACCTCTGCAAATCACTTAGAATACCATTAAATAAATATGAAATAAAACCGTTCAAAACGTGATTGATAGTTAAAATTACATTTTACTACCAGTACTACTTTCAATTACAAATTATTCAAATTATTGTTTTAGCATTGCCAATAATTTTAAGAAGTCAGTTATGCCGGAATCCAAGCATGTTTAGTATTTTTAGTATGATACCCGAGGAAGACATCACTGTACCAATGGGCGTTTTAGAACCACTGAAATTCCAGGAGAAAAACGCCAACAAAGTATTATTTCTTTACCTTAGTCCTTTCGAAAAGACCATTTCGTAGAATTCTTGTTTTCATTTATCTTCAATTCTAAATATTTGATTCACGAATAAAGAAAGCACTTGTCAATAATTGACGAAGTTAATTATGCCACAACCGGCATATGTGTCCTGTTACATATTTGTAGTCTCTCCCCTGTTTGCTAAATGTACGTAATAATATGCACGCTTAACGTAAACTTTGTAAATTTTTTATGTTTTTTTCATATCAATATTGACAACTAGACACAGATGATTGGAATAGTTATGGATACTCAATATTCCAAATACTCGCCGGCCCCCAAACAATTGCCTTAAATGGTATAAGGTTATAGCTAAATCGTAAATTAATAAAAAAAAATTGAGGACGCGTGCCATTTAAATCGCCGAGTTTTGTTTTTTCTTATTTCAATTCCACCTACACACGTTTTTCCGTCCATTTCCTGGTCGAGACCTCGCTCCGATTTCGGTCCCCGCTCCTTTCCTAAATAACGTCAACGCCATTGTGTATTTCTCGTCTGTATTTCGAAAAGGCACAATTGTAAAATATTGTCCCAAGGTTGTTTCGGCAGTAATGATCAGATTCCAGAAAAGGATCGTCACGACCGAGCAAGAATGTTACGTGGCCGGTAACATAACCAGAAAAGTGAAACGGACGCCTACTTATGCTGTATGAGTACATAGGCTCGCAAATATGGAGCGTTTAATGATATATGGTTCTCGTTCAAAAAAAAATCCAAATTACAGTTATGTTAAAGGTTTCGGTCAATATTTCTTTAAGAAATATTATTATTTCTTTAATAAAAGAACGCCAATATTCTGTAGCCTGGATACACAAGTTGGATTCTTTATCCGAAAAACAAATCTGCAATTGTATTATAACTATAAAGGTTAATTGTACAATAAATAAAAACAAAAAAGGTAACGATCATCCCTCTTCAATACCGACGCTCACTCTCACCAGCGTTGGGAATACTCTGAGGCCCGAATAAATATATATATATATATATATATATATATATATATATATATATCCCAGAGTAAATAATAAAAGTAAAACTGATGGAGGAAAAAAAGGTTGAATCTGGCAATAATGTCGGCTCTCTCAATTATGCCCGGTCGAAAATTAAAAACTAATTTCTTTAATGAAAAAAGTGCCCGAGAGCGAACAGATAAACGAGTTTAAATTGTCGTTTGTTGAAACGGAAAAAGGGAGAAAACTGGCGCAGCTGTTGTACGTCTAAGCGAGAGGCCGGCCGTTCAGTTTCAGTCCTGGGGTAATTTTAAAATTCAAACTAATACAAAAAAAAGATTTTCGCCAGAAAAAAAACATAAATATGCTGTCAGTTTCTGATGTTCGATTGATTTACATTTCTAATTAATTTTATTTTTCCAACATTGTGGAATTCTGTAACAAACCACACATTTGAGAATAAAACGTTCCATTTGGACCATCTACTTCTTCATATCTCTCAGAATATCCCCTCAACGCAGTCCCAAAATAATCAATTTATTATATTTAATTAACCAGTTGTAATTGACGAATTAATACGTTAATAATGTCGTTATATAGTGAGGACTACATCTAAACAATGAAAGAAAAAATACTAGAAAATTGTGCGCTATCAATCTAGTTTTCACCGCAAGAATGGGGGGGGGTATTTTTACGCCTTGGCGACATCCACGATGTTGTAATATCCAATGAATGTTCGTACATGCCTAAAAATACATTAATTTTTTTTTAACTTATATAGGTACAATGGCGGTTATTTGACTGGTTTGACTTGCTTCGCTTGAAAAGACGCCACCCAGTGATGGTACTTTTGACCTGTATCCGGCCTACAGAAAGTCTCTGGGCCAGCGGCGTTTAAGCCGACCCGGGCGGGGGGGGGGGATAATGGATGGGTAGAAGAGGAAAGGGACTGAACGAGTGGGTTTGGATGTGGAGAGAGGCGGGAATGGAATTTAAGGAAGCGTGAATTTGCGACTTCGTCGACTGTCGGTATGTTGAGGTCATTATGGATTGTTCGGTTAGAAACATACCGGGGAGCATTAATGATTCAAGTCAAAGGACTTTTGACTGGAATCTCTGGATGCGGGTGATGTTGGATTTCTTGGCGGAAACCCATATACCTTAAATTTATGTATCTTTTTAAAATAATTATGTGCACAACACTGATAATACTGCCTTGTAAATCAATTTGTTCTTCCTCATCTCCGCGAATTCTTAATGGAATAAATAAGGAAAGGAGTTGAGGATTTGAAAAAATAATTAATGTGACGTCGGTTTCGATCGGACGGGGCGAAAATGACCGTTCAAAATACGACTGAAGTAGGAGTGACAAATCTTGAAACAAGTGGCAAACACCATTCGGAATATCTACCTCGCTGTGCTCGCCACTTATCCGGCAAGTGATGTTAAATAATGTGGGGCAATTTCTCGGTCGGGATGTTTTAGCCGGGGCCACCCGGCCGGGTTGATTTATTCGAGGGGCGTCGTTAGGGGAGTGTGAACGAGGAGGCGTCGCAATTATGCCCGACGCTGCCGACGGAAAAATTTAAAATTCCCCGTCCCTGTTTGAGCTGCAAAAGCGCTCCCTGCTACCCCATGCAAATTCATAGCGCCTAGCTTCCTCCTATTGAGGAGGCTTCCGCACAAGTTAAGATGTTGAACACGCTTAGTTTATGTATAGAACACCTTCTCATCCTTTTTTACTATCCAACTTTTCGTCGCAAAAACGCGACAAATGCAGAGTGGACAGGATCTACAAGTCTAATGAGCGTATCGATTTTTAATGGAATCTAAAATGGCATAAATATTCAAGTAAAAATTGCAATCGATCGAAACGTCCGAAACAGGATCCACTTGTATGACAGTCGGTATTTCACTTAAACTTTAATTTCATAATGAAAACAGGCTGTACATTTCTGGATAATGGTATATGATTTATAACATTCTGCTTAATAATTCGATAGGGTTTCCCCGAAGTATGATGAAATTTGTTATGTAATTTAAGTATGGGCCGTCTCATCGCGAGGATGGTAAGAGATCTGAACTACAACAATCATTATTTTCTTAGACATATTTTTGTGATACAAGGAGAGGGTTATAATATTATGTCCAATATTAATAGAATATTATTATTATAACAAATAATATCGAGTAGAATGTTTCTTTTATACTTCTACATTCGACAGCTGACAATGAAAATAAAGACCAGGATAAAGAAGAAGATATGAAACTGTGTTTGTACTTAGACTTATGAAGCTGCTGCTAAGAGATGCACTAAACGTCCGGGACAGGGAAAGCTGACGCCCCGCTCTGTTTGTTGATCCTCTCCAAACAGAACATCTCACTCCAATATCCCCATTCATCTTTATAGGACACTTTACCCTGCATTTTCTAAATTGAAATACTATTTCAGCTGTACGTTCATGATGTTAGGGGCGTGAAAATATTTTGAGAATGCCGCCGCCGCAAAGAATACACTTTGAAAGCGTCGTAAAAATGGATGCTCTTCGTAGGACGAGGAGTTACAATGTACGTAATACTTACATAGAGCATAGTAAGTATGCTATGGCCCGTAGAGTCAATCAATTCAAAATTGAGTCTTAATAAGAATGTCAAGCGTTTATAACTAAAAATTAAAAATCAAATAAATTTTTGCGAGCTAACTTTATATACCTTGTTTTTTTTCGTTTAGTGTAATATTCTAAGGTTTCCTTAAAACGGACGTAAATAAATAAACTATCCTATGAATGAACTGTTATTGTAGTTCTCCGTTTAAACCAGAACCAAATACATTCAACTTATATTTAAAATATTTAATAGTTAATTAATTTTCTTTTCTAAAATTTTTATTCACCAAACCACTTCCAAAGGGTTTACCTAGATTCGATATTAACGAAACTGAACTAAGGCAATTCAGTCATTAGCCCTGATTAATAAATTATGACAAATGCTGCGTTTTACACTAGTTTACATCTCTTCCGGGTTAAGAAAACCAAATAGGATTGTAACAGAATAATTTGTTTATATTATAATGCAGTATTGAATTAACACATACTGTAAGAAATTTACATAACACCGTTAAATATTATGACCTATAACGGGGAAGCTCGCTAGGAATTTGCCGAAGGTTTATTGACAACAAGGAGCCTTCATCGGGTGAGCGTAATTTTGTGTTTTCTAATATATTCCCTGCGGTAGTACTGTGGGAGGAGGCGTATTTTGGGGGGTATTTCGGAACGTGTTCTCCGATAGTATGGGAATATTGGATATTGGATTTCCCGTCATAACTGAAATTGTTGACGGTGAACCCGCTATTTGTCAATTTTATACAGTCGCGGTCCAACGTTTCGTTGACAGCATAATACAACGATTATTTGATCTTCAACAAGTGGTTGCGAACATCGAGCGTCGCTTAATGTATCTGCGTCAAATTAATTTCGCGTGTACAACCACATACATGCTGAAAAAATTTCTACTTAGTACATCTGATTTGAAATGTATAAAAACGAAAAGCTTTATAGCGTTGTCATCAGAAACACACACATAAACCATAAATACAATTCTACTATACTATATTTATTCCCTTCGGTTATGTATACAGAGTATACGATACGTATTTGTAATACCTTGACCTAGCAAACGCGATTCCTTATATCTCGAATAAAATTATATTTAGAGAAACTAGAATTTCTTAAATTTGTCGATTCCTTTAAATAGCCGTGCAGCGAATTGGCACGATGCCCCATCGAGACGGAGGAGGATCATTTTGTATATAAACAAACACGAATAGTTTCCAATTTCTTCGTCCCATTTCACGATTACATTTATACTTAATGACTCGACTTTCAATATCGCATGCTTTCGCTGTATTGCCGGCATAAATTGAATGCGTTCAATCTGTCCGCCCACCCGTCCGCAACCAGAACACAATTTACGAGCACTGTCCATTAATTAAAACTCCTCGAGAGCGCACATATTCCTTCGTGTCTCCGTTTGCCAGTAATGTAAATTTGTTCTGGAAACATGTTGGACAACTCCAGACGTGAATGGGGGCTAATTTATGCTGGCCGTTCGTCACTTGAAATGTCAACCGCTATTTTCAAGTTAACCCCTAGCTACCTAACGATTTGAGAATCTCTTCCCTTTAGGACGATTGTGGCGATATTATATTTGATATAACGTTTGACAATCGAACACTTAAAATTTCAGTACAGTTAAAGTTATGAGTTGGGTGTGTCTAGTTACCAACGTTTTAACCGACCTTTAAAATATTATTTTTCAATCAATTCAAATCAAAATATTGTATGGGTTAATGTAGAATTATTATATCGACTCCTGAAAGATGACACCGCGTTTATCCGGCCAGACATTTTAGTCTAAACATCGAGGAAAACAAGGAAAGTAAATGCGAACAACGGTTGAAGTTTATCTTGGTTATTACTGGAACCGTGTGGACTGACTGCCGATGTAAGTGGGACTTATATTGGGTCGGCTTGAAAGCATGGCCCTCCCACTGTTTGGTGTATTGTAGCTCGAGGAGCGCTCCTGTAATTAATGCCAGGCACTTTAATAAAAGGGCTCCGAATATCATTTGTGCGCAAACGCGTTCCACTTCGCACTTAGAACAGTTCCCTCTTTTCGAGCCCGTCGGCCCCTATCCCACTCGCCCCCTCTCGAAACCTCCCTCTCGGCCCGTTAATAGAACGATTGTTTTCTTTCGTTCATTTTTTTGCATAACTTTTTCCATAACGCGCTACGATGTTAAACTTTGAATTAATTGCGAGCGAACACAGAAGAAGAAATTATTAGAGAATGATGAGTTCGAGTGTTTAACCCTGACTTGTCCTTAACTTTGATGACTTAATCTTTTTGTTCTTTTATTTTTGTTTCGTATTCGGTCAAACGGATTAACGTCCCTTGCGTTAATGACTGAGAAATTGATAGAAGTAAAGAGCAGTACCAACAAATTTAAATAATAAGGAAATTAGTCCATTCCGAATTTTTTAATTTTCTTACCAGCTCCGATTACAACATTTATTCATACAGAATCCATTTCTTATGTTTCAATCATATGAGTTACACTTTTACACTTATACGTTCTGATTGGAATATATATTTTCATTACGCATATTAGTGCAGAAAAGGTGGAAAAACAGGGTTTAGTAAGTACCCTCTTACTGTTCATGAAGTACCCTCTTGATGTTCTACATAATTAGCGTATATTCAGTCAGTATCAGATGATATGATAATGTAGTAACAAGCACGTGTCGATCGCGTGCCCGCGTTGGCATTATTTTTGGTCAGTCAATAACAATTCCGATCTTTACATAACCTTATTTAAAAAGCAGGCATCGGTGCCGTATTTGGCAAACGGTCTGAAATAAATTCAGTGGGTTGACCCCGGCAAAAATGTGACGATAAAAAGTTCGTGACACCACGTTCCTAAGTGGTTGAATTCCTGACATTTTCGCTTTTACATACGTACTGGCAGTGTACACACGTTATACGTATAAATGTGCATACTACGTATCGAATATTCAAGGCGCCGCATCACGCAACAACCGGCCTCGCTACACCGACGCTGCAAACCAGTAACACTCACAAAGAGGCAAACACATTTTGCCCGTAACCAAATCTTCGAAACCGAACATACCATCTATTGAACCAATTATTATCACTGGGTCTCAGAGTCATATTTGGGGATTTTATATTATCCAACGGTATATTTTTATTGAAATAAAGGGTAATGAAAAATAATTTATTAGGAATTTTAAACAGGTGGATCACTAAAACGATAAAAATATGGAATATCATACGGGAATTACTGAAACGAAAGAAATTTGATGTAAAAAGTTAAGAGAGTAGTGAAAGTGTAAATGTATGTACGTAAGTCCTCGGGAATGCTACATTACGTTAGTAACAAGCTTAGAACGGTTTAGTTTTGTGCAAGCGAAAAAATACATTACGATTCGTTCAAAAATTTGAGAACATTCCTACCCCCTCCTTTCACGGGCACCAATATATCAAGAGGCATCGTCCCAAACTAAATTGGGCGTTAAAAATGGTGGAAACGGTGGGCGGAATAGTTTGGTGGGGGTCTCCCTGATGCGGGACAAACGAGCCCATTAAACGGGGCCGGCGGAAAATAGTCGAGGAATTATACTCTTCTCGTGTCTGGCCACCGCCAACGGGGCCTACCTGGCCAGACTACAGAGGACTTTACCGGAGGGACAACAAAAAAATGCCCTCCTCCCCCACCGGGATGAGGAGAAAGGGGCGGTAGCGACCCCCTGCACAAGATAGCGGCCGTGTCAGGGTCCGATCTCACCACTCTCTCCCCATCTTCCGCCTCTATTAACGAGCCCACTTCTCTAAAATTACCCCTTATATCTGCCAGGCGATCGACATTTGGCAACCTATTATGAGATCCACAAACAATTCCAGTGGCCAAAACGTTCTGTCTGCTGTTCTCGTCAATAGTTACTCCACTGCCCTAACAACTACGTTATCGCGATAAATACATATTATAATGAATGTTTTACATTCAATCGCCCATTACAAAGGTCACTTTCTTCATCTACAATTATTCCTTTATATGTCAGTCTTGAAAGCAGAACGTTCACACATGCCTCCCTGAAGAGGGAATACAAAAAGAAGACATACACGCAAAGACGAAAAAGTGAAATTTCTACGATAAATTACTTATGTACAAGTTATTTTTTTTCTTCACATAGGGCTTTCCTAAGATTATAAAATCAAATAACGGTCCAAAGGCCGCGGGTCCGTGTATCGAATTAATGGCTCAATTCAAAACTTTAATATTGAAACGTATTTATTTTTCTCATCTCTCTAAAAGAGTTATCACTTTTCCCATAATTTTTCATCGTAATTTTTCTCTTCTGTTTCGTTTTTTTCTCTTCTCCGTACAAAACGATATTTAGAGAGCCCCGATAGTCCCGTGCCGAGAGATATACGGGCGAGATAGCGGGCCCGTCGTGGAGGTGGAGATGGAGCTGGAGGGGGATGGAGGGAGGGCGCTAAACGATGCCGGTAAAAAAAAAACAAAACAGGAAAAATAAAACCTAGACGGGAGGAGTAGGAAGATTGCCGGTGAGACGCGGGGGCAGCGGGCGAGGGCTCCAACACCACGAGCCTCGGCACGCAATCCGCCCACATCCAAACTCGGCAATAAACCATGAAGATTGAAGACTTGAAGGGGTGAAGAGTAGGCCGGAGGACTGCCAGCAAGTTCAAACCGGCTGACCGTAATTCAGTTACACTGCGCACCGTAGTGATTTTACCGGAATAGCGAAAGCCGCTCAAATCATCCGACATTTTCATTCGGCCTATAGTCTTTAATTAGGATGACAGAATTTGTTCTCCTACCTCCATTTTTTAAATTTTATGAGTGATATCTGTGTGAGTGGCGAAAAAGTGTAGTGGTACTGCTTTAAAAAAATGAGTCATTTTTAGTTTTCCGAGTGAGCGATTTATTTGGTGACACAATAAGAATGCGTTTCGGGAGAAAATTCTCTACATTTTTTATAAATTTCGCTGTTTTTTACTACAGTCGACGCCCCGGGCCCCAAAAATTGCTTACTTATAAAACTTTCATAACTTTCATAAAAATATCTTTTTTTAAAGGTGATTTAAAGTAAGACTTTTATTTTATGTTATTTATTTTAATTACGTTCGGTCGGTCCAGAACCTCGTTCCACAAGCCTTCTACGACACCATGAATGTAACTGTTGATGGTGTGAATCCAAAACCGATCTAGCTTAATGTCTAAGAGGTGGGTGGGGGGGAATTGTAATATTCCCAAGATTGGCTCCTTTACCAATACCTTCGAGTTCAGTCATCATATAGTAGTCCGATGTTGGACGCGGAACCCTCCTCCCCCCCCCCACGATAAATCTCTCTGTAGGTGTACATAACTACTTGTTAAGTGAACTAAACAGGACCATATTGGGTTGGACCGAGTTTCATTCATTTGGCAGAAGTCCGTTTCGGAGCAGCGATAGCCGGGTGCCGAAGAGATGTCCCCCCTTAACAGTTGCCCATTAACAAGTGGGTCCGAGTCCCCTCCTTGTTTGGGGCCAGATTTCGACCGGTAGATACACGCATCTCGGCTTTTATCTTTTAAGGGGTAGAAACAGGCGCCGAAAGAGGAAAACGTAGATAGGTAAAAAAGAAAAAACCGGTAGATTTACAATCGTCCATAAGAAGTAGCCGGCCGACGGTTGTCCCCTCCGTTTTTGTTCATTAACGTCCTTTAAACAGTAGTTTTGCGAGATCTGTCCCCGCAGGACTGCAGATCATGTTACGGCGAATCAGTAAAATTAAAATTACTATAAAGTACAAAAGAAGTTTCTCATACAGAAAGCAAATAGCGGTCAGCACCGATGGATCTTATATTATCACGATTCTTGAGATCGCCTATTTATTTGATCGTCAGCAACACCGGTTTCGGTTTTTCACCGTCGTACTGAGTTACAGTTTCCGTACAATTGTGTAACAATTATGATCACATTTTTGAATACTACGCCAAAATGCACCGTAGCCAACCTACTGATGAACACCTTTCTCCCGGGTCGGTAACACTGAGGTGTGAACGGTTATTGTTTTAGTACTTGTGAGGGACGGTCTTTATTGTTATATGTTAGGTGTGTAATTGAGGAAAGGTAAAGGGAGGCACCCTAGCCGGTGTTCGGCCATCCAGAGAGAAATCCTAGTAGTATGTATATATATATATATATATAT
Source organism: Lethocerus indicus (assembly GCA_019843655.1). NCBI lineage: Eukaryota > Metazoa > Arthropoda > Insecta > Hemiptera > Belostomatidae > Lethocerus > Lethocerus indicus. The sequence continues at coordinate 3,550,780 of JACDQD010000006.1, forward strand.
ATATATATATATATATACAAAACATACAATAACGGCAATCAAATATTGACTGATGTCTGTATAGTTTAGTAAAGAAAAAGTTTGTGAAATTTTCTTAACTCGCAATCACTATACACTCAAGTCTTACCAATATTTAAACCTATTTTCCGTACGCATATTTCGTTATCGTAGCAGGTTTTTAGGCTATATGTTAAGAACAATGTATTGATAATATATTCGAAACTCTGTTTCAGGTTTTACAACAGTTTGGGGACACCACTCGAGTTTGCAGTTACGACATATTTGCTCAAAAAAGGTATATACTGTTGTTTGTTCAGCCATTATTATTTAGTTTCCTATCAAATTCGAAATACGAATACCGATGTGGGGTTTGCCGAAAATTCGAATGTTCGTCTCTACAAATACAGTTGTTGAAATTAAATTTTATATTTCATTGCTTAAATGATTGAAATAATCATTTAATTTTTACCGTTTGGTAGAATTTTTTATATTTCTTAGAATATTTACAAGTACGTACATTTATAAGTAAAATAAATTTGAATAAACGACGATTTAGAAGTCATTCCTAGATTATTCTACGGGATTAAAAGTTAGTTTTTATGTGTAATTAACTGATAGAATGCGATGCTCTCTTATGCGCCTTATTAACTATAATTACAAATAACTGATCCGAGGGTACTTCGGCGACGTATGGACAGTATTCCTCCTGGAAATGAAAGTTCCTAGAAACTATCAGTCCGGTAAGAATTAATTCAATGGGGTTTTAAGTGCCAAATCTTCTGGCTAAGTACTCAGAGTACTTATTCTTCGCGGAAAAATAAAAAAGAGGACGAGAAAGAAAAATAAAAAGGACATTTTCCGGGAAGAGTGGAGAGGAAGGATGTAAAGGTTGGGGGTAGAGGGGCAGTCTTAATACAAAGGATCCGAGTGTCAGCCTCCCAACGGGGGTAAAGCTTTTGTTCCGCCATTACGCTTTTAGTTTATGAATTGTTAAACGGGGACTAAAGAACGGGGGGCGGCATAGACAGGTTGATCCCTTGTCAGGGACGCCGCCGGTCCTGCTTTCAATAGCCGGCCTATTCCCTCTATTGCTTTACCAACCCGTCTTAATTGTTGAATACATAACTAGTTCTGCTTACATGCAAATCCGCTTAACATCAACACTCCTCCGAGTCAGTGGCTCCAACTATTATCAGATAGCAGATCACAGCCTTACATTTAAAAAAGATCCTACTAACCATTTATATAATAGTACAAATGACTGAGCTTCACTATATTTTGTTTTATAAAATACGACATTATAAGATAGACACTGATATTCTAAGAATTAAGCACAATACCTTAAAAGTGAGAAATAGTTACAAGTTACAGTGTATCAATTATTGAAATGAAAAATTCGTGGGAACAAGTATCGTATTCACAGATATAGAGCACTTATGAAACGTTTAATGTAAAACAAAGTTTGACCAGCCCCACTGGACGGAGTAATTATTTCCGAATTTGGTTCCCGTTTTCTAACTGAGGCCGAGCTCAAGATTTAAAGAAAGAGTGAGATTGAGAGAGAGCATGAATGGGAATAAAAAGCAGTGTGAGTGATGACTCGACGAAAAAAATACAGTATAAAATCGAGTTCGTAAAGAACAAACCGTGGGGGGTACCATTAAATTTCTTTTTCATTCGGAGTCGTTTAGAAAAAAATAAAAAGGCGCCAGCCATGTCCAAACGATACTTTCATTCGGGCTGTTCTTCCTGATTGTACTTTAATCAGTTTTACTCTATGACTCTGTAGTACAAATGTACTACTCCGAACATGTTCTTTTCTATTATTTCCGCCTGGCGGGCTAATTTAAACAAATAAAATTATGTAAGAATAGTGGTCAAATTGTAAACAAACATTTAAAATTTCATATTGCCCGCCCTGCGATTTTCTAAGGAATTCTGAGAGTAAGCGACTATTAACACTTGTTGTTTAGAGCATCAATGAGATTGACTGCAACTATAATATTTTCCTAATATTTAGCCGAATGGGAAATATAAATTAATTTCAATCCCGCTGATTATTTTCATTTATTCAATTCTTTATTTAAGCGTAGTAAACAATAAAAATTTCAACAGAACGATAGGTAAATTCAATGTGGATAAAACACAGTGCTGTCTTTTACCCAATGTTTGAGCACTGTCCAGGATCGACCGTCTATACCGTTAGTGTACATTTGTCAAACAAGTGAAGCAGGTAATGGGCTCGATGGGGGGCAACCCTGGTTTTAATGGGAGGGCAGGTATGCGGGGGCCCCATGACACATATCCGTGTCGCCTGTCCCTATTTTACACTGGATTCTCACGGGAGGGACGGGGGAAAAAAAGGAATGTTATTGTTACGGCCCACTGCCTCATTTCATCCATCTGTTCCATCCTCCGCCAACTTTTAAAAACCATTCAATAAAATTGTTGTTTCACCTCATAAATATTATATGCAAATCCGTCATTTATTTTGTATATTACATTCATTATATTGTACTAACTCATCGGCTATAAGAATAGTAGCGTTTTTATGCACGTCTGTATAGGCCTTTTTTAGGCCGTTTCGACAATCGGATATTTCGTAATGTTGTTACGACTTAACTGAAACAAGATATACTGTGTACAAATAGGATACGGCAACTGAATGTTGCATTCAAATATGTTGAGATAAATATAAATAAAATACGTCCGAATTAATTTAAAACAATAAAGCCACTATCTACTTTAAGACTGTATGGAAACACGTATCATCCTCGTTATGCCAGAAATACTATTTCTAATGATCATCTCTCCTTCAATAATATCATATCTCTGTATATGACAAGTTATATTAAAATAAAAAAAGTTGGCCAACTACTAGGAAAAATATAGGTTATCAGAAAAGAAAAATAGGTCTTCCCGGAAGGAGTAATCATTATAATGCGGATCTGCTTTCAATTCGATAATTCTATTATTTTACATGGCACGATCCATGAAAAGTATAAGATTCTGTAGAGTTCTTTGATTGTGCGGGGCATGTTGACCGTATGTTGGGTTTAGTATACAACCCTCCCGCGCTTCATCAGTGATAGAGCCTGTATGTAATATTAACTGATTTTCGTCTTTGTCACGGACTCGTTGGCACGGTTATTCGATTGTACAACTATCGGCCGGCGTTGGTCATGCAGATGCGATTGAAACCGCCCTCCGATGTGAAACAACATTAAGGGAGTGTGCTGGAGGGACCGGGGCTCCAGCTAACGCGTGCACTCCTGCGACCGCAGCTGTGCAATTGTGCACGGCCAATGCAGCAGCTGTCAAATCTGTTCCCAATCTTTTCTCTTTTTATCTCAACCCTTTCCCCTCCCATATTTCGTATTATTATTACTTCTTTCTTTTCAGCCCTGGACGGAACTAATTGTCCGTCCCCTTTTGCCCGTTCTGCTCCCCCATTTTCTAATAGCGCCTCCGACTGATTTTCCGCCTTAATTTCATATTCGTCTCGCGATAATTCTCCCCCTTATCTGATATCCCCTTATCGAATATATAGCCTTTTCCAGTCTTCTTTATCTGCCGGGTGGGAATGATTCGTTACTATTATATTTAAATTTATTATCTAATTATAAATATCTTTATTAATAAATGACGAAATTTTTAGGGTCGCGTGATTCTGTGGGAAGAACCTCGGTTAGGAGAGGTTGACCTGATGGCGGGATTTTGCTTGTCCTTGGAAACCAACTGAGCGAACCCTATTAACCAAGGTTTAACAACTTGCTTAATACCAAGCATTAGCATAAAATTTATGCTAATACATAGAACAGTTATTATTATTTTTTAATCACATATTTTTTGAACAGATTGCTATATATGAAAGGTGAATTTCTTAAACGGAATTTATTTTTCCTCTACTGTATTATTATTTTATTCCTATCTATAACTTAGGTATCATGCTGTATGCATGTTTGTTGTTTGTGGTACCAAGCATTTCGTACTTCGCAAGTTAATAAATTGAAGAATTCACGATCCACGGCCATTCAAATATACAATTTATTCGGCTGCGTTATTCAAGAGCCACTCAGGTAAAATAAAATTTGTAAACGAATGCCACTGAAATTATGTTGGGTAAGTGATTGATAATTAAAACTCCGAAAATCATAAATACCGAATCGTTGGGTTCGATTTACTCTTCTAAATTATAATTTACACCGCGAACTGTACTAGTTGCAAAATGAGACGCAATTTATAGTCAATCGATATATGAGGCAAAGGGCGCATTGTGTTGCATGTCGGGCCGGCCACCGTGCGTCGGATCTGCAGAAACCTCGATTCAAATTTTTTAATTTCATAGAAAAACATAAAATTTGATATTCAGTAGAAATAGGATTGGACATATTTGCAGTTTTTTCGGAAAATCCTCTATACACATCATTAAAAATATTAATGCGTGTTTCATGGCCTAAAAAATGTTTTTATATTCCGTGAGCGTAGGTTCAAGGGACTCTATTTTAGAAAAATGTAGAGATCGTCAGTATCGTATTTGGATGGATGTGATGGAAATTGGAGAGATCCGTTGCATAATGAAAGAATGGCAGCGATAGGGTTTAGGTATAGGTATCGGTTGTGGACCAAGAGGGCACTGGATCGGAGGCGGCATGAATAATTCGTCCCGTGGAGAGAAGAGCAAGTTTTCCGGTCCACTTGGGAAATCCGACCCAATCTTGGAACGGACTCACCAATCTTCGGACCCTCGTCAAATAATAACCAACGCATATATTACCGCCCTACCTACCCATTCGGGCATAACTTCAAGCCGGCTAAATAAGTTTTAATGCGAGCAATAAAACGCGAATGTATACGTCTTTCAAGAAGAGTACAATCGAAGGCAAAGAAACAAGTGAGGAACATAATTTTTTCGGCCTCTTTTGTGCGGTTTATGCCTGGTATAGTTTACAGCCCAGTGCTACATTACACAGTTTGATCGTACTATTGCGATAATTGGACTGGTTTCAGCTTCTCTCCTTTGTCCATAGTATATAATATGTATACATTGCCGATGAAGCATCGTGTTAGCACTATTAATTTGCATGAGGTCGCTTCCACTTTTCCACTTCACTTTTCAGTCTATAGTCACTTATAATAACGTTTATCATTAATTCCGCTTATAAATTGGCCGAATTACAATATCATGCAGATAATTTACCTAATTACTAATTAAATCCTTTACAATTTCAACAAAACATAAATCCAATGCACATTTCCTGTACATTCTGTTAGGTTATTTACCCTAATTAGGTGAGTGATGGAAAAAAATATTATTTCATATGCGCGATCCAGTTACTTGTGTTATTTGAGGCGGATTGTCTCTGAATAGCCATTGGGGACACTGGCGATTTTAAATTAATTGGTGAATCCGTTATTTGAAATATTAATTGAAATTAAATTCCAGAGATGACTAAAAAGCTTACAGTATTATAAAGGCAGAATGGAAGCGGATCTGTGTTTAAAATTAGTACCAATACACGTCGCCATATCGTTGATTCGATTTCAATATCGTATTTGTACATAATAAAATGGATGTTAAAACATTAATTTCACCTCCTGGGTAAAGGCATAACCAGTTTCTGTCACAGTAATTCTGTAATTATTAACAGTATTAATTAGCTTTTAAATTGGCCTGGTTGACTTTATTAAATCGCGTTACTATTTCAGCGAATTGTTACTAGAAAACAGAATCTAACAGATGGCAGGGCGTATATATATTTTTACAATTTCCCTTATAAGATAAGTGAAATGTTCCCGAAGACGCTTGTGAGCTGAAATATAGTTCTGTACTACATCGTACGAATGTAACGAAATCTTTCGATACGGAGAGCGTTCGAAAAATCGGGCGGAAACTGTCAGGAGTAATTACTAATTACAAGGGGGAGGGGGGGGGAGGTAAACGTAATTGGTCCGCCGCGTTTCCAATATTAACTGGTGTAGACTGGGTACCGTTTTGCTGTGCTGTGTATCGGATGAGCTTAAAAAAAAATGTCCGAAAATTGTTCGGAGCGCTTTGAACGGGTCTCGAATTCCGGGCTTTGCTTTTTGGCGGCGGTTTCAATTAAAATTGATGAGACCACCGCCAGGGAGAGAAAGAGCTGGAGTGAGTGTTGAACAACGGCACATTTGTTAATGGCCCGCTCTGTCATTTGCCATTGGTTAAAACTTGCAAAAATACCGGTCACTGGTGCCAGTGGTGCCATTTTCCTCCCCCATTTATCAATGTATTTCATGCCTGTTTCAGTTTTTCCTCAATACCAGGGAACGTAATCCGCGTCCGGCAAATGCCCTTATAACAGTTAATTTAAAAGCTTATCTGCTACGTAACAGGAAGGTCATAGAGTGGTGCGAAACTGGTTCAGTGCAGGTTGCCTACCTGTAGGCAACAATATTAAATATCCTGACCTACGAATTTAGGTAGTATTAGGATAGTAACAGCTAACTTTGTGAATGCCACTGACTTTAGGAATACTGTTATTATAGTGAGACTAACAGTTAAATAATAGAAATGATGTCAGTAATATTTAATTTAGAAATTGGACGAAAGCCGGGATTTATTGATAACTGCGAATGTTTTTTTTTTTGACAACACAATTTACTTCAGTTGTTTCAACTGATACTGACCGAGACGAGATGATGAAACCGGTAATAAGCGGTTAGTTAGAAAAAAATCACACGTATGTTTGTTAGTAAACGTGGTTTACGATCTTAAACCGTGCTCGCATTCAGCATAAGTACATTGGATCCGGGCCCTACTTCACCTTACGAAAGTCCGGAACGTGACCCACACCACAGTACAGGGATTAAATATATCACGAGGATTATAATGTAATAATATGTCCTGAACTTAAACAAGTACTCCAAGTTGAATATGTAATTTATATCTGTGAGCTGAGTCACACAGTCGGTAGTTTGTTTTCTGGAAAATCTTCACACTTTATTGTATTTGTCTGTGTTGTACCAATTACTGCTGCATGCAAGTCAACCACGAGAATATAAAACAAAAATTAAATATTTGACTGCGAATACCTCTGCTACGCCTGTGAACTACAATTTTGTTTCTGTTCTTATTTTGTCACTACAATATTACAATTAGATTCAGTGACGAATAGTTAATGTACCTATACCCGTCTCGTTATTAAGGTTTTAGTATATTATATACAAAATATTTCCATTCCTATTTCATCTTATTACTATTTCTTTGCTAAATGTTGACAAGAGGAATTGTATCAAAAGGAACGTTTTTAAGTTTTGTAACCTGTTGATGCCTCGAACCATATAAAGAGGGAAACTCAAGTTTTGGATACATTGGGATAAACGTTGATTATAATGGTTTTAGCTATGTCAGCAAAACAGATTCCTGTTTTATCTTTTATCCAATACTATTTGATATTCACAAAAGGCAGATAATTTAAGAGAAATACTGGAAAAGAACTATAAAACGTGGTAGATTTGTAGAGTGGTGTCGTGGCCGGGGCTCCCTCTGCTATCGACATTGATTTCGCTCAAAACAGCTGTTGGCTAAAAATAGATCACCCATATTTCTTCCGGGCCAACGTTCTATAGTTTTCACCACCGAATCTGTATTATAAGTTAATATAAGTTATAAACCAGCATTGAAATATTATTTTTTTATTAATTAAAGAAACTGTTAATATAATGTTATCGCGTTTTAAGAATAACTTTCTCTTTTTTTTGCTTTAAGGAAAATCATAAGCGCTTAAGGAAAGTCAACTTATATGGAAAAATGATGGATGAACGAAACGAGTATTTCCTCTGACAATATAGTCCTTGTAATATGTGCCGTATTAACACGAATCTGCGTCATTGGGATACTATCAACTTCCAAAAATATTAGCGAGAGTTTTTTTTAACGATGTGCATTATATTTCAGCAGAAGTATAAGTCGGCTGGAAGTTAAGTTGGACAGAACTTTCAATTAGCAAACCATTAAGAACAAAAGATTCAATTGAATCCTGAGCAAGTTATTAAAGATTAATAACTTCGTTAGTATTAATATCATTAAAGATATCCTACGTAGCATCAACCACGATAAAGGGAATAATAAATATCACGCCTAATGAAAATCTAAATTGTGCCAAATATATTAAATTTCATTTCCGGAGTACACCTGTATATAAAATCCATAAATATCGCCAATAATAGTTAATATATTGTGTTAATGTCAATACACGTACATTTTCTAATCACACGTACATTCGTTTATGTAAAATTGAATTAATTTACGATTACATTGCCTTTTTTGGCATTTCTACTACCATATTGTTACATATATATTGTTATCGTGTGTATTAAAAATGACTACTTCTTGTCGTGTTGTTTCTTCATCTGTTTTCCAATAAGTCTGTTCTCTTTTATTCGGTATAATTTATGTTGTGTTTGTTTTCCCCAGTCTATGGGTTTTTTGGGGGTTTTTATTCTGTTTATTTTGTTGATTAATTTTATTGCGTCTCCTTTTGTCGGTTTTATGTTTCTTACAGATAGCGCGGTTGTGCTGTTTCTGTATTCCGTATTACGCAGTGTCAGGGACACTGTATAAAGGTAACTTTTTGTCCGTTGTTTCGTATATATGCTGTTGGATTATTATTGTGTTTGTGTTTACTGCTTGCATGTTTGATCGCCGCAAATAAAATTGTTCTTATCGTTACAATTCCTTATATACGTATAGTTTTTAATTAAATAAAACCGTATCGATTGTGTTCCAAATGGAAGTAAATCGGTTAGGGGTAAATGAAATCCGGAGTTGGGTCGTCACGGCGTATGGGATCAGTTGGAAGACAGGTAGCCGGTCGTCATAATTGAGATGTCGGCCTTATGAGGGATATATATTTCTGGAAAAATAGCACCGGTGTGGGGACGTCTCTTTCTGTCGGGAAATTCTAGCGAATAATTGGTGTTTTGAGGACAGGAAAGGTGGGAGAGATCGCCCCCCCCCCAGCCCTACCTGGTGGTTGGACACTGCCGCTTCTTTCAGGGACAAAGGAGCCACCGCCTCCCATCTGCCGTTACCGACCCCCGTCAAATGTCGGCCCTCGTTATGGACGAAAAACTTATAAAGAGGAAATATGGACGGGTCCGCACATTCCTGACCTCGAATGGCCTTCAAACGAGCGGCCCACTTGAATCAATTCATACAAGATACGAACTCGAAATTTGTAATAAAAGGGTGAGACCAAAGGGTAAAATTTTAGTTAGAGTAAAAGAAGTGCAATCTCTATTTTTTGCTCTACCTATTTTTCAGTTCAAATTCGACGTCAAGTTCTGTTTGTATTGGTGCAAACACATGTCTTACGTTGGATGTTGTTATATGTTTTGTAGAATTGTGGGGATTAGTATGACATCTTTGTAAGCAGCCGTTTTTTAGATATTTATGGGAGAGATACAAGAGTTTGGGAAGGAACTGTTTTTAACAGTTCAGGTTACGATGACATTTTCAGAAACTTCTGTTACCGCGACATCATAATTAAACGGCCGATTACATGTATATAGAAGCGAAAAAAGTTTATTCGTAAAAACTTAGATCGACAGTTTATCAAGTAGTGTGAATGAAATAACAGGGAATAGGGTGAGATTTCAATAAATGAGTATGCCTTAAATGTTCTTAAATAAATGATTACGATGTTATCTAACTGTGTTGTCCTCGAACATTGGTGTCAGACAACAATATCGGAAATCTTTGGCAGGCAGTTTCTGTTAGATGCAAATCTGAAATGAAAATAACCCCGTAAGGGTTATTATATTAAGGTAGAGCGATTAATATCCCGTTGCCAAATAATTTGAATAGAATTTCAGTCAGGGCAGAGTTCGGAAGCGAGATGAGACGGCTAAGAATGTGCCGGCCCCGCTCTCTGTCTCATAATGGCCGGGTGCGGCGCCTCCTTTTCCGACTCAATCACTGAAGGTTACATAATAAAAAATAAAAAAAAGAACAAGAAATAAGCGGAGAAAGAGAAAAGGAAATCAAAAGGAAAAAAAAGTTGTAATGGTGATCCGAAGGAGGCGGTGCCGGCTTGTTATGAGGGCCCGGTTACAAAGTATCCCAAAATATATATCATTAGCTCTGGGCGAGGAACACTCTTCTTCCTTTTTTTACCCCTCCAAAGTTCGGGGCCCCACATCTCTCACCGCTTTCCTTTCTTTTATTCTTCCTCCTCCTCCTCCTCCTTTACTTTACCTTTTTCGCCGCCCCGAATCCTCCTTTCTGTAGATCCGACGGAGGATAATATGTAGTTTGGGAGGAGACGGCCAATAGAAAATCAACTTCGTCACCTTTTAGTCAATGCGATGGTCATTATTCACTCGGATAGTTTCCTCCCAGGGCTACGATCAAATTCTGTTACAGGTCAAAAGAAAGTCATAATTGGTCATCTCGGTATGCTTGTGAAGCATGTATAAGCAGCTACTTATTGCACTGTTCCATACGATATATAGATCCAGTTTCGGGCTTTTGGAAACTATAAAATTATGGGAGACATAAAATATTACTGACACTAGTGTTATCGTGTGATAGGTCGCTACCTCGGCGGTTAGACCGGTTTCTGATTCTCACCAACATCAATATGTGTTGGGGTATGTTAGTACTGTTTCTCTACACCACAGTGGCACCACCTCTTTTTTTGGACGGTCGGTATTCTGTCAAGGGACTGTCTTCTCTTTACATCCAGGTGTTTAATAATAGCGTACCAGAATTGAGTTATTACAGGCTACGTACAAGGCTGCACGTTATAATCACAAGATTACTCTAGCTTTGAAGTCAATGCTGTATTTCACATTTCGTATTTTACTGATGAACAGTTACTACGTTGTGTGTATAATATTTAAATTTGTAACTGAAATTAAAATTGTTGGCTATTGTTTGTCTCCAATGTATATATACAAAAGTATATGTTGACAGTACATAAATACGTAATAGATAAATTAGTTGGGTGGGAGGTTTTTAAGACGTCAAGTTTTAATCTCGTGCGGACGCTAGATATGGTTGTCGTCATAGAGGTACTCGGCCTTTCCCTATTGGGGAACCCGTGTCCATGAATTATTTACAAAAGGCGACTGAATGGCCGCATAAATGGTTCTGAAGGCTGGAAAACTGTTGAACGTTTCAGGAACCGGACGAACTGGCGAATGCAAGAGCACGCGCCGAACCAACAATGACAAAAAAAACGCGCCCAGATGGCTGAGCTCAATTTGTTAGCATCTTGAATGGAATTCGCATTGTCTGCAGAGAGGAAGAGCAAAATCCGAAGCCCATTTAGTTATTGCGTCTGTTTTCATCGTTTCCAGTGAAAATTCCGAATCGAGGCGAGAAATAATATCTAGTACCGAACTTGTCACATCGGAAAATCCTAAGGGACAGACACGTACACCAAGGAGATGGAATTGAATATATTCAATGATATTCAATCGAATAGTTCTAATAGAAACAATGATGTCTACCGTGACAAACAAACGTCTTCACGATGTGACACCACCGTTGGCATAAGCGTGGTTTCAATTCTAACCGATCGAAGGTTATTTCTTACTTTACCAATATTTATTTATGCATAGCGTCGGTATCGGGGCGATGATATTGCTGCAGGTTGAGTTCCAACAAAGAAATTGATACAAGACGCGGAGGTTGTGACGGTTAAAATGTCAATAAACTGAACCCTTCATTGATCGAGTGTTTATTTCCGTTCATTGTTATTTGAATTTTTTTACGGTATTATTCGTCACAAGAGGATATGCAAAGCGTTTGAACTTTCTTTATAAAGAGAAAAAATAAGCTGAATTTCAGTTGAGGGGTTCCGAATTGAGAAGTACAGGAAAATGAAGAATGTTCCTTTTCTGACGTGCAATAGCTTGCACAATTTCTAATGGGGTAGAATGGAACATTTGCAGGGATTAAGGGAGGCGTCGGCGCCAAATGAAGACGTACGGCCGTCTGAATTGGAGCCGAAAACGAAAACGGGGCATGCGGCATAAATTATGGCCTGGAATTGTAAGAACATTCGACTGGGAAATGAACAAATGGACAGTGGCCTGAAAGGAGAGCATTGGAATTGATGGCTCTATTCCTCGCCTCCTGTACTTGCTGAACGTCGATTCTGTTCAACGTCAATTCGATTCGATGTTAATCTTTGAATTTTCCAATATTTCAAAAGCAATAACCGGAGAACGTAATTGACATTTCCTTTAACCGTATTGATACTGCTCTAACGCTATTTAAATTCGGAGTACTTGAGAAAAGTATTGGAAAAGGTCTTCTGCTGATAAAGCATCTTATCAGCACTAACATTATAACACTTGTGTGGAAACCTCACCACTAGTATACTGACTGAATTCTTCTGGAGAGAAGCCAAAACCGGCCTATCACAGGAACGAACAATCAGAACATATATGTTACCTCTAGGAGCCGAATATATATCTTACAAAAAATTTATTAGAAAATATATTCTAAGTATATTAGAAATTTAACTGATTATACATTTATTTGTTAAAATAATACTACTATTAATAATAAAATACTTTTAACTAAACTCGAAGCGGACCTCTCAGTAACATTTTAAACATCTTAATTTTACTACTCACTTAGAATACACTAATCTTATTATGCATAAGAAGACGTAAAGACAGCGGGCCGATTTATAATTTTTTGGAGTTAATTTCCAGAGAGTAGTATTGCAATCGGCCTGTAAATGGTGGCCAAGAGATGGCCATTTAAAGCCAGAATGCGGGCCTCGTCTTTAATCCGGGTTTCCTTCTCTCACCCCCCCAAAATTAGCATAACATTACAGTTAATAAACTCCAGCTCACTGGATTTCAACTTTATGAAGTACAAGTTTATGTAGCCGTTCCGCTTCTTTTTTTAATGACTTCGACATTAACCCGGGGATCCAAAAATAAACCCTCTTTTTTGCAAAAATCCCGCGGCACTAATTCATTAATTTTTCTACTTTTTTGATGACCCGGGAGGAGGAGCAGAGTTTATTGTGGATCCAAAGCACCCGGCTCACTTAGAAATGCATTAACAACGCCACAGGCAGCTTATTGCGGTTAAATTTTACGAGGTTGGGAAAATTTTAACAGGATTAGAGCAATAATGTACCTGTGGGACACGGAGACAGCGGATAAATGTCTCCATCCTGACCATTAACCGGTATAAAGTTCCAGAAAATATCTAATTATCTAGTTTCATTATTATGCTCTTAAAAATAATCGTAATTTTTAGATCTCATTTAAAGAGTTACTTCAGTATTAAAATGTTGATTTATTTTGTGATTAAAATGATTCCTATAAATAAGATATAAATATAAATAATGAAAGTCAGTACCTCGCGAGGATATTTTAAATGAATCCAATAAATTTATTCAATTTTCATTCCATCTTTGGATGCTGACAGCATATTTAAGGAGTAGCTTCTGGGCCCGACAATTCTTTAATCAATTCTTTAGTTGGGTGACAAATTTAGATATCTGTTTCTTGATGTGTTCAGTTGGCAGAAAAACTTTTACTAGCTGTTGTAATTTTCAGTCTCTGTGGGCTTGTCAATCAGGAAAAATCTACATATGTAATTGACTGGTCGATGTTTTATGTATTTCATTAAAATTCCTTATAGCAGAGATTAGATCTGGCGTATGCCGTTAAAACTCCTTAATTGCGCCAATTAAGCTGTCAATATGGAGCCTCGGACACAGTATCAGAATTTGCGAGACACTGTCTGAAAATGCTGGACTTTATTCTCCAACTTATACGATGAGACAGAACACGGAACCAGTCGAGTGTTGCAAAACCTCAAGAGTCAGTGGCAAGAGTGAAGGCTCCAGTTTTTCTGAATGAAAATTCCATCCTAGGTCATTCCTAAATGTCAGTAGGCCCCTGTTGATTGTGTGCTAGGCCGGCAGACCTGTTTCCTCGCATAGGTTCGCCAACCTCCCTCTCACTAGATTGCATACAAATGATCCTCTCGATTCGTCCATAATAAAGAGAACTATTACGGTATTTTACATTCATGAGAATAGTGCCGTTGGAGTTCTACATTTTGTTGTGTGCTTATTGTAGTTTAAACCTGCCTCAGTGGAAATTTTACAATTCAAATGCATTTATAAATACGTCACACCACGAGACATCATTACAATCGGATCATAATATTATATTTCTTTCAGAACTAGGTCATATCGAATATTACGCATTTATTAATTCATAAATTACTCCTTCACAGCGCGACCAGAAATTATTCGGTAATAGATCCAATTTCAAAACACATTTTTTTTTAATTTTCTACCCCGACCGTATTGCCCCCCGTTGAGTAAGCCAGACGTGTACAGGTGTACCCCACGGTTCCAACTGACGTTAACTGCACCCCAAATATGGAAGTATTAAAAGCCAAAATGTAACACTATACAACATCCCACCCACACTAGTAGAAAGACATTACAAGTACACCCGAAAAGGGTCGAGCCCAGGAGGTGGTGGTAACTGCACTAAAAACCTTTACCGTGTGTGGTCCTGAGACGCATAGAAATCGGGTTTCTGGTTGTCGAAAGTGAAAGCCCAGTACTCGACAAACAGAATCCAGAGGAATAGGAAAGAATAACTGCCTAAACTGGACCAGTTTCTGACCATATAAGAGGATTATTAAACGAAATTACCTGGATAATTAGCTCATTAGATTGCTAATAGAATTTTACCGACGATTGAGAAACTGGCCTAGCTCAGGATTCTACGGACTGTAGGAGGCAGAAAATCGAGGATAACCTAATAAAGTCACCGGAAAATATAAAAATAAAAAGAGAATAATAAATTAATAGAAACGAGGACAGGCGTTCTGTTTAAAGCGTCCGCAGACATTGGGAATCTGCGGGCCAAAATCTGGGACATCACGGCGCGCTCGCCAGCTAATCGGGCACCGACTTATCGCTCGAGGATACCATTATTAAAGCCAGCCCCGAAATAAACCTCTTGCTGATTTTGAGGTCAAGATAATGCCAATGAAAAAATAGATAAAAGAAAGAATGGACAAAATTTAGCGCTGTCACGGTAGCAAGTTTAAAATAATCAAAGCGAAATGTACTAGAACGGAAAAATGAACACTGCCTGAAGCTACGAAAAATGTATTATGCTTCACAGTTGATGAGGATTTAGTATGAACAGATCCGCAGGAGCAGCCTATTATTACCGTATAGTCATTTCTAATAACTCCTCTATTTTAATTCTGCGAATGGATAGGTTACTTATGAAATATTCGAGAGTGGCGTGATTCTGAATTCGATAACAAGGGGTAGTAGTGGAAAGGAGGACATTGGTTAGGTTAAATTAACCATAATTAATTACCCTGAGAGTCTTAAGCTGGAATAGTTCCTAGAAGAAGTGACTACGAATAAAAACTAATGCTTATATGCGGCTCCGTAGTATAAATCTATCCACTCGTTATATCGGTTAAAAGTTACATCTGAAAATTCGGTCTGCCACTACAGAATCGAACCCGCATCGAATTACGCCGCATCTATCAAACTAGTGACAATTAACTTATTTCTCATTCCCAACATAGTTGCACTAAATACGTGCCACTATCACGCTATTTAAATTTTCGACGACGGTAGATTACCGAAATAGTTGTACCGGGAGTACTCCCGGGGGGGGGTCTTAAGTTTTTTTCACTGCTGACGGCAGGCCACTGCGAGATAACTCCCATCGCATGTGCCAAACTATCGGGTCGCTAAGTCGATAAATCGATAATTAACGACTGTGGCAAAAAAGCAGAACTTGGCCAAGCTAAACGTCTCAGAAAGGAAACCGAAAGAGCGACTATATTAAAAACCCTTGTGCAAGGACATCATCCTAAATAATCGAAATTTTAAATTTTTTTCTTACATATTATGATTTACTTACATAATGGCTGCAGTTCAAGATTAATTCTGTGATATTAATTAATGATACAAATAAAAATATTCGGTTTAGTTCTATACGACTACAGAATGAATTCGTCATAATTTATGTACGTATTGTCCGTGGGCCCGTTATTTACTTTGGTATGCACAAAGCGAAATAAAGTGGATGAATGTGGGCCAAATTAGTATTGAACAGTGGGGGAACACGTTTCGTTGAGACTACACTTGCAATTCTTTTTGACTGCAGGCGCAGGGGCCTGTCGGCGGAACTTGTCGGGGTGCCAGCCATTTCCGGGGTAAAAAATTCAGGTCAGAACTAACCTAATTATCCCTGCAGGAATTTTTTTCTGGGCCCTAACCAGGCGACCGGAATTCGGGCGTTCGTTAATAAAAAAGATACGAGTGGGGTGGCACGGGGCTGGAGGTGGAAAAAGTGTCGAACGTCCAGTTTTTATGACCATAATTGACGACAGGGTGCCGAATACCATCGGACGTTACCATAGCACCGGCGGATCCCCCAAGGGACATCGAAGTTCAACTTTTGTCACATATGTACATATAGGTCAATATACCTCATCGCTCAATATATAAATTCAGTCCTCGGAGAGTATCAATTATCCCAAGACGAGTATTCTGGTATTTTGTTTTCATGGAGGCGAGGGGGAGTTTGGAATATATCACCGACGACTCATTCGTTAGAATTTTACTTTGATTTGGTCCGCTGGGTTCGCCCCGTCGTTAGTAGTAATATCCGTTAAGAGAGTCCGGATTAAAGTTGTGCTGCCCCACAGTCATCAATTGCACTGAGGTGGGCAAAAAACATACACCTTTTCATTTACATAAATTTGTTCGTGAACCAAATCTATATGATGTAATTTATAATATTTATTAATAATTTAACGAGGAAATGTAACGATTATCGATGTTATGGAACTGCGAAAGTACCATTTTAAAACCAGATTTGGATTTGGTTTTCAGGAATATAGTATACATATGCAAATATTATTTATATATAATAAATATATTGGTCGCAGCCATAGGCTTTCAAATTTATAGAGAGATTTTAAGTAAAGTTTTTAAAAATGATGTTTCCGTTGTACTGGGGCAAATTTGTTCCCGCCCAGGATAGTTGTAGCATTATACTCGAATTATATATAATGGAATTATATCGAACAACACAACGCCTTTATACATTAGAAATGGCAGAAATGTATTGAAAAATATATGGAAAATATTTCTTATATAAAATTACTTATGTTTTTAGTGTTGAACACTAAGCTTAGTTGTATTTCTAAAGTTAGCCAATGATTCCAACCGACTAAAATTAACCCTCTATGGGCCGAATTTTTATTTTAAACCCAAACAATTTGGGGGAACGAAAAATCAGCAATTATAAACCTATATATGCAAATGAAAAAAAAATTGATATTGATGTTTGTTGTCTTGACAACGTTATAGGATTACAATTTATGCGCCATCTCACGAAAAAAGCTATAATTATTCGGTAAAATCTCGATAAATTGAAATGTGAACTGAAAGTTACACGGGCCCATAGAGGGTTAACTTATACACTAATGTATGGATAATTCACTGTCCCAGTAGGTCACGGAAGTTCTTAAGTTAGCTTCTAGGAATTGATTTTCGTCGGAAATTCTTCCGCGGAACAAACAACGGTACACCAAGAAAGCATTATTAATTTCATCTCCTCGGCCGAAAAATGGTAACCACCGCGTGTTTACCAATCTATTTGTAAAGCAGGATAAGAACGGAGCCTATACTCTATACTTTGGCCTTATCTTATCTGTGTTTGTTCCGTGGGTCGGTGGCTCAAACCGGTACGCTGAAACCGGGCGCAGACAACAAACAGTGGGCGGCGGTGGAGCGACCCCAGGTAAGAGGGCCCCCCCACCCCCACAAATTAGTCAGTCCCCGACAGGTTTAGTTCAGTCATTTGTGTCTCTATCCCTTAGATAACCGGTGGCCTACACTGTTGGAAAAAAAGGTGAGCGACAAATATATTATTGTAGTATCTGAAACGTGACGTTAAATTCGGTGCTTCCGTAGAGCGTAAAACTCTAATTAATAACGGCGGCCATTCGAAAATTCATTTAGGTCACTGCATCGCAATTACGCATTCAACTCAACCGTGTTCGTTTCGCTAGAAAGATAATCTGTGGAGGCTGTTTGGCGTTGGAGCCGTGTGATGGAAATTCTATTGTTGTTGTATCTACTATGTCTGACTGTGTTTTCACGCCGGTGATAAATTACCGTTATCGTGCGGCAAACGACTGCAGCAATAGCCCCGCCGAGACGTCCGCTTCAACAGCCGCTCAAACGAGTAGTCCCCTTCTCTGAAACCTTTAGCGTTCTTCCCCCGCACATAGTTTTCATCATAGTGTTGCCAGAAAAAGGAGGGGAGCGCTTTTAAAGATAGTAGTAGATAGTAGACAACATTCTCCTATCCTAGTCTAATTTTCGCTGATGTACTGAATTGATTTGTTAGTCGTTCCGTCTCGATACGAGGACGGATTAGAGCACCAGTGAATAACAGTTGAAAAGTTATCATAAAAGTAAACTAAACGGCAATAAAAAGTGGTATATAATATAATTTGAATTTCTTACTCATAACTTTAAGTGATACTATGAATACGCTAATGCGTGGATGAATCCAAGACACAGCAGGACCATTTCACAGATTGGGCATGTCATGGACGCGCGTGCACACCCACACACATATATATATGCTCTTATATGTTAAAAACAATAGGTCTGATTCTTGGCTTTACGAGCTAGAGGAGATTGCATTCGCACGGGTCATAATATACTCATTCTTGTCGGTACTAGCAAACATGTGATGTAATAATCATCGTGAGCTTCGAATGAGAATGTAGTAATGAGATTCTATTATAAAGAGTGTAAATATGAAGTGAAACGGACAAACATTCTTTACTGTTATTCTTATTATTAGGTCACGAGTGTTTCATATAGTTAGAAGACTGAGAAGCGGAGGGGGGGGGGACTCCAAGCGAGATAATGCGGCAACACAAGAATTCAAATTGTTGTTGAGGCAATTACCGATTTTCGAGCGATCCGTGTCATTGGCTCTAATCGTTCGGTGTAAACGGGGTAGGTGCAGAGTAAATAATAAATAGGCCCCATGCCCGAATAGCCGGCCGGGAAATTATCTGTCGGCCCGTCGCCGAGCTATCATTAATCAGTTTAAATTATTTAAGTTCGGAGGGCCCCCGCTAATTAAGAGACCGCCCGGAGACGATTTGTACCTTTCAGAAAGTGGCGGCAGCGTATATATATATATATATATATATATATATATATATATACATAAAGATACTCGGGGGCTTTGTCAGGACGGGGAGAAAACGAGGCGGAAATACGGGAAAAAGAGAGACCTTAGAGTGTCGATAATTAATCGGCGCTGTATTAATCAGCGAGTATATGGTTGGTGTCGTGTGGAGGAGGAGCCGCCTTTATTCAATAGGTAGGTCCAACACCCACTCATTAGTACAAAAGGCCATCCCCCATAAATCATTTGCCCTAGGCCCGCCTCTCCCATTTCGGCCCGTTTAGAATAACCCCCGTACAGATTCCCAACATCCAACCGGGTCCTATTCACTTTTATCACCGTCTGTAGGCGCAAAATTAAAAATAACTAGATAATTGTTGACATTAAGCGACGGTACGTACCGAAATTCCAATCGATTAGCCCACTAAATACTAACGCGAATTGAACTGCAGGATATTGCATTATGACAACCAACAAGTTATAAAAACAAGGGAAATTGGACAGCAGATGTAGGCTTGAAAACATGGAAAATCAAAGGACAGATTTGGACGCCAGCATTGTAAAGAGTGATAGCTAAATGAAAGTAAATATTCCCCTTTTCGATGCGTAACAACAAAAACATAATTTATTTTTCGAGTCATTTATCGAGTGAATTAGGGAGGTTTTACCGGCGATGTCTACATCGGCTTGGAGTAAAATTGTCCAAACGAAAATTGTAGCTTTTCCCACTAGAATTGTAGCAATGTTTTCAAATCGTTGTCCGGAAATATTAAATAATTAGGAAGTAATATTCAGATACCGCAGAGGTGCCAGACACACCATATTGTGGCCGCAAATACTATTTCTACCCTGGGTGGGATATATTTCGGCTTCACGCCATTGCAACCAGGTAATTGCCTATTACTAACAGAGTGAGGTCCCTCTATCTCTCTCTTTCAACAATACATCACCGAAACAACAGTAGACAACACATCTATTAACGGTAGCCGCTCTGAAAATGTCTTTTTTAAATGTACAGTTTCGAGACGCTGAAAAGTCAGAATTATTGAGTGTCCATACGCGAAAGCTTTTGGTTAGCCAAACATAATGGAACGAATTAAAAAAAAATTCAACAAAAATTCCTGGCAATTAAGACAGATATTCCACAAAAAGACTATGGAACTTTATAGTTTTAATTATAGATCCAAATCGCACTAAGTTAAGTTCACGGTGAAGTTTCGTACGAGAACGCCTTTATGGCGGATGCATGCATGTACATGTCAGCGTGTTTAAATGGACGCGACTAAGAAAGATAGCAGCAGTCCGGGAATCCACGATTGTGCATGTTTGGAGGAATCCGTGTTTCGACAACGCCTCAATAACGCGCAATTAGCATTCTCGAACCAGAGGCCCATTGTCGTCCGGCGAAATCGGGTCACAGAAAATTCCCAGCCTCGCTGAAGGTCCGTCTTCAACGTTTTCCACCGAATTATCTATGTTTGAATAAAACTATGAGATTCGTAGTATTATTTAACTTGTTAAAAATGGTTTATAGGAGAAATTTTCGCACAAACGGGTGAATTTGCATTCGGCCAAATGGTTGTCGCAGTAACTTTTAAATTTTGCGTGAAAATAAAAAGCTTCACGGGGGACTGTTAACTACTTAGGGTTGAATAGGGGCTTACACGGAAAGTCCATATAGATAATAAATTGAAGCCGGCTATTGCAGACCTCTCGCGGCTGTTTCCTCTTCGTTAAATGAAAATCAAATTTAAAAATACGCTTCACCGACGAGACCGCTACTTTTTTTTATTGGGTTGCACGATTCGACACAATAGGAATAAATAAAATGAAATTTATGTAAATCAAAATATGTATATGAGTATATATATATATATATATATATATATATATATATATATATATATATTCTGGTTTATCAGAAACCTGGAAACTTGGTCATTCATCTATAACAATAAAGGTCAGGGAGGAACTGCTGTAGAATCTCAAACTTCATTTCACGCAAGACTCTATTGTCACAGGACGGTTAATTGGTCTGTATTAGCAATAACGTCGTTACCGGTATATAAGCTAGAATTGCCATGTACATAAATTATTCCACACGGTTGTTTCAATCCTATGTCTCTGGACCGGTATGGGCTGTCTTTCGTATGTTGTAGGAGTCAATAAAAGTAATCAAAAGGGTAATTCATGTGGTATTCATCTGGTATATAACAGGTGGTATCTAGGAAGTGGATACTCAGTGTCGGTTTACGTTACCGCCGATCATATTGAAATGCAGACGTGACAGAGAAAATTCTCTCCTTGAGGCTATTTATAACAAATCCCTATTGTCCTTCGTTGTCGACTGTTGGTTACGCAATGGGAACTAAGCGGGAGTATCGGTTCCGCCAAAGTATCATTACATTAAGTTTGATTGCTGTGTTGTCGAAACGTAAATAGAGTATTACATTGAAATAAGTAATTTTTTTTGGTTTATTTTGACATCGACGTATTCCAGAAACTGCTTCGTAATTTGCATACTCAAAATAAGGCTATTTCATTTCTACATCATCGAAATACAATCCCGTTCAATAAAATATTTAATTTCTGTATACATTCTTATAACATGTGGGAGAAACTTTTTTGGGGCAAACCAATTTTGGAACCAAAATTATATTTATCTTTGTATTATACCTGCGTTAATACAGATGAAGTATTTTATGCAGCCTTTGAATAGATGGATTAATTTCTGATAAAAACGTATTTTTTACGCTATAGTTTCTCACTTTTAAATTTAATAGTTGTCTTCTGAGAATGGTTGTAGATTTTATTTGGGGCCAAGTTTATTTATTTCCCGAGTATCAGATTGCTTTCACCGATCAACTTGAAATAGCTCAAGTTTCTATGTCGATGTAGGCGTCATAATTGGCTTTGGAATCGGATTCAGGGAGGACTGAGCGCAGTGGTGCGTTATTTCCATTTGGAGGTACATCAACAGGTGGGACTCACTCTAGGCCACTTCACTTTAATTATAATACCCACATATATATCCATATACATGTGTGGACAACTAACATTCTGTTCAATTACTACACATGGAAGCTTAAACCGGCACCGAAAGCGATGGGCATTCTTCGCCTTCTCAAACACGTTAGCCTGATATTGAAAATATGAAAATCCAGGTAATTATATATGCATGCACAAACTGAAAATTAGAAATACTATTCCTACAGTAGAGATTATGGGAAGTTTTTTCCCATAGTAGAAGGTTATACACTTTTGCCGGAATTAACGTCACTATTGAATTGTCACAATGTCATTACTTGCTAAATATAGGCCATCTTATTATTATTCATCGATCTTATCATTTTATTTATTAGCGATGAAGAGAAAGGCTATCGTAATCAAATGCATTAGACGGGGCGTCGACCCCGATTACCCCCGATTCTATCATCGATTGATTTTGTCAAATCCTCACCGAGTTAATCGTTTTCAAGGCGAAGAAAATGTGTTCGAATACTCTACTGTGGATGTGGGGAAAAGTTGTAATTACGTAAAAACTGTTATTCGAAAGTGAGATCCAGCAGTAATCACAACAATGGATGGTCGTTCGTTTTATAATTTCTAAATTGAGCTAATTTAATTTTAATAGTTTCCGTAAAATATATAGACAAATGTATATAAGAATACATACGGCTAATGGAATTAACAAAAAAACAAGCGCCATTATAATCTAATAATAAGTTGTTTTTAATAGTAATCAAAAACAGAAATAATTGGTATTCCGAAGTAATTATTTAGAAATTAAGTACAATTATTATTACAATTACCGGTATGATGTTTTCGTCAACTGACAACGTAATATAATTTCCAATTTTACCGGGCTGATTCACTTTGCGGCAAATCGGGCGGAACCGAGGGGGAACTTTTAATCGAGTGGTGCAAATTGAATTGTAGGAGTAAATATAGAGAAGCCGGCGCTGTGTACTATGGTAGCGGCTATTTCTGTTAGCCGGGTCGTGGAGAAGATCGATGCAGGGCCGGCGCTCGAATAGTCGAAAGTCCCGCCGATAAACGACGCCAATTACCCACTTATTCAAACGACGGGAATTATCAAAAAGTCGGAGAGAGAGAGAGAGAGGGAGGGAGGGAGGGAGGGAGGGAGAGGGCCAACTGGGATAAATCCTAATAGCGTGGAGGGCGAGCTCGTCCATTTAATGTTCGAAATGGAATCTCCTATTTATTAGGCAGGACGATCCGCCATTAACTTTAATAGCTTATCTTTAGTGGATAGATGAGACGTGAACGCTCTAGCCCTCCAACTCCTCCAACTACCTCGGGGGATATTGTTCCCACACCTTATGCGCCCAGAACCCATTTCTCATCCGTGGATTGGCTATCGGCCGGTTATATGAAATTGATATTTCATAATTCTCGTTCTATAATTGAATACATAATACTGTCCATTATCGAAGACCCCGTTTCGTTGTTCGACCCGGCAACGTCGCCCCCTCCCCGGCCTTCGCCTTCATCGGCGTGGGACGGATCCTGTAATTGATGATCTAACACGACGGTTTCATTGATTTCAAATTGCTAGCATATTACATTCATTTAGATTATTTATGATGACCAATTGAAAAAAAACTGCTCCATATTTAGTAGGGGAACAGACGAATCCGAAAATGAGCGAGTGTTAATTGAAACTATAACTATTAATAGATAATCCAGCGAGAAAATGTTCTATAGGGAAGATAATTTCGATATTATATATGGATATATTTTTTAAACGAATTAGAATTGAACAGTCCAGGGGGAATAAAACGTCGTGAATAGTCCGATGATTGTTATTAACCAGTGGCAATTGTCGAATGTGTTGGCCGTGACTCGTAAAGCGGTGCTTGTGACGGAGTTGAATTTAAATAATCGAATGTAATTGGCCCCAGTGGGTGTCATCGTACAATTTCCCTCTCCGCGAAGCTGTTGCTGAATTAAACGAACGACAATTCTTGGAATTAAGACGGTTGAGTCAACTGCGTACATTTTTTTTCCTAGTATTTATAACGCGCGTTTTTTTTTCAGTCTTAATCTATCTGTAGATTTAAGTTTAGACCACGACAGCGAGAGACCACGGCTTCAGCCATCGAGCAACCCCCCTCAACTTAATTGCGTTGCAAGACACCATGAAAGCCGTGTTTCTTATGATTCGAATGTAGTAATCAACTACTTGTACTTTACTTATTTTAAGTTTTAATTTTATATTCATAATCCGCAATAATACCGCAAACTACAAACACCATAATATTGTATTCCCTTAATTGAAATCTGTCTGTAAAGTGGAGTATAACGCGTCGGCAACTCGCTGTGTAAAGGCGACTGGGAAAAGTAGAGTATATTTTCCTCCTAAATTTAATGCTGAATACAAGGCCGTCTCGGGCAGAAGTTGCTGCACGCAAAAACACCTTGTCCAGGTTTTAGATAAGTACTAGAGTTAGTTATACATAAAATATCTGCTGACACGTCACGGACTGTCATTCTTACGTAGAACTTTTATTTTTGAGCGCTATTTTCCTATAAAATATCTTTAGTTTCCATATACAACTTGATTCGGAAAAATGATTAAACCAGTACGTAGAAAACGTTGTATTACGTTAATAACTATTATTACGCGATTCGAAGAGTTAGAATAGCACTATATTTAATTAATTTAAAAATTTTAGGCTTATTTTATTTTAATGTTATTATGTATATAAGTGTCGACATGACGGTGTACACGACCGAAAACTGGGCGGAACAATGTCACGCGGAGCGAGTTAACCGTAGATGGGAATTGGTTTAACAAGATTTACAGTGCAATAAAGTTTTTTCGA
This sequence comes from Lethocerus indicus, assembly GCA_019843655.1. Lineage (NCBI taxonomy): Eukaryota > Metazoa > Arthropoda > Insecta > Hemiptera > Belostomatidae > Lethocerus > Lethocerus indicus. The sequence goes on from JACDQD010000006.1 coordinate 3,575,862, forward strand.
TAGATTCAGAATAGATTTACGACGGCGGCGTTTCGAGGAAGAGTTAATGGGGTGCACCTCAAGCCCCTGCCAAGGTTAATAGCTCCACAAGCATCATCTTTCCCTTACAGGGAGGTCGGCTGTATCATGCGGCCATAGGAGCAGATTTCATTGCTCTTTGTTTGAGCCCGAAGTTCGTCTGATGGATTATTTTCCAGTTTTCAAGTTTGAAGCGAGAGATTATTTTTCCGCGATAAAAGAATTAATAGTCGCGTACATGAACAGTTGGCTGCTGTGGTTAGTACAGCGGGAAGTCGTAATTAAGAAGAATAATGAACTTCTTCCGATGAAGAAGAGCTGCCTTTAGGTCAGCCTTAGTTTAGCTCGAGGATTTCTATAATTGCACCTTTATTTTACTTTTTACGTAGGTTAATATTTGTCCTTTATTATAATAATAAAAGAAAAACAATGTGTTATAGACAAGAGTAAAATTAATATTTAATGAAATAAATCAGAGGACCGAGAGGCGATTGGTTTTTTAAAACTTTTATCTGGGATGAAAAACTACAAGGCATGTATGTATATTTGAGACCTGATTGAGGTTTCGTTTTCGTATTGGCGTAACAATCATTACCACAAGTGATGCTAGTGGAGAACGATCAAATTCAAGATAAACTCAAAAGTAATTCCAAATTTAGAGCAAGAAACATTTTAATATAGCATAATGCTTGTGAAAAGATCAATATCAAACAACACATTCCAGTTATTGTAAGAATTATAAGTAAATTTTTACTTGTTCCCACCAAGTCATGAGGGGGCCACTATCGCATGAAATGGGTATATTTTGTTGGATATCCTGGGTTAATGAACTGTAGAATAGTCAAGGATTTAAAACCTAGGCCGTGACTGAGGCGTGACGATATTTGCATGGCCCCTTTTTGGTGCCCAGTGGCGGTGTAATTTGGTGGCCGCTCTCGTGACCCGTTAATTTGAAACGATGCCACTTTTGTTGGTGGGAAATTTCTCTGATTTTTCCATTATGGATATTCGGTTGGCTCCGGTCTTAAGCAGCCGGCGCCCTGCCCCGGACAGAATTATCGTCGTATTTCCCCCTTTCGCGCTCCTCCCTGCCAATTTTGTCTTTCGTGCCGCGACCTCAAGAAATTATTTCCGACCGAAACTCTCTTCCATCCATCTTCCAGAAGCCCCCCATCCCAATGCTTAAGGCTACTTGCATTAACCTCAATCTAAACCGTAAGCCGGGCTATAGGTTACGTTCGATTCATAAACAAGTATATGAATTGACGTAGTGGATTTGATTAATTGCTATTATGGGTTCGCCATTCTCAATAAATATGATACTCGCACAGAGTAAAACAGAAATTCAATAATTGAGGGCGTTAAAACGTTAGTGTGGTTAATGGATCCTTGAGGTGTACAGCATAATTCAAAACTTATGGAAATAATTATGATTGAAAGTGAAAAATGTTTAAGAAATGTCCTCCACGTGGGGGGGGGGGACATCGATAGAGAGTGCGCGAGGAAAATTGCCCCTAATGGTCATTCGTGTGAATAAAGCAAGATGAGGAGGCGGAAGTAAAGTTTAAAGAAGTATTAAGAGTAAAACTTAATTAGCGGCATTAATGGGTTTAAATGAGAATTTTTCTTCAACTGTAAATTTGAACCGACTTATAAATATATTCTAGATACTGGGGGAAGTAGCTCCGGTTCTTCTTCAGTGGTAAATTGAATGGGCTGGGGGAGTGGTGAGTGTGCCAATGGGCTGAGGGGTCAATGGCATCGGTCGGCAATGTTGTTGGGCACCCAATGCGCTCCTAACGAGTGTTTGTTTTATTGTTCCCCACTCATAATTGCCTTCCGTGGGCGAAATTACGCTGCGGCCCCTATTACAACACCGTTCCCTCTTATGGGCCCGTCCTGACGGTCCAGTATATATACAGCGGGGTTCTCTGCTGTTTCTCAATTTATGACCCGTGGGCACACATTCGTACGAATCTCGAATCTGAAATTACGGCTCCGCTATAGATATATTGAAAGCTATTTGGGGGACCGCGAACGTTTAGAATACTCGTCATTCGTTACTCCTGTCGACACTGTCACAGTGCAGAAAGTTTAATGTATTGAATACTTGGAATACTTTCCCATACTACTAATACTAATAATAAATGTCACGTTATTACCAGAAATGTAATTCAGTCTATAACACACCGAATAATTGAATATAAATCGACCTGTCCCGCACCGTTTTTTTGTTTTTTCACATTGACGGCAACCATAAAATTAAAACCGTAGACACGAATATTTTATGGGCAAAATCGTATACTGTTCTACGGGTATACACATCCTGTGTACAAAATGTACACAGATGAATATAAGCGGGCAATAAGATTGGCAAGCGGATCGTGAGTTGATCGGATGTTGGGATTTTTTCATCATACAGCGGATGACCTAGAGAGCAGCCAAGTATGTCAACGAGATAAATTCCTATAGACCAGTGATTATAACAGTCCAAATAAACACAGTGGTGTAAGTCGGTTCAATAATTATTTTAATAATAAAACCGCAGTCCGGGTGGTACAGCCGAGGTTGGGTAACTCGCGAAAGGCAATCTCCGGTTATTGTTTCGAGTGTCTAGAGGGGGGCGTGGCGGGGGGCGGTGTGTGGCGCCACGGCCTCCGAAGGCCGCCAAATGACAATTGAATTTCTCCGCCGCCTCCCGACACTTTCAAGCCGGCAGTCTCCGAACCAAATGGTCGGCTTTACAACCAATTATCGGCCAAAATCGTAGACCATTGTAATGGTTTCTTCGAAATTCCAGTACCGTTAAGCCAAGGGGGGGGGGGCAAGGACACGGTGATTACACTTTCAAAGATTTTAATCTCTGTTTAATTCTGTATGCCGCTTCAAACCGGAGCCAGACATCCTCATTGACGACTTATGACCTTTTTAAATAACACCGCGTCCAGAAAATACTTCAAATCAATCAAAACAGGTCTCTTAACTCATAGTATAGACTCTATTACCAAGTCAAAGTGTCATCTTGTCACAAAATGCACATAGACAAATCTTGTACATTCTCAACACTGGCCGCTATTACTAGGCGAAATTAGATTTTATCACAAGTGAAGGTAGTTGTGACGCTGAATTATTCAAAGAATGCCCACTCTGTATTTAGTTGTTTTAAAATTAATTTTCTCTCTCTGGCTAACCGGTGGGATAATAGACGCCTTGACCAAGCTCTTATCGTCTATTGGCCTTCGACACCTCGCATTGTTCGGCGTGTAAACCAAACGATGAAAAATGTACAGGAGGCAAATAAACGGCGTGGTGTTGAACACTCGACGAAAGTTGTAATGTCCCGTTTCCACCCGATAGGAATCGTTAAATGACCTCAAAATCAAACCTCTAGTGGAGGCGGGGCTGTGAAATGACAATTGAAAAATTCCCACGAGGGCAATATAGAATTTGTATCATTTGCTAATGTCATTAAATATATTAACGAATAATAAGTGGAAATAGTATATTAATCAATTACATTCGTTTAAATGTACTAAGTAGATCCTGCGGGAATTATCTTCTGTTTCCCGTCGCTGGCTTGGCCTTTTGTTAGACCATTTCAGGTCGGTATGGTGGTCACAGAGTCACTGTGGGGCACGCGGAATTTTTGTGGGGCATCCTTTCTGGATGGTGAAACCAGCGAGAGGAGACAGAAAACTATGGGTATTCCAAACCCTCGCAGACCGCCTAACAGATATTTCCCAATTGTTGTAAGTTGTTATCGCGTATTGTACCGAGGTAGTGATATAAAGAAAATTATAATGTTTAATAGCGAGCGGTGCTTGTAAATTAATGAAGGGTGAGATGGCGGGGTGGGGCCGAGTCTGGGGCTCGTCTGCGCCTCGGTCTCAGTGCGCTTTGGTGTTAGTGAAGGCCGTTGAACGACCTCCTGTTCACCTTGAGCTCTGACTCCCACCGGGCTCCCATACGGCTCCTCCCAGTCGCTCTTCCTTTATTTTTACCCTTCATTTCCTCCCCCGTCCGTCGCCCCACCTTTTGTTTCGCCAATCCCCCGGGCGTCGGCCGGAAATAGGAAATCCGATCGGCCCGCTATGATGTTCAGCGACGGTGTTTACTTTCCGTGCGGTTACCCATTAATAAAAATATTCCCAGTCACTCGTCCGTAATATGTACAACTCTAATGAGAGTCCAGAGCTTATGTGCTGCGGAAGGTTAGGTGCTATCAGGCAGGATCGGTCTGCCTTCTGCCGCGAGTAATTCACACCCGAAAGAGGTAAGGAATATGAGACCTGGTATTTTTCATGAAAAAGAGACAAGATCGATGTGAGTGTAATATCATGAAAGTAAATCTTGGCCTTGAGACGAAAGGCTGTTCAAAAACTATTTAAGGTTTTGGGAAAATTGGGATTCAAAAGTTTTGCTTAATATTGTTCCGACGTTTAATCTTTGCATTCTCACAATTATTAAGCATTCTCATTCTGTGCATTCTCACGGTTAAGCAAAGAAAATGATTAAGGACAGCTCCATTCCACTTATCAACTAATCTTTTCGCCACTTAACTACACCCTATTGGCATTTTAACATTCGCCTCCTCCGACAGTAAAATCCCTAGACAAACATTTCCATGTTATATACGGATAGTTCCAAAAAACAAGAGCGAAAGGTTATCTATTCCCTTTTCCCTGTTTACTCAATCCTTAAGCGCGAGCTACAAACTCGTATTCCCTCCCACGCAACTCACGTGACCTACTCGCTATCTGAGGAGATAGCATATAGGTCACGGTAAACCCAGTGCAGAACGCATCCACTCAATATTACAAAACCCTCGGATCAGGACCCAGTTACACTGGGATTCCTTCTCATATTAGCATTCCAATTCGCACCGCGTAAATCACCGTGGCCACCCCACGGCCACGACTCGAGGCACTCCAGAACACAGGATTAAATGACAATAAAATTGCGTCCTTCTGGTAATAATAATCAGTAAATACCGCTTGTCATTTTGTGAACACAGTACAGCTTTAAATTTCAAATTATTCGTTCTACTTTTTCGTAATGCCACAGAGTGTGTGCCAGATGCCAGATAGACCGCGTTCAAACTGCCTTTCCACGCACTTTATTCAAACAAAAAAGTATCACGATTTTACAAAAAATAAAAAATGTATTGGAATAAACGGGCCCGTAAAGAGAGTGACGGTTTGAGGCGTCTGTCTCTCTTTCTCTTTCTCTCTCTCACTCTCTCTCTCTATCTCTTGCATTCTCATTGATTTGACTGGAACAGCTGTCGGCTAAAAATAGCCCGCCAATATTTCTGGGACATCGGCTCCGAATAACACCACAAAAAAGGTTCGTCGGATCTTTCGTTTTTTTTTTCAATTTTTTTTTCAGATTATTCGTCGGTACGAGCAAATATAAGTCGGAATATTGATAATCTTTTAACTTTCCTTGAATTGAACTCTATCGAACTCATAAAGTTTCATAAACTTTATTTCATACTACGTGTTCATTCTAGAGAACGTGACAATTTTTTAAGCAATAGACCATAGCCGAACCCGCGAAATTCGAAGCGCCTAATTTCAAAACATTTAACGTTGTTTTATTTACGTAAAATTTTTAAAAATATATATTACAGTATTTCTTCCAAACTTCCAATACTTAAATTCCAGTACAGTCTAGATTTCTTTTTACTAAACAAAGTTTAGAATTGAAAATATTTCAATATCTTACACATCTCTTCTGCGAGAGGTAATGTTTCGTTGCGTAATACTTGACGGGACTTCTTGCTCATAGTTGCTGTTTTCTAGGCGTAGAATCGATAGCGCAGAAAATTCCTTTCGGTTTACGCATTTTACTATGACTGCAACGAATTTCAAACATCTAGTTAGGAAACCACTTATCTGTTGACCTATACAAGCTGGAAGTCGTGCCTCCAAGAAGTAGATACTGAAACTACGATATCAGATAACTGAAAACTAAAAAAATATAAATATAAAAAATAAAATAAAAATAGGCTTTCAGAAACCTGGAGTTACGTTCCGGGAGGCCCAAATATTCGTTAACAATTTGAAACTTTAACTTTATTCCCGCCTGGTAAAATGCACGGAACTCGGGTAAAATCATAAATAGCCCATCGACGACAGCCACGACTTATAGTTAAGGTCGTGGGATCCTTGAATTATTTTCTGCTATTCGGTTTGGGAAAGTGAAAAACTTTATTCTTGGCTGATTCGGCTTCGCTGTAACTTGGTATGTGTTTTGCGGGGGAGGGGTTGGGTTGGGGGGGGGGTACCCTCTGGGAAATCAACAGTGTCCAGTTTCTCTTGGCCTTTGGCACAACTTGTTTCAATCCATACACTATTAACCAGTTTCGCTCCTTCCTGACGTCAACGCGCTCTTTTATTCTTCAATTCCGCCCAGGATTGAATGATTACAGGCTCCCTGTTCAGGCCTCAACGTTTTAAGATTTTCCATTATTATACGACATGGGCTGATACTGAAGTTATATTTGTAAATTATAAATCAAATTGAGTTAAACCTACTGTAATACACGATTTACTCGAATATTCGCAAATATTCAGCGATTTTTAAATATTTTACGATAGAACAGCTGTTACTTCCCGTTTATAGTCCCTCTACATACTTTTATAATTTTTCGATAATCAGTAGTGGTAGTGTCATACATTTTTAGGGGTTCACGATGAACGTAATTACTCTCGCCTACGCTAAAGGATTTTCGCTTCGCATTCCTTCTGTGTAACCGCGAAGTTACAAGGGTAATGCACCATCGGCACGCTTAAGTATCTCATTATATTACCGAAAGAATGCTACTAACTATGGCTAATATCCAAAATCCGAAAAAATATGTCCGACGAAGATTTGCACGGACCAAAAGAAAATGCATAAGAAAAACAAAATACGAGTTATCACTTAGAAAACGTCCCGTGAGGAAAGGCCTTCCAAGTACCAGCAAAACCAGATAAATGGACTAAAAATTATAAATCCGACCAGATTAACAATACTTGCACTTTTGGTGAATGCACCTCCTGATATGTACATCTTATCTAACATTACACTCGGTACAAGTAATTGTTACTTGCGTTTACTTTAATGTACTGTTTAAACATATCAACCACGTTCCGATAAGGAACAATGACTCGGCTCTCTTCCATATTCTGGTATTCTTTGTGGTCCGCCCTAGTGAATAGTAACTATTTATTCCCTGCAGAAGAAGCCGGGGCCTCCTTTTGCCGCCTGGCGAATTATTAATATCTCCCCCCGCCCCGCCCCGCCCCCTTTTTCGGGACGACAAAAGTGATAAACGGTGGCCATGATTTATACGCTGTACGGTGGCTTTGTACGACGAGAGAGAGAGAGAGAGAGAGAGAGAGAGAGAGAGAGAGAGAGAGAGAGGGAGAGTGAGTGAGTGAGTAGAGCTTTGGGTATTGGTGCGAGCGAGTGAGACAAAAGTTGTAGGCCGGCGAGGAGAGGGAGAGAGTGAGAGGGAGGCCCCAATTGTTACCTCGAGTTTGGACACGGTCAAACGCCGACAGTGCGGAGTTTCCCCGACTGCCGGGACCGAGGAATGCGAGCGGCCACATCACAACGCCCGAGCCCCCTACACACTGGAGAACTATGAATACAGATGAGAGAGGACCGTGTTGGTGAATGCACTGGGACGAGCGGGAAGCGGTGTGAAATATTCAGTCTGGCAGACAACACGGAATATATGCAAAATTACGAAATTTATAAACGTTAAAAAAAGAAACAGAAAAATAACCGTGGTCCATTCGGTCGGTTTGTTTTGTAGCACTTCGTTATCGTTAGAGTTATAATGAATAAAAAGATATATAATACTATAATAGCGATTAGATAAGTGTATAAATGTAGCATAGGATTTGAAAAATAGACAACTTGTTAGAATCTAATTTGACATCGGCCTCTCCACTATTTCGTATGGGAATATTTTACTGGGGTTCTTTCCATGTAACTTGATCTTCCATGGTCGGGAGAAGCTCCTTTGAAGCGTCATAAATAATATTTGTCCGGAGACTCCTCCCGCTTTTGTGCGCAGAGGTCACCGCAAAAAAATTGAAATGCTCCGCGTCAGTTTTTGCGACGTTCGGGTTTTCTAAGGATTCGCATTTCCCGTGTTTGCGTGTGTTTTATTTTTGCATCGAATTACTAGAGAGGCGGGGCGGGAGGGGGGGTATCATGTGTTTTTGCCAATTTTAAATTTCGAATCTTGGCAAGTTATGGAACTCTGAAGGATGTACGTCGCGAGTGTCGAGTGTACCGAGGAGAGGAGGGAACAGTACGGAGAGTGTGTCTCGTGTCTCCCTTATTAAACTTATTTGAAATTCAACTCACGGTCGCCGTTCTCCCCTACCTCCTCTATCACTGCTCTCTCTATCTCTCTTTCACACTCCCTCTCTCATATCTCTCTCTCTCCTGTCGGTAGGGACACGTTGTAGAAGTTTAATTTATAAAATTCGGGGGTCAGTCAGGGCCAATCAAATCCTCGTTGAACAATGATTCACAAGTTCCAACCTTTCTTACCCCCTCCCGGGTGTTCAATGCAGAGCTCCGATTTAATCGTGACGCGATTTCTTTCTTTTATAATTCACGGAAGGTATAGTCTAAAATCGCATATCAACTCGCTAAATATATGAAGAAAAGATCAAAAACTCTTGTTTCCTCTATCACTATTAATTTAATCCATAAAGATAGTTAATCAATCTCCGCGAAGAAGAGTATCGCAGATTATTTAACTGACCTAAAGTTTGAAGCAATCCAGATTGCAGATTAATGTTGGCGTCGAACGATAGGTGCAGTTTAAAGCATCAAATGCTGTTCCAGCCGCGCTCGCTCTATAATTAGTTTTGCATTTGTTGACTTTAACTAGAACGGTCGGCCGGGAATATGTTAAACGGTGTTTTATTATAGGGAACCTGCGGCTGGCTGACTATTAAGTGATTGTAATAATAATCGTGTTTTGAAATCTAATTAAAGAGGCCGAACAACAAGCCGAGAGTACACCTGTTTTTACCGACCCATTGGCGCCCCGTACTACAGGTTATTTAACTGCATCGACCAACAGCGTTTCCCAACTATAAGTATTTTTCAAATTTTTCAGTAAACGCTCTCGATAAGAAATATTTATAGAAATACGTGGGGCTCTTCCTAAGAGTTAGGGTATTGATTTAATCGTCTTTAAAAGTCTTATAATATAATTTTATGGTTCTATCAAATATAGTTGGCGTCTATAGATGAATTCCAAGAGTGTTCTGAGTCCGTGTGTGGGTACGAAAGTAAAAGTTATATACACGAACTAATAAATATATGAGAACGACGCGGAACTAATAAGTTGACGTCAGCACTAACTGAAAACTAGTAGACAGGTTTAATAAAAGAAGCGTAGAGAAAAATCTTCGACGAAAGGGTCAAAATTCTACAACATGCGATCAAACGGATTGAACAATGTGAATGACCGGATCTAATTTACGACCATTGAGTTATCATGTCGGTCTAATTAGCAAAACAAATTGCTTAAATTCTCATTAATATTTAAAGCTAAATAGGAGCCTTAGGAATGTATGATTGCGAAATACAAGGACAAGGACCTTTGAAAAATTATTGCTATCCAAATAAATAATAATTTTTATACCATTGTTTTGTATTATAACTATGTATTGTATTGTGTGGCTTGACGAAATGTTATGGCTTTTCAAACATATTTTTGCCAAATGTTAAAATAAATCTATATCAGAATTCAATCAATATTATAGAGAAAGAGAGAATGAAAAGTGAAAAAAGAAGTTGCACAATCTTGGGGCCAATAAACTTGTACTTTTATTGTTAGGGTGTGTTAATATTTTAAAAAGCGAAATCATAACCATGTTTTCACATTAGAAGCGCTGAATAACAAAATTCTTTTACTGAGAATTATAAATTGTCGAAGGAAAACAGTTCTTGTCACGGATTATCCATTAATATTTGCCTATTATAGAGCTTAGGGAATAAGAAAAAGTTTTGAGTGGGATGAAAATAAAGGGGAAAGCAAAAAGGATAAAATCCCGACGTATTTTAGCGATCTGCCCAGTGAAAAGGGACCAATATACAAACATACCTTGTACCCGAGATGTTCGTGCCCCCACCTACGTTATTTGTGCAAATATCTGAATTTTACAAACATCGGCGCACACTTTCACAAATATATAACATTTATAAGACTGTTCAACACTATTAATAGTTAAATAGTTCAATTTAATAATAAAATTTTAACAGTGAGCAAATATTATTACATGAGTGATAACACAATAGGTTTGTATTAGTGAACGTCCAAACCTCCTCCTCCGCGAACAGTAGGACAATAATAAGAAGGGCAATCAGTGTCTGTGATCTTATCCTTGGCCTAGAAAGTTTAAATTAGGCTGAGATTATGAACACAGAGCGGCCGGAGCAACACAAACGACAGGCCATCTTATATAATATACCCACTTAAACCCAACTACCGAATTCATATTTCATATTGTGCCGGATTCATGACTACGCAGGCTATGTCGTAGCCTTCTGCAGACTAAATCAAATCACCAACACCGGTACAAATCAATTTAGTTATTGTTGAACTCGTCCGCGGATTTTTGAATCTTAAAACTTTGTTCAGTTCCTCTTTGTTCCAAACCGAAATTCCAAACCTCGGCTTGTCCCGAGGTATTCTGTAGAATGCCGAGACCGGACAGGACGAAACGTCAGCAGAAGTATGTTGTTTACCGCTGACGTAATTCCAGCGTTCGACTGGAGAATATACGAAACCAGTTCCAATTCGAACTCCGAAACGTTTCTGGTATATCAGACCGAACTTAAAAAATTAATGACAATTTGAATTAAGACTCGAAATTAAGTTAAGTTAGTGTGATATTCTGAAATTGTCCGGTGCCTGCTAGAATTTACCATTGCCGATTCGAGCTTCCATAATAACGACGTGACTACATATTTTATAGCGAATAGTTTATTGATTATTGTGGGCAAATAAACAATTGCCGTGCTGTGGAAAAGGTTTCTAGTCAGTTCACCAATAGCTTCTAATCCGAAACCTCCAAGAACCCACAGCAGGTTAATATTTTACTATTGTTAACTGAAATGAAATATCGAATTCCTGGAAATCGTATGAATTCGAGAAACAATATCTGGGCTCAATGGGAAGAATGGGACCGGAAGTGAGGTTATTGTTTCCGTCGCTGGATTCGTGCGATAGCGGGCATTACTCGGATGCACTAATTGTGACCGTCCATATTATGGTGCAGTATCTGTCTGGGTGTTCGAGTAACAATCGAGCTCGATTCAACGCTGGGCGGCGTCTGCAATGGTGGCGCTTTGTTGACGGAAGAGTCCCGGTGAATGGGGGCGAAAACTGACTTCATTCAACGGCTCCTTCCCTCCCTTTCAGACCGGGACAACCGGGGGCCGCCCCAATTCCCATTCTCATTTTTGGCAGACATTTTTTTTGTCCATTATATAAACGACGACACTCGGAATCTTTTATTTTCATTATCTTAAGTCGCTACAACAATTTTTAAAATGATTAGTGACAGTGCGATTTGATAACACACATGTAATCTTAACGGAGAGTCCACGCATGGATAGTACTCCTTCCTAGATAGTAAAGAAGTCCCCTGTCCCTTTCCTCTTAAGGCGGCGCTCAGGATTTTCGGGAAGGATTCATATCGGGAAGCTGCTAATTCATGAACGAACGGGACTTTCAAATTGGAATGGGTCGTGCGATTAACAATATTACGAAGGATTATAGAGTGCAACGATTGAATTTTGTTGGAGGAATAGAGTTACAACAAAAAATAACAGCAGAACTGATAAAATTCCAATCAGCCCTAATCAATTACCAACAACAAGCTTGAAGTGTTGTTAAACACTGTTTAGTTGTAACAACATATCGCATATATAAACATAACATTCTACAAAGAGTAATTAAAAGAATCAGTCAAATGTAGTACTAACTTCCTGTTTGAACACTCCAGACAACGCGAATTCAAACACATTAGGACTATTGGCGAATACTTGTATGTATTCTGTAGAGTGTTTTCACTGTTATTTAAGTGTGTTATCTTTTGATAACGTGGCGAAATAATCCAGCTTATACTCACAAATGTCCATACCGTATACGTATGGACTAACTAACATACGTACGACATTAAAGTGTATGAGAGTTTAACAACACCTCTAGCCTAGCACAGAATACATAGATGATTTCTCCATTCCAAAATGTTTTCCGATCTGGATAAAGAGGGGGTGTTTGAACGTGGGGCATGGTGGCGGAATAGTTTCTGGAGTACGCGCCTCTTTCTGGCCGGCGCCCGCTATGAATAACAAACGTATCGGAGAGACCCGTTTTTATTTATAGGTCGAATTCTGCGAAGAATATCTGTTGTCGAGTCGACTGCCGGCATCTATTTATAATTCGTCCGGCGAGTTCGACTCCTCCATGAATTCGGCGCTAAACATGTGCCTGGAATTCGCGCACTGGTCAAAAACCATCGATATAATGTCGTTATTGGTCACAACTAAATGTTTTATCATCACTCGATCTATTTTAAGCCTTCACTTGCATATTTGGTTTTGAATTGTACCGGTTTATACTTACTAGATCGTCCGAACAAATCCTTTAGTAATACGATCTTGTCAGCTAGTTGTACTATTTACTACAGGGTTTCTTACGGGTGATGTGTAGATTGATTTTTATCTACAGCATCGCTATAACTACTGTCACAGATACATATAGTCCTCATGCCTTATCTGCAAAGCAATAAATTAAATTGAACTTTTGAGTTTTCTCGAATATTCTTCTCTAAACCCAGATCCGACGATGTCCCCTTCACGCGGATAAGAGATTAAGGGTAGGTCCTGTTACAAAACATGCCGGAAATATCTCCCCCGTCGCGGTCACATACTACAAGGTTTATTGACGATAGGGCCCTGTAAGACGGGCCGAACGTCCCGCCGATTAGGATTTCGAGTGTGAAGGCCCGCCCGGTCCCAGGAGACATCCCAGGCATTTCCGAAACCTCGGCGGCGCCCCCATTCACTACATAAAATCCGGCACGCGGAGAAATTGGAATTTTAATTGTATCTCCGGATTAAAATTGTACCTCTTTAAAGTATTTTTTTCCCTCCCCTTCTCTGAAAGTGGCAGGGGAGACCTTTGACGCGAAAGCCGAGATAGAAATCGGGTATCCGGACGGAATCCGGCCTATGTGGCCGAGTGTGGAGACAGTCCACCTCCCTGGGACGGGTCCATTAACCGACTATAAATCCCCACTTTTGGCCGGCAGAGGGGAGCCCACTCTTGTCCCGAAACGAGGGCCCTCGAACACAAGGGCTGGGGCGCCCAACACCGCTCTCAGAAATCGGGTAGATTAATCCGGATATTTTTCGTAAAAAATATAATAAGAATCGCGTTTAATAATATTTATAAATCTTATTTACAAAATAAGATTGAAGTATGTACTCGTCCCTTGCCGGGTTGACCTTTCATCCATGAGGCAACGCGATACTTCGAGCAGGAAGTCAACAAAATATCTCCCATTAGTAGTCAGACTTCGAGAAAGAAGGATGTAAGTCTGTCAAGGTTTCTATCTGATACTGAGATAGCGGAATTGTCTACCGCTTTAGTGACTCGGGGAATATGAAAATTGAAAAACAATTCTCGACCCATATTTCGATCAAGACCATTAGACAACATTTAATTAATGATAGCGTATTGTGTGCTGTTTGAATAGTTATATTTTCATATCACACAAAATACAGTACAAAGAATTACATGTGAGTTGGGTTGAAATTAGAATTAAAAAATGTTGTTCACTCTACACGAAAGTTTAATTAATATACCACACGCAATAACCTATCGTGAAGTGGAAGTTTGTTCTTTCAAGATTAATATTGCAAAATATGGCAATCATACGACGTACGCGTAAATTTATATTTTAATCGAACGGATGCCTTCATATTATTGCCAAAGTAATTACCAGTCGTTTCAAGTAAATTACCCCGATGGTAGGATTGGTCATTCATTCGACTGACGTTCGTTGGCAGTGCGTTGTACAAATTTTGTTGGCAGTCATTAATACGGGGACTGAAACAAATTGGCTCACCGGTCATTAGCCAGCTATTATAGTCAAGTTCTTAGGCTATGAAGCTATTAGTATGATTGACACTTGACAACGGACCCGAGGCCTAGTTAATAGGCGTAGCACGGAGGGCGCCTATCCGACTTTGCTCTGCGCTCGCTCGACTATTGAGCGAATTAGACCCTGAGGTTTTTCATATTCCTCATCTTAATATTCAATTATAAAACAGTTGAGATAATCAAAAGCAGATAGAATACTTTTATTGCATTAAGCAATTACGTCTACTCCTGTGCCAACCCATGTTCTTCCCACAGTATTACGCGAGCCTCACTGCAAGTTAGTGATAATTCAAGAATATTATTGTATCGTGTTTTAACTGTTAGAAATCTTTGATTACTTCATATACTACATAATATTTATTTATGTTTCCCAGCAGTCATATGAACATGAAATATTCAGAAGTATTAATCACGATCTATACTACGTTGCTTATAATTTCTGCAGTTGTACAAACGGAACGCCAGTTTGTTTATAACTAAAGCAAATTAATTACGGCCAAACATTAATGAACAGATAACTTTAAGTTTGTTTGTCAGTTTGAAGCCGCCCGGACGTTAATTTGTCCATAATTGTCAGATTTATGGGTTTTTCAACATTTCGTTTGAACGACTAACAACAAGCGATGATGCCTGAAAACATTTTCTGTTCAATTAATGGGCGCATTGACCGCATAAACAACCGCTGATGATGCGGAGAAACACAGCAACTGGTGCGAGGGAAAAAACCGCACCGAGTGATGACATACTATTATCTCTCTTTCATGACCTCTAACATGCACCATATAAGTTGAGATTTTCCTGGTAAAATTCTATTTTATTTATTTTATTTAATCGAATCTATATGATTAAAAGTTTTTCAATCTATATTTACCAATGCGATTTAGAAGGGTCCACAGCTTTAATAGCCAATAAAAATTAAGCAACCGTAAAACTTTTATTCTATTCGGTAATTGCCGTCTTTATTTCGTTTTTACTTCGAACATGGCAGTAAAAATGCTGCCCTTTTTGACTTTTTGCAGAGAAGCTAACGACATATTAAATAGAGCGAAACGCGTTCCTTAATTGTTTCGAATTGCCAAGGCTGTTAACTGCAGAAATCGTCCTTGCCCAATGAAAGGGATAGAGCATTATTCTGTATCTCAAATGGGATCTTTATTAAGAGAAAGTTTCTTTGAAACGTAGTCCTTAAAATATCGTGATAAATTCTACTTTGTCTTAATCTTGACATAAAAGGGTTTTATTTGGGTATTTAGATAATTTTGCAATATATTTAACTACAACATGGATATTCCAAACACTCAGACGGAAAGAAACTTTCGTTTCCACAATTAAGACAACAATAACTGTATTGGTAGAAAAGGAAATCGAAAATAAATATATGATATTGATATATACCGTGTCATAGCGTTTTTAGTCGGAGGAGGTGTTTTGGCAACTTAAGCCTAGCACAGGTCCTAAGTCCAACTTGTCGGGTCATCAATTAATGATACTTTGGCAACTTGAAATTTTGGTCAGAACTTAGTTCAAAAACTTGAAACTTGGCAATCAAAATTATTAATTGGGCTTCGAAGTTGTAACTGGCTGAGTACCTCCACCGCTCGGCTCCTGTACAGCAACCTTCGAGGTCAGGTAATTAAACAATAACATTGTTCTTCAATTTGTTAATACGTGGTTGTTAATGATTTGCCGTTGGTTAATTTAAAAGCTTCCCGTTAACAAATATGAAAATTGATAATTGAACATATAAATTTCTTATATCATTAGGGTACGACTTAGTGATATTTTTAAATTTAATTATAAAACACGTTGGTACTAGAATTAATATTGATTTAAAAACATTTATCAAATTAGATTTTTTGGTTAGCGTTGGATGGGAAGTATTAGGGACTAGTTGGATAACTTTTCTTGTTAAACGTAATTAAGCACTGCTGAGTCCTGTTATGGGAATTGGTTGTTTGGGTACCAGAGAGCGGTACAGACAGTACATTGAAAATTCACATGTGGTGCAACAATTATTTAAATAATGATTTTTTAAAAATTAATGTACATATAGCGGTTTGTAATGCACACACACTACGATATGTATACTCCAAGAGTATACATACTTTGTATACACATTTTCTGCTCAAATGAGTTCAATATTCGTTGAATGAGGTTAAATTTTCAGATCTTTACTATGATATCTAAAATACCAATCATTATTACCAATTCAATTATTATTATGCCAGTTTTATCCGCAATACTACTGGTTACTGTAAGTAAAATGTATTGTTCATCATTATAGTTAATTATTTTTTAACGGGAACAAAACAGTAAATCGATGATATCTGATATCGGTAACTTGATTTAATAGAGAGCGTGTTCTCGAGCTAGCTCCTTGCTCACGGTTATTGAATAACCCCCCCCCCCCCGGCTAATCGGACACCGGCCAAAACCCCATAACCGTTTCTGAAACCGAAACCCACGGTTTCAGGTGGGGTACGACAAATGAGGTCTACTAGTAGAAGAGTGACTGCATGACTTTGCACTATTTCCATCTTGACTTGGGGCCAATTCAAACAGTCAACATCAACATAAAGGCTCACCTGCGCAGTTCATTCTAAGATCTATTTAAAGTTAATTGAATGAATTTATAATGGCGAGGAAAAAAGGGACGGCCGCTTTGAATAATCGATTTGACCCAAGTACGTATTTTGTTCGCAATTTAGGTTCTAAATTCAGAAAAACATAATTGTTCTAGTATTTCAATGGGAATTATGGGACTGAATCCAGCGTCAGAAGCGATCCTGGTTCATTAGCCGCATTAAGTTTATTCAAGTTTAAATTCATAAATGTTACTGTGCCTAATATTAAAGACATCGTTTTTTGGCTGAACCAGATACGATATGAAGTCTCTGCAGTGAAGTTCTACTTGATGTGGTCAACTTGTTTTCTCGATCCTGGTTAAAAATAAGAGACGCTTATTTGGCGGATAATTAGTTTGCGGTCGGTGCAGAATGACGTACCGAGAGGGGCCAGCGGTCGGCGTCCGCTTTTAAACCCGGCGGCTTTCTCAAATCTGCAGTTCCCTTAAACTCATGTTATGTACAAACTTGTGAAAGGAAATCTAAATAATTCCCTAATTTTACTAGCGAAGAATGAAAGCCTAAAATGAATATGAAACAAACCTTGGATTAAGGATATAGAACAATGAAGGCGCTACTTTATACTACAGACTGATTAAAAAAAGTTTCTAAAAAATGTGACTTTAATATTTACAAGGGAAGGAACTAGTTTGAGTGCATATAAAGGCGTATGCTAATAAATGTGTTTAGACCAGTATGGGACCAGACGCTTTGTGAATGTGATTTTTTAAAGTTAGGATGGGACTGTGGGGTAGTTGGCGAAAGGCCCATACCTCAGGGACAAAGTTTGACCATAATATACATTGAAATATAACTTTTTTGTGGGTATCAGAAGTATCTATTATCATTGTCAGTGACCTGTTGGTGAGTATAATATTTCAGGTGTACCATCGCGCTTTGTAGCTTCACCTGGTCCATTAAAACGTCAGGAATGAAGAGTACAAAAAGAAGGTACTTTCCATAATTTGTGTAACACGGCCGTCCGTCCACACAATTGATGTATACAGTGTAAGGGGTAGTCCGGGGAGTCTATTATAACTTGAGTCAATTCAATGCGGTCGCGGCTAGCCGAGACAAAAAAGCCGACGGACTAGACCGGTTTCCTCGCTCCACCCCACCACCCGCGCTGTACAATGTATAAAACCAGACTGTAGAAAGATGGACAAAGAGGAAAGAGGCGATACATAAATTAAGGGAAGTGAACTAACGGTGTATACTCTCTACCGGTTTCCGCTTCTGAGAGCTCGAAGACCTACTCAATGGCCACTGTTTCGAATGCGCGTTAAAGTCTCTACAAACATATAGATTCCTGAATACGTATTTTCCTTATTGTACCAATATTATAATGGCCTAATCTATTATTTAGAACTTGTGTGGATGAGGTAATTGACTACACATATGAAACAGGATAGGGTAATACGTTTGATTTATTAGTAAGGGATGATTGATTGAGGTTACATTGGTGTATACTAGTTATACACCGTATAGTTACATTTGTAATATAATATGATGGTTTTAAATATTAAATAAGTTTTAAATTTTGTTAATAATTTCAGCCCTAACATATCATTTCTCCTCTTTGTTATTATTTAATATATTACTTATTAAATCAATTTTAGAACATCATTTTAGAAGCTAATTTTCCTACATATAGCCCTTAATTGTAGGGAGTCGATGATCCCACTACATTATGTTATTAATTTTAATAGCGAGGGTAATTGTTGATGATACCTTATTGTTTGAAATATGTGTGTAATCATTGAGTAAATATTTCTTTTTGGTGTAAAACTATTATCAAATTTATAATAGCTTAGGATGCATCGCATTATTTAACAATGGTGGAGTATTTAATTGGAGGAAGATAGTTTACACGGCCATTTGGGGATGTGTCGTGAGGCACGCACAGACAGATTTCTTTATTTTCGTATCGATTGCGAAATTATTAGTTTGTTAATTACCGGTTTTGAATTTCATCATCATCGACTGTACAGGATTGACTGCTATATCATTACTGCATCGAATGAATCCGCATTCTGCTTTAGGGAATTTTCACGTATTAGCAGCGTCACAATTTGAATAATAGTCCGCAAATTAAATTGAATTTTACATCGCAATCTCACAGGTTTTACCATGAAAAATATGCATTTCTATTATTTAAATGGTATTTTGGATACGCGTCATGACATATATTTCAAGTCTGATTAATATTAAAATATATATTCATAATTTTGATGACATCCCATTGATCATAAATAGGCCCTTTGTTGAATTTTGCTACGTCTATTAACACTAACGATATTGAAGCCATCAAAAAATGGAAGTTAGAGTTATTTGTTATAATTAAGATCTCTCGGGTCGCTGTACTACTGTTATCTGTACTGTTAGTCAGATGACAAAACTAATATCCGGCAAATAGTTTATTCCGTCCCGACACCCGATAAATCAAAATGCTCCGACCGACCGCCTTCTCGGGACTCCCCGAATTCCATTTGTGAATAACTTCTTTTCAACCGTCATCGCCCAAACCGGGATCGCAAATTATAAGGAGATGGGGGGGGGGGCAATTACTCAGCGCGGCCTTGGTTCGGAGGGAGGAGAAGGAGAGAATTTTCGCAGTTGGTCTTTTAAGGAAATATGGGTTACGGCCCGCAAACGGAATCCAAATGCCGTTCGCACCTCCGGCCCAATATATTTGGAATATATTCGGCGCTAAAACACCCGTGGAATATAAGCCATAGATCCTGCGAACGCTGAATGCAAAGATGATAATTTTATTATGTTTAAACTGGGCAAGTTATAGCTTCATAAAATTAATTTATTTAACCCTCGGCGGGACGTTTGGCGCCGACCCAGGTGCGTATAATATAGTACGGCTGTGATCCTGGCAACATTTTATTTATCTTTTTAGGAACCGTCATAATTCAAATTCGTTAAATAAGGATTGTCCTCGCGATAAAAGAGGATAATTTTCAATTTGATGGGCGGAAGTAATATAATACGCTGAATTAATCAACAATGTATTGACGCCAAGGTATTTCTTTGTAAGTACGGATTCAGTAATTTAACGCAGAAACCGTTAGTTTTAAATGCAGACTTTAACTATGATGGAAGGGCGATTGTTCTATCGTGAAATAACCTCCGACAATCTCTAGAATTAGAAACACTATCAATTGGTCTTACTCTTCTAATAGTACTCCTGATTGTATGGTCACCTATTGGGCGAAAATTAAAATTAACAGACGAACTACACAGCACCCTATATCCTGGGATCAGAATTAGAACAATGACGAGAGGAAATTATTTTATGATGTAACAGCGGTTGAAAAATGTTCCCCTTTCACCTTCGGTCCGTAGATAAATCTTGCAACGGACAATTAGGCGGCGGTGGTCGCGTTTAATCGGCAGGTGTTGGCGGCCCGAGTCCACTGACCCCGATATCGGGTCGTCTCTTAATCTAGCAAATCTCAGACCAGATAGAAGCGGAAAAAATAAAAGACAAGGCGCTGAATATGGCCCGCGGCCAATACCGGTCTAGAAATAAGCCTACGGTTCCAGCCCCGTTGAAGTGGCCAGTTACTGGGCCCGGTAACGTTTTCGAAACAACCGTGTACCCGTGTCTTTTCATAATTAATAAACAGAGACCGGTCTCAGAAGTACACAGTGAATTTGATCCCTATTATAGCGTGTCCATTGGAGTGCGATTCATCAATCTGCGGTACATTATTAAAGTGGAATAATAGTGATGAAGCCGGTTTCGGCTTGACTCTATTGTCGGTAACATTCGATTAGATTCACAATGGATTCACTCATCGTAGTTGGCATCGGAGCGGCAGAAGGCGAAACCGGTCCGGGTCGACATTAAACAAGGGAGACGGGGTGGACCAGCGGGACTGCTGGTTGATGACGCTCGGACGAGACCCCCTCCGACAAGGCTTATACGCTGCTTGTACGACTTAAACGCTTTTTCGGACCGATTATCCTCCGCTGAGCGGTCAGCGTCCGCGGTGAACGATCGACCGAGCCGGGAAAGGCGCCCACCAGCGGAAATATGAGAGCCGCGTGTTCGGCTCGGACGTCTCCGGTTTCGGTGCACGCGGCATAACGAGGGGGGGGGGGAGAAGCCACAAGGCCGCCGCTTCATCAAACTTGGTTCCACTGCCAGCTCTTAAGCGATTGGCCCGAGAATTTGCATTATCCACAGGCCTGATGGGGTTAATCCCATATTTCAGGGGGAGCCCGTCTAGCCTCTCTATGGGAGGCCTAATGATAATATCCCCTCACCGGATTATAATATGGGGGAACGGGTGTGTATATATGTCTGTTTATTTAATATAAATATTTTTTTTCAATATTATTTTATTTCTTAGTTTTATTAATTATGGACCATCAGTAAAGACTACTATAATGCCAAAAACGCTACATAATTATTGTCAATAATAATATGAATTGTTAACGGATCTAAAATAATTTCAGTACGCTGGAATGTTCTAGTTGTTAAAGCTATGTCAATATGTCCTGAGAGCGTGGCAGGGTTCATTATTGATTGGCCGGGGGATTTATCGATGTGTCGCGGATAGATGGTATGATAGATGGTATAATGGATTGTCTGAGAGGGCTCTGTTGTGGGCCCGGTGCAATGAGGCTAGGGTGACGCGAGGGTCCAGGTCGTTGGGCAGTGAATGAGAGCGGCGGGCGGTTTTTATTGTGGGATCCCCCTACCTGGGCCGGTCTCCTCCCTCCCCGATTTCCCCTCTCCTCCTCTCTCTCTCTCTCTTCCTTCTGCTAGCCGGCTCTGTCCTCAGGCCGTCGCTCTGCCGCAGTCTGGCCCCGTCCCTCGTACTCGCATCGTCTTCCTTTCCCCTCTCGCTCGCTCTCCTTCTTCCTCTTCGTCTTCATCTCTCTCTCTCTCCGCGTATCACTCCCCGCCCACGACCGCTTCGGTATTTCGCGTGTGTTCCAGTGTACCAAGCGATAGTTCATTTCATTCTATATCTCCGTTTATCTTATCGACCACGACTCCTCCTTCGACATTTCTGTATGCGATCGGGTAAGTCCAGTACAAATTGATACAATTCATGTATACGGATTATCAATATTATTCCTAAGCCTCATATTCTGCGTTGGTAAATGAAACCAGCGGCCACTTTAAAATTTTCGGAAGTTAGTTCCTTAACAGCGATTTCCTTTCATATTTTAATTTTGTCTGTATTGGAAACCGGAAGGAACATCTGAGAATTTTCCGAAAATATTTCTTAAAAAAATCAATCAGAAAAAGAATAAGTTTCGACTCAACTAATAAGTGAGAAAATATAATAGAAAATAATCCAGTTAGGTGCCTTTATTTGTATACACTGTCAGCAGCCAGCTTTTAGTAAAGTACCAGTTCTAATGTATTCAAAAGGCTAATTCCAAAATATTTGGGTATTACAGAGAGACATTACTTTTTTAGAATTCTTACGGAGTTCGGTTAATTTTTCGATTATAAGCGCTCTCCCTTATCGCTTGTTTAGTATTTCCTTTTCACCGCCGCCAATAACAGACGGAATCACCGTCGACTGCGGTGCTTCTCGCTAGCACTATTAAAATTTAATATTATAATGTAGGATTAAATTGACCAACGTACCGGTGTTTTGTGTGTTTATGTTGTTGAACTAAGAACGCCTTATCTCAGATGTGAAAATTACAGTACAGTAAAGCTGCAATCGAGACATGGGAACACATCACCAAAGTAGTTCCCAAGTAGTAACCAAATATGCTTATACACAGTTTCTGTTACTAAACTATAAATGATACTGATAGTGGAAAGTCGAATCCGATCATGTTACAAGCTAAAAAATAGAAAAAGGAACGTGTATGAGAGGATTTGAAGGATGAGAATTCTCTGTAAATGATAAACAATAAAATTAATTTTTGAATAATACTGTCGAGTTATATCGACAAGTCGAAACAAGAAAGGAAATCGTTCTCCAAATTTGTAATTCTACAATAGATACATCGGAGACAAAAACCTACGTCGTAATATTGTATTTCAAATTAATAATTGAGATACGACATATAATTACTAGTTTTAAGCAGTAGATACCTGATGGGACCTAATCTCCTCCTACTTCATGCGTTCACTCGGAGTCTGTACTTCATTTCATACACTAAAATTTCCCTATTTCTATCTACGTTTAATGTTATCGTGCATTGACATAATCTGAAATATCAACTTCATTCTAACACATAAAATAGACTAGCTAACGATGTTAAAAGTTAAGAAACGAGGTAAAGGGATTCTGGGTCTAGTAATAACTGAAATTATCTAATTTTTAACATTGATTCGGTAAATCCGAAAGCAATACCAGTTACCTTGCAAACGATACCAAACCGATACCCTTAAAATTGAGGGGATATTTCTATCACGGGTATTCCCCATATGCGTAAGCTACCTGAGAAGGGTCGCTCCTTTTCATGCCTACGATCGAGTCAATCCGTCTTCGCTAATTCGCCAGTCGGAAAGCTAAACTTTCCGCAATCTACATAGTCATTAGACGTTCTTACAGTATTAGACATTCAAGGGGAGATCCCAGGTAGTACTATACAATATAATAATACTTCAATACCTACACGATTCACAATAGCGGACTGATCAAAGGACCGAGCCAGAAACTAAATGATGCCGGCATTAAAAAAAGTATTAAATTTGCCTTCATATTTTATACGGCGGGATTCATTTGATTCCTAAGAAACTAATTTGGAAATATTTTCATGGAAAGGCGAAACTTTCTTTAAACATAAAATTAACCATTATTATAATATTATAATTAATTAATAATAATATTATTATTGAATATTATAATATCTTTTATATATTTAGCTATGTTCAGCTTTAGCCGAGTTCATAATTTTAAATGTGTTTTCGATTATTAGGCTCGGAATAAATCTCTAGTACTGAGCAGTATATAAGGTTAGTGAAAATCATTCAGCGAGAACTGATTATTTTTCCAAAAGTTTCCGGTTAGATTCGCGCCACAATTACAAAGCCTAAACGCGTTTCTCGGCTTTGACGAGACCTACGCGGACAGACGGCTGAACAAGAGATATAAAATCGGGATTTTTTTCCCTGTAAAGAGGCTCGTCGATAGTGAAGAAGCTTGATCCGTACAGTTAGTCGTCCGGCCCAGTCCCTTTTTCGGGGTTCCAGAGTCACGACCGGCACCGCCGACCGTTCTTAATTTGAGGTCAGACCTCACTCCCCTTCTTCGTTCGCCCGTTCTTTTCCTCTTCTCTCTTTCCATTTTTTTCTCCTTTCATTTCAGTTTTTTTTTTGAAGAACTAAGTGCGTCAATATTTCACGAATTCGGGCAAAGGTTGTCGATCCGAATCGGCGCGGAAACCGGGCAAATTACAGACTGGTTAGGGCCCCGCCGAGATTCTTCGATTTGGCCGATATATAATGAACGCCGCGAAATTATTCCCTCCCTCCCCCGCCCAAACCCACGCCGCTCAGAAACTCTTAACTACAACAACACTGTATTTTAGAATCATAAATTGCCTACCGCAAATGTGGGGGGGAGGTGGATCATTTCGGTGCTGGAATGAATTTATTTATTATCTCCGCCGATTTCTAGACCTATTTATTAACAAACACCTGATATCCTATTTTTTGGGTTACATATTCTCTTCGTTGGTGTAATACTTATTCTCATTAAGAATGAACTGTTCCGACCTTTCAAGTACTCAAAAGACTTCGGGCAATTTTATATAGCACTCGAATTAGAAATTAGCCGTTATGTCAGAGATCGGCGCTTAAAAATTCCATGTACAGTTAAGTGGAATAGAACGAGCTAATTGGATAACTCTCGATACATTCGTGAAGGGCCCACATTTATCGATGAGCAATTTGCAAAGTGGCTCTTGTCATTTCACTTTCACTTCATAATTATTATGATTGGAGTCTAAGGCGCTGCGACGCCGGCGTAAGTGACCCAGTATCGTGTTATCGAATTATCCAGTTCATTAAGTGAACCAGCAATCGTGCGGGCGATCTGCAATATGCTCGGCTCGGTTTGGTTATCGTTAGCAGAGAGAATTTTGAAATTATCGTGTACTTGTAATAGTGTTTATAATTCTGTCTGTACATAACTAGCTTACTGCGGTCACATTTGAGGAGCTTAATAAGCTTTTAAAATAAATACATTTTAAATTGTCATAACATAATTTTCAGATTAATATAATTGACACAAAGTTTCATTGAATACATTTAGGAGAAAATTCCCAGTACTTGTTTGTGGTTCCGCGAGTGTTTGGAATAGTTAAACTTTGCAAGTGAAGGATAATTCATCCCACCCGGATTCGAACCTTGTACGAAGGTTTTACACCAGACCTCCCGAACCCTAATTCTCGGAACTAACCCTCATTATAGAGGCATCCCCCTACTTTGCGTACTCTTAGTTTTGGAATACCATCTCTCTTGCTATTCTCTACTACTCATCCTTATTTAGTATTAAGCGCACGTGACCGAGTGCGATTGCTAGTGTTTAAACTAGACCGGTTTGGGCTTCTCGCCATCGACAATAATAGTGGAAGGACAGGCTAATGGTAGTGGTTCAGCGGGTGCCCACTTTTCACTGTAATACGACGGAATGCTTCTGACGGTGGCGACAAGCCGAACCCGGTTTATATTAAGAGCATATCATATAAGCGGATGTGGAATAAACTCGCAAGAGTGATGGTATATATGTCGAATGGTCGGACAGCCACTGGATACATTTAACAGTGTTTTCACAGAATGTCCTAGTTCTACTACGCATTGGAACGGATGACGCGGAGGTTAATTATTCTCCTGTCCGGATCGAAAATTTATTTACTAACTTGGATACGTCTATAATAATAATTAATTTATGGTTCTGTTTGCAGGATGATATGACCGACTATGAAACTCCTCAGTGACCGGAATCTCAACGTCAAGAAGTGGGACTAGCTCGGGCGAAGATCCCCCGTCAGTGAATCGCGCGGGGACTTTGCCGAGGGATGGGGCTTAATTGGGGCCGGTGGTGGCTGCCGGTGGCGGCTTTTGCTGCGGTGTTGAGCGCCGCACTGGTGGCTGGCACGGGTACGGCCCGCAGGCCTACCGACGACATACAACGCAGGCCCAGGAAGCAGTTCATACCCATGCCCCAGCCCAGGGAGAGGAAACCCAACATCGTTCTCATCATGACCGACGACCAGGACGTCGAACTGGGTGAGCTTTAAATAATATTATGTATATAAACGTGGACCCAGTAAAATTGTAATGGCAAAATAGCATTTTGTGTTTCTCTGGTTATAAAGAACATATAAACTAAATATCCAACATTGTATTTTGTGTGAAAAGAACAGGTGTCCGTACGGTAAGAAGGACTCATTCTCTGGGTCATCCACAGGCCCAACTAGCCTGTTAGTAAATGAAAAATTGAAAGTATACTGAATGACGGAATGTGTACGTTAACTAACAGCCGGTTAGCCGCACAAAAACTTAAGCCGCCCTTTCCGGATTTGCATATAAATGAAGCACCCGGGGTTGAGTCCTCCGACCGCACATCTGAGTCTCGGCCCGATAGTAATAAGCACTTTTGTTGTCTACCTGTTGAATACGAGCCCCTGTATACCCTCAGCGTCGCTACTGTAATATTACCAATACGATATTCAATCGGCCTATGTGACGACGAATATATATTATATTTACAGCCAATGTATTGCAATATGTAGCCACAGCATGCGGGTTCGGAACACCGTCGTGAATAAAATATTTTATTCAAACTTGGTAGAACAAACACAACACATTCGAAAGCGTTTTGATAAGAGCATGCGGGTCTGTTTCGGATTACACAATTCAAATTCCTACATCGCATTTCGGAGGAGATTAATATTAACCGCCCTTCTTATTAAAGCGTATTTAAATTCGGCTTTCTGTGAATTCTCAAGAAAAATAAGTTTACGTTTGAAATGTAAATAAGTATTTTAACCATTGACTGATAGGTTTTATAGCTGGTGGGGCACATCGGAACCTTTTTAACTGAAATTCCTGGCAGTAAAAAAATGCTTCAAGAACACTTTATAGCGCCATCCCCCCACGGAAGTTTGATTTATAGTTATTCTCCCTTCCAAGCCGTCATAACCGAAGATTATACCTGGCATGAAATGTGTACGTACAAGCATAAAAGACTGCTGACTCCGCGTGGTAGGTAGGTACGTGGCTTCCTGACAGGACAATGGCCGATTGTCCGCTATTTTCAAAAATATACAACAATTGAAATGTTCCTTTCCTTTTCCTTACTGGCCTTTTCCTGGCACCGAATGTCCGGCGGGGATGACTATCGCCGTTTCCTCGACGCGCTTAAAGTGCGTTAACCTCTTGGATCGGTTCCAAGACTGGGATAAATATTACAGAAGAATATTATGTATATACATAGTTGCGAAAAAGGCGCAGTCAGATTTACTCCGTAATCCCTGCCAGTATTTTTACGACACCTTCGGGGTCTTGAGCCGTCTGCATTGTGATGGGGTCCCAATGAATTGCCGAGGTCCACTTTACTGCTTTCAGATTGACTATTCGCCAACCAGAGCGCTGCCAGAATAGTGTGGATTTATTTAGTTTTTTTCTGTATTCGACCCATTCTGTTTGGCCTCTCCTAGGGTTTTCGCCTACGGCCGCTCGTTAATCGTGATATCCCAGCATCTCAAGACCACACAGCCACATCCATATAAAGACCCTTCTCATTGACGACAACGTAATATTTGTGAAGAGTCTTAACATGTTGCTGTTTAATGTATGTGTGAAGAGTAAAGGCCCAACTTCCAAAACTTGTATTTAATACTGTATAAGAAGTATTTAATATAAATGTGATTGGAATCGGAAGAATGTATTAACTGAGGGCGGACAGCACCTTATATTATGATATGCATTAGAAGAATACTCAGGAATGACTGGCTAGGATGTCTAATTGCTGTATATAACGACCAGAGGAGATGCCACAAGACTTAAATTCGTAATGTGAATCAGTAATGAAAAATTTCTTTCTAAATGAGAGATTTGTTATCAAATGAATGCATGAACCGCCCTTCAATCTAGTCTATTATGTATGCATGAAAAACATCGAAACGAACAGATAGCTGAATGCCAGCTCCTAAGTAGGTCCACTTTTCTGCATTCAAAGCGAATATTTTCATGAGGAAAGTCCAAACTACTTTACTGAGTAATGAGAAATGAATCAGTGATGAAAAATTATTACGTGGGTCTGGAAATAAACGATTTCATTAAATGGCGCCGACCGGTTTCTTTTAGCGCTGGATTGAGTTGAGCTGCATTCGCAGAATAAAATGATACGAATTAAGGTCGAGGCTCTTAAAAAGTAGTGCGACTGTAATGGAGTTCTTATCAAAGAAATATTTTAAAGTAAACTAATGTATTATAAATGGTCCCGCCGCCAATGCGTATTTCAGAAACAAATTAAAAATGTAGGACTTCAATGCAGTAGACTTCACGACCTCATGCGTATTTTACCATTAACAAGTTCTTTAGGTAATAATAGTTATTGTGACTAAAAAAGGAAGAAACTACCAATAATCCCCAAGGAAGAGTTCTAGTACCTTTGAACAATATTCTTTCCTTTTTTGTCGCGATATCCCTCGGGAGTGCACATGGTGTACTTTACTCTCCTGAAAGCAAAGATAACATGGCTATTGCTTGCTTACGAACAGAGTAAATAGTTAATACTTTCTCAAAAGAACGTAAATCTATATAAAATTAAACACACATTATATTTAGAAACTACTGAATTCGTTTGTCATATTGATCAAATAAAATACGATTATTTACAGAAATCTAATATAGAGATATATCTGCGGTAGAAAGGAATAATTAATTTAGGAAATTATATAATTACAATACATAGTTATAATACATGGTTATGGGCAGCAGAATTACAAGTGATATTGTTCCATAACAATAGGTGATAATACCTTATTCCATTAATAAAGATTTAGTGAAACAACAGAAGCACCTCCGTACGCACTTGTGAATTGAATGGGTATAGGGTCAAATACCAACTCGTTTATCATGGAAGCGTTCCCATTCATTAAAGGGTCTTGATCTCTCTCTCTTTCTCCCTCCCTCCTCTCTCTCTCTCTCTCTCTCTCTCTCTCTCTCTCTCTCTCTCTCTCTCTCTCTCTCTCTCTCTCTCCCTGGCTCTGGTAATCCGCGACCGACCCATAAGGGGGTTCATATTGTAAAATTGAAATTTCGGAAACAATGGCCAAGTGTGACTAAAGGTTCAGGCTAACGGAGCACAATTGTTGCCCACCACGATTCCATTGGGGGACGACCAAAACGGTGTTCTATTCTTCATTCATAGATCGGTATTATTTCAACTTTGAATTATGGAAATGATCATAATCGTATAGCACGAAGTACTTGGGGACTACCAAGCCGCGTGGACGAACGCAATCTCGGATTATGACAATATGCGAAACGCGCTGTAAAAATTGAACTGAATGACCTAGAGAAACAAGGTTCAAATAAACAATAACATAAATATCGTTTGTTTAATCAACGCATTAGCGGCATTTCTATGTACTCGGTTAGTGAATAATAGCGGTGTAATTTGTTCATGCTATGGCTAATACGCTCGATCTTTCTACTACTACTGACATAGTTGAACAATAATTTTATCCGCGAACTACTTTATGAATTCTTGTATTTACATCCTTTCCCTTTACGACTTGAACATAGGGCATTCGAGAATACACTGCTCTGAGCGACCAAGTTATTCTACTTACATCAATACGAACAATGCAATAACTATAATTTATTTAGATATAGCTCAGCCTGCAGCTATAAGGTTTTGAATGTGATTCTACGGTGGCCGCATGTAATACTTCCTTTACCCGAAGAAAGTGATTGGAAGCACCACCCAGATGTGGTCGGCCCCCACCAACCCCCGTTAAAAGTTTCGAAACTTTCCTCAATAAAATGACACGAGCGCGTTCCCCCTTCTCAATATTCACGAAACCCACTCCCGCTATAGGAAGTAAATACGAAATTGTATTTCATTATGTTGGTCCATTCCGTAACATAAATTGATTCAATAAAAGCTGAAATCCCCGTTTCCCCCTTTTGAAGGAGTTATCTTTTTTTAAGATCCGTGGATTATTTGAATAATTTGTTTTCGTTTAATAGCCCAACTTTTAAAAGCTTTCCTGCGATAACATCGTTTTGAAATTTATCTAAATAACTTTGTGTATTATTTTCAATGAAGGATAATGGCTTTTTCTAAGGGGAAAAATAACTTCTTTAATTTATCAAACCTGAAGTGTTCTGGAACGTTGAAATTATTCATGATTAATATTGTTTGTTCTTCAAGTATACACCAGGAGTGTACAGGATACTTTCCGACCCACATGAAGGCTTCATATCTCAGGGTATTTATCACTGCATGCTTTCAATGTATTACGAAAGTGTATGTTTACACATAACACACACATTTTTATTAGGTTGTCCAGGCATTATACTTCTACTTACGAAACTTTTTCTTAGATCGGTAAAATCAATGGCATACCGAGTCAGATCTTAATGTGCAATACAAATGCAAAATTATTTCTTTTAATGGGAAATGAAAATGAACCAGTTGTTGTTGCCAAGATATACAACAGACAGACGGCTTATCGGCCATCAAACGCCGCCACATAATAAATGTAAATGCGTCGACACCACTACTGAAATAAGGGACGGGGGACATAAAACGGACGGGTATAAATTTGATTTAATCATTCGAAGATTAATTCGTTACCAGAGCAGTTTATATTTGCAATAAATGTAAAATAAAGCTTTCGTTTCCTTCCACACGCTTCAAATAAAACTGTAACAAATTGTAGTGCCGTATGTTTATTGTCATATGGACAAATTTATAAGTTGAAAAAGTGTTGCGGAATTATTTTCGCCAATAAATTCGGATAGAGAAGTGACACAACGATCGCGATTTTCATCAGTTTAGCAACACCTGAAGATTGAATAATTCGCGATACAATTTATATTTGCCTTTAGTGTATAATATCTGAGAAGTACTCTGGAGTCTCAGGGACTGCTTCAGAAATATTGTAAAGCCTTTAGAAAGTACGCAGGAAGTATTTTCCAAGGGTCATGGACCATCGAACAGACAGATGGCTAACGTGAACTCCCCGTATCCCTCCTGTAGGTTACATCCTTAAGGAACAAGTGCTCTTATTAAATTAAAATTTCCCTTCGCCCTGGGCTCTATGACTACAACTAAATAGGTAAAGGCAGAATATCGCACGAATGATTATGAAATAATTGTTATTAGCAATAACAAAAAATAAGGGAGAAATTTTTATTTACATTTTTTTGCATATTATGCAAAAGTGTCATAAAGGGGGATTTTGTAAGCATGTTATTTTGGTCAATTATTCCTCCCTATTGGTACACTACTACTTAGATTATTAAAAAACCCAGGCGTGTAATACAGAACACGGGCAGATGATATCGGCAGATTATTTAATAGGATTTTAGGAAATCATTTGGGGGGCCACATTTGCAGGCAAAACTGAGTAAAATGGGGCCACCAAATTGGCGCCTGCCGAACTAGGCGTGCTTTGGTTGGTTGGGGGCCTTGACCTCGGCAGTGGGATTGCACAAGGACGCATTAGACCGAATGGAAATGCCAGGCGCCGCCCCCCTAATGCGATTCAACAAAGCCCACTTCCCCTAACGGCCCCTCAATAAATCGTTTCATTTCCTTCTTCAATTTTTCCTTTTTTCCTTATTCATTATCTTCTTTCTTTATTTTAATTTTTTACCCGCCCCTCCGAAGTCAATCGGGGGACGTCGTATTATTAAAATCCGGATAATACCCGTCGAATGAGATCGAACTGCAGGGAAATTAATTTTGCGGTAGGAGTTCTTATGTCCCCCATGTCGGATATAATGAGATTTATCGTTTCAATAGCTTGACAAGAATTCATGATTGTTAATCACAGGGCGCTGTCCGCCTCATGTTAAAAATCAGCCGAAATTAGGTGGATTTCGATAAAGTTGAGTTTATTAAGCTCTGCATCATTTTTTTATCGAACGTATGAAGCTCAAGAGTATTCATCACGCCGGCATACGGGGGTATCTAATTATCCGGGTCAGGTCGGAATCTGTTTGAATAAAGCCGTTAGTGATAAAAATCATTGATATTCGCCAGTTTAACTGACAAGATTGCACGATTGTTAACACACATACTTAAGTTATTAAACATTGAATTAAGCTTTCGTCCCGTTCAATAATTAAAACAAATAGCCTTGGTTGGCTTGGACCATTACTCTCCTAGGTTGTATGTCGGTAATCGGTAAAATTCTCTTTTACATATTTAACCCATAGAGCGGCCACAGGGGCCATTACTTTTCCACTGGGGGAGCAGTAAATTTTGACGTGGCACTCAGGAATGTACTTAGGGGAAGTGAACATGACCACAATGCGTATACTCCACCCCCGACTAGAAAATAAATTAACGACCGTTCCAATCGGAAAAAACCGTCTCTATTCGAATTGAGCACTGAAAAAATTTTATCCCGATACAAAGGACCCGGGTATTAGTTACCGCGTCATGTCCCATCGAAGGTAACTCCGCGGCGGTTCAAAGGCGGGGTGTGTTCATCAATCCATTCCAGGCAACACAATATCGGCCAAAAGTCTCGATGCTACGGCAGTGTTTTGATAAACTGTTATTGCGGGCCTTTAATACAGAGAAAGGACCTACGTAAGATCTTTTTTGCGAAACACGCCTATCGAGATAACGGTTCGCTGAATGATTTCTCTGCTGTTATTCTCAGAAGAAATGCGCAACCACTTTACGAATTTCGCGGATTCGCCTCATAAAAATTCAGCAAAAATCGCGAGTTGACTTTTAAGGACTTAGTGTGTGGCAATGGGCACTATTCTTAAGTTTGGAGGTTCCTCTTGCAAAATATTAATTCTAACTGCTGATTTGTAGTAAACAATTCCATTCGATCATGAAAAAGCTTGCAGAGATCTAAGCGGTGGACAGCTGTAATCTTCGATCATTATATGTCCTAAACTTTCTTATAATCGGCTTATTCCATGTAATTTATTTTAAGATTTAATTTTTATTTATTTAATCCACGACCCGGCTTTATTTTTTAATCAACCCGGGCTCATTAATTATGAAAATAAAACATTTATAAATCACTCCCTGAATAGCGACGTGTGCATATATTAAGACATTCATATACTTTAATT
This sequence comes from Lethocerus indicus, assembly GCA_019843655.1. Lineage (NCBI taxonomy): Eukaryota > Metazoa > Arthropoda > Insecta > Hemiptera > Belostomatidae > Lethocerus > Lethocerus indicus. Next base: position 3,608,980 of record JACDQD010000006.1, read on the forward strand.
AACCAATTTGTATACAGTTGGAAATTGGCTGGAATCGAATCCGAAACCATGAACCATGTTATGAAAAATAATAAGCCTTTCTTACTGTAGTGGGAAAATAATTTCTAGATATCTAACACCTTCATTATTCTCTAAACAGTTCTTCGTTCAGGCCATGAAGCGACTGTTATCGGTGTTATTACGAGCTATTCGATAGTCCCGGATCTGAAAATATAAATGTAATTCCGTCCCTGTAAATTACACGGATTACCGAAGGGTGTGCGCTAACGCGGTCGCTACGTGCCCACCTCGTCAGGTCTTATTTCCTTCTCTGGCTCCTCGTTTTATCACTGGGCCCCCTTCGCCTCCAGTTTTACGAGTCTTCTTTCCACGGACGAATTAACCGCGAATTATTCTCTTTTTGGAAACGGACAGGTGAAACATTTCATTGCAAACGGGGCCGCAGGAATGCGGAATTGGTGTATTGCACTCTCCCAGAAAACCTATTCGAGGAGCAATTAAGCTAGTTAACTTAATGAAGCTTTCCATGTTAAATCTAGTTATGCAAACGAAATTCAATATTCCTACAAGAAATGGTAATTGCGACTCGAAAATTGAAGGACTAAACATAAATTTCGAATCGGGGCCATATTATCGACGCGTTCAACACACGGAAGAGAGAGGGAACTTGGTCGGACAAGTCTCTTTTCACATAAGTTACAAATCGTATATTCAATATGGGTACGACTTCCGTTTATTATTAATGGCGTTATTAATTGTTAATAGCGCCCCTTGTTTATTATTCTTGTGCAATAGCGCACGTCCGATTATAAATACCGAGAGGGGGAGGTAAGCCTGGCGGGGGTAGACAAGAGACCGCTGGCCCACACGGTGATTTGTACGGTATACAGCTCATGAATTATTGATACATATTTTTTCTCTCCCCACCGTTTCATTTTCGAATTATTAATCTCATCCGAGCGACTGCGGAACTTGTTTGCATTTGTTTACGACGTGCCGTTCCCCGGTAGGAGAGTGGGGTCGGTATAGGTTTTTTGGAAAGATATAATTTACATGTTGGAGACTTTCTCCACAGTGTTCTGTCCTCTTCTGCGTGTGTTCGTGCCCGCAATTAGAAATGCTTCGAGGGCTCTCGGCCCTAGCTATCGTTCCGAACGTACCGACGTCCGAATTCCACTCGATGCTTGAATTGTTACAATTGCAGCAGTGGAATCCGATTTACTTATCCGAATTGAAAAAAATAAGTTTAAAACGAAGGTCATTATTATTTATCCAGTTTTGAAAACTCTCAGGAAATGCAAAACAATTTTGACACGAACAATAACTTTAAACCGATGCAATAATTTAATTGCACTTAAGAAGCTTTTTATTAAGAATTAGTAAACTCTAACTGTTCCTATGGAATAGTTTCCTTAATTGTCGTGCCATCTTCCCTAAACGAGATTTGTTAGTTAAATTTTAACCATCCTGGACATAGAGATTGTCGCTCAGATTTAATAACAAACTTGGGGGCAGAGAGTTAATATTACAATGCAAAATTTATTATAGCAGAATCAATAAAAACCCTTTAGTACTACTGAACACCGACAGTTTTATTGTAATCTTTATCTGTTCGCAATCATAAAACTAAGTTTAATACTTATTCTTCTTAGAAATCATTCTTGTTGCTTTTTATTGTCAAAAATTATGTCCTCCTCCTCCTCCTTTTATTCGACCGGCTCGGTTTTATAGGCGGCGCATCTTAAAAGCGCCTATAGCATTCCTTTCTAACCAGCGAGATTCCATCAGTCGGGACAAATTTTATGAACTAAATGCCCAATCGGCTATCAAATTCTTGTCTCAAAATCTGTACTGCATTCAATAAACGATCCAAGTCCCTATAAATCAACGAAGAAAATGCTTAAGACTGTTTATTGAAGAATTTTAAAGTCTTCCTACACGGGCAATGTCCGCTGCGGATTTATAGTGGACGATGGATATCTTCCAACCACATTTGGAACCATCGATCATAAAAAAAGGTTTATGACTTGAATGATACATTTATGATACTTTTTGAATGAACTCAAATGCTACATAAGTGTAATTTAAGGTAAGTCATAAGTCTGAAAAAGGATTGGATATTTAACGGGCTATTTGTCCTCCAACTATGTTCATTGTTTTTACCGACTAGCTGATCGTAATGAACCTTGGCACAGATATTCGACAAGGAATATCTGACCTTTTTGTTATTGTTTGTTGCCTAAAAAACTAATTGAGTCCAGTAACTGCAGTAAGAACCTGCATTACTGTTCGAATGCTACTGACAATGACAAGGTTTCAAAACCGGTCTAGCTTCAAAAGAAATAGGTGGAAGCATAAAATCCCAAGAGTGATTTCTCTTTTGCGTTTGTTTGTGGTATTGTGTACGGGGAACGGGTTAGGAAAAATGTGACGGGGAATTCTCGGCCAGACTTTTAAGACATATTTAGGACATTCTGGAAGAAATCCCGTTCTAAAAAAAGCCGGTCCCGGTAAGGCACTACTCGACAGCCGGACAAAGGGAGAAACAAGAAGAACGCCGGGGACAAAACATTTTTCTCCGTTTATGGGCCGAGGATTCACCAATTAGGGCCGGCTTCTCCCAACCCAGGTGGCCTTTAACGGACGGGGCGTTCGGCCGGCCGCCATCCATGTTGGCACCACTGACATCCTGTGTCCCCCCCCACCACTACCTACGTCCCGTTCTCCGACCTTTTATCGGCCGGGGCTTTTAGTAAGCTTTCCTTTACGGGAGCTTTGTCGAAAACGCGACGACCCTCGTCCCATGAGAGGCAAATTTCTGCCGTCAAGGCAGTATCATCCAGGTAAAAATATTGAACAGGAACTTCTGTTCCACGTCTTCTTAATTTGAGTGTGGTAATTACCAGAAACATTAGATATGCCCAAAATCTCGAGAATCTGGAAAATACTATGGGTTTATTTATTATCATAATAGATTCTGTTGAATATTCCCAATACAAATTCAAAATTGTAAATCGAAATAAAAAAATATACAATTATAACAGCATGTCCGTATTATTTTTGATAGCATCCAATTAGGCGGTATAATTTAGGCCGTGAAGCGTTACAGAATTTCATATAAATCGGAATGATATATATTTATTGAACGGCTGAAAAATAATTAGTTGAAAATATTTTTTTATTCTCGCCCGCATTCCTAAAAGTCTGCGGCTATAAATCATTTAAGCAAACTCCGTAATTATAACTCGGGGGGGGGTCCAAAAATAGAGCCCCCCCCCCGCGGTAACGGTCTGAAATTGATAGTGTATTCGAAAAAGTGGGAATCTCTTTATTTTTATCGTTTCGCGTCAAAAATCCCTGCGACAAATTAATAATATGCCCGGGAGGCGTGGGCAAAAGTGACACGGATTATTATTTATTGTCGGGTAATAGACGCTACGTGACCGGAATACGAAAGTTCCCAATATTGCCGAAGACGACCAGAATCCAGTTTATCTTTTTCTTTTCCCTTTTTTTCTGTCTGGTCATTTCGGAATTACAAATTCACTCAATTATCCGTCGCGGTGATAATTAATAATAATCCGGGTTGTTGTAGAACGGTTTGAGTTGCAAATTTTCGATGTTGGGGATGTAAATTTTCCCTCATTTAAATTCCGCCGTGAATTATTTCAATTTTTCGTCTCTGACACACTTCTTTGTATGTAACAACTAAATCATACCAAACGCGTAATTTTCTTACACCAATTATTGAGGTAGGGTAATAATGATCGAACTTCAGGAAAGTTTACCGAAATAATTAATTTAAAAAAAATAATTTAAGGATAATTTTAACAGAAGTAATTGAACATAATTTATAATAAAATATCGTTATGACAGTTCTGATACAGTTCTAATATTAATAAATAATTGGATCGAATAAATATTAAGCGGATACAGCTATTAAACATTCATCGATCTGCGTGTAAATATTGCATAAGCAAATTTTCCATACAACACGGTATCGTGATGTTACATAATCTAATAATTCGTTGACGATATCGTGATATTATTCCTGCTGAAACGGTCGAGTATGAATTTGGTGTTATAACATATAAATTGTGGAATAATTTATAAGCTTCCACTCGATGGAGTTCTCGCAGGAACTTCTTAAATACAAATCTTGTAGTTCATATGTGTATCATACCAACTTTCAAAAGAATACATCCTGCCCTTAAAATATTGTACTAGCACTTTAGCGAAGGATTCAAGTTTGTTTTCCCTAGCTTTTTACATAATGCTCGGTCTGTATAATTCGTTTCGCCCGCATTTCGAAAGTAGAACTCAGAACGGTTTTTGACCCGAAGCCCGTCGACAGCTATTAATAATGCAAATAGAAAGCTAGTTTATTAAATTCAAACGAAATCGGTCCATTAGGGGGACCTGGGCGGTCCGCGCGGCGGGGATGGGCGCCAGCAGGACGTTGCGCAACATTTAAAAGCGGGCATATTTTAAGCAAACATTGAGAGAACTCTCCGTACTCTTTTTTTAATGGATTCAATATTTAAATATTTTCCAAACTGTTGCCAACTCTGTACGAGTGACCGGGTTATTGGTTTGAAGCGACCCGCCGATAAGTAAGTACACCGGTTTCAACTCGGAGTCCTTTTCTATTGGAAACTGCCAGATACCTTTGCCAAAGGTTTCATTGTTTAATTATCTAGTTTAATTGCCACAATAACAGTAACGCGTGTAAATGTGTCAATGGGGTAGAGGAATGCCTTCAATACTGGCGAAAAGTCTGTTCTCCGAACAAATAAGCGAGAGGGGTTTTGTTTTATTCTACATATTCGCGGAAATACGTAAATACATATTTACAATCACTTTCATAGTATTTTCATAATTTTTTGCATTGCGGTTTGAAAATGGAATTGCTTCTTACATTATAGCAGTGTTAGTGTTGTAGTAGATTAATGTTATATTTACGGTATATTTTCAGGCTTTTACACCTAATGTCTAAAATATCAAATAATTGCGGAGAGATCACTCATTGATAGGTCTGTTATTACAGAGTAAAAATACGACGACACACTTTATAAATATGTTCAGTTCATCATACGGGTATAGTTTATATTGAGATGTTCCGAGCCCACTGTTTACTATGGGCGGACGATAACAGAAATGAATGGTAGTTGTTAAAAATTAGAATCCCGCCCCTTCCCCCCTCACGAAAATAGTTCTAGTATTTATCCGGTCCGACTAATTTATGCAGTCCGGAGACGCCGAGTTGTGTACAAATATTTATACGGCTGATTAACGGCCCGAAATCACTTTCACACCCTATTTTTTTTTGTCTAACCCGGGTTTTGGAGTGGAAGAAAAATCCATAATGTGTGTGTTTTTTTAATATCGGGTCCCGTTGTGAGAGCGTTGTGTTTGTCCCGTGGCCGTGGCCCTAATAAATTTCCCGCGGGCTGTTCCCTCCTCCAGCCCTTGGGCGAGACACCGAACAATAACGCGAGGGCCACTTGGCCGGCCCGAGTGTCCTCTGCCCGTATTCAAATGCTTTTCCTTCCTTAATGGCCCGTCTCTAGGCTAGTTTCGGCCCGGTCACTTGTTTCGGGACTGGGAAAAGTCGACCTCGATTTTGATTGTCATCCCGCTCCCTTTTCAACAGCCTCAGTGTTACCAAAAGGTTATTATAGAAGGCATTCAATTTATTGCATAGCAATTTAATTAAGCTTTAGTTTGCTGAACCACAGAGGTTTACTAGTCGTATACCTCGTATTTGGCTTATCTCCTTCGTCAACAACATTCCGTCTGTAATGTAGCTAGGTATTCCTATTAAGCGTACTGCCAGCACTATTCTTGTCTAGTAACAGCAAGACTCGAGAGTGGTAGTGACATCACTCGTACGATTTTCTGTCTCGACTTGCATATTGGCATCGATTCTAACTTGATTCAGTCAATAAAGTATTGTCTGTCGATAATATATCTGGGTGTGGGATGTCGAGTCGCCATAGTCAATAAAAAAAACAACAACAAAAGTATAACAATTAAAAGCAGTGTATTTGTGCAGTAGCATTTCTAATAGATTGTGTCATCGGCCTCCAACACGCGTAATTACTTCACTGTACTGACGGATTGATACTGCAAATGGCAAGAGCCTGTCTCATTCTTAAAGACCATATAGGAATGAAGACAACATCGGACCTAAGTATTAAGTACGGACTTAAGTACAGATGGAATGTTACCGACGATACGGATAGTCCGGATCCAATCTAAGTTATTGTTACCTTAGTGAGTGGAAAAAGAAAAGACGACAATATTAGAAATTCTCGCGAATCTTTAACTATTATAAAGTAATACTATTATATCAGCGAAAATATACAATTTTCAAATTTTATATAAATAACAGCGTATTATAAATTTCATTAAAATTCACATTAAAATTTACATCTGAAAATCATGATTAGTTTTGAGTGTTTAGGAGTCAATTAACATCGGCCACATTCGACTTGCGTTACTGTATCTGATATTATTCACATAACGATTAATCTATGGGACACCAATGGATACTTTCTCTTTATTCGGGTCCTGAAGGTAAACATTTTCGCTACTATAATAATAATACGTTTCGTCACCTCGTTATGTTTGATAATCAGCCTTGAAAGCCCAAAAATCATCGGGCCTATTTTATGCGATCAATACTTATTTTGCTCGCAGTATACCAGGAATAGACGGCCTATTATTACATGATTGAAAAGTCAAATAGCGTCATTGGAAAAACAAAAATTTTAGGTCCATTATTCAATAACAGCAAACTCTCGATATTTCCCACCGCTCTGTAACTGTATTAGAAAAATCACAGTGTTAACTGATCTGTTGACACTCTGTTTCTCGTTTCCCGGCGAATGTATTTCATTGCCCCAATCGTCACGAGAGATGGTTCGAGATGGACATTCCAATCGAAGGCCGAACAAACGCTGATGGATCTGACGGAAACCAATGCTTTCAACGTAGGCCGGCCGTTGGCATTTATCACGATTACTATCCGTGTCTTAAGGCGGGGCTTCGAACACGCGACACTGTGGCGTCACTCAGGCCGCTTTAAAGTGATTATGCTTCTCCGTGAATTTACCTTCTGCCGGGTTCAATACCCTTACATTATTATTATTATTACCGAATTATCGTTATAACAACAATTTAGCTATAATTATAATTTATCCTGCACATTAGATCAATTTCCACCTTCACGAAGGCATTTAGTGCTGAAATTAATTTTCAAGTTATACATGTTTAAAGCAATTATCGGTTTGTAGTTATTTGTTGTTTAAGTCTTTTTCTAACACGATACTTTTTTTATTAGACCATAACTGGACCATGTTCAAGCCTTTTCCAACCTTTGCTTTATATGATATACATTCCTTTGGTTTACCAGGGAGTGTTAAGCATCCCCCATATTTAATACCGATTGCGACCTCGCTTTCATTATAGGAACCTGCTTGTAACCAACCGATCGGTAATAGACAATCGGTTCTGTACGATCAATTTACAATCTCTTTACAGGTTATATAGATCACTGCACGCACGAAGAAAATTGTATTCGCAACCTTGTATTTTTGCCCACGATATATGATTATAATTCCTTTGATTCTGCTCCCCTTGAAGACGGGCGCTTAAGATAAAAAAAAATGTGATAAACAAATCTACTTTTCTGGCCCCCTAAGTCTGACCCACGACTTCCTCTCTGTATTTCGCCGAGTACAAAAAGCAAACGTCCGTTGGGTCTCATCGATCTCACGAGAATGATGATCGCTCCCGACAAAGTAAATCCGTATTAAACACGCCGTCGACTTTCAATAGTCCCTCGGGTCTTTTTTTCGACACTGTTTGCATTCTCCTCATCCGTGGATTTTCTATCAGTCATCGGGCATTAGAGCCGGCCGCCCCCCGGTCCAGTGATATCGGGTAAGCGCGTTTTAAAGAAAAAAAAAATAAAATGCGTGACGGGTTACGGAACCGATGACGCGAGAGTGTTCAAAGCGAGATAAACATTATCCATCGCATCCCGTTCTTCTCATATATCATTTTTCGTAGACAATGAATTTCCGTTTTGACGTTTCGGCTCTGTCGACGAACCGCCTTTATGCCACGAATCAATGCACATTTACGCCACTTTCGTCGAACATTTATTTAACAACCTAGTTTATCTATTGATCTCAGTATTTATGTATTATTACGTCATAAAGTCGCCAGAGAAAGGAGTGCGGATTAAAGCCACATAATCATCTGAAATTAAGGTGTAGCCGCTGCTCTTGTTCTCTATAATAGGGCAGAAGTAACTATTATTCATGGAGAAGACCAGTGACTAAATACTACAGAAGATGACGAGGAGGTAAAATACTATTCAGCGAGAGAGATATAGGAATGAAATCATCATTCATTTATTACACCTCTCGGAGTAAAATTAATTCTTGCCCATTGTTCGCCGACGAACAGCATTGAAGTACCTAATAAGACAAAATAAACTGCCAGTCGTCGCGGAAATAAGATAGCTACGTCGGCGTAAGTGGTCAGGGGGGAGGGCGTTTTAGGCGAAATTCGAACCCCGCCGAGGTGAACGGACTTGGCAGAGAGCCTCGGACAATTATCGCTTTCCAGCTGGATATATAGCAGTGGCACGCGTCCTTTTCCCGAATTATAACCGCTTCCACCTGCTACTGGGATTTTTTATTGTTTCCTCCTTCCCGATAGGCCGTCTTTGAAGAGAGGACTCTCCGGGAGTTCACCACGAGGCGTATAAAAATAATTCCGTTGGCCCGGAGGCCAAGTGCGCTCGGAATTGTAACCGGACCCAGAGTTATGACCCTCGGCGACTCTATGTATTTGTCGAGTTGATGGTAGTTTTCTTCGAGCAACAGAAAAATATAATTCCCCCGATTGAAACATACTTCGCGGACGGACCCGCTACTTAAGCGATCAGAAGTTAAAATAGCATACAAAATCATTCTCGGATTCATCGGAACCATATTCGCTATAAGCAGAATTGTACTTTCTGTATAACTTCCCTACCAGACATATTGACAAGTGAGTTAGTCTCGCCAGATGGTTAATTTGCGCTTGTAATGTATATACACAGAAACCGGAGGAAAACTCTTCACGGGATCTCTCTGTTTGTCAATTTGTTTGAACACGCGGGGAAAAGAATGTCGTTTTACGTCATTTTAAGGGGTCATAATCGTGATTTGCGTATCTATTACTTCTAGCCTGGATTTCCCTACATTCGCACTAAGCGAACCATGCATTTAGCAAAAGTAACGACCGAATATCATAAATATTAACTGAGAAAAACGGTTAGAAAGTATTTTAGAGGATGAGCTCTCCCGTCACTCTGAGCTCTCTGTAGTTGTCTCTAAGGATTCATACAGCCGTATAGAAATATTTGGATTGCTGAGTCAAATGGGATAAGCACTATCCTATACGTTGATTTCTGTCGTTTCACGCACAGTTACCGCCCGACTTGTATCGTTTCGTGTCACTACGATAAAAAATTAACCGTTAGTTAAGCATTTACTGTATTTTTTACGGTACACACTAAACACGAAATACGTTCGATCCGGCCGAGTTTCCTGTTTTGATCTTAGGAAGTTATGTTTCGTCCTGCAGACGTCTTGCCGTCCGGAGGGAGACCGGTCTGCAGGTTACGGAGTCTGTAATTTGTCCGGCAGTGGCATTAATTTGTAATTGGCGTTCTGATTTGACGTTGTTCACGTGCATGTGTGTGTGTGTTGCAGGGTCGCTGAACTTCATGCCTCGGACTCTGCGTGTGCTCCGGGACGGGGGAGCGGAGTTCCGGCACGCTTACACCACCACTCCGATGTGCTGCCCCTCCAGGAGTTCCATGCTCACCGGCATGTACATGCACAACCACCACGTCTACACGAACAATCACAACTGCTCCAGTTCCCACTGGCAGGCCACCTACGAGACCAGGTCCTTCGCCACCTACCTCTCCAACGCCGGATATAGAACAGGTCAGTCGTCCATTGCCAATTTATAACTGAAGGTCGGACATTGAAAATTCCTGTTGATTCTTCTCTTATATAGCGCAAATAGATCACTGCGATCCCATTTACAATACAACAGCAAAATATGCAACAATTAAAATTTCAGATTACGCAACACAACCTTACTTGGATTAAGACTCTCAGACCTACTTATGGTCTTTACTTTCGATTACCAAAACAATCCCTGAGTTTCAATCATAGACAGTTTGAGTTGTTTTTATAAACAACTATCAAATTTGTTTTTAGCCATTCCTATTGAAGGTTACCCGAATGAATGTTCATCGCGGAAAAACAAAAATGAGTAAAGAAAAAATAAAAGCAAGACTAATTCGCTGAGCCTGGACCACACCTGACGCTCCCTCTCATTCTCTCTCTCCTTCTCACTCTGTCTCTCTCCCTAATCCCTCCCGGACACAAATATGAGAACCGGCGGGGCATTTAAATGCGAAGAGACTCATTAATAATTGGATAGGAGGCCGGCGGTCTCCGCCCGTTTATTTCAAACCACGTCCTGCTTTTAATTGGGTGGAGTTCTCTTCTTGTTTATCTCTCCCTCCCTCTCTCTCACCCCCTCCCGCCCTCCCTCGATGCATGGGTCAAGAAAACCCCATACTCTCATCAACGCTACATACAGAACAATAACACACCAACATATAACACTAAACAACACCCCACACAAGGACTAAGGAATTAATAGTATGAACACATCAAGAATACCGACCTGAGGGTGAAAAGTATCACTTCTTTAGATGTGTGGTGTTGGGGAGTTAAGATATCAGTATTAATGAGAGGATATAAGGCGAATGCCTAGGACACACCAAACAGAATGGAATGAATAAAAATTCCCTCTCCATTTAATTATTCTTTTTTCCTTTTGCCTGTTTATACAAACCGGGACTAAGAGTTTATTCTTGTCCAATCGGATGTCGGTGGTGGTGGCAGTGAAGGAGGGGAGGTGGGAGGATGAAACGGATTCACTTCTTCAGAGCGGCCTCGATCTCGATGCATATTCATAGTCGATTAGAACCGCGGAACGCCGCAACTCCCAAGGCTTATTTATAAACACCCGAGAAATAAAAAAAGAACACCCACGAACAAGAAGCAAAAAAAGAATAATGAGAATGAAAACCGGGGGTAGAGAATGCCCGGCGCGAATGAAAATGTGGGGGGGGGGACCCCGAGCTCTGTCTTTATATAATTATTGCGCTTCGGCCGTTATTTAAAGGCCCCGAAGCCGGCGCCGATTTAGAAAATTCTTTCTTTTTGTTTTAGACAGGAAAAAAAACGCAGAAGAGTAAAGAAGTGCGGCGGCGGTCGACTTATTTCATAAATAATTTACGAGGCTCTCTCCGTTTAAGCTCGCGGTGAATCTCACTCGGCGGAAAAAATGCCTATTTTTCATTTGGGCCTTTATGCGCATAAATATGCGCAACTCGGCCGATGACATTAACGGGAATATAAAGAAAGAAAACTGTCGATTTACGGTTCAATAATAAATAATCGCCCAATAGTTTTAAACGTCGACCGTTGCGATAATAGCGACATATACGAAGTTTCCAACCCGAAGCCGTTTACGACATCAAGGGCGGCTCGGGGGCAATAAATTTAAAACCATCGATGATTTTATGTAGATTATTATGACTATAAATCTATCTCTGTTGTCACCGATTACTGAACTTTCAACACTTTCAAGACTGACTATTCATTTTTAAATCTCGGTGAGCTTGAAAGAATTAGTCTGAAATATTCATTCGTGCCGAGATTTATTGCGTTCATAGCATTTGTACATTCACATTGAAAAGATAATGCGCGTCTTAAAGAAAGTATATGGGGATAGTTTGGTCCGTAAAAAAATCGAAAGGCGCAATGAAATTCGCCGTGACAGTGTGAGAGAATATCTTTTTTTGTCCCCCCTTGGAAACATAAAAACCGAAAGTGGCCGCGCCGATTGGAAACGGGAGAGAAATGGTCGGCATGCAAATGAGGATGAGGAATGCGAAATGGCGGGCCGTTATGAGCGGTTGGCGCCCTCGGAAGCCCATTTAACAAACTGGACGGAGGCAAAAAACGACGGGCTCTCTCAGATTTATTCAATAACTTATTTAAAAGGCGGCCGGACAGAGCCGCGGCGCGCGCCCTTCAATGAGGAAATGACCGATATACGAGAAGGCGGCCCGTGAATTTACTTATGAACTTGTTTTATTGGAAAGAGACGCCTACAGATATAAGAACGGCAAAATAACGCGTTGGCAAAATACAACTGATATTTTCACATGAATTCGCTTAAACCATTTATCTTATTATTATAAAAGTCGAAAGTTTTTATTTTGAGTAAGAAATGAAGGTCTCTTTTGAAAATGTTTGTAAATTATAACCGTAAAATCGTTAATTGAAATTAACTTAATTTGTTGTCCGGGAAAGGGCGCCTAACGTGATTAAAGAACTTGACCCAGATATTAAGGAATGTCCTGCCAAAAACCAAAATGCCTATAACCGGTCCGAAAGAATTTCAACCGTAGCCATTCGTCATTTAATCTCTGAAATAGGGCCACCTCCCAAAATAGAGATTTAGACCTTACGGAAAAAGGCAAATGGAGCGTTTAATCGTACCGAATCCCCTATATTTATAGGTTGCCTATTTAATAAATCGCCGAGAGGCGTCAAACAAATAATAGACCGGGACAGTATAAATAATTTATAGACGGCCGGTGGCTCGTTAACGTCCACGCGTTCGTTATCGATGCTCTCTCTCCCACAGGGGGCGAACCTACCGGATCGGATCACTTCCGCTCGCTCAAACTTCTCTTCTAATCTCTGGATCTTTAGAAACCGAAAAAAATATCTCCGAGGATTACGATCTCTCCCCTTAACAAGGCTTTTCCAACGACCATCTTCCAATTAAACGCTCGCCCACCGATATTAACGACTCGTCGACTGTGACCGATGCTTTATTAGCTTTTCAAATGTCCTACATCATTTTAGTGGTGTTGGAACGATCCGAATTAATTATTCCACCTTACTGATACTTTACGGACCGGCAGTTTTTCGTTTATACACCGCCTGTCTCGGCGCGTTAATCGGATTCAGCAATTATCTGATTGGACCTAAGTTGAAATACAAGTTAGTTAACAAATATTTGTAACGCAGACATACAACGGGGGGAATTCAAACAGGACAATAATAATTGCCACTGGCAGATTACACGCAGAATCGACTCTAAATCAGCACGGCACGTAGAGGCAACTGTTATGAAGATAAGAGTTACCACTCCCTCTCTTGTTCATGGCATTATTTGTTTTTGCCGAATCATCCTTTTTATCAGTCGCTGAACTTTATTCTCCTGCATTTACTTTAAGGTGATTACAGTCGTTTATCTTCTTTACGAAACGTTTTCTATAAAGCAATTTTTTATTCTTATATTTTATCTTCTATACAAAATAAATTGGTGAATTTTTTGGGCTTGCATATTGTTTTACCACATGACCACATATGAATTCTTAATATTTCTGGCACATTCTGGCCACGACGGTAGCCTTGAAATGTATAACTCTAATGCCCTGTGATTTTATTTGGGTTTTATCTTAGTGCTAGTGCCTTATACCCTCGAATGGTACTTTGGTTTCCTCTGGTAGGCGGTATAGTGATATTTAGCCGTGTATTGTCTCTCAATGAAATAAAACTGACACGACATGTAACTGACTACTGTAGGTTGCGAGAATCGGACAGCGACTGGCCCTTGGCCTCGGAATAAGCGGGTAAAAGGCAAAAGGATCAAGAATGGCGTTGTAAGGCGGATTATTGTTAAACTTACAAAGGAATGAATTCGATTAAGGGAGACAGTATTTTTTCCAATCCTTCAATGACTATATTATCTCTGACGTCATTCCAACTTTTCCTCTCCAGATCAGCGTTCTCGGTATATTTTTGCTGAGGTTCAATTGGTAATTACAATGCAACTGTGACGCCGCGTTCTCGCTTTGTCGGCATCGGAAAAGGGAAAAAATAAAATGAAAACGGGGGTGAAAATAGCCGCACGTACAGACTACGGGGACATAAATTACCTTATCTGCATATTTATGCGTAAGAATGGCTAGATGAGATCTCTGGTCTTTGGCACGAGTTCTCGACTCTCTGGAATATGACAGGCCAATAATTTTTCAATTGGAAGCCACTATCTGCATTTAATTATTACATGTACTCACACTGCAGTATTCTTGTCCCAGCATTGTCCATACATAATATCCACATTCGTCCTTTGTGGCTTTACAAAACATTTCATATTCCTTCGATGCGAAAATTACTCTCACGGAGGTTTGGGTCTAATATCTGGTTAGTGAAATAACTATCGTAGCGAAACAAAAAAATATTCTTATTTATTTTATATATGCTAGAAGATTTATTCTGGAAATATTCGTTTCATTATTATAGAAGTTTCAGTATGGCAACTGGACTACGTATAAAACGCTTATAGGGTCAGGTTCCCAAAAAAGTGGAACGGATCCCCCAGTCTGACTGCAAGTGGTGAAAGGGTAAGAGCATTCCCACGTTAAGGAGGAGAAGGTCGTCCAATTCTCGGCGGAGACACGCCTTTCCATTAATAGCAAAATCGGAACAAAAATTTCGCCACTGTGAAGATCACATTTAATATTGCAGCATAAGGATGCTTCGGAATTGTTAAAAGTAAAGTCGTATGGATAATAAATTCATTATTGGCTCAGATATATGTTTTGGAGCCATTGTAACACAGGCCTCGGTAGTAATCCGAATTTTTGTAAGCGTCCTGATATTTTGCCAAGCTTTACTGTCAATTTCTGATTTATATTACTTTTACTTCACGGAGTTACGTGTCAGGGAAAAATTTGTTATTAGATCCAACGTTTTGCCTGTGTACGGTTAATTGGGCTCACACGGGGTACGGAGGAAGAGGAGAGAGAGAAAGAGAGAGAGTCGATCTGCATTTTTAAATATTTTAATTCGATTCAACAAGTGGAATCAGTTGATATACTCGGAGTCGGAAAAGGGGATGTTGTAATTTATTCATCCGTTATTCAAATTACCGTGGATTGTAATGGAGATGAAGGGAGAGCTATTCTTCCCCTTCTTGTGCGATCGGTGGCACACACGGACTGTACTTGTTCGAATAATGAGGGGCAACATTTTGAATTTTTTTGTGGCCGAATTTTGGATATTGAACCTTTTAATTCAAACTCCTCGGTGGTCTTCGATTAGTCCCCAGAACTCACAGGAAGTTTAAATCATTCCGACCAGTTCTGTTATTTGTCTTGGTGGTTGGCCGCTATACCACGGATCTTATTACATCTTCTCTTCAAGTTCGAGTCACAACCTATGGAAACTATGTGGGCTCCACCATGTTTTGTTGTTCTTTTGTAAAAAATATGTACTTGACCAAGAGGTACGTTTCAAATATTCTTTTAATGAATACCAACAGCCTAGACACTGGAGTGAAAACTAGGGATTAGACTTCCTGGTTTACACGACTTTACCTTTTCCAAACCAATTAAAATATACATTCAATACTTTCACTGACCTATAACATTTATAAACGCATTCCACTCCCATACCATCGGACATTCACATATAATCAATTTACAACCCGTTGTTACTGGGAAAAGATTACGCAAATATCCTCCTTGTCCTCGACGTAAATAACGACGCACAGTATCGACGTCTAAATGAGTTGACCTTTTAATTATTAAATATTGTCCTTTATGTTCTTCATGTCCAATTCAGTTAATAAAGGATCCGGCCATTATTACCCGGAATTCATTGTCGTGTCGTATTTTATATTATTTTGTTTATATTCCCACACAGAAGAGTAGAAAATTCAAATTTATGGTTTGATTCGGGCCAAGAAAGTTAAAATTCATATATCGATTATACAGGTCAAATAAAACACTCTTTGACTTTTCACTTCAGTGTATTGAAGTCGTCCGTATGCAGGAAAGACCGATGGCAATAATTCGGAGTTGGGGGGCGGAAAGTGGAGTAAGAAATTTGCGGGTCTAGTCCAATGGTCGGGGCCTCGAAAACGAAATTCAATATTCGAAAGGCGTCCTGACGGGCTACACACGTTTCCACTTTAGCCTTTAGCTGAAACTCTGGGCTTTGAAATACGAGAGAATCCGCCCTTCCCCCCTCCACTATCGGCCTCCCATCTCAACTGCAATAATACCGTCCCGACAGTGGAATAATATACGTAAGACTGAGCCTTTTAGATATGGCATTTTAGGTTTTAACTAAATTAATATACAAATACTTTGTGTATCGCGATCTACTGTAAGTAAACGTGAAACGGCTTTCGATTGAACGTGGGCTTCGTCTCGGGTGGAAAACGAGGTCGTAGCAGTATTAGAACAGGGCCGCGGATGAAATTATGAAGCGTAAGATAAATTGCTTAATTTAGAATCGCTAATAAGATGATCCAATATTTACAGGATTTTAAAACACTTTCATCACCAGCTTTATAAAACAATGTCTCTTCTCTCTTGTTTTAAAACAAGGGTGGTAATATTTCACTCTATATTACTATGTGTAAAATAAAACACTCTATTACGAATTACGGTTTAGACGATTTTTTCCAACAGAAAATGAACATATATTGATTAAAATATATATCATATTAATTGTAACCTAACCAGTTAGTTATGTGGAATATGCTCGATATATTAATTTCGGATAGGAACAGATTTCTCTTTCCTAATAATAAAAATTCCTTCATTTTGAATGTAGCGAAGAGAATGCATCAAATGTCGAGTTTTGGCACATCACGATTTGTTCTGTATACCTTGACATTTCCTGATTATGGTTGGGATAATCAATTTTGCAACATGGTTCACATAACAGTGTCTTTATTTTGAAAATCAGAATTAAAATGGCTGTTTGACCGAGATAGCTTTGTTCTTTTGTTAGGTTATTTTCATCTGGGCAATTATAGATCATTGTTACATTAAGACAGTTCGGAGGATTTCATAGTTTTGGGAATATAAACGGAACAATTGGATATAATTGTTTAATACTGCGAGAGGTTAGTTTAACTAGACGCACCCATCTCGGGTAAACTGTGCCTCAAGTCGACCCACCGGCTCTAGAGTTCCTTCGCTTAGGCCAGGTTTAAATCTGCCGCCCAAACCCGAAACACAGTTGCGGGAGGGCCTTAAGTCGAGTTCTTGTTGTGTTTACATTAAAAGCCTTCCGGCCTACTGCCGGATTAATCCCGCGGGTTAGCTTAATGGAATTTCACCGGAGGGGGAGGGGAAATTTCTTAATACAACAGCAAGATGCTAATTCGCCGAGTCAAAAATACTTTCAAAAATACGCCGTCAACCCAGCATTATTTAGCATACTGTGAAGTATAACACTTGTACCAGAAAGCGAAGACCTGGATTTGGGTAATTCGAGATTTTCGAACAGCCCTGATGAATGATTCAGATTCTGAAGATGTCCAACTTCGAAACACGGTTGCCGGGAGAATTAATCAGAACTAACCAGAAGCGACTTATTGATTCTACACCAGTTTCATCCTAGAGACCTAATCGAAAATACCGACAGAGTACTTTGGACTATATTTGAATGTGTTTATTGCAAATTCATTACAACATATTCAATTCATTATACGTTCAAAAATAAAAGAATTATTTGCTTTCTAATCAATGCAATGTATTTCTTTCGGTTCCCTCAAGTGTGGCCCTTATTTAGACCTCTCCAATTACGTTTTTATTTGTAACTAGAAAAACTGCGCGACACGCTAGATCACTCGGGTACTATCAAATGGATTGAATTCAAGGAAACAATTAATTGGGATTTACATAAATTTACTATCTAAATTATGCATTAACAATACGTAATAATATATGCGAATAAATGTAATAATTTCTACCCCCTCCGATAGCCTAAGACTTTGGGAAGCCTACATAATTACAAATGTTTTAGTTTCCTTAGTTTTTCATTCTTATGAAAAACTATAATGAAAATTCTTTAACATTTTATTTATGACACATAGTATAAAATCACGATGGTATTTTTCAGCAAAAGTTCAAAGCCATGTCGAACCTTCCGTTGCAATTCCAGTATAGCTGTATCCATCAAATCGAAAAAAAAGTATCGAAATACATTTGTCACGGAAAGGAGAGTTTTCCTGCAGTTTGAACTGGAGATAAAACAACAAATGATCGAATCCACATATCTCTTTGCCCCTATTTTTTGTTCGTTTATATATATATATATATATATATATATATATATATATATATATATATATAATATGACTTGTCACTTCCTTCCCGTATTGGGGCGGAGACCGTTTCCGACAGGCAGGGTCGGTCGACCGACAGCCATTCGTCCGCCCGTTCAAACGTAATTCCGATTTTCGTGTCGCTCTTTTTGAGAAAGAAACAGTTCAAAAAATATCTAGATGTTTTATAGGATTGTGTCAAATCGGATTTTCGGTCTGATTTATTTCCTTTAGGCAAAATAAATGGTTTATTTTCATTCCACTGTAGTCTTTGTTTATTAGGACTGTGTTACAACCTTCTTTTTACTACGGAACTATTTTTGTATAAAGATTCAATGAACTTAAATAATTTAAATTATAACTATTCCACTTTAATTTTCTTATAAAAACGAGAGAGAGTTTTCTCGAAAGTATATTCCGGTTATATTATTCTCGCTACTTAAGCATCAAATGGTCCCCTCTCAGGATAGCACCGAACTGTTAAAGCCGATGGGCTATATTGAGGGCTCGGTTTTGAGGGCTTCCGATGAGGCTAATCTCGGTAGTGCTAAGTGGGGCCACTAAGCAGGCCCGGCGGCCGCTAGGGGCTGGGATTATCAGCACCCCGCCTACTTGTGACACACACACAAGTTGGCAAACTACCCAACGGCCCTTATCAATAGGCGGTGCCGACCGCTGGTTAATATAACAGCGACACAGGCCGCCTTCCATAATATCCACACTACTCCTAAACGAGGAAGGCTAAAATGCGAAACATCCTTTCAAGTCCGTCAAAGGAACATGTCTTATCATAGCGAGCCACAGTAAAATTAGTTCCAGCTAGATCTGGTCGCGGAGACCTTCGTTCATTTAATAACGCTGAATCATATTGAGTTATTGCAGTCAGTATGAAACACTTTCCTCAACTATTGACAAACATTTGACTGCTGCATTATAGTTCAATTAATAGAGTATTTCGCAGGCGAATTTTAAAAAACGCGATGTCGGATTTATTGATTTCTACAGTCCGATTTTAATTTTCATTTCACAAGACACCCTTTCTATAAATTTTCCCTGCTTCGCTGTAAACAAGTGACCAGTTGTTGTTGTTGTGGGAGTTGGCACACTATGATGAAGCATATTCCCCTGACTGATTACGACAGATGACTGTACGCACGATACATCGAGGACCGAATGTACGCCGACGCAGATACAAATTGCGATAGCCGACTAGTCGATAGTGATGAGGGGCCCCGGCGGCGATGACCCGAGACAAAGAGATTCCGACGCTTTTGTACGGCTGCTCAACCCCCGCCCCACCCCCGCCACCGCCCCCACCAATGCAATTAGCACAACGCTCCCCGCGACCAGTCATCCTCCTACCGACGATCGTTTACACTTAACGGAACACATCTCCGTTTCCTCGCTCTCGCCTTATTTGTTTTCCCGAGATTTTCAATCGTCAAACGCGCCGTGTGTGTTTAAACTATCAGGAAATTTAAATAGAACCAGAATGGCTCATACTTGAACGGCGTACGAAATACGCGTTATTTTAGAAACCTCTTGTTATTTGAGCGACTTGTTCAAGAGCGACTAATCTACTAATGGCCGAAACCACTCGTGGAATAAAGAATTCTTTTGTTGTTGCTTTTTTATAACTTGCACCTAAACAAACATTATCCAGTAGGGCCTACCTTAGGTTGGGAAGATTTATGTCCACATAACGACGGGTGTTCGTTAGGAAGTGCAGCCAATCAATTACTTTGTTTCTGCTTACTAAGTACTTATAGTAAAAATTGAATTCCCGCAATAAAGAAAAATGTGCGAAACGATTTTGAAAATTGTAAACGAATTGAAAACTTTTCATAGGTAATTTTTTTTGGGAGCAAATCGAGGAACTTTTTTTGCAGATATTTTTAGAGGAACATTCCGGAAATGAAATTGACACACCTTCTAACTCTATATTCCTGAACCTAAAAACTCCTTGATATAAGGAAGTATTGAGTATATTATTGTTAAGAAATATATGAAGCTAAATAGTTAACATTCAATTATTTTAGTGGAGACAGTGTTCCTATCGCACTGATAGCCTGTCGAGAAATTATAATATTTTATAATTAGTATAAGTAATCAATTACCGAGTGTTTTTTTTTTAAATTTTATCACTCTGATTAATTATAACTGCGTTTGCGGTAGCATTCCTATATCGGTTTCCCACGGTAGTACAAATGGCCGGCTGAAGACAATAGGCTGGGGGATTCCAGGCTAGCTGTATGTATATGGGAGCGAGAGATGAAAGATTCATGCCGAAGAGGAGCGGGCTGTCTCAGGCCTGGGAGGGCGGCCCCTCTGCTGCCCCACACATTACATTTACAAATGGCACCGGCATCCTCTGACCATGACGAAGAGATAGGGGTCTTAACCGCTAGACTCGAGGCACCCGAGTTCTATAATAGACAGTTTGGTATCGGCGCGTCCATTGTACTTTTCCTGATGCTTCGGAACAATTTTCTGGGCCTAGAACTAAGGACTTCATTTTTAGTTACTCTTTTCTACCGGGCAGTATGGAAACAAAACTATCACTTATGCCAACCAGACGCCTACTAGGGTAAGTTACGTGCACGACATTGTGTCGTATTTATGACGTCGATATAAATAAACGATTACAAAAATGTAAAGAGGGAAATTTCAGTAGTACGACCTAACTATTTTTTTCCTTAAGGATTTAAAAGATCGAAAAGTTATATCGTTGATGAATACGCTATAATATTCCCTCATGTTCTGTTTAATATGGGAGGTAATCTCACATACCTCATGATAAAAAATCATTTGTGTTACCTACTTATTTTCTATCATTTCAGGGGTTCATAACATAAAATGTATATATAGCAGCTATCGTGTTGTAAATTCTGCTGGAGATACGTTACAATTTGTATTCACTGTTCTATCCTCCCCTTCTAGTTCCTAGGTAACGTGATCCACTGCAGAGTTTTTTCCATCCCTCACGATCCCTTGCTTCTTCTTTTCCTCCAATCTGGCCACCTACCTTGAAAGCTTTCCCTCGCCTCTACCTCCCTCCCACGTTCTTCTTCTAGGGCGGCCTCCGCTCTTCACTCCTGGACCTCCTTTGTCACTCTACCTTCCGCCGTCCCGGCAATATTTCCATAACGGTGGAGTAGCTGCCGCCTTTCTACCGCCCTGAGGTCGATCCTAAGCTCGGGTTCCATCGAATGTTCAGGAACAAAGATTTCTACTGAGCTACGATTAAGGCTGGCCTACAATATCGAATACTACGCTCCTAATTAAAGTGACACGAATATATACAGTGACGTAATTTAACTTTTTTGGGGTGCTAAAAGATCAGTTGGAAGGGTTTTACGATAATATATATTAAATTAGCGGAATGATGAATACCATCATCCCTATCCGCAAATAATGTAGATAAAATGTTGTCTCCCAGACTACCACAGATCATTTCTGAAATATAAAGTACTGTTATTTTAATGGTCTTTCAAAAAGGTTACTTGGATGTCCTAGTTGATGAATGTCGATAGTGTTGTTTCAACTGATTTGAATTGGTAGTTGGTAAATATAGCGAGTAGCTCACAATGTTTAACGAACCGGTATTGGGAGGTGAAATATCGGGCGTTTTTCAATACAGTACCATTCAACGTGTTGAACACCGGGGGCCATTATCATCAACAGGTTAAATGAGGCGTCCTGCCGTCGAAACGCTGCCAGCGGGGGTGGGCGGGCGGTGGTTGGGCGGACAAGTTAATTGAGTTATCTCAAAAGTTTTCGTTCCAGTGTAGATCTAATCTAATGGGGGGTTTTTGTTAATCCGAGGAAATATATACATCAAATACGGGCGTTATCTGTCGGACCCGATCGACAGCCGGGTCGTCTGGGCATAAATAACAGACGCGGCCGACTGGTTTATACCGGGGCCACTAATGATAATGGCGAAGGGATGGCCCTCTTCTCTACCGACAATTAATAACTGTTCAACACAAATGGAGAGGCTGGAGGGGTTCCCTTTCACCGGATATTATACACTCAGGCCGGGGAAGAAATACGATATTTATTATGGTGGGAGGGGGGTAGGTCTGGGTAGAGGCGCGCTCTACGAGTGTGGGCGACTTAATAATTTATGTCTTGATCCTTTTTTTTATTACCTCCGTACCCACTGGAAATTGTACTTATGCACCGGTGATTAACATCGCCGGGTAGCCCCCACAAATGATGGAGATTTATAGTCCAAATTAGACGTCTTTAAATAGGTATCCGCAATGGCGTATACGCCGTACAAGACCTTGTAGGTGTCGGCGTAGCTGGACTCTCTTCTGTATTTAATTCATAATTACTCGAGCTTAATATAATTTATTTTTAAATTCTAAATCAAAAATAAAAACATAATCCCCGCTTACGTTTTGTTAAAAGAAATTTTTGTTACAAACATTCGCGATCCGTTGTACACAGCGTAACTAGTTCCTAAGTAGTTTGTCATCGCGAAACAAATAAAACGTTTCATTCAATTGTGAATATAAACTGTTAACGAGCGGGCTCGTAATAACTACATGACTCTATTGAATATTTAATTAGGTCATTAAACATGTATTAAATAATTAAACTTAACTCGTCGCGTCCTTCCTTAACAGGGTTCTTAAGTAGTAAACCGAAAAAACGGAAACGCGCTGCCGGTGGCGACCTCCCGGTTTCCGCGACGGGCAAATTAAAGAAACGGCAATTGACAAATTGTTATCCCAATAGAAGTAATTTAGACTATTCAGTATGGGATCTGTGTATAAGGAGAGCCGGGCCCCGCCAACCCAATTTGCCCTGTTATAATAATTTGATTGTTGCAATAGAGTTGGGCCCTCGGCCCAAACTGGTTCTGCCAAACAAAAAATCTTTATCCTTGACTTATGAACTTGGCACCGGCCGGACCGCCGTTCCCTCCCTTTTCAATTCTAATCCCGCTGAATTCTCAATCACATTCCACTAGTAGTTTTATAAAACTATCAGTTTGTTAATAATGAGGATATAAAGTAAAGTTAACTTTGTCCGAATAATTTTAAATCGTGGCTAATTAAATCATAAAACAGTTATGAAATCGATCAATTCCTAGCCTCCTAGAATACGTACGTGATTGATTCTCTGTGACTAACAAAACTATTGTTCTTTACACAACAATGATTCTATTGGTTACATTCGCCTCTATTCTCCTCGCGCTTATTACGAAGTAAAAATTATTGTACTTGACTCTCTAATATTGAAGTTGATGTATAATGTTATAATAAATATTAACCGTTTCGAGAGTATTTGTCAGAGGAGCTAATGCGAATCTGTCGGAAAGGGCAGGGCTCGGTGAGTTGAGGCCGTGATCAGAGGGCGTATCGAGTGCGCCGACCTAATGACAACAACACTCCAACAATGACTATCCCATTAACTCGGTTCAATAGTGTTTCTCTCTTCCGTATTGCTCACATCGCTCATTAATTCGCTTTGCGTTAGCGGCCCGGAGGGCAGCACAATGGGGCCGCCCCGTCCGCCCTCGTCCACCGGGCCTCGTCTTTCAATTTGATTCGCCACCGGTAGCGATCGTTTCTGTTTACTACCGATTAATTTGTCAACGGTTGAACTTAATTGATCCTGCCTTTTAATTTATATCAGTATTATGTCCATTGTTCAACCTGAACCCGATAAGAATCTATATCGATAAAACTGATTGCATTCGGGGACGTATCCTTTCAGAACTGATAACATAGAAGATAAGTACAGTCGCCTAGAATTGGGCTACTTGTATTTGCATTATTGGCATCGTATAGTTTCCCTCGGAAAGACTAGAATATTTAGAAATAAATCGGAACAAGAGTAATTTCTTGCTTCTGGCTTCAATTCTCTACCAATGTTCCACAAAAAATCAAACATCATAAATGACGAAAACCGAACCAGTATAAGTAGTATTAAATACAGATTAAATGATTCGATAAAATAAACAAGAAGTGCTTCTGTCAAAGCAACAGGAAAGTGATTTATACGTTATCACCTGTTCGATATTCCGCCCCCAGGCTTGTCCACCTGTATATTTCTAAAACTTTATGAAATTCACGCCCACATTATTTCTATTCTATTTATTCATTTATTCGTTAACATAATAAATCCAGTTCTGACACAGAATTTTAGTAGACCATTCTTTATAACCGCTGTCAGTATCTCTTGTACGTAACAAAAAACTTCATGAGAGATATTCTGAACAGAACCATTAGTCAGACACAAGCTTTCGTCGAGAGAAAAGTATTTGTTAATATTATGCCTGACATAAAATCCAGTATCGTTAGAAGCATTCCTTAACGCCCATTGACTCAAGTCACATGAAGCCCGTATGAAACTTCCAGGTCAGTTTTCTTTCAACCCGGGGATCGCGGCACTCGGATCGCCCATGGATATAGAATTTCATATTGATGACGTTGGAAAGGCAAAACGGATCTGGTATCAGATGAAACATGCGCTTGGAAACTCTGGACTGATAATGTTGCAAACCCCCTCTTCTCTAATACTTTCTAATTAATTTCAAACCGGAATGCTTTTATTCCGGGGGCGCCAACAGTTAAATACGGTCAGAACTCTTAAGTCGACTGCATTACTGTTGCAGAACTTGTATTAGGATTGTTATTACCTATTTTTTACGACAATTATTTAATTCAAAATTATTACCTCAAACAACCTAAAACGGGTGGATTGTGTAATAAACAAGATTTACGAATACGTACGTATACGTCTTATAATTTCCAAGGATTTATCTGGGATGTGTGGGAAGGTGTCGGAATGATTTCTAATCGAAACGTGCTGGCGAACGGACGAAAGGTACATCTAGGTCGCTGTGAATTATACAGTCCGAGGCATAGGGCTGTATTCTGTTATTAGGCCTATAATAATGCCCTGCATTTGAATTATCCTAAATCAACCAGTGATTGATTGCTATATCGCAAAGTCCAGTTATAGAGCGTGAATCTAAGGAGAGTCTAATTTTTGAAAAAGCACGTGCGACGTGGTAGCATGTACCAACAGTTTCTCAAAAATATTCTGGCGCTTTCTTCAGGAAATATTGAATATCCAATAATGAGAAGTTTTTGAAATTTTAAACGAAGCATTCATAATACAAGTATTAGTTAAATACAACTAGTAGTATTTTAAATTCCATTTATGGTTCAATCAAATTCTAAATCTAATTGCAAATTAGGGAAAAAGACGAGAAAGGAAAATATTCGTCCCCTGGAGAAATAAATTGTAAATACATTACTGTTAATATTTCTTCGTTGGTTTTAAATAATATATACCGGTATAATTATTTACAATAAGTTTCTCGGTTCAAAGGGAGCGGCAACGTCTTAAGCTGCCCGGTTGGTACAGGTGTGGCAGGCGCTCACGCTTATTTTGACCTCTGGAGGCGAGAACGTGACTTACCGCATATAGCGTAGCGGCGCTATATTTTATTATGATAAGCAAATATTTTCAGTGAAAGTGAATGTGTGCGTAATATAATTTATAGAAGTACAAATGGGAATCACGCTTCGGTAAAAAGAGCCTTGAGTACTTGTTCGTGACTTCATCAGGGCAAAGGGAGGGGAAGAAATCCAGATATTGTTTAAGTTTTAATTCATAATTAATAATGAAGAAAAGTGGAAACCTCCTTAATCTTTCAATTATTCAATTTCATAGAATAATTTATTCGGTAATTATTGTAATATTAAGCTCAGGAGCATTAGAAAATTGAAAATTTGTGGCACCATTATATTCTGTTAGATTGTTTATTTCAGCCTGCCAAGTATACATAAATATAAAACGTAGCGGGATTTGGGCCGATTAATCCGAAAATAAATTGTTATATTTCGTAGGTTCAATTAATTACGAATATTTAGAAATCCGATTCGATTCGAAGCCGAGTCCGATTGAGGCTTATACACATCCACTAAGCGTGCCTGATTGCCGGTAAGCCGGCCGGGCGGCCAATTTATAAGTCCATTAATCATAAAATGAAGACAAAAACAGGGATATCATTTATAAAGCGCTTGGTGGACCATTATTTTCAGCGCCAATTGAACTTAGCTGGGTGGTCCTCTTGTTGGTTGGGAGCAAATTGTGGCCGCCAGTGTCGCACGGGGCCGGCCCTATGATGATTTATCACAGCTATCGGGGCCCTTCCAATATCGTAAAGTGGATTTTTTTTTCACTTCTTAGATCGCTTCTAACCTTTACGCTCTGAACCCCACTACCCTCCAGGACATATCCGATCTTATTTAATTTCGACAATCGAAACGCGTAATATATTTTCTATATAAAATCTCAACTTATATTTCACTTTGACAATTCATCCGACCTCATAATACGGAGATTGATGTTTTGGGGACTCCCTAATTAAATTATTCCCCCGCAGATTCTTCGATTTCGACACGAGAACTGTGATACGTTATTATAATATATCGATACCTCTTATATCTTCACTCGTCTCATATAATTTTCAGCATATTCTATCGTAAATTAGGTGCTCTTAGACAATTATGCCGCCATTTTATCTACGTAATAATTACGTTTTAATGTGGCCTATTTCACCGACTGACATCGCGAGCCGAAGGGGGGAGGGTTTCAATAGCTGCGGTTTGTCTCACACTGGCGAGCTACCAAGATCTATCGCCGCTATCTGCTTCCAGTATCGGAAAGTGAATGTTATGTTTCCTTTGATCGGACAACGCCTTAAGGGAAAAACCAGATTTACTTGTCCGCCGATATTCAACACTGTTATGCGATCTACTATTCAGTCGGGTTCCGATCGTAAATTAGGTGCGAATCAACCCCATCGACAATTATCGACATGTCCCGGCCATTTTTATCCGCAAAACGATCTACATAATAATTAGCTTTTAATAATGCGAAAAAAACCGCGTCCTCTATTATTGACTGACGCGTCCGATTCGAACGTAAAAAAAGCGACACACTATGAATTATTGATTGGAGAATGTACGGGACTTCTGTATCATATTTATTGGCAGGCTGCCTTTCCAGGAGAGGAACCGTGCCAACGCACATTTGTGTGTTTGAGTTGGATATAGATAACTCAGGTTGATACAAGGCTTGAATTGGCAAAAATAAGAATTCTCGCATATCCAAATACAGACATATCGCCAGAGACATCTTGGTCACGGATCACGACAATCCGTGCCTTAACATACATTATTTCGTTTATATCTCGAACCATATAGATCGTCTGTTTTCCTACTCATATAATCATTCCGAATAAATTCGTAAATAAAAATATAAGCAAGTAATAATTTACGAATAGTGAATAAATAATATTCATAAACATTTACACGTTCATCTGTTCTTCATACAAAGATATAAGCATTTTGTGCTAATACAGTTGTAATTTTTGAATGTACAGCAGCTAGATCGGGTACCTTCAGAGGAGTTTTTGTATAATGATAATTTGGTACAATATAACAGAAACTAAAATCAATTATTTTTTCCAGAGAGAGTCCCTACAACAGTTCATCCTAATGTTTCTCGTTTAAGAATACTAGTCTCTTCGGACAATTACCGATCTGATACCTTAAACTTATAAAATTTATTATATTTCCTGTGCTATTTTCTGAAATATAGATGGGAAATCGTGAAATGTTTGCTTCAACGAATTATTTCCGTGAGAAAGAAAATGATCCCTTATTTATCAATGGAGTGTTGGTCGACTATTGTATTCACGTTGTTTACGAAGCGTCAACTGTGACTGTTGATACACATAAAGGATCGCTGTCACCGGCATTCACACATGTCACTCCTACGTCACTGATAACGACGCGACTAGCGTCCAAATACATACGGTCGTAACCAACCTACGATTGCGTACACGCGAGACAAATTGATCTCATACTTATAGTTTGTAAAATACAGGAAATATTGACGGCCTCCCTCTAATGACATTTTCTATGGCGATATTAGCGCGGAAACATATAGATCAACTACATCCAAATTATATTTCGGCAACGTGTATCATAATAATATAGTCATTCCTTAATAAACACTATTCCTTCGCATCGCCTCTCAACAGATCCCAATAAACCCCGAATGAATCCTTTAAAAGAATCGACCGCATCCTCATAAGTGTTGGAAAAACACGAATCCGTTATTAGGCCGGATGAAAGGTCAGACCGAACCGCAAGGCATAGTTGTGATGCACTCTCCGAGTTAACAAGAGAGGTCGTGTATTACTTTCATAGCGGCGCTGAAAGGGAGTAAGAGTTGAGAATCGTGAATAACTTCGTTTTCATCTGTCGTTTTCCCATAATTCTTTAAGATAAACCAAACGTAATTCAAATTTAAGCCGACCGCGTCCGAAAGGGCAGCTGAGACTGAGTCCCGGTACCGGCTAGCGCCTGGTCTGTTTCGAACGCAATAAACTAAAAAGGTAGTATATTACAGTACCGCAAATTACCTATTTTCATAGATATTTAGAGCTGGAAAGTAATTGAGGAGGAGAAGTTATTGTTGTGTTGTTTTTGTCAAATTGGTTAACATTATTTATCGCGGATAATTTAGGAAATCGCCCTAATGGTTTCCTGATGATATTATGAAAGTAGTCTTCTAGTAGGCTTTTGTGACGTAATTCTCGAGTGAAAATAGTGAACATAGGACGGGGCTTTATTAGGAAGAGCAATCAGGGAAGGCTATTGTCTTGTCTTTTTTGTATTCCAGTAATCTACTTCTATGATCCCGGGTCGGGCGTGTTGACCCCCACGGAAGACTCAAATCCCACCGACAAACCCGATCGGGATTCGATCAGAAGGAAGAAGATTGATAGTTGTCTGCCAATTAATTTGAGTTAGATACAATGTGCGCGGGATCACGGGGAGCGGCTGGTGGGCTCGGCTCCGGGAGAGTGACGGTGCACTGACCGTCTGACCCCGCTCCAGCTTTCCTTCTGCAACGAATATAACTGTACTTGTCTTTTATCGGTCCGATCTCAATTTCCTTGCGTGAGGATTCCATTAAGAGGAATGGACGTGGACGGGAAGGGAATCGGGCCGGAGGTTTGCGATTAAGTTAGCGCGCGGGGAGGTGCCCGGCTTTCCAGTTAGATATGGGTAAAATTGTATTCTATTCCGGCTATAAGCAATCCTTCTTCGGGTTTTTTATAGAAAATTAATAGCTTAATAACCTCTTCAGGGTATACCCTTATTTTTAGTCGTGTTCCTCTCGTTTTCTAAAATGTAGTTGAAATTATACTAGGTCCCACTAATGACTATGACACATGCATTAAAAAACAAAAGAGGACAATTTAGCGGACCATCTATCTTAAACAGATATTGATTGAAAATTTAACGATCAAATTCTTTTTCATGGAAGTGTTCTTTCTCTCCTTTCTAGCCGTCGTATTATCATTATATTTCTCGGTCACTTAAGGCCGGATTAAATTTGAAATATAGCCACCAGACGGTTCAAACGCATTCCTCTTGCGGCCTTTCACAGTTGCGAATTACTGCACGCTGCCAGTTAGGATAAAGATCACCGGCCATTTTCGGCATCGCTTATCTGTCGGGAATTGTGCACAATCAACGGACACGCACAAGCTGTTAGAGCTGTCGCGGGTTTTCCGCCACAAGGTGTGCTTTGGCCTTTTAAAATTGCTTCGAAGGGAAACCGCATTCTCAAAACTGCAGACTATCGAAATGATATAGATAGATGCCATCCTCTCTCTCTCTCTCTCTCCGAGGCCATCTGTGCATATATTGCTTTACACTCTTGTGTGCCCTTGTGAAATGACGTTGGATTTCCA
This sequence comes from Lethocerus indicus, assembly GCA_019843655.1. NCBI lineage: Eukaryota > Metazoa > Arthropoda > Insecta > Hemiptera > Belostomatidae > Lethocerus > Lethocerus indicus. The sequence continues at coordinate 3,639,083 of JACDQD010000006.1, forward strand.
CCTAGTTTATTGCTTGTTTTATACTGCCACCGTTCGTATTTATGGCTCGTCACTTCACGCATGCAGGCCACTTTCTCGTCGTCTAAAAACGAGTTGGTGATTGTGATATCGTACAAAAAATGCAGAAAAATTATGTTAGTATACTTGTTTTATCCATCAGTTTATTGAAATATTTAAATTGGTGTTAGTCGAAGGAAAGCTTTTGAGCCCTCTTCGTTGCCTCCTTTAGTTGCCCTACTACAACATAATAAACAAGCCAGCGGGCGATATGAGTACTTGAATTCCAGGCGAATATTGCTCCATAGCCACTTACTTCTCCCGACTTATCCAATAGAACCCATTTAAGTATCCTAACCTCTAAAAATCTCGTTTAGTACGGGTTTTCCGTTTCACTTGGCCATATATGGCAGTCATTTTTTTTTTTTATTGAAAGGTAATTCTGCACTAATAGCGGCATCGAAATATTAAAAAAGGTCGATTCGAGTTGTTTTTCTTTTTCAATTTTCTTTTTGCCTTTAATTTAGCTTGTCGTCTACCGGATTGTTGGGTCACCCCCCTCCCTAAACGCTTCAAACGACCCTCCCTCTTCTCCACCCGTTGGAATAATGCCGATGGGCGATAACCATCTGCAAGTTGTTACAAATTGTCGGTTGCGGTTGGGGACGTTAGCACGAACTTAGGCCATTAGAAGTGTTTTGTTGACGTAAGCCGATGTATTTTAACTGGGATCGATGGCGACAACCGGTGTTTAACGCCAGCCGCCTCCCCGGTGGTTCGTGGGGGGTGCATGGGGCATGAAAACTTCCCCAAAAAGGAAAAGTTCACCTTCTTCGGACGTAGAACTAATTTTATGGCCTCTGACAATAAATGGTTTTGATGTTTCGTTTTTACGATGAAACTTCCGAACCGCTTCTTTTATAAGAAACAACTGCTTTTGGAGGAGCGAGGATTGTGCGAACATTGAGTAGGAAAACATTTTTTTATTATAGACAGGAGGCAACAAATTTCTGTAGACTTGACATTGTGAACATTGTGATATACTTTCTCGTCTCGCTCGTTTGGTCTGTGATTTAACCGTTGCCTGGCTCTTAGCCAGCTTTCTATATTATGTGTAATGACAACGCAGGGCTCTCACTGGAAGTATGTATTTATAATATATAACAATTTGGCATCTCTTGCAACGTATATGCAAATTATACAGTATTTATTCGAAGTATGTTATTAATTCGTTTTATAAATATATTACTGTCTAGCTGTCGTTCAAATCAGTCAGTAAGAGTTCTGTATTAATATAACCTAGACTAGAGAGCGACACAGAGCACGTTGGACTGAAAGCGTCATCCCCCCATTAGAATAATTTATTGTATTTAAATATTAACCGTATTTAAATATTTTGTGGTCGTCAAACAGCTACATGCATCGGCGCTGTCGAGATAAAGGTTAATACACCGCTCTAAACACAACTACTGTGAAATTAGAGGCTACTTCAATTACGTGGAGTGAAGTGTAGGCTGGAGAAAAATTACAATCCCCATTCCACGGGCTTTTAAAACAACAGGCTTCAATTGGGACGATTAGATGATTCAGAGTTTATTTTGGCATAATCAAGAACACAAGAAAAGAAAATTGATTGAGCGATGAATTAAACATTTTTGAACACACCTTGTTTGCACTCATCCGTACGCCCAAATGCTAAACAATTGAATTCTTACCGATTATTTTTCCTTTAATTCAGCGAAATCATGCGCTTCCAGAAAAGTATCTATGGGCAAAAAGTTAATCATTTCCGATAGTCTTTTGCTAATTTATTTATTTTATTAATTGCCAATAAATTCCTATTTGGTGAAGATAAAAATGGTTGTTCGTTTTAAAAATAACCTCTCCATTTAGGCAGAACTCTGGTGTGGGTTTTCTTGTATAATGATGTAATTAAGACTGAAAAGCTAGAAATTATGATGAAGCCCACGTCTAAAAAGTACGGCTGGCACAATATCGGTTGTCCGTAGTGTGCGGGATGTTGTTTCGCTTTTTCGTTTGTAATTACAAAACTAATTACTAGACTCGGTTTGGCGATTCGCTAATTAAATTAAGCTCGGAGGTTCCGCCTGAACGGGCGGCGCTTTTATATTGGCCCGCCGACTGAATAAGGAGAAAGCGATGGGAGGGGAATCCCTAATGAATTTTTATGAAACTATTGCTAATGAAAAGAGTAGGTCTGCTATTTAAAAGAAATTAATTCGACTAAGTGATCCCTAATGTTCTGAAGAAAAGAAAGATTTATAAAGACTCTTGGTTTTAAACCATAACTTAGATGCCACAATCTTTGAATGATATTCATACACAGCGGCAGCCATAATACTGTTAATACATTCTGTAAATTGTGATTTGCTTCGGAATTGTTTTAACCTAGAGTTTCCTCTTGTGTCTATGTTTTGCAGGATATTTCGGCAAATACTTGAACAAGTACAACGGTAGCTACATACCGCCCGGGTGGAGGGAATGGGGCGGCCTCATCATGAACTCCAGGTATTACAACTATTCAGTCAACCTAAACGGCAAGAGGATCAAACACGGAGACGACTATTTCAAGGTTAGTAAATACCTGTCTGTAAACAAAATTTGATTAGAAGAAGCCCAATAGCACTTTTTTTCTCTTTTGTATTGAGGTAATGAGGTGCAACGCCTCGTTAGGCGCTTTAATAGTGCTCAGTTTAAGTATGATAGAGTGATACAGCGTCATTCCAACTTAATCTGACTTTAATTATGGACAACCGGTCGAGTAGAATGTCCCGTAAAGTTTTCACAATTTAGTTAGTATCCTCGATTTTAGAAGATTGCCATATTGGATGAAAAAAATAGTTTATAATATTCCGGAACCTGGTTCAAACTGTAATTGTTATTTTATGCACTGTAGGTACTGGACAGTGGTAAGAAATATGAATACTATAGATTCACTTAAAAGAGTACTCCCATTTATAATCGGTTTATAATTTTTTTTTATTTATTGGTATAGACACATCTACAATTTTTAGATTGTATCTAAAAATTGGTTTCCCGGCCAAAAATTCAAAATTCATATATTAACATCTAGTATAAGTTCGCTTAACTTCTGCAATATAACCTAACCGACTTGGTGCAGGACTACTACCCGGACCTGATAGCTAACGACTCAGTGGCGTTCCTGAGGCAATCCAAGCAGTACTTTTCGAGAAAGCCGGTGATGCTTGTGCTCGGGTTCCCGGCACCCCACGGCCCCGAAGACTCCGCCCCCCAGTACTCCAACATGTTCTTCAACGTCACCACTCACCAGTGAGTCCATCAATTCTTTCATACTCTATCTTTTAGATGCCCGGAATCCCCTCTGGGTAACCCTTAATGTTCAAATCATGGCAATTCGAATGCTGGGCTTGAGGACTAATAAATAAGTTTGTTCTCAATTTACTGGATTTGTTTTCCCATATATTAGTAGAATCGCTGGTTTATTTTGAATCTAAACCGAGTCACAAATGAAAAATTCTGGTGTTCAGGGAAATATTATATACAAAATCTGACAAAAATAACGAATATTTTAAACGAATACTGATTTTGGTTAGTCCATTAATAATCGATGAAGCAACGAAGTTTACATCCGCCTCCCATAAATGGTGACGGCACGAACGAAATAAAATATTTTATTTTAACGAGGCGTCGCAGTATTTGTAAGTGCAATTAGGGGGGGAGGGAGAAAAAAGTTGAAAATAAACAAAGAAACCGAATGTTTTTGAAATGAGGATTTAAGTTATGTGGAAACGGCAACTGGCTTTATAAATAGCAGTCGTAAACGGAATAATTCCGGCACGGCCATTTGCATAATTGGCAATAATTCAGTGCACAAGTGAACTTGTATGACTCCATTAATAATCACGCGACGTAATCGGCGAACGTTTTATTTTTTTTTTCTATTTCGTACGTTGTATTTCCTGTTTTTATTTTTTCGATTCCACGAATCGCTGGCGGATGATTTTTTTTTAGTGTGTGGGTAAAATAAGACCAATAAATACTTTACGACTGTTTTCGTGCACCTTTGTCACGGTCGAACAGAAAACCGTCAAGTACATGAAGGGCAACCCAGTATCAGGACTTGAAAGCGTTATAAAGAGAAATGTGTTCTTTTGAATGAGAGTGGATTCAATTAAAAGCATGCGACCTAAATGCAATAGGTAATTTATTAAATCTGATGTTTTAACAGGATCATGAATAAATTTCATTAAAACTCCGAAACTTGTAATGTTATTCCAGAATTATTTCAATGTCAGTCAATTTTTTGACGCTGCTTTGACGCAAAATTGATACTTTAAAACACCGGGGCGCGGAGGCGTCGTCTAGACGACGCTGATTGAGATGCAGAAAAGTAAAAAATTGTACATTTTTTGCCCCCCTACCGTTAAAATCCAATTAAGAAGGAACAACTGGTCAATTGGGAAAATGGGCTGCGTCGGAGGCAGTTATATCGGTCCGGTGGGCGTACGTTGTTAGGTTACGCGCACACACCGGATTTATAAGCATTAATTAAATTTAGAGCGAAGCCTAAACATATCGAAAATCTTACGTGGGCGCGAACCTCTCTGTCGCTCTCTCTCTCTCTCTCTCTCTCTCTCTCTCTCTCTCTCTCTCTCTCTCTCTCTCTCTCTCTCTCTCTCTCTCTCTCTCTCTCTCTCTCTCTCTCCCTCTCCCTCTCCCTCTCTCTCTCTCTCTCTCTCTCTCTCTCTATGAGAAAATATAAAACAGTACGCAAGAACCTTCGCAATTTCAAACGACGCTACTCCGGGCCCCTTCAGCAGGAGGAGATAATTATGCCTGCACTAATTAATGTCCAATGTAAACGCTGTTTAATCAAGATTATTTTGGTTGGAATCCCGTCACCGTCGGAGTAATGAGCACTCAATAAGAATTACAAGGCGAGGCACGCGCCCAACGGATATGGTCCCAGCGTGTTCAACGTGAAAGTACATTAAGACGTTCATGAAGGATAAATTTTAAACGAAAGACGTATGTTTAATACGCAATTACAAAGTACGATTTGGATGAATTAAATTGAGGGGAGAATTTTTTAAAGGAAAAATGAAATATGTTTGGTTATACGGGGAGATATTAACCATTCCGAAAATAACAACTATTGAATTGCACTCATCCTGTGACTGCCGAAGCCCGCCGGAAAGAGCACCGGGTTATTTCCGTTACGGTGTATGGTCCCGGCCACTTTTCTCGTTCCATTCACCGAGTGGCTCTCGGCGGTAAACCATAAAAGTTGAATCAAGAAATCGGGTCCCGGAATTTGAAAGTCTCGGTTCTCAAGTTGGGGGGCGGGAGGGGGGCGCTATCGGCAATAACGACGTTGGGCTGAGACCTCCGGAGTGAGTGGACGTGCGTCACTAGCGCTTTTAGGTGTCTGGCCCGATCTTAAACAACCGACGTCTTCCAACAGGGATAGACGCAGTACGCGTCTTCGGTAAAATTGGTTTTAATAAACATTTTCGAGAAAAATTTCCACCCACTTCCCTAAACTGGTTCGCTTATCGTTGTGGACACCGATGAAATAACCTCGCTGTTCCAATTTATTAACAATCTTGCTATTATTCGACATTCCGCCATAATTAATCAATTTTTCATTTTAGTCTTCTGAAAGTGAAAGACCTTTACTCCTTTACTACCTTTACCTTTGGTTTATTGCTTTTTATGTACACACTTGCGAACTGCTAAATATATTTGGTAGATATTATCTCAAGTGCTATAATAATGCTCATTATAGTGTTCTTAGAAGAAAAAAAATATTTTTAAGTAATTATTATTTCTATTAAAATCGTCCTCTATATCTAGTGAGAAACACCTAACATTATTTCACCTTGGTGAAATATATTAATCACGAAGTTAATAGTTGACAACGACGAAGTTTAATATCACTCTGAATTGTCACTGACACATTTATAACATTATTGTTTCATCGTTCATTTTTACTAGACGAAATTGGAAATAGATTCGCGGAGCCCAATTATTAGATATACAGCTGGATGTTTTAAAACCCGACACTGAATACTAATACGCCTGAACGGCTTATTTCCCGAAGAAGACGAGGATATGGGAGGGGGGGGGAGAACGTTTGAATTCGGGGTAGACGAAACAGTCGGGTGATTGTTATGCAAAATAGCCTGTCTGGAAGGCCGTGTAAGTGGCGCCTACACACTACACGTCTGTCTGCCCTGACAGCACTTCGGGCCCCTGTTACGATTTTGTCAACACGTCAATTAAAACAGAACCGGACGAATAAGAATTGCTTTCAAAGTCCGACCGAAGCCATACGAATAGCCGGGCGTGCGTTTTCCGTGAAACAAATGAACAATCTCAATGTCTGTCCTTCGAACAACGCCTTAATCGAATGTTAAGACTAAACGAATCCTTTCAGGAATAAATATAGTTATTACTCTCTCGTAATTTGGCGAATGAAAAGTTCTCTTCACTCGAAGTAATTTCATACCGTTTTGACATTTTGTTATAGTCAGTAAATTAGTGAGACACCTATGCAAGTCGCTTGTCGGTGAAGTATCCTGTCTGCATTTAAAATAGTTCGTTCGAATGAATTTTTTCCTATTGCGTAAGCCGTTGTCTTTCTCGATGATGATCTTCAGCAAATTAGAAAGGTGATGTTGTATATTTATCGTTTCAAGTTTGACCAATTTACTTGGCACAAACATATTCACTATCATTATTATCCTTCACCTAGAAATGGTGAAAAGCCGAAACCGATCATAGAACCAAATCAGAAAATAGCAATAGATGTCAAGATAAGGGAGTGGGAGGCATTAAAAGCGCGACATACTCACTGTTTAAAAAAAAAAGATCGTCCCGTATTTTTCAACTTGTAAGACTCCACACCTACCCGATTAAATATTCACCGGCCGTGCCTTTCTCCTCTTTATTCATCTGAAACTCCTTCTCTTAAACCCGAGTGCGGGAGCCCATATCGCCTGGTGGACACAATGTCAAACACGGGGTTAACAAGAGCGTCTGGTTGAACTACTCCTACTCGTCTGAATACCAATAGGCCCTAATCGTCGGTCTCCTTCTTTGTTTCGTTCGTTTTTTCTCTTTACGGCTTAATGAGTCCGCCCACCCACCCCCCCTATCTTCAAATAGCGCGCGCGTCTCTCCCGTCTCTGGGCCCCGTAATATTAAGTACGACGACTTAATGCCTTCGCTATCGGGGCCCGACTTCCCACACGCCGACCTCGTCCAACCTGTGGATTATAAGCGCGGAACAACTGCCCGAACTGCCGCTCTCGCTCAGCTAATAATATGTTTCTGTTCCTAACACTACACTCCGTATGCAATTGTGCCAATTCAAATCGCCATTACCAATTGATAACGCAAAACAATTTTCATATATCCTAGTTCGCATCCCTACTTCATAAGGAAATGGTCGATTTTAATTACGCAATCCTTGTCAAAGAATATTCAGAACGGGTCGTGTTAAATTCATTTATTATTTATTTACATTTTATTTCTTCCCGCGAAAGTCTTTTCCGCTATCATTGCAGTAAGTGCAAGAATAAAATACGTGACATTTTGAACATGGTTTTAATACTGACAGGGTTATTGTAGACGATAAAAAGTTACAAACATGCAATTAAGATATATACACATTTCTCCAGAATTCAGACACGAAAACGAACTTGAATCCTGAAATTAGAGTAGCTTAGTAATAAGAGTAAACAAGAGTAACATTTATAATTATAGACTCAGTTATTTGATTCATTATCATGACCAGATAATATTCAGTGCGCTGTATGTTTCCGAATCGAATTCGGGCTCGCAATGATTTATTGTCTAATTAGTAAAGGGGAAAGGTTAATAGCGCTTAATGAATTGGTTAATAGTATGGGAATGTTGTTTGTTTTCCTTCTTTTATATAGCGCAAGAGAGTATGGGAATGAAATACCAACTTTAAAAGCGTACCAATTATTTTATAATTAGCAAGCATTTGGAAATATTATTTGTTTTTACCTATTTCTTGTTTAACGATAGTGTGTTGAAGCAGCACATTACCGAGTGTTAAACTGAAAACGCCGGTATCACTTCGCAAAATCCCGCCGATAGGAAAACACGTGGCCGGGCTAGCTAGGACATTGTCGCGAAGCTATCGGATTCAGCCGGGGACACTTTTATCGCCTCATAAAACCCGGGGGGGCGGGAGGATTTCTTCTTCTGTTTCAGCGGGCAAGTTATACACGGTGGCAGTGGGCGGGAGTTATCTTCACCGAAGACTTGTTCGAGCCAGCTCCCTAATCCTCAGCCGGGCCCGCCAGTAAAACCGGGCGATAAAGGCGGCTTCTACCCGCGCGTAATAAAATATTCTTCGTCCCGAACAGTCGTCCTACCTGCGGGGGGGGGGGCGTACACAATATTTTCTCCCCCCCTTTGCCGCGGGTATTCTTTTTTACGCAACTGCCCTGAGCGCGGGGATTAAACGTCTCTCTCTCTCTTTCTCCCTGTCCGAAGAAGAGCCGCTGCGGGGCCCTGGCGGAAAGAAAACTTTATTTAAACGATACTTTATATACGGCAGTAAAACACCGAGGGGGACATAAAAAAAAGGCGGCCCGAGTTTTTATTATTATTTTACGGGGTGTTCTCCTCCGCCCAGTGTGGACCCTTACTAAGGCACCGCCTAATGGCGAGGGCGCTCTTCTTCTTCACTTCAACGCTGCGTTTTTGTTACTCCGATTATTGTTCGTTTGTACGTCTGTTTTTTGTAGTATAAAAACTAAATTTAAATATGTGCGCACTACGGACGATGAAACGCGTCTAAACTGAGAAGCAGTGAGCGAGCACATCAATAGTGATGACCAAAGGTAGGTTAATTTTTGTGTCCGGTAGCTAATTTTCGCGTCTTGCTGCTAGTTTTATATGTAATTTTCGGTTTTTAAAAAATATATTGTTTAATGTCTAGCTAAGCTAAATCGTTTGCCTTTCGCATAAGTAGTATTTAATATTCGGGCGTTTGAACTAACATAAAAAACTGTCTGAGTTCGTGCTTGTGCCCGAAGTTGAACATATTCTCTCGACAAATTTATTATTCTTTCACACCTATCTATTATATATAGGCGATTAACATAATATTTAGTACAATTATACCTTATCGATATAATTAATTATAGTATAAACTAATTAATTGGAGCGTGATACGCCCGTCGGGTACAAGAGAAATGTTCAGGATGCGGACATGCCCGTTCTGTAAGATTTAACAGCTGAGTGTGTGATCCGGGGTAAAAAGGCCGGGAGAGATTATTTTTTACAGCCCCCTCTCTCTCTATCTCGTGAGGATCGGGAAGGAGCCAACATAAACCAGAATGTGTCACTAGTCGACGAGGAGGGCTGATCCCTACAATACCACCCCGCCACCAACCACAACAGTTACTCAGCCATTACTCAACACGCACTTCTGTTTTAGTTAACCTATAGAATTAACTTTTAGTAATGCTTTTAACTTGGTAAAATTATCAAGTAATAATTAGATGGAGATCGGCCTAAGTATGCTGTCTGTAAAATCACTGTATCGTAAATAAATACATAATCATCGTAGCTGTTTAACTTATTTTTTATTTGACATCATACGATAACAGCGTTGTTGAAAATCTAGTACTCTTTGTTTAGTATTTATGAATTTCAAACTTGCTGCCTAGCGTTTATTTTGTCTACAATTTTACAAACTAATTTCCTCGAAGACAAAATGAGATTTATAACCAATTCATGTAGATGCGCTAATTTGCGCGAAAGTAAGTTTTATCTTTGTAAATTTATAGTCCATATTGATTAAAGTCAAAACGACCTTTTTTTCTCCTGGTTCTCCTAACGTATTTTTCATATAAGCACTATACATGTCGGCAGATCATAAATATAAATAAGTAAGTATATTCATTATTCATTCATTCGTAAATTGTATTGTAATTTTCTTATTATTTTAAATATTTGTAAAAGCGGACATTACGGGGGTTATCTTGTAGATTAATATTATTGTAGTTGTAATGGGCGGCGTTGTGGGTTGTTCAGCTTCACTTCACTATTAGACCGTGTGATTATGCAAAGTAGTAATTGAGGGTCTGACAATAAAATAAATGTTAAAGAGTAATATTGTATAGCATAACAATAGTTTGTTCCACTCCTCATCCGACGGTATTGGGACATTGGACCTGGTTATTGGACACAGCCGGGCGATCCCACCTTTTCATAGAGAGATAGGCCTTTTTGATCGTTTTTCAGAAAACGAGGAAAGCGTGGAGTAAAGAGGCCGTACACCGATTTTTTGGGGAACGAAAATGGATTTTCCGAGAATTTTTCTAGGAGAGTTCTTAGAGAGAGAGAGAGAGAGAGAGAGAGAGAGAGAGAGAGAGAACTCCACGTCCTTTTCATTCAATTAGTTTCGGTGCGAGTTGGGCACTAAAATTGAAAAATACCCTCTGGGCCCGGCCACCGCTTGCTTCAGCCCGAGACACGTCCCGTCTGAACTGCCCCGATGATATCATCCAATCCAGTTGAAAAACAAAATCATCTAACATTTGTTTCCTTGATTTACTCCTAATTCAGGACAAGTAATATTTGTGATTACAATTGCTATTGAACTATTTTTTTTTAGTTTATTTATTAGTTCGTACCTTAGCAAATCAATACATTAATGTTTAGCAATGATCTTATCGTTGGCATTAGTAAGCTCTTAATAAAACAAGTAAGTCTACTACCTATTTTACGTACTTTTTAGCAATCTTAACTTAGGTCTTTGCGAACTCACGCTCAGAGTCAATTAGCAACTCGGCTTTACTCCTACTCCACTGAAAGGTCCCGAACTTGGATTGTATCTACTCCGTCCGCATCCACTCTCGAGGAAACTATAATCACCCACTGAACTTTTTTTAGAGCTTCTAACTTTCAAGGATTCCTGTTTCGTCTGTTTCGATCGCATCTGTGTAGCTAAATGAATGAACTAAATAAAGCAAGAGGAACCTCAAATTTTAATTATTAAATTTCTTAACGTAAGGGTGAATTCCTATCATATATATGCTTTTGTAAAGAACAAAATCAATTCTCCAAACTGAGTAATCAACTCATTAAATAGTCAAATATATAGATAAACTATAAAACCGTGTCTGTAATAGAGCGGTGTTGGTCACTAGAAGAAAATACAGTATTAATTTAAAATACGATAAGACTGAGACAGTTCAGAAATTGTCACCGGCCCTGTTTGCCCTTTCTGTGGTGACCTTTGGCCGGACAGTTTCTTGTTTATCGACCTATTAACTATTGATTTATTACTGAGAGAAGGCAGTAGTAGTCCACGACTTATTCCAAACGAATTCCATTCCTATTTAGAAGATAGTGAAACAGTTTTCCGGTTGTAATCCTTGGGGCACAGCCCCGGGGTTGACAGACAGCCGGCCATTTGGCCCGGTCTAAACAATGATCCCCGTCATTTCTGTTGTTCATTGTGCCGGCGAACATTATAGGAGTCGGTATAGCGGTTGCCGCCGAGGAGCCTCCCCCCCCGCCCCCCGTGTCACTGTTATTAGGGGCCGCCGGGTGTAAGACAAAAGTGGCGGGCCCCTTACCCCCATTGTCTGACAACCCAGCCCATAATGTCTGTCCTCTCTTGTTCCCGCATCTCTCCACAACATCGCGCCCCCATTTACCCGGATCTGCGCCAATATATAATACGGACCGCGGCTACCTACATGCACACACTATCGCTCATTGAAAATCTCTGCCTTACCCCGATCGAACCACTGTTCCATTTATTAATGAACTGTTCTAATAATAGCGGTCACCCATAAAAGGTTCATAATTGCTCCAATTAATAAGAATTAAGCTATTACTTAAAGCGAACACTCGAGTACCCTTTGGATTTAATTAATACTTACCGAGTAAATAGCAACTATTGAATTGGCAACGAAATTATTGCGGCTTTGTTCCCTTCTGAGATATAATTTTTTGTAATGTGTCAAATGGTTTTCAATGTCATGTGAAAATAATTTAGCCAGAGAATATTGTAATGGTACTAATTAATAGTAACTCAACCGGTACCAAATACTGATCCATATAAATTACTAACTATAAAACCTTAAAATTATGGCTATTGAAAACGTAATGTGTATAATGCCATTCATTTGAGGAAGAAAAATCTTAAAATCGAGTTTCTTTTATATTTGAAATGATTTTTGAGAATTCTTTGGTATCAACCAGAGACTAGTAAAACCGATAGCAAAATACCGAATACCCGTTTTGGACGCAGGTCAGACACGCGAGTGGTGTCAGTTAATCATCCTACTGAACCTCTTAATGTAATGCAGTAAACCGACCAAGTATTTTGTCTCTGAGCGTAATTAATAGAAAAACAAATGTCTGCCGGCCGAAACGCATGCGATAAACCAATCCGTCATTGTGTTAACCACCGCACACATTTCAAAATAGATTCTGACCCGTCGAAAATTTTTGTCGGTGTATATTTAAGATAGATCCATCATCGGCGGTGACTGATTTCAAATACTCACGCGATTCGGCGTTAGACTTAATAACGTTAACATGGCAAGTATGTTTATTATTACCCCATTCCCGCTTACTGATAGCTCATCCGATCACCGCTACACGACAACTTATAAATCAGCGCTCGATTTGATCTTTATTACTATTATCAAAATTCAGTAATATTGACATGTATTGTTAATTGAAAATAAAATGTTACAAGTCCTAAAAATTTAGTTGAATTGATCACAATTTAAGAGCACATTACAAGTTAAGAGCAATTTAATGTTTGGAATTATTCATGAGATATTCTGTCTCCACCCGCCGATTTGACCTTATGCTAGCGCGGTTTCTATTTGTCACTATCTTCAGTAACGTTCCGTCTGTAGATTAGTAGACTATTGCTGGGGTGCAGTGAATTTAAATTTATGTCGTTAAGTCGGGTTCGATTTCGGGTCACACAAACAAAACAAAACCCTAGTTCTGCGTATTCTCCACATCGATATGATAATGAAGGTAGTAATTTCTTTCCAAAAATTGATCGCACGAATAATATAAAGAAAATCCGACGATAAGGAAAAGCTGATGTCGGAGTATATGAAAGCGCGATTATACTGTGTTAATTTCTAACAAGTACTGCCCCTCCGAATGATCTCAAAAGCTATTCTGGAAAAACGTTCACAATGTTGCCTTAATGAGTTGAGTTATTAATATCCCGGACTTCACAGTTAACAGACAACATTATTTAGTTCCGTGCTTAGTTGGATGTTCTCCAATCTCAATTAGCTTATCGTGATCAGAAAAGGAATAAAGGTCTGGGTCTGGGAGAGTGTGAGAAGGTTTCGCCGAGCCAATCTGACTTATCTACTCCTCGTTTTTTACGCCTCCAACAAAACAGCCGGCTTCGAGCCCGCTACGCCTCTACCGTATCTCCTCTTCCCTCTTTAAAATTTCCATCGCGGAAGTACCGACGGGGGCCCCTATTAGAGGTAATTTCCTCTGGGCGGGGTGCAATTTGTAGCCGGGATCTCATTAGCGGGCGTTAAAGTCACCGGCCCAGGGCCGTCGGCCGAGTTCACCGGAGCCAAAGATTGCGCTAGTTATCCGCCAGTAGAGCCTAAGTCTAAACGAGGAAACGTGACAATCCCGCAGGTAAACCCGCTACCGCCTCCTCAAACTCTGATAATCCCTATCTAGCTTTCCATTTCTTCGCTAACATGAACCTCTTCGTTTTTGCCTTCATTTGGAGTTAATGTTACACTTTTTTAAACAAACTGTTTCTTTTTAAAGAGCACAAGTACCTTATATTATATAATGATACCGTAATTGTGAGCACGGTTTTCGGCTGTGCAATAGTACACGCCATACAAGTGATTGAGTGATACTTGCATCAAACAGAAGTTTCTTTGTTTCAAGTCTAACTATATGTTGATGACCTGCTGATAACGTGTATAATGCTTTACGCGAGTTGTGATTCGGAGCGGTACTATTTTCGGACACCGGTTTGTTGAACCGGATTGAAAGAAGCCCCATTCATCTGGAGTTTGTTGCCAGTCGTTAAAGAGGAAGTGGAAAGAAACTATATTTTTAACCGGTTTTAACGGTCTTAAATGGTGGGCGGTCCTTTTGGATACACGCGGCTTTTGATCTCGGGTTTGTTCTTGTTGGAGACGGATTATGCATTATAAAGGTTGGATTTAAGAGCTGCAGTTAGTGCCCCAACGCTTCATCATATAAATAGAGAGCGGGTTGCCTGGGCCCGCGGCTTCGATTAAACACATAAATGCCGGGAGCCCTTTGAAGGGTCCATCACTTCACCACGTGACCCCTCTCTCACGCCTCTACTTCCCTAAACAACATTAACTCTCGGATCTACTGACTTATAATGGAGACTTCAATCAGGATATTCCCGACAATGCTCTAAATAACGTACTGGCTATAAAATAATGGTGCACCGTACAGGATGTTGACGAAATGTTTGAATTTGTGTAATTGGAAAATTGATTCCTACTTTATAGAAAATTATAGTAGCCAGAAAAGCAATGTACTATTATTCGTGATTACGTTAATTTCTTATACATTCGATTAACAGCTTTAAAATATTTAATGTGTGTCCTTTATTTTAATCACTAAGGATTGGAGAATAAAACATGAGTTTTATTTCAGAAAGAGTTGACGGCGATAATATTCGAAAGAATTTAATAATTTCAGTTGGAGAAATTACGCTTTATGATCAGTTTTCAGAAACAAACAGGCTTGCATAAAAGAAAATGTTAATTTAAATATAGAGGAAAACAACATAATTAAAATAATATCATTTTTTTAAATAAAAAAGTTAGATTATTAGCTTATTGTTTCAATGAATATGTCCAGTTGGCGCAAAGACAAACTGAATTTAAGTTTGATTAAAATTAATATAGGTAAGTTCCCTTAATAGGTAAGAAATAAAAGTAGCCGGAACCGAATAGCCGATAATTAACTGACCGAACTAAATATGTGCATGTAATAGCTTTTAATCACCGTCGAATTGGTATTGAGTCTGACAGGAGGGACAAAAATGAAACTGATTATTATTGGCCTTAGCCGAAGACTAAAAATATAAGCCGACAACAGTTTCATGCAAAACAGAGGAACCGGGACCTGGTTTTATTAATGGAGTTTTTGCTCCAATTAAGTAAAACCGGCGCCTAATAACGTGTGCAGAAAACGCCTGTGAGTGAGACAGCCGCTAATGGCCCACTTTACGCCCGGACTCGCCATCCCCCTCGCCCTCCGCTCTTGTAATATGCAATTAAACCACATCTGCCAACATCGTTAAACTACGCCCTATCATCAGCCCCACCGGCGCGCTATTCAATAATCCTTAGCCCAAGATAACTGATAACTTGACTAGATTATCTTTTTTCTTGTGTTACATGTCCTACTTCTATAGGATTTAAATTGATAGCGACCTAATCCATGAAGACAGATTACCATTCATCATATCCCATCGGAGTGAGAAATTATATTTCCAGCTGCCTTTGCTGTATGGAAATGGTTTTCAAAAATTAAAAAAAAAGTTATTGAATTGTGAGATGAATATCACCACACTTCTGTCTCCGCTCGCCTATTTGGTCTGGAAGTAGACCGGTTCCACATTTAGGGTTGCAGTATAGCAGTATCCAGTTTTTCCGTGCAATGTTACCTAAACGTTAAATCAGGCTAAATTACCGTCATTCGATGGGAAATGAAGTTGACCCGAGGCTCTAAAGGAGAAAGCATTGGGGTCGCGGCCCCTTCTTCCCTTCGGGGTTGTTCTTTTTCTTCCGTACACCTTTCCGTATTTAAATTCAACGTCGGCTGGGAAGCCGTTTCTTTTCCGATCTAATCTCTCGTTTTCCAGTCTACGGGCACGGGACTGTTACCTACCGGGCGAACGTTTACCTTTTACAACAATGGTAATCCCGTTTCCTTTTTCCCTGTCGGCCGGGCGAAGAGAGTCGTGGGAGGGAGCGCCCCATTGTAGTCGGCGGCCACCCCGGCAAGGAAAAAACAGGTGGCCGTTTTAATGGCCGGTTTCGGTTCGCCTTCCAGGAAAAAAGGTTCTCTTCTCTCTCTCTCTCTCTCTCTCTCTCTCTCTCTCTCTCTCTCTCTCTCTCTCTCTCTCTCTCTCTCTCTCTCTCTCTCTCTCTCTCTGTCTCTGTCTCTGTCTCACTGTTCAGAGCGCTAACAAGTGGGAGGCCGCGTTTAATAGTCCACACTCAGGGCGGGCTCATCTCACTCACAGCCCCCAGGTAGGCCGGACAGTGTCCGTATTCTCACCATATTTGTCTACCTCGCCACCCTACCTCTCCACCAAAATTATACGCTTCTCAAACCGAAATACCCATTCTTGGAATGTTGCCCTTATGATCGGTTTCCGCTCTTCTCGGCCATCGGCACGGCCTCCATTGTATCATTCAACTATACGTATAATTATGTATTTTATATTAACTATAAAACGGAGGCAGAATTACAGAACGCGTTACGCAGACCGGAAGAAATGGATTTTGAGACCTATTTTTAGTACCACGTTGAGACCTGTGTCATGATGAAACCTTACTACATTCTTATAAAACATACGAGAAACGATATTCTTGAAGCTTCGGTATGAAATAAAATGTTAATTATACTGGAAAGGAAAAAATATTTGAAAATTCGTAATAAAATATAGGTAGCGTATGTGCAGGGTTCTTAGGGCGGTGCTAGTATGGAGGAGAGTAACATTGGGTACAACGCAGTATCCGACTGCAAACTCTAGATTCCCCTCGCCGGTCGTAGACACGGTGGGCAATACATTTATAGGGACCCCCACTTTATAATAAACGGGTCGTATTTCATGGAAATATGTTAGGGCCGGCCAGCCCTAGGGAAGGGTGTTGTCGGCAATCAGTGTATGGGGGCGGGCTGCATTATTGAAGGCCGCCGGCTACCGGGAGCGCCCCCAGTTCAATAATGCACTTCGCCCCGTTCCAGTTTTATAATTCAGGCCCGATGGAAACCCGACCGGCTCGGGGTTTTTCATTAGGCGCCGCGACGCCCACTGGGGTCATCCAAGTTTAAAGCCCGCTGCCGGCCCAGCTATTGAGTCAATAATGCACTAAATGGCCTCCACTCCGGCGCCCACACTCCCCCAAATTATTTTTTAATTCTGAAAAGTGGCCTAAACCTCTAATCTCTCTAGGAACAAATCTGTCTCTGATGCTTTCCAACCCCAACCTTCTAATAGACGATGCAAACGTTTTTCTTCCGTTTGGAAGGAACTGTTATTGGTTGAATTATTATAGGGGCATATTCTTATTCACAAAATCATAACGATTCGGTTATATTTAATTACAATTTCCAATTTAGTACATTTAAAAGGTATTTACTCTATATTGTAGTACATTTATGAATAATGTAATTCCTGATGTATAGGAGTAATACTTCTGTCCAATATTAATATTTCTCGATTATAGTGCCTATTTTATTTATGGTTTTATTCTCTTAGCTTAAAGTAGTTAGACGGGGGTACAAGAGGAATATTATCATCGGCGCAATTCTCAGCCTACTCTCGCATGCTAAACCGGTTTTTCGTATCTATGAGTTATACTAGTGAAGTAAGACATACGTCTACCGCGAGCTGATGCTGGTCATACTGTGACTAATAATATTTCACTGCGACTACTTGATAGTATTGGACGAGGCTTGGCGAAAAATTGATAAAAATATTCAACCTAATATAAATAAGAAATAGTAAATTAATATGAACAATGTGGGGATTAATAATAAGGGTACAGTTAACGAGCTAATTTCCGCGTTCCTGCGTTGGAATGCACCCCATTTAAAAACCTAAAAATCAGTTACGTCTTCTAGCTTTTCCTAAATCTGATTTTTCCTGAATTTTCTAATAATTCCTCACTATCTTACAAGTAGAATGGTACTGGTGGTTGGTATTTACCGATACTGGTTTAGCTTAGATATACAGTTTCTATGACAGAATACGGAGTAAAATATTATAAAAAATCTTCAGCGACTTTGAATGCATATCGCAAATAATAACAGTGTTATTTCGTCGGTTATATTTTTATTTATTTTCAAATTATATTGATATTGCTGCCTCTGAATTTGGTGGATTATGAGAAATTAGTTGTATGATAATAGAATTATTCCGTTGATAACAATTTAAAAACAATACATTTCGTTTAATCCTCACGATAAAACACACACACATTTCTTAGAGAATAAATCTGATTTTTATCACGATGATTTTGACTCGTAATAATACAGTGAGATACGGTAGCGCCTACTTTAGAAAAAAAACATTAGGAAACCCGCACAACACAGGAATTATTCATTTATTCCGGACGGCCTTACGTGCATATCCTACTTTAAAATATATCGTATTTTAAATTATTTTTTCATTACGAATTCGCTGTAAATTAAAGGAGCTCTTTCCTATTGTGTTGTTACAATGCTTTAACGCGGCCTTATAAAGTCGTTTAGAGCTTTCTCCAGCTGAACAACTTTCTTCTAGAAATCGGTAACTGCAGTTTAAACATTACGGCCTCCCAGTTCCCCTTTTATTGTTAAATGTCCTTTCCAAGTTTTGATAAATTACGTGGAGTAATCGTTTGAAATGATTGCTTACTTATTCTGGTAGGTTGTAAAAATTATAGTTACTGTTAAAAAAATTCTTGACTTTATTCCTTCTTTTACGCTGTGCCGGAGGCATTAAATTATTCCCGTGGAAAGATAAAGATTTTAAACGGCAGTTAAATTTGTTTTTACGCCCGTGATTTACTTTTTTTTACTGTCGTCGCCAGCTTTATATAGTAAACCATCGAGCTTTGTCTCTGAATAAAAAAATATTGTCTGGAAGTGTATTATGTTACGATCGCTTATTATTTTTCCCTACTTATCAGTCACGATTCCACTTAAGAATCGAATATTGCATTGCACCAGCCGGACAGCCTGACAGAATAACAGACAAAGAAACACTACCACAGAAATCTCGTAAACGTTGTTCTTTTTTCCCCACAGCGCATCTGCATATTTATTACCGGCCATATTTCCTCAAAGAATGACGATTTTTAGAGTCTTTTACGACCCTAGCCGGCGGAGTGAAACCAGATACACCTGGAATAAATGGTGTAATAAAAATGGCAGTTTAGAAGCCCCATATATTGGAGTTATAAACGTAAAATGATATGAAATAATTTGTCTAGTTAATTGCAATAGAAAACACTTTTACACCTTGTTTGTAATTTTAACTGGCGTGAATATGGTAGGATCTTAAATTATATCTAACGAAGTATTGATACGAATTACATACTATAGTTTTAGGTATATCTTCTAATAGAACATAAATCCAATCCCGACTTATACTAATTTATTCTAAATCCATTCGCACGGAGGGATTCGAACCACCAACATATGTGCGTTATTATGTTTAAGAATTTCTACCGTAAAGCAAAAAACATTAAGATGAACGACAAATAAAAAAGGACGTCGTTCATCCTACTCTACCTCAAAAAACTGCTCATTTTTTAGGAAGGGGCCTTAAATCTTGGATTCAGCGTTGTTGAGAGAATCTATCCCTTTCTCCGGTGAATGGACAGACAAGTCTGTTCTTTCTGGTTGGGCGGCTACAGTGGGCGGGATTGTCACCGATTAAAGGATGGAGGATACCCGTGCCAAAGTATTTTTAGTGTTGAACCCTTCCCATTCCTTTTTTTTCTCTTTCTCCTTTTCTCTCTCTCCGACGAATTTCGGGCCTCTGACCCATGCCCGTCGGCCGGCCTAAATCTTTCACGTCGGCCTTCGTCCTCTCGACTACAGTCGAGCGCCCTTGTTCCTGTTGTTTTCGCCTTTCAAAAAAAAAGAAGAAAGAACGAGCGGGAGAATAAAAACAAGAAATGAGAAAACGGACGGAGAGAAAGAACAAACGGAGGCCGATTGAGCCGTTCGAATTGACGGCCGATAGATATAACTGTATACAACGCTTATTTAAACCGTACGCCGTTTAGCGTCCGCAGATAATTCAAACCCTAAAGGTCAATAAAATAATGTAGACATAATTCAAACATTACGAAAATGTATTGTCCCAATAAAATAGAGACAGCTCGTGCTGTTTATAATTTGTTTTTCAAACTGATTGCACAAACGAGCCATACAAATTTGTGTCGTTATTTTTAGACGATGTTTATGTATCACGTAAGCATGATTCAACTCATCCAGCCTGAAAAATGGCAGTCAAAATCGTAAAAGTAGTTATATCTCAAGTATATATCCACTGCTTTACCGCGGAGAAGAAATGCTTGAATGGTGCCGACCGTATGCAAAAATAAATTGGTTCCCTAAATAAGCGGCTAAATAAAAAGCGTGACTATTTTCTCAATTGATTCATTTTCTTTATTAATATACTGAATGGAAGACCCGAGTGGAAAAAAATTCAATATTTTATACCCTTAAACTACGTTATTATTAATTGCATTGAAAGCGATTTATGGCTTTCAACCCGTCATTATTATTTTAACCATTGAATAGGGGAGTCCACAATTGGTTCTTGCCGTTTCAATTCCTATCGAAAATGTTAAGTATTACCCGAATACAAAGGCGGGCAAAAGCCTCTCAGGGGCGAAAATCCTCTTCAGCTGATTCATTTGTCTGAAAAAAAGAGGCCTCCGAGCCAGCCCATCTTCGTTGTCTAACCTAAAGTCTTATAAAACGATTAGGTCAATTTAATAATTTCTGAACCGATCCTTTTGTCCTAAGGCCACCGGGTTCAAACCGAGCGGAAGAAAGACTAATTAAAACTTTTTTCGCCAGCAGAACTCCAACTTACATAAAAAGTTAGGGTGGGGACGTTGTTCTTTTTTTTTTAAAAAATGAAAGAATAATGCCGGCGATTTGCCGCTAGTAAGTATCGAGTAAGCGGAAGGGAAACCCAGCCCGACCCTTTGTTTGTAGCCGAGTCCTTTGAAAGAGGCAGGGGCAGGCGTGAAACACCCGTAGAACCGGACAATTGTTGCTCGCTAACGCCACACCTACTTACATTATCTTTGAAATTATTGTTATTGTTGCTAAATGAAAATTTAATTATATGACAATATTGTGCAGTGTACAATTGCAATATATCCTTTTGCAGAGTTGAAATCCAATAAAAAAATTGACATTCACCGCCTTTCAATAAAAGAAATAATTTATTAGAGAATAAATCTGATTTTTATTTTTTATATTTCTAATTTTATATGTATATGTATGTATGTAAGTATTTAATGTCCGTTTCTTTAATATTGCAGAACGTCTTAAGCCTAGAAAGGTACGATAATTGAATATTACTGACTGAATGCTGTTAAACCGGTATGGGTCTTGCTTATAAATAAATGGGAGATGATCAAACCAGAAAATAGAGGATACCCAAATAAATAAAGTATAGTATCAAACATGTTGTTATTATAGATTCGTGAGTTCTAATAATAATCATAACATTGAAGGTGTAATAAATCTGATTGAAAATGCTACCGGCCTATGAAGTATGAAGGTTTTCAGGACATATTTGAACCTCGACGGCATTAGGGCAAAGGACCGGACTCCGTTTAAATTTTATACTTCCCTTTATTGCCCGTAATACCGGGGGGGGGGACCTTCGTCAAATCTGTTTTACGGTGGTCATCGCCTTTGAAAGTTTAAGCCGCTCACAGAATTTAGACTTCGGCTCGCTCCAACGGGCACCCAAATGGTTGGGGGAGGTGAGGAGGGAGGTTAAAAAAATAAGATGAGAGAAACTGAATAATAGTGAGGCGCCACCCAAAGCGAGTGGCCCGGTCGGAGATGGACCTCTCTGTTGTGAAATTGTTCGAAAACGACCAGGATTATCCGTATTTATGGTCGGGCCCAGGCACTCCCCCAAAGGAGTTACGCGTTATTCCCATCGCTCCTAATAAATTAAACTCGGATTGCGCAACGCCCGGTCCCAGTCCAAACACAACTTCATTTATCTAACGAACTTAGATGAAAAATGTTGTTCAGAATTGTCGCTCGAAGATTGTTAGGTGAATCGTGATGTTCCATCGGCATATATTTATCATTTTCCCGATGATTACGATGGATGAAAATTCTCCCCCAGCTTACATAATCTCGTTACATAACCTAAACAAAGGCCGAATAAACAAGAGGAGACAGGAAATAGCCCGAGTATTTTTTTTCTATAGATACATATATATTCTATGTAATGTACCAGAAAAAAATTCGTGATTTAACTCTGCTAATTTTTATAAAAGAGACTCTTTCATGCGTTCCCACGTGCAGGAAGCGCAAGTAATTCCATACCAGAATGGTAATAAGACTATCAGACCCGGACAGTGATAAATAAGAGTAATATCGAGTCGGGGAAATTGAAGCTCAACACTGTAAATTGGATTGAGTGTCCGCGATCGGGAGATCGTGACGCCGAATGAACCTTGAAGGGTGAGTTACAAGATTACCAGTAAGGTCTCAATACTGGCATATAAACGGGAGAGCACTCGCGCTTTTCTTGAAGGTTTTCTTCTTTCTGTCGAAGACCTAACCTAACCTAACCCTCGCCCTCAAGGTCGCTACACTGTTGAAGGGAAGAAAAATAGCCATTATCCTTTCTTCTATAAAAAAAAAACTAAAAGACACTTTAAGTATCTTATTATTTTAACATCGATATTTTTTGTGATACCGGGGTGATGTTGCCGAGGTAATAATAAAAAAATAATAATATTACGTATGAACTGTTATGCAGAGTTTAACAAGTTTACACAAGACCGCATTGCTGAAATGCAAAGTGATACTTATGTTATTTTTCAGTTTTCTTCTGAAGTGAAACTTTAAACTACTGACGTAGAATCCTTTCCCTATTTCCACTTTCCCTAAATTCCTGTGCAAGTGTGTGTGTTTCAGTTTTTATTTACTTTATACGCGTTACAATTTCGCAATCGCATTTCTGTAATCTGCCTACTAACTAACTAATGGAGGAAGTCTGTAATAAGGAAAGGAAGTGACTATCCGGGTTGGCTGATAGGCCGAGAGCTTATTTCGCGTTCATAACTTAGGTGACATGAATTAAATGCCCATAAGAGATTCGCCGCGGAGTTATATACATAACTGCGTAATAAATAATTTGAGACTTCTATTTTCGTGCATTAGTTTAATGCACTCCATCATAGGGGCCTGTGACAACCGTCGCGTTCCGTCCGCTTTGCCTTCAGGACTGGGCCAAATTTATGATGAAGGGTTAATGTAATTAATTGCGCTTCCCCTGACGTAGAACATAGATTTTAATCAGAGTTGGCAGAATTATAGACGTTAAAATTAGTCTACGTGTAGGCCGAATATGAATTTCGATTTGGTCTAGAAGAATGAATTTCCTAATATTTCTCCGCCGGTATTACTGAACGCCATTATTACCTCGGTAGGTGAACATGTGCTGGCAGTAGCAGTTCAGGGCAGTAACTTCAGACAGTATGCTTCATCGGCAGCCGACTTGCCAAAGAACGCGATTGTGGAATGTTTTAATAGTCCACAGCTAGATCCGCTTCTGTATCCACTTAAAAATATTATACCGCATGACGCTTATAATTATTTAAATAGTCTTCGGTGAAGTGGAGGACTTCAGTCGCGGAATGCGCACAGAAGGCGTGATACGAGGGGCGTACGTGAAAAAAAAAGTGGAAACTCTGTCGAGGGAACTTGAATCTGACAGCGGGTACAGATGCGGATCTGCGCTGGTAAAAAGGTAGCAGGGCGGGCACATTCTTCCCGCCCGATTTATGACTGGAGACTTCTCCTCCGCCCTCCCCCTGCAACACATCCCGCTCAACACGCTAACACATCACTTCGGGGGTACACCTAGCTAGTTCTGATAGCCCTCATCCTCGAGGTAAACCTCTTCAACTGGCTAGAAGGACTCAGCGGCTTCAATGCATTGAATCACTAAACATCACTTGATAAACTTGTTTCGCTACTTATGATATGCCGGAGAATTTTTTCTAATACTTTTTTTTTAATATTTCGCGACCGATTTCTTTCGATCTTATAAGTGGAATCTTATAAGTTGAAAATACAATAATGCGGATAGTTATCCTTCACGTTGCTCGAATTCATTACGGGCTACAATTATAAATTAAATTGACATATCTGTCCGAATTAAATTTTTTGTGTAACAGAGTAGTTAGGAAGTATGATTATTAGCCCTAGAATATGTGCTGTCGTAGATTTATTTACGGACAGCAGAATCATAGCGCATGATTATAACTCATTTAATTTAAGAAGTTTGTTAATTTTCCTTTGACAGATAAATTGAACCTGGGCTGTAAACGCTATATTCTTTTGAAACTAAAAGCCAGAGGGGAAAGAAACTCGCACGATCATAATCCTCGCAAAAAATCCGAACGAATACTTTAAATTAAATAAATTTAATTGGATCAATCAAACTATTAAATTTTGTCTTGAGTCCTTATACTGGATAGGATGCTTAGATTTAGTATATCGATAAATTGTTTGAATGTTACGCGCTGTTAAATTCCCCGCCTAACTTATTTGCATTTATTTGAGAAGATACGTTGCATCACTCTTCTCCCCCGTTCCGGGTCCATAATTACTAATTTATTTTTGTAATTATATTAACTAATCGTCTGGCCCCATAATAGTCGGGCAATTTGATATAAATAGCGGCCGACGGCGGCGTCGGAAGGAAGGACGCCGACAAAATGGGTTTGTACATATTTTCTGGGGCCGCTTTATAAATAACCGGAGGGAGATGCGGGGGTAACTGCCGCTGACGCGAAAAAAACCATCCCAAAAATAGTCCGGTAGGCTACCAGACGCCTTCCACATATTTGTTTGTCAAATATCGCCACCGGGGAAACTTATGTACGTCTCCGGTATATTTAGAATCCGGCGCGGACATTTATACATATATGAAAACTGTCGAGTTTAGTGATCAGTATGCCCCAACTGACTGAACCCTATTGACGAATGCGTTACTGAACATGGCGTGCGGCAGAAATCGGTCTAGAAAAAGGCCAAACCAGCAAGCGGAAAACTACAAGCTTCAGTACATCCTTCAGAGGATAATTTTAAGTTCTACTAGCCAGTCACAATTTCAATTCTTCGTATAAGGCGCGCACCAGTTAGGGATAAGATGAAGAGTTCTGGACAATTATAAAGAGATAATATTTATCATCTAAACCGACTTCATATAACATAATCGTTTATTTTCAGACTGCTTACTACTACCCGACAGGTCTCCTTTTCTGCACCTTAACTATGTTAACTCACAGTTTCCTCCCTTGAATTCTTTGTCTTTGGTATTCTGCACGGGGCACATGATTACCGATAATCTTTAAATCCACTAATATAATTCTTTGATAATTCAAGTTATGTAACGACAAGGACGCATCTGGCAATTCGCGAGCCATATTTACAACTTTAATCGTATCTACAGTTGTAAGCAGTTATAATTATGAAAATTTATTATTAGTAAGATCAATTATTATGTGTCCCTTTCACAAAAGGGATAAGAAATTTGCTGAAAAAATTCTTACTGGATATATGGAATTCTTACTGGTTTATATTTTTAAGAGAAGTCGATCATATTATTATTCCCACTAAGTAGCATCTTCTCTACTAGGCGTGGTGTAAATTATTTGGCGCCCGGATGACATTAACTAGAAAGTGAATAACATTTACTGTAGGGAGAAAAATAGTGTCCTCAATTCTCAATTTACGAGGAAACCGAGCGGAGGAAGATTAGTCGGGTGGGTTTTTAATTATTTAACTCGAGACAAATACGGCCGAAACGGGCCAACAGATGTTCAACAATTTGTAACTCTGCCGGGTCGGTAATTTGGCGCGTGTGCAACCGTAATGATGCAATATTAACGGGGAATTACAGCCGCCCTCTCTGCCTCTCTCTCTATCTCTCTCTCTTTCTACCTCTCCTATGGAGTCTCCCCCTATCTTTTATCTCATTCTACGTTTTTTCGCTTGGAACACTCGGTGGACGGAGGAAGTCCAAGAAGGGGCTTTATACTTACTGAAAAAGGAATAAATCGTTAAAATATAGGACGCCGAGCTGGGCGGATAGCGGCAGGCCCGGTCGCCTCCTCCTATAAGGAAGGTTGCACGGCGGCCCTACACCTGTGCAACATCTGTTATTGAGACTTAAATTACAGCTCCGCGTTCATTTTATAGTCCGCGATACTCGCTCTTTCCATTTTTTTCTTTTCCTTTCTATCTTTTTCGGCCGGCGGTGACCTTTCCAGTATTGCGACAGTCCATCCCGAATACTCTTAGGTGCATAATCGTACATCATTTTATATTCTCTAATACATCGCCAGGAATTGTGCTACCGGTACAGAGAACCCAAAACCGGACCAAACAGGCGAGTGGAGGCAGAAAATACTTGTCCAAATCCTATACCCGAAATATTAATTTTATTTTTGAGGTTATAAGCGAATTGGATTATTAGTTTCAGGGTATGGTTGAACTGGTCAGTGGAGGAATGTTGATGACTCCCGTGGACATTTTGCCTATAATAATCTCTATTAGTGAAGGTACGGCTTCTCCAGCCATCCCCCCCCCCTCTACCGTACCCATTATTTACAATTTATTTCTATAATAATATTAATATAGCCAGTCTATAATAGTTGAGCAATTTTATTTAAATAGAGCTCTGTGGCGCCGGGGAAGGACACCACCACATATCTCGCATTAATTTTAAATTTTAAATATCCCGTTTGTGTAAATAACAGTATACCAATGTACATAAATGGCCTCCTGGCCAAATTCTTTTATTCTGCAACCTTTATCCCGATAGCAAAGACAATAATATGAAAACATGCAGGATAAGATTCGTTACAGAAATTGATCGTGTAGTACAATTTCATGTTATAAAAATGACTTCCTCCGGGCGAAGCCATTCCGTTTGGGGAAATTATTAATCCAGAATTATGTGTTGTGCATCGAATAAATTTGCATATATATGAACCAGGCTTTAGGCCTCGAAAGAACGTCAGCGGGTTAAACACGGATATCTAGAATAATTTAGCGCGGATTACAAATTAATAGAATGTGCAATGTCGATATTCATCACTGGCCTCCAAACACCACCACCACCTTACGCCAATTAGTAACGGCACGATATTTAATTTAACGTCAGATCTGACGGCAGGATGTTAGAAGTTAGCTTTATTATCTTGACCATTGCATTACCAGCGATTTAATAATTATTGGCTGGGAATTGTTCGGTTGAAGAGTCATTCGGTATTCAGGAACTGGATTTTTAAATTTCAAATACTAGAGCGGTTTCGAGTTGAAGGCTGGACGGCGGGGAGGCCGAGCGAGCGTATCACGTTTTTTAAAACGGTCTGTCGTACAACTTCCGCCGGTTGTAGCGCGGGGCGCCGCTCTCGCTTATTTATAATTCATTATTCTTGGCCAGTCCGGATTCGTCGGTCTATTTCTAGACGGGCCTCGGTCACGCGGCCTCACTCGAGCCGAGGTCGATCCTCGGGCGAACTCTGACCCCGTTACCCGGGTGATAAATTCCCTCCGGCCGGCCGAAGACAGCCGGACAACGCCCTGCCGGCTAAATGGTGGTCTCCCCCTCGGGCAGAATTAATCGCCGCCGCTCTAATACAATCGTTAACGATACCGGGCCTTGTTTATGTCCCCAATTGCCGTCTGCGTCTTAGCGGGCGCTTTCTAAAAACACTTTAGCTCCCGACCGGAGATAAAACCCCCTGTAATGTATGCACGCATATAGGAATGAAACATGAGAGATGATATGTATCTGTCCTGATAGTACCTGTTAGTTTACACTCCTAGGAACTGTTCTAATGGAGCCTGTTGACCGCCCTCACTATATTAACAACGAATTTCTATTGAAGGCGGTAAGAAACCCAAATCGATATAGACTGGGACAGCGAGATGACTACTTGAGGACCTTCCTACATACACCTTAAACTTTAAACAAGGCTGTAAATTTGTATGGATTATATGTATTGCATGTATATATTGTAAGCCTATGTTTCAGTTTGCAGGGTTGTTTCACTATTTTGGGCTCTAGGAATATGATTTTATACGACGAATAAAAGTCGCTACATCCTCCGAGTACTACTCAAGGCCTAATTTTGTAGTTCTGTACTGATACAACCAGACAGCCGAGTAGTTCGTAATATTCTTTATTTAACTCGTGTAAAGTACGCCCATAACGGAAAAAAGCATATTTCCGCTGAAAATAAATAAAAATAAAAATATTGCGTAAAGTACAGAAATTGTGGAGCAATCTAAAAAGAGTGTTCATTGTTTCCTTGTAGAAAAACACTTTCCAACCGAGGGGAACGAACCGGGTAGGACAGCTGCGCGATCATAAAGGCGTTAAATTGAGATAAGACGTGCTGGCAGATTTCCTCACCGCGTTAGACCCGACTCTCGCGTTCGGGAAAACAAAAAAAGAAAAAAAGAGCGCCGACTCACAACTGTTTTATGCCCGTGCAAAGTTATGTCTCAATTTGCATGGTATTAACGCCCGGCTCCTCCCAATCAACCGCCCCATTCATAAGTTAAACAAGCGGGTCATAAAGTGGGCGAACACATCGCCGACACGTTCCGTCTTCGTAATTTAACGCTCTCTTCCAGGCCCACTGTCTCCTCCGTCTGAATATTTCCATACTAATCGGGGGAGAAAATAATTTAGTGATCCATTATCATTCATAAACTGCACCGAGGAATTGCAAACTGACGAAAAAATTCGTCAATAAAAAAAGTTTTATCGCCAGCGCGATGGGGGCGTGTAGAATAAAGATGAAAATGTAACGTGTTATGTAATAACCAAAACTTTTTCATTGTTTAAAGAGCTATTAGTGTATATAAATTAATTATAACGAATGAATACAAAAACAAGTTGTACGGTGAGTTATTCCCATGTGAGTGAGCCTATGTTATCGTTGAGATTTTAAATAAAATAAACCGTCTGTAAATAAATTGTACGCTTCTAAAATTATTTTAAAATTGATGTAATTATTTTTAATAGTGTCCGGACACATAGGAGCCTGTCGGGCCGAATCAAAATCAGGGCATTGATGAATTACCGAGCTCTTAAATTATGTAACGCCAGTACAAAAATTAAATATGTCGTATTTAAATTAAGATTAATTGACCATTATATGCTCCGGACGGAAAGAAACGTCACACTTTTTACCAGCGGTCAGCTTCAAAACGATCGTATGTCAATTTATACTCAATTAACAGTGGCGGCAGAGTGAGATGAGCGGGGTGGGAGAGCTGGGCGTTGCACTTGAAAAAGTGTCGGCGGCGGTGGGGGCCTCGACCAATTATCGCTAATGAATGCGTATTTAGTTTAGTAATTGCTGCACAGGATTAATAATGGGTCGAACGTGTACAGAAAAAGTCGCTTTATGCCAGACCCGCAATGCCCAGTTCCTCTATCAGTAGGGAAACAAGGTTTAAATCCGGATTATCTCCCGACTAAACCAAATTGCACCGGCCGAACTGCAAATTAGTGTATACATTTTAGATTAATATCTTCTATTCTATCAACGGCGATAATTGGAAATTTATTATTATAATATACATCGGTTGTAATATTATAAAGTTTTCACCGATTCTGTTATTTTACAACACAATATTTCCCACTTAATAACACGCTCTGTGTTTTTACGGTCCCTTTCTCCCTATGTATATATAGTGCATGGCATAGCGAGAATAGCTGGGAGGTGGTTTAGATTCCTAAACAAAAGAATGGTTAGTAGGCTCGAGAGTGAGTGTGCCAGAAATAAGAGTGGTATAGGCATTGAGCCAATATTTAGAGAGTGACAAGAGTCGAGAGGGACGTGGCGAGGGAGGAATCGGGGAAGGGTGGCGGGGGCGGGGGCGCCCGAGCGGGGGAAAGAAACAATAGAATTGACGGCCGGAACAGAAACCAGAAAAAAGGGCAGGTCGGGCTAAAAGTGGGTGTGAAACTTGAAGTGTTCAATCAGTTCGACTGGCGGGCCCCCGCTACCGGATGAAATCACATAGACACATCGTCACGCTCCAACCAGATCTGTGTCTAAACCTAGCCCTCCATGAAGTATTATTACGCGCTAATGTTTAACCTAGTTGTACAGTATGTAACTTCTAATTTTATAATTAGGTTGTTCAAAAATTACAAAACGCCTGTAATAATAAACAACTGAAGGTTTCTCCTCTTTCTCATATTTTTTTAAATGCTAAAAATAATGCTAAATATCTTTCCGATCCACGCAAGTCATCAGAAATATTCATATGGTGCATGATGATTTATCAACATTATACCCCCCCCCCCAACTAATATTCTACTTATACTTTTTAATATTAAGTATTAGGAGTATAGAAGAAGGGGAGGCAGGGCTCTAATAAACTTTATCCATAATATCGCGTTATCATTGAATCCCATAATATAAATAGGTGCAGAGTTTTCAAACTGGACGTTTTCTTCCTTTGATAGTCGAAAAAACTCTCATACGGTCTCCGGCGGACGAGAGCCGAAACCATTCTGATCAAGACCGAATTGTTGACAACAATATTTTACTATGAGAGAATTATCTACAACGTTATTTATATTTTATTTTGAACGGCCTGAAAGTATTCGAAAACTATAGGTCGGAAATAGACCGTCGGTGAGACAGCAGGGCGGGGAGAGGGAATGAAATGCCGGTACCCCTGTGTCGTTCAGCGACACATGTTTTGGGGCCGTCGGTTCGGTGTTGAAAGCGCCGGGTGGCAGGTATGCTGCACAGCGCCCCAGGCACAGCTAAATAAAACTGCCCGGCATGAATGCGAACCATTTATAAAATGTAGATCCGATTACCGAGGCGACTGCTACTAACGGCCAGAATTTATAGTACAATTTGTTTGCGGGACCACAACACTGGTGTGTTAGTAAAACATAACAAACAATGGGATCACACATTTTCTTGTAACACTCAGATCATGATGAATGATTCAACTAAATTTAGTTAGTAGTTTCTAATGACACGATCGCCGATACTATTATTCGGTTTTTAGGAATAACATTTTTCAGCTTGATTCCACCCTCACGATCATTCCTCAATCTCCCACTCAATCCATTCTGTGCGACCATTAAAGCAATGCTAGTCCAAGGAATACTAATGAGTTTGTAGGGTACAAACTGGCGCAGTGCTTTGCTCAATTACACTTATAATTTTGCACGTAGTTAAATAACGACACGAAGAATCGAACCAGGATGCGAACTTAGTATAAGGATGTAAAACGTTGCGCGCGAGGCGGCTAAATACACCGATTGTTGAAAGACCGCTCGAAATTCGCTTCCTCAATTAAAAACCGGCCGAATTCCTCAATAAATACCCGCGCAGATAATTCGAAGTCCGCAATCGACAAGTAATGAATGAATAATTCCCGAGAAATTACTCGCGGAGACTGCACATAAAAAGGAGAACGCCGTCGCGCGGCTTACGACGGAAACGCTTTCGCTTCGTTTGATAAGGGGCCGAGCGGGAAGCAAAAACCGCGTTAAATACTTCCGAGAAGATTCCGCAACGGAAAAACGGTGAAAAAATACCCGAAGGAGAAGGGACGCGTAATTGGCGATGCCGTCAATGAAACCGGACGGAGTCAGTCGTTCAACCCGACCCTGTCGGGGCCGGAATTGTAAAAATGCGGCTGCATAAAAATATTTAAAAAGCAAAAAACAAATGACGGACAGATACCGGAGAGCAAAAACGTAATAAGCGCTGGAATCCTGGTCTTGTTGAAAGTCGAACTGTTCCCAGGTTCTTATAAATCGAGACAATTAATACCCTGTACTTTACTAGAGTGGTCAATGTTGTCTGGCACGTAGTCAGTAGCAATTTAATTCAAATTATATTACATCGAAAAATTAGAAAAATTACCGGTGTAGTATACAATCACCTCAGACAGATCTGAGTCAAGTTACAATACCTTACAGCATTAACAGTATTATTATCCTTAACATTACCTTTATTTAGTATCGTACGAGACAATAATCAGATCAATTGAAAAAATAAAATTGAAAAATATAAGGAAAATTAAAAATGTAACAAGAAGAACGTTCGGCGGTAATAATTTATTCCACGGCACCAACCCTGAAAAATAGCGAAATAAATCGTCCAGTAGAACGTTATTCCATCGTCTTCCTACGGATTCGAGGCGACGTGATCGTTCCATTGTTTGTCTTCACTTTGTTTTCCTTTTGTGCATCCCACAATATTTCGAACAGCCCGATAATTCTTTCACGGTACCCGGAACTCGAGCGCTAATTTTTGATTGTGTGACTTATATCTTGAACAGCAGCGGCCGCCCCGATCTAAGAAAGTATAAGTAGGAAGTATTCCTAGCCTTACTTAATGAAACTGCATTTCTTCAAATATCCGCAATAGTGCGTTATTCGAAAGTATCTTCGTTACTTCAGCAAACCACGATGAAACCTTGATTAAGATATGTCATTTAAAAGTAATATTCCCCACACTTTGCGGAGAATTTTGACAATTGGAAGTCGTTTTTAACACTAACAACACTACAACTACAACACAATGCAGAAAAAAAGGAGAGCATTAAAAACAGCACTTGGTAGTGTATGGTGTGCTTACAGTGCCATTGTTTGGTCCTAATTGTATCTATAAATCATAAAATTTATAATATTTAAAGCAGATTGTTAATAGATAGGAGCATTCTTGAAATAACTGTAAATAATTTTTAATAGCAGATAACAACTATAGATGACTTGTATTTTAAAACCCGAGCTGTTTTTCGGTCTAGATTGGCCCTAGGCAACGAGGCATCCTGTCCTTTATGACTTACAAGCTGCCATCAGAGGCCTACTCCTCAACTGCGGGATTTCCGGGAAGCCCTCCCCCTCCCCCCATCACCGCGGGCCCGTGGAGTATATAAAACTTAGCAAATTGGCGCGCTATAATTTGTCAACATAAACCCATCTTCGGGCTGAGCGGGCAATCAAACGTACGGCTTTAAATAATATAATGGGCCGGAGCGGAGGACGGAGGACGTGCGCCGACGGCAGTCCGGTCACGAATTGACTTTATACTTTTTTAATTGAGACTGGAGAACGGCCGTTTCCTGTTGGGGCGGCCACTAGAACAGACTAGACAGAGCGGTGACAGACGCCGCTACGTGAGCCTACAGCCTAGATGGCCCTCTTCCCTCCCTAGCACATTTGTCTATCCAAGGCGACAACGTGCGTGTGTGTGTGTGTGTGTGTGCGTGTGTGGGTGTGTTTATGCGTGTGAGTGACGCCCACGGGGTCCACGTGCCCGCGGCCTCCTTGATCAACTCGCCGCCCCATATTTAATTGGATACCCGAATGTGTGTTTAGTTAACATCCTCCTTCTTATGCGGCAGCGGCGGCGGTCGGACCTTATTTATATGACAGCATTGTTAGAGGAACCCAGTATTGTTACGTAATAATCGCCATAATAGCTTTATACGGAACTTGGACGACTGTAAGGGAATAGTGGCTTCCCGCTGGGGCCCCTAGAACACGGGCCGATAAAGATCTTAAATTTTGTATGTTTGGGCTTCTTGTATTTCTGAACACGATGCAGTACGCATGACGACGTTCCTAGAGAAATATGTGTCCCTACAGCAGAACAAGTTGCAGCATTTCTTTTACCGTAAGGGCATAATTTTAAAGTTGTAGCAGTGATACTACCCTCGGCGGAGAGATATATCCAATGGTTACCCGCGACGCGAACTCTAGCCACCATTAACCAACCCAACTAGGGCACGGTATTTTGCCACGAGGTGAATCGAACCAGCAACTTACACGAGAAGCCCTTTATTACATATTAAAAATAATGTGGTAATTTTATTTTGTAGTCCGAACGTAGAGCTTCCCCATTATGTTACTCCATCCTTAACTATTTAGGTTTCCACTTGACGATGAAACGAGAGAAGAATCTGAGTGAAAATATATCTTAGGTGGAACATACCTTAATATCCGCTTTGAATCCGGGCTTATATAAGAGGAAAGCGTCATTAAGTAGGGTGACAACAGGTAGGGAAGTGTAAGAACAGGCTGGGCAATTTAAAACCCAATTAATTATACCAATTCCTACTGGATTAGTTCCGCTATGTTTTGAGGAGTGAAAGGTGTGGTGCCGCCAAACAACTTGTGAAATATTAACATTGTTAAATGAACTACAATACTAATTACTTAAATTCATCTTAATATCAGACGGCAGAACATGTTGGGACATATTTCGATGTCACTTATAACAGCTGTGACCATCCAAATGTACTTAGTTTGACGCCCACGGAGGGGGCCTGCTTCATCATAATTGGGCGCCTGTCTTTTCGAGTCGCGCCCCGCGGGTATTTCGGTTACCCACATCCTCCTGGATCTGGTTACTAAAGAGGAATTATTGATATTTAGTCCATTATTCCACTGTCCGATTGGAAATGAGGTTATTTGTCTTACCCCGTTCGGTAGAGGAATAGTAATTATATTACTGATTAAATTGATGGCAATTTTATTGCTCAACTATTCGCTCCTAAACTAGACCGGTTTCGGTTTCTTGCAGTGCGAACACAAAATACCTCCCCTCCGGGCACAAATTACCTACACCCGAACGTAATTTATTTTGATCAGTTGCCCGGAGGCCTA
This sequence comes from Lethocerus indicus, assembly GCA_019843655.1. Classification (NCBI taxonomy): domain Eukaryota; kingdom Metazoa; phylum Arthropoda; class Insecta; order Hemiptera; family Belostomatidae; genus Lethocerus; species Lethocerus indicus. The sequence goes on from JACDQD010000006.1 coordinate 3,673,818, forward strand.
TAACTAATAACAGAGATTGATAGTTAATAACAGTTCGACCACCGTAGACTCTTGAGTGATTAAATGTAAAAGTTCATCCGCTTTATACATTAATGTAATGATTTCTTAACAATAACATACATATGAATACAATTTGTTGAATATTAAATAAACATATTGTGCTAATAATATACATAATTTGATGCAATAATTTTATTTCATCAATCTGCAGCCGAATGAGTAGTTCCCCCACTGTGTTTAATCGGTCCAAATAATTCATGCACTGTTTGCATAATATTGTTTATGTGATAAAAACCACGAAGCTAAGATTGTTCACACTGTCCGGATTTATTGCCAACGGGACACGCATTGTCGCTGCCAGCGGTACATTAATCTGGAGATACCATTCGAAATGAAAAATGAAAATAGTTAGAATAAATTATGACAGTCGACAATGTTCTTTTTTGTAAAACAAATTCAAAATTAGATACGACTTCGATGAAAATTTATGACGGGGCCGTTCCATTCGAAAAGTTTCAAACGGGGCGGGAGGAACCATTCAGATTTGTGCGTAGTCCCTCCTAGAGGAATTTCGTCTGTACATATTAATTCTTGACCCAGGCGATGAATCAATTCCTAATCCTGATTTATGCGCCCATCGGTGGCGCATTTTTAATTTTATTGCGGTCGTACGTCTTATTTATGAATGGGGCCCGTATATTTCTAGTCCGTACCGGGTTCGAATTCATTGACACGTGTTGGCCGCTTCGGAAAGGCGCCAAAATTTTACATTTCCTTTTTTCCATTCGGCTATTCGTCCAGAGACCATTCTTCAAGAAATATTGGCACACTCGCCAGAAGCCCGAGATGACCCTGCCTCGTTTATATGTCAAAACTGACAGTCGTAATCGTAAAAGAAAAAATAAATATATTTAAAGAAAGCCGCTATGAATCAACATTGCATTGGAATGTCTTCCTCCGGATATTTACCGTCAGGATAGTCGGGTTTCTGCATTATTTGATATAAAAAAGAATTTAATGAATTCACAACAAACAGTAATAACATAATTTATAACTATAAATTGCTTATAAGCAAAATTGTTAGCTAGAATTTGCCTAGTTTGGTTAAGACATTATACGTAAAAGGTTCTAGAATTTAATAAAACAGCAAGGGAGATTTGCAGGATGGTACAGAAAAATACCCAAATTTCCCCCGAGTAGGGGATTTCTAGTAATTCTCTTCAAAAGACATCCCAGAATAAAACGTTTTATTGAAAACGAAGAGCGTGTGTCACTATTTCCTATTTAGATTTGTTTGTTAGATCCCTTTTCTAACGCGCATTTACCAAGATATTTATTTCAGCATAAGCACTGTATAAGTCACCAACATAACATAACTAACATACGTACGATGGAGAATAAGTGCACGGGGTACGGCCGCGTTGCATGCCGAGCAGCGGTCACGCTAAAGCGAGTACTAGGCCGCATTCCTGGACTTTTAACGTCCGCACGCGAACTATTAAAATAATTGCAGCTAAACGCCGCTGAAATAATACTCGAGGCGGTTACGAATTATGATTTAGTTTCAGATTTTGTAAACGATATCAAAATTTTACTGAAACTGTATCTAATTCTCCGTCGATTTGTCGACATACGGCGCTACGAATACGAACCGAAGGTAGAGGGTAGCCAGCGTTGGCTTTCTTCTAGACTCTCCCAACTATTATAAAAATGCAAATCCGCTTCACTTCGAGGGGGCCTCGTAATTTCAGAACTGATGTTCAAGAGTCACCTAAACTCGAATTTATTACTTCCCCAATATTATGTCCGTTGTAGTTTTTTTTTAGTAAACTGCATTAATATGAATAGAATTTACATGTGTGAGCGTTGCATAAACGTTCGTTCCCTAAACTTAATTCAGATATAGGGTTGCTTCGGGTAGAAATTTCCATACTGAAGGAGGTGACAGAGGAAACCACGGTGATGAAAGTTATTCATATATACGTGTTTTTGATATCGATTGTTAAATCAGATAGCGATATAACTTCTGTTTGTTGGAGGTGGATGTTAGACATTCTACTGAAATAATTATTTCAACACCAGTTTTAGAAGGATGTATGTATTACAGGTGGATGATTAATGAATTATTTCTATTTTTGATCCTGTAAAACATTTTTTACACCATGTTTTAATTATTCGGTTTAAAATTAATCATCGAAAAATAAAGACGTCGGAGCGACAGCCAATATTATCGTTATTGTTACTTATTCCTTATGTGGGAAACATTTCCGCGGCAAAGTCAGCGAACTTATTAACCGAGAGAGCAAATGCACGCGATTAATGCAGCTCTTAAGTGCACCGGGCGGGAGAAGTGCGGCGAAATGCATTAGGCGGAGCCGTGTCGGCCCTAATCGAATAAACTGTACAAGTAATGCGAAATAACTTCGGTCATATACCCAACCCCTGGAGCAATTACAAAATACCTAGAACGCTTGCCGGTTTAATATTTACACCGGCTGTCTTCGGTAGTCGTAAAATTTCCGCCAGCAATTTGCCCCCGGAATATATTTGTTAACAGAGATCGTTATATAAGCGAGGAGGCTGTTAAAAGAATAACGCGTCACGCATGAGTGCGTGACCTCTCGAATTTGCGTCGGTACAGTAAATTAAGCAAAGATTTTACTACTCGGAAGAACAGGGACAATTTTCAGCGTGTAATCCCTAAATGATGTTAACGACTTAAGGTATATGTCACTGCGAAAATGAAAATGTCAGAAATGTCATCGCGTAAATTTTATATTGCTGCCAAGGATAATCCTGTGTTACGCCCAAAGCTGCTCTAAGCACGGAATGAACTTTTTATTTCTGATATTTCATGCAATCTTGTAACTAAGCCGAGGTTTTGAATTATTAGAGATACATGTGTCTAGAAGGTTTATAATGGATAACACCAGTGTCAACCGGTACTTAACAAAGATTCTCGTTAAATTTTCATATTTGCGTGTATAAGAGAAGCATCGTAATTATTTATACTTCCACGACATAAAATAACTAAGAATTCATATAATATAACTATTCCTCATTCAATTAAAAATTCGATTAAATGAAAAAGCGAGATTATACCCTCACACTAGTTCAATTGTTCCATAAAACATGAGAGAGTAGAAGAACGAATGGTTAGATCATGATATTGATTAGACGAAATCTCACAGAAAAATCACCTACCTACATTTTATTGGTTAACATGACATTTACTAGTAATAAGGGGTTGCAACAAAGACAGTCAGCCTCAACCCCATTCTGTTGGTTATAAGCAGTTAGGTTATATGCTAAAATATTTATAAGGTTTTACCATTATTTTAATATAGTTAAACAGATCAATCACAAAACAAGTTAATTTTCACCATTGTTACATCTCCTTTACAATAGCCTTCTCAATCTGAAACCCGCTTAATGCCGTTTCCTAGATGCAATTGGTTGTCCAACCACGTAAAAGCGGTCGGCCACATTTTTAGGCGCGCCGTCATCCTTCGGACGCATAATAACCCGTTACCGGCCGGTTTCTAAATTTGCAAAGACATTCGCGTTTTTGCGCGGAAAGAGGGAAAGAAAAAGAAGAAACGGACTTTACCATTTTTAAATAAGGCGTCCGAGACCTCTAAACGGGATTTCCTCATTCCTTTCCTTTCATGAAAAACGGGACGGGAAAAAGAGAAGTAGGGAGAGAGAGAGACCTAAAAGAAAGAAAGAAGTTTGTTAAAAACTCCGTCGGACGAAAACGCCCACTGTATATGGGCGGCGACAGAGACGGATCGTCAGGGTCTAGATAGACAGGGATAGAGATAGACGGTGCCCCCGACGGGAGGGACAGAGACAGATACAGTATAAGGAAGTGTCCAGTTAGGTTTATTAACATTTCACATTTAAAGAGGAGACAGAGAGCGGGAGAGAGAGAGAGAGAGAGAGAGAGAGAGAGAGAGAGAGAGAGAGAGAGAGAGAGGGAGAGAGAGAGAAAGACAGAGACGGCTAACCCCACGCCATAAACCGGAGCCAACAAACAAGTCGTAAACCCTTTTAAGATTATTTCAACCGCTACTAATTTCGACCATTATAATTGGCTTTCGGCGTCCGCCCAGACAACTAACTGACACTGTCCGTTTCCACTTTGAAGAAATGTACAGAAAAAACTAGACTGACTCAGTCTGCAAGAAATGTAATCTTAATACAGTCTTTATACACGGTATTTCTTCCAATATGCATGCCCGTTTACCTGTCATCTGGCAGATAGAATTCGAGAACGACTAATAAAAAACATATAAATATATGTTTTTTTTATTTTGACGATCTTGTGTTGTTGCCCATTGAAATCGTTTTTCAGACCATTATATAGGGCCAGTCCTGCAAAATGTAATCGATGGTTTTCAGGCACAAATTGGATTACGATTCTATTTCCTCAAGCTACTACAATGTGGCTCTATACCAGTTTCATAAACAGTTTATATTGCATTTGCCTTCAGCAGTAGTATTAATATTACAATTATAATGATGTAAAGTATACAATTTTCAAATAAAGCTCATCTCCAGCTAATCATAGTGATTCTAATTTTTTGCTTTAAATTGTATTTATAACCCATTATGTGTTTTTGCATTGATGTGATTCTTCTTACTGAAATATCTATGTAACTCATTCAGGCTTAGAAATATAACTGTGTATTTATAAAAGAGAAAGTTATTCTTTCATATTTTTTTTCTAGCTCTAGCTTAACATAACTTGCTACCTGCGTTAAATTCTGAAGTGGGGAAAGGAAGTTGTATTGGCCCAGTTTTTGTTGTCTATTTTGGCCTAGGACAGCTGGTACGGTAGACAGCTGAAAGCCGCTAACAGATGGTTTTCATATTAAAACGCCCTCGGAGGGACCTTAAGTAGGACACAGGAAGAGATTTCCTAGTTGATCCGGTCTTCACCCTGAGTGAACGGGTAGTGCAATCAAAGCACGTGTACTCGTACACCGCGCCTCGCATAATGTCTCCTTACCACGAAATATTCTTTCATCGTCCATCATAATCAAATCATTATAATTGTCGGAATCATTTATCGTTTATAAACCTCCGGATTATGTAGTTTATATAATAAGTGTTACGATATTTTTATTACTTTTATTCTAAACCATTATTTAACCATAAAAACGATAATCGTGTATATTCCAGATGAATTATGAACTCGGCCTATCTAATACGGAAATTGCCTATCTGTCCTTCTCATTGGACGAATGAGTTTCCGACAATAAATGATCTAAAAATTAAAAACTGAATAACGGCCAAGGTAATAAAAATACTTCGATGACCTCTTTATCAATACCAATTATTCCGTTCACCCTTCGAAATTATGACGTGAGTATAATTTACATTCTCTCACTGCACAGTATCGAGCTCTAACTTTTACATTTCATTGCATCATGACAATGAAATGAAATCGCGTACACGTTAAGCTTTATATGCTGAGGAGTCGCGAAATTCAATGCGATGAGTAGGTTATATTGAGGAGTATAAACAAACAAATAAAAATTGTAGAGAATGAAAAAAGGCAACTATTCTATATAAATTTAAGAAAAGAATATGGAAACCAGATACAGATGCCTGCAATTAGAAGAGTAGTTGATTTCCTACGGGGATAATAATTACGATGGTTCTTTCAAACAAAAGCAAATCAATTTGGCTTACATTTGGAACCCACGAGGGAGTGGAACGGCGGATGTCGAATGAAATATTAGCAGCATTGTCTCGTGAATCTGAAACATTTCTCGCGTATCGAATGAAATTGGAATCGATAAATACACATTGTACCCGAGGGGGACATTAGGCGGATAAATCCCTGTATTCTAAAGCTCGCTGAAATAACCCTTTTCCTCCATAATAAATTAAAATATATCTCTTGTGTCCAAACTTACTAACTGGCGGGTGCCTCTGTTGTGTGTGTGTGTGTCTGTGTGTGTGAGAGTTCGTAGAGCTATTAGTTTGAAGGGGGCACCCACGCACGTGGGCTCGCACGTACGCGCTGGCGCCCATTCCCACGGCAGGTATTCCATTCATAAAGCCAAGGAGGTACAGTCCCGAGAGAAAGTGTCCCCCGGGGCAACGCTAATGGCTTTAAACTTAAGATATGTACAAAGATTAAGATCCCTCGCCACGGCTAGCTTCAAAGATGTTTAAAATTGCGCGACTTCACTTGGAAAATTACGGGTTTACGAATGAACTTCAGCATCTCCCGTTCACAACCAAAAAACGTTTCCTCTCGCTTCGGCATCATTATTTCCGTATTGAGTGATACTGTTGAATTTAAGGGAAACCTGAGACAAAGTACAACTTGTTGTGTTTGTGTTGCATCTATCACTACATTTTAAATCCTCGCAGATCACTTAAGTATTCAAATGTATTATCATTGAGCGATCTCCGCACCCCAGAATATTGAAACGTGTACTTTGAAATGTGTGAATCCATATAACAATGTATTGGGGCCAAATTGAATAAAAAAAGAAAGTTATTCAAATTTAAGTCGAAATACCATAAGGGGATGGAGAATATGGGGTATCGAGGCGCAAACAAATGTAGGGTATGTCACTTGGACATGCGGCGCGGAGTTCTTTTTTAGATAACCTTCTAACGTGGGGAACGTGTATCGAACCGTAGGATAGGGACCGGAGTCATTCGACGAATGGGGGACGTGGGAAACCCGACATTGTCCGAGTTCTCGGCTAAAGATAGGAGGATTTCATTAGCGCGGCGCGGAGACGTTTTCCCGCGGCCGCCCACACCCGCCGCATCACGGAATTTTAATTTTTCCTTTCTCTCCCTCCCTCCCTCTCTCTCTCTCTCTCTCTCTCTCTCTCTCTCTCTCTCTCTCACCCTCTCTCACCGTGTACTGTGTTTTAACCTTTCTGAGGCTTCGGCGAACGTGTTTAACGCGGACAGGGAAGTCAAACCGGCCTCTTATGCAAATGTCGGTGAGGGTCGACCACGACCGACAAAGGTCAGAACCCCGGGGGGCAGGGGGGGCCGACACACTCGACACCTACACACGAAACAGACTTCTAACTTCGATGAAATTTGGTACAACAAAAGGGTGTTAAGTCCTGCCGGCCCTTTGGGGGCCTAGAAAAATATAAAATAATTTTCTGTTTACGCGACGACATATATCCTAGCGACTGAAGCCCCACGGTGGGGATGGGGCATGACTCCTCTTACCCTGACCTATGCCGAACCCCTTTTGTTCCTTATCCCGGACCTCCTCTCATCGTTATATACGGCCATTGCACGTCTTTAACCGCAGTACAAACGACCGAATGGAATTCCATTTGCTACACTCAGTCAAATAAGGGTGGGCTCATATCATTCCAGAACACTCTATAGTATTGTAACGGGAAGCAATACTGCAGGAACTAAATTCTATGGTAGTTATTTGTGTTCTACTTGAACAGAAACTGTGCTCGACGGTTGAATATATTGGCCCCAAATATACTATTTAGTGTAATACAGAATACTCTATAGAATTCGGTACTCATCGCCGGGCGTCGAACCGAAAGCCGCACGTTTACCGCAATGAAAAAATTGGACTCGGTAGCCGAGTCGTTATACGATTAGAGCAACGGTGAAATATTAAATAGCCCGTACGATGCGGGAACGATGACGCTGTCTTTGTCAGGCGTTGTTCGGGGAATGTGGCTATCGCGGGTTCCCGGTAGGCGCTAGACCGCGAGGCGACAGGAAGCGGGGACGAGGTGACGGTCACGTCGCCACCGCCTAATCAGTGAACGGTCACGGTGACACCTGCCACTTGGAGCGGCGTTTTGGCCCTTCGCCACATCATTAATATACCATTGAACGGTGTTTCACATATCTTAAAAAGCCGACGTTATGCCCCAATTATAATTTGTCCCTTAATAAACACATTTGTTATTTTATAACAATGAATTACCGATTTATGGTAATTATTATTCTTTACTAATAAAATTCGTCTGATAGTGGTATGCGTATATATCTGAAAACTAAAACCACATTTAAACATGTTATGCTGAATTAACAATGCAAGCGTTTACTCGCTCCTTCTTAGTAAAAATTGAAATTTTAACTGCATTATGAATAATATTAATTTTCACGTCGAGTTTCTAGAAAAAGAGAGTTAGTATGCAAGTTGTAGACATATTATATATGTCAGCTCCAGACTAAATCCAAATTCAAACATTTTCTTTCTAACTTAATATACAAATTTACCACTACAATGAAAACTATAACTTAGTAGTACAATTAGTAGTAAGTAGAAAACAAGGTCTATTGTTTTTGGAATGTTTATAATGTAAGCTACACTTCGCCAGAACTAATAAGTTAATTTCAGAAGCAGAATTTACGAGACCAAGCTTTCTAATTTATAATCAGTCCCTGCTTCGGTAGAAGAATATAAAATAGCCTGTTCCCACTGGGGAGATGCGGGGTGATTTAAACAATGGAAAACCAAAAAATTAGGTATTTTCGAATTTCGAAAAGGCGGATAACGAAGGAAGACCAGCCCATTCTTCCACGTACGGAATGTTGGGAGGCGCACGCGGTGCATAAAATGGGCGGGGGACGATAACGGACATTTTTATGGGCCCCTCATTTCGATTTTTTCCGTCCATCCCTCCGTTTTGTTTACATTCTATACTCAACGGGGAAAGAAATGACCAGAGTAAAACGTGCGCCAGTTATCGACCGAAAATTTATTCTCGGGTGGGCGCGATTCCCATCTCAATAAATTTCGAAATGTTTGAAACTGATCGTGTTGCGCGTGAACAAGGTTTTGAAAAGGGAGGGGGGTTTTCTCCGGTCTCATTTTTATAATGGAGGCCGCCTCGATATGTATTTCCAATTTTAAAATGTCTGCCCGTCTTAATTTTCTATTCCATTAAAAGAATATGAACTTTGAAACGATTTACGTGGAACGTCTGAAAACGATTGTTGGATTACGATGATCAGTGTTTTGTTTATATCGTCAAAACAATAACACTCTTATTACCGGTATAAATTATGTTGATAATGAAAATAGGGTTGTAAATGGCAACCTGAACTGAAACGTTAAACTCACTTTACATCCCCTTTAATATGATATCCATTCTTCCCTCGCTAAACCTATAACGTAGATATTTTAAAAAATCAGGTATTTATTAGCAGAATTATACATATTTTGGCTGCAGTAATAATATCAGATATATTTCCCTTCCTTTCTCCCCGAATTTAAATTTATTTTATTTTTAATAAGACAAGAAAATATCAATTTCCATAAATTATCAAGGTACATATAATACTTGCGGTCATGTTCAGATATCATGAACTATTTGTGTAGTTACCATAAAATTCCATTCGTATACCGCCTAATTCATCAAGTCAAGCCAGTTTTAACTTCGCGATCAGAAACCAACCACGTTGGCCATGTTGAGAGTCCCAGAGTCACGTACAGTGTCGGTAACAGGATTCAGAATGGATGCGACTGGAAATTAAATAGCTGACGACTATTTCATTTTCGTACGCCCTTACGTAGTCAAGGACTACGTAATGACTTAGCCCGGTATTAGACACAGGAACAGAAAAAAATAACACTTCCTGCCGAATCTATCCAATAGTGTTTCATTAGCGCGTGGCAACTAAGAGATAATGTTCTATACATTTCCTCTTAGTAACGATCCATTAGATAACGTTTATTAACAGTAAATTCTTATAACGTCAAAGGCGAAGCTGACTTCCCTTTCTAAAAGTCGTTTAATCTCTAAATGATATTTCAGAAGGCAGTTCCTAATAATGATTTTCCTCTTCTTCATTATAAGGGGGACGCAAAGTACTAAAGTCGCACTAAGGAATTTTTAAGTAAACAGTAGATTCATTTCATTCAGTACTATTTTCAGCCATAATTAAATCTTATATTGAGTTTATATTTAATTCGTCCTGTAGTTTATCACGTATTGAGAAAATCCAAAAATGCCTATCAGTCCTTAAATTACCTTTTTTAAATGACCGGCGTAACTATTATTTACAATGGGATTCTACATTATAACTGTATAGGTGTGTTTTTTAACAGCTTAGCGTAAGTCTCTCTCTTTCGCCGGTAGGGATAGGAAAAAAAATTGAGAAAACCCAAATTGGTTATAACTCAAACCAATATCCGGGACTATTGTAGTTGTACCCCCGAGGGAATGGGTCCACCTCGTAAACCTTTACGGTAACGGTCGGCCCCGTTCATTGTATAAGTAAGGATTTACAGTCGCGCACCTACGTTTTAATGAGAATTTATGTCGGGCCAATGGAGAGTGCCTCCGCGCTCGGTGTACAACTTAATTTGAAATAGAGGTTTCAAAAAATGCGTTCCACGAAACATTTTAAGCGTAGTGGAGGACTCAATGAGCGAACCCCGTCACCGGGCCAGTACTAATCCCGGCATCATTTCTTCTGCCCTCTCGAATCACTTTGTATTCAACTGTTTCTTTATTTTATTATTACTACGTAACGTTAACATTAATCCTGACAAGTATTACCAGAACGTATAAGATATGTAATAACATTCACATACAAGTTATATGATATTATACGATAATGCCACGTAAATAGTCTTCCAAAACCGTTTGTGCAGTGCATATATAAAAATTAATTAAAAAGCAATGCCAGTTAATAACATTGCAATATAAATTTTCTATGATGAATTAAATCTATCGCAAGGAAGTATAATAATTCTTAATTTTCTCTATTCAAACACCTCTTTAACAATATTGGTAATAATGCTTTCGGTTCGATTTCGTGTGTTTGTCTCCTCTCGCTGGTTTGGTCTTTTGCTTTCTTCAGTAGCGGTGTTAGTCACTTTTGGCCCTTTGGATGTTTTTTGGGCATCCTCACTGCACTATCACTGTCACTTGTACTGTGGTGGTTGTCTGTTTGTTGTGTATATATATATATATATATATATATATACATGTCTCGTTATTGTGTTTTGGAGTGGGTGGTTTGTCTTCTTTGTGTTGAGGGGGGTGTGGGATTTTTGTTAATGGGCTTAAGTCTTTTTTAGTAGGTAAAGTTTTGTATGTGTTATTCGAAAAATATCACACGCAACAACAAGAATGTAAAATACTTTTATAATACTTTTTATAAAATAAAGTCTAATTTAAGTCAAATTAATTGGTCCTTCGGGTAATTAATGATAAAGTGTGTGTCAGCAGCACTGTCGCATATCTTCGGATAAAAGTGAACATTTAGGTCACAAAAGTTAAAATCGATTTTTCTAAAGTTTCGTCATTTCAGAGTTTCGATTGTGTTTTTGATTGGCATCCTTTAAACGGCCGATAGTGCACCGGTCCGATGAAAGATTCATGGGGTTCGCGGGGGGAGGGGAGGGAAACTGTCGGGGCGTTTCTCCCAACAAGGTGACGACGAATCATTACATTTACAAATGCGTCGGCGTCACATCAGAAACGGACACGAGGACGGCCGTATTGACACACAAAAACCCGAAACTCTTTCCCAATTCAAAACGCGACCCGCCAATCTTCAGCTTCAATGCGGGCAGGTAATTCAGATAACGAACTCCATTGTTGCGTTCCCCCAAACTTTGGAACGATTCGGCTCGAGTAAACGAAAATTGTATGGAACATTTTGGTCATAAATTTCATTTTACTACAATTTTACACAAATATTGTTAAAGTATTATATAAAATGGGACAATTAAGTCCCACTGAATCACAGATTGAACATTAAATATTGATTCTTGTTTTACCTGTATCCCATAAATTATAAGTTAATTTGTGCATCGAAAGTTAAGAGTGAAAATACACGTTAAGAGTATGATTTTATGCAAAGAAAAATTCAGAAATTGGTCCGAATGATCACATCTGGTAGATTAGTCTTTCATAAGTTGTAAAACGAAATAGATAAATGTTGTTAATATTTGAATGGTGAAGTCCAGGAATGGCTATTGAACATGTGAGAAGCAAGCGTTTCGTGGAAAGATGGTGAAATATAATTCATAGAAGAAGCCGACATTCATCCTTTTCAGATTTCTTGCGACCATGACTATTAATACTTAATATTAAAAATACCGATGACTAATTTTTGGATATACTCCATTAATTCTTCGAAAATGCGCGAAAGGTTATTGCTGTGATTCACTTTAGGTTTGCTAAAATTATTCTATTAAGTTATCGTTGGAAATTAGGAATTATATAAAAGAGCAGAGAGGCTATCAAATCTGCCACTAAATGTTTATAACTTTCCGTTGTATTCAGCACGAAACGCTGCGCCATTTCTTATTTTATACAAGGCAAAGTGAGTGTAGACAGTATAATGGAATGCAGAACGAAACAAAGTGTCACTTTGGAGAATGTGGAAAGGTTAAAGGGGGGGTTGTATCAATTGCAGAGAGACGCCATTCTAAATTGAAGTTTTGATTGATGGGAAAGCCGGTGTCAGTGGCATGCCGACCTTGGCATCGAATTGATCTATTTCGACAGTTGGACCAATCATTCGGTCCTCATTCGGGAAAGAGAGAACCGCCCCGTCTTGCCACTTGTGTGCATTTGTGCAGGACATATCTTGAACGACCGTGGAAAGAAAACGCCAAGTTTAATCCCAGCCGCAAATTTTAAAAATTTACATTGAGCTACTGTAAAATTATCTTGCAGACAAAATACAAGAAATCTAATACAGTTGGAAAAGTAGAAAACCCAACTATGATATTAATGATCCAGTAATACAGCCATGTAAAATGTTAATCCTGTTTTTTTTATTATGTTATTACTAAGTAACGTTGTTACATCACAACTGTACCTTTTACATTGATTTTGTTTTACACAATACCGCGCAATTATCAAAAGGCAAACTCCTATTACTTTAACGCAATTTAATCAGAATGCCGATCGACTCCATCCTAAATTGACTATCACGAATTAATAAACCGATCCAAGGTTAAGCTGCTTATTGTAAAATTGGACTGTACTAGAAAATCAATCGCTCGCTCGCTCGCTATTAGCGTTCACTGCAACTGGGCCGGTAATGGCGGTAACGATAATGCCGTTGCAGGTCACATTAGGCCGACATTAATATGGTTAGGGCGGCGTCAATATGATAGGAGGGAGACCCGTGTGTGTGTGCTCGGGGATACCCGGGACAAACGTGGACAGGCCCTGTAATAGGTCTAAAGGGATTTGCGAGCCTGCCCTCCGCATGCATATACATACACACTCCAATCCAACCTGCAACAGCTTGCAGCATATTCGGCTTCGCTTTTAATTATTTAAATTAAATTAATTAAAACTTATTCAATATAAGGTTATATCAGTAATAGTGTTTCGGTTAAACAGGTCGTTAGACTATTTCGCTTTTCACTATGTATAATATTAGGGCCTAATAAATGATGATGAACTGGAGGATCACAGTGCTGACTGCTTTGTCACTATTAGTTGCTCGTAAGAATTCGTTAGATTTAGGATAGGGATTTACAAATAGACTAAATAGGAAACAGATCCTACCATACTATTGGGAAAATATTGATTATGGTAATAGAAAGAAACTGAAATATAAAGCATTTTTTAAAGGTTGTCCTAAACATTGGGATAGTTTCCGAATGGGGCAATTGGAAAAACAATCTAATAACCTCATAAAATTTATGTTTAAATGCCGTCCCAATTCAAAATAATGTAAGAATTGAAACGCGATTTGTGGGCCCATTATACTATTATTACTGATAGGATTATTCCTAATCATTCCTAACAATAGCTTAGATTTCGATCCGTTCTATTTACATAGGCCTGTCTGCGAAAGCCCTATTATAAATCTGCTTAGGTAGACCCGATTTTTAAATACGCGATGATAAATTTAATGGACTGTTTTACGGCCAATCATTAGGGGTTGTAGCTGGGGGGCTTTTGCCAAATGCCGGCAGGGGCCTATAATTCTAAACGGAGCCGAATAGAGTAGTCGGCCCGGTGAGCGTACGAGGACGGCAGGTGCTTACGCAACTTTGAGGCACCTGAAAACCGGTCCCGAGGCGCAACAGGCGCTTCATGTACTGTTGCCGGTAACATACCGCTAACCCTTTACCCTCGTCCACCACCTCTCGTCTTCTGCCTCTATTTTCTATTCCTTTCCCTCGGGCTCTAACCAATAGCCCAATACTTTCCTAGTTGTTTCCTCCCGGTCAACCAGTCGACGCTTGCCCAATACGGTACGGCGCATTATAATGCTTAAATGATTTTGCAAACGCGTCCTGACCTCAGCTGAATATGAAAGAGATGGGCGCGATTCGATGACACTTTGGAAGATCCTCGTGCTGTAAAATGGCCTGCAGGTTGCACTCAGTGCTCAAGACACGGCACAAATATACACCGAAAGAAAAGTCCCCTATTAAGAAGAAATGTTAATGTGTACTATAATCAATATAATAATGTCATTATTTAATTTTTTCGTGGAAATTATTAGACTAACTTTAATAGAAGGTACTAATCGACATAAAAATCGATCGAAATTCTAATTAGATCAGTGAGAAATAAAGGTTTTATCAACATACAATCGCTCTTTACACCGCATAATTTGAATGCCCACTAATCAATGAGGACTCCTTCTTTTATTATAAATGTATGAGATACAGTACGTACTGGTAACATAATATCTAGGATATAGATTTACTTAGAAATTTTTTGAAATCTCGCAGTATGTATCCATAACTAGATTGACTCTACTTGCAACTTGTTACAGAAAAATTTAATTCGGACGTTAGTTTCTATTTAGTTTAGAAATGCCAATGCTCTTATAAATAACCAACGCATTTGGTTTTACCTACCTTGATGGTATAGGAAAGTTCATAAGATACGTTAAACTTGTATGCCACGTTCATGATTTTAAGTTGTTATATAAATGTTAGTTAATATTTTAATCGTAGTATGATATTCGTTTGATAATGTTATTCAACGCTTTAATTGTGTTTCAGCACGCCTTCTTACGACTACGCTCCGAACCCCGACAAACAATGGATTCTGCAGGTGACTGGTAAGATGCAGCCAATACACAAGCAGTTCACTGATCTTCTAATGACCAAGAGACTTCAAACTCTGCAGAGTGTAGATCACGCAGTAGATAAGGTAACATAAAACATTATTACGGAGATTTATCGTACTTTATAATTTCTTAAATGCAGTTTGATTCTAATTTCCACGTCAGGCTTTTTCTCAAACCCTTTCCAGTTATGCATAATCGTTCGACGCTACCCGCCAAGGCCGTTTACGATAAATTATCCTGTATATTCAATTCACGTATTACATTATTTTCTTGGATATTTGGCCAATCACTCGCCTTCTGGGTCATTACGAGGAGTACCAACGAGGACACTGGAAATTGCTAGCTTCGTTCGTTTAATCAGTTGAAATTTGCAATCGAAAGAAAATTTCAGCCGATTAAGCCGAGTGGAGCTCGTAAACGCCGGAATACTCATTAGGATTCTGTTCTGTAGTTTGTAACAACTGCTTCTCATCGAAAAGTGAATTTATAAGGCAGCCGCTCTCAAATACAAAGTGAGGTATGAAATGAGAGTAGGTTCCGGGAAAAGTAATAATTGAAGGGGAATTCCGGAGTTACTGGTGTACTAATTACTGATAGTTTCTGCTACGATACTATCTATGTATAATTTCGCGAGACATGAAAACCCGAAGGCCATTGTTATTCTCAAACACTACGAAAGCGTGGAATGTCAGATAAATAGTTGTTTTTAGACGAAAGATAATGTACGAAATTTGAAGTTGAATACTATCACTCGAGCGATATACTATCTCATTACTCTTATTTCGTCTGAGGCAAGACATTGTTCGGGTTCAACTTATCGACCGAGGGTTTATGATCAGTCGGAATTTCAAATAACCCCCCCTCTACATACGACTTCGACACATCTAAACTCCTTCCACAAAACCATAAACATAGAATATGTAATGCAGATACATTTTATCGATCTGTTTGCCAATACTGCTCGATAACATTTCCCGACTTGTAAATTTTTCCGTAACAAGAGATATATTTTATGCTGCCGAAACTGCGTCACGAACCCATTTTAGAAAGTTATTTGTATATTTCTCCTCTTTCAGGTTTACCAGGAGCTGAAGGCTCTCGGTGAACTGGACAACACTTATATAATCTACACGTCGGACCACGGATACCATCTCGGGCAGTTCGGACTGGTCAAGGGCAAGTCCTTTCCGTTCGAGTTCGATGTCAGGGTGCCTTTCCTAGTCCGCGGACCCGGCATAGAGCCAGGAACAATGTAACTATAATACACTATAATGACTATTTCGTTATCAGTTTAATGTATTTTATAGACAGTTGTATTTTTCTTATAAAGTTAGTAATATTTTTTTTTTAATGAAATCTGATAATGTTTAATGAATAGACTTCAATTTAAAAATGAGAGTTTGAATAAACTTTCGGGATAATTTGTCCTGGCGAAAAAAGTAAAAAGTACGTTCTCCGGTGAATAATAACTAAAAAGGAAAAATCATCTCACTGTAAATTCTCGAGGAATGTTAGCGGTTCCTAGCCTCTAAGTTTGTACAGTTAGTTATTAGTATTTAAGGCGAAAAAAAGAACTTTGAAGTGATGGGATTTTTTCTTATATGGTCAAAATTAATTTCAGAGTTGATGAGATAGTGCTTAATATAGATCTGGCTCCCACTTTCTTGGATATAGCCGGGGTCGAAGCTCCTCCCCATATGGACGGCAGATCATTCCTGAGGCTACTCAATAGGAGGCACAGATCCAAAGGGAAGCCGATAGGAAAGTGGCCAGACACATTTCTAATCGAAAGGTAAACCATTAAATAAATTATTTATGAGAATTTCGAAATATATACGAAATCCAACTACTATCAATATAATTAGAGAATAAAACCGAATGTGTGATTCTCGAATAAATTTCTTTACCATGGAAAGGAATGGATTCAAACTGAAAAACCATCACTGTCTGTGAACCAATGCAGGAATGCGCCTGTGTTTACATAGCCACGCTTTACTACCCCTCGCATTTAAGTATTCGTTAGCTTAATTAAAACCAAGAATGTTCCCTGGCGTATAAAGTATGCGCGTGTTCGTACTGCACAAAATGTAAACAAAATCTTAGACGTACTTTTAAAAATGAAAAAATTCAGTAAAAACTAATTTTGCGAATTTCGATCGTTACATTAACAGCAGCGGGAGACGAGAAACAGCGGACTTCATAATGGCCGAAATGAAACTGAAAGCGTCACTGGCAAAGTTGCAGAAAGATTTGAACCAGACGCTGGATTCTGCTAGAGAGTTTGGAAAAGGTAAGAATATTACTTGATATTTTAACTTGAGAAACCAGATTAGAAATTGCGTGTTTTTAAATTTATTAATTTAATATCGAATAAATATTAAATAGATGTACTAATCAGGATTCTACAAAGAACAGCAAGTTTAATAAATATGATTAACTTTATACTTCATAATAATAGTAAATGCTATTTCAGATTTGGCAGTACCATCAAGAAACTACTTTAATACCTCTTCGGTGTTGGCTTCAGATGAAGTCTACGACCACGAAATTAAATTAACAATGTTAAAAGGTAGAATACGTTTAGCATTTGAGCTATTCTTTCTTTCATCTTTAGAACTGTCATTTTCCTACAACGGAAATATCACTTATTTTTATTATTTTACTTTATTATCTAATTTTAATCGAGTATAAATAAACGAGTAATTATAACTACTCGTGAACACAAGTAGTTCATCAATCCACCAGTTACAAAATCATGAATGTCATCTTAAAATGCTGCATTTTCTCAGGAATTAGAATTCAACTTATCTACTTGCAGACTAGTGTTACTATGCTTATTCATATCGCTACTGTATAAGTATAAGATGTTCAATAACTTTAAATGCTTTTCAATAGCAGATGAATCTTCAGACGGGCAATTAGACAATCAACTTTTGCCTGTACAAGGTGTCAGTAAACTGGAAAGATTAGCTATTGAATGTCAAAGACCTGAATATCGTGCACCATGCAAACCAGGACAGAAATGGCATTGTCTGTCAGAGGGCAATAGGTAAGTATTTTCACATTTTAATCCAACTGAACAACAATTACAAGGACTTTTCAATAAAAAAATATTCTATTTGATATGGAATCCCACAGGTACTCCTCAAATTTTAAACTATCACTCGTAATATGTATAAATATGGAATACGAAGCGTTTTAATTATGATTATTCCATTATGTGTAAATTACATCCTAATCATTCTCTCTTTTTAGGTGGAGAAAGCACAAATGCAAACTTCGTATGAACACTTTTGGTCAACAGAGAGGAAAGAAATGTGCTTGTTTCACACCTTCAGGGTACATGTATACTCGAATGGAGCCAGACGAGAGGAGGATACAGAGGACATTTATAAGGTGGAAGAGTCAATATAATTTTCATATTTATCGGTAGAAATATTGGTTTACTTAATAAGTCTATTAACTAATAATTTCATTTCAGGGGTCATTCTTCACGAGAATTTAAAGCTTATAGAACAAAATTCATAACATCAAGTCGATCTAAGAGAAATACAGTTGATGAAATCAAAGTGAACCAAGAAGGAGATTCACTCTCAGATGATAAATTAGAGTTATCAACTGGTAGCATGTCTAGGGAAACGGATCTGGGAGGCATAGAAAGACTCATTAATATTTTCAAACATAGTGATATCGAAAAAGTCATTGATGACGTGCTTTTAACTCTGGTTAACAAAGAAGGCCTTATCAGAACCAAACGTTCAACAGCATTAGAGAACCATTTTACGGCAATTATGGATGTTATCCAAGACAAGCTTTATAGCTTACAGGTACAATAGTTGATACAAAAAATGAAATTATATAGTTTATCACATCAAACTAATTTTATGTGCGAATTTTAAGTAAACTAATAGGTATAAAAATATAATATTAAAATTGTTAAGACCATTATACTTCAATTTTTAAATATTTTTAGACAAGTAATAGAACAGATATAATGATGAGCAAAGAAGCTAATTGTACAGTTGGTGTCAATGGTCATGTAACCTGCAGTGATGCAATTTATCATGACCCAAAAACATGGAAAGCGAGCAGAGATATTTTAGAAGGAAAAATAAAACAGCTAAAATTAGAACTTGAAAAACTTAAGGTAAATTTAACTTTACTGATGTCTTGGTGACATTGCAACAGTGAACACAAAACTTCTGCATACAAAAAAAAGTAAGCAGATTTCTGGAAAGACATATATAAGGTTTAACATTTTCAGGAAATTCGAAGGCATTTACGAGAAAAAAGGCCTCAGCACATTCCATACGACCACAGCATTGAAGAAGAAGATGCAGAAAAATTAGTTTCATCTTTAGAAGTAGAGTTACCAAATGAGGATATTGCAGATGTACACAAGAGTTTGAAGAACGAAAGTACAAGCAGTAATGTAAAAGAGGGAGATTTGCTAATTTCTGTAAATACTAACTTGACCACCGAAAGAGCCAATACAGTTATAATGCAACTGGGAAATGACCAAGGCGCTGGTTATAAACCTAACAATAAACACAGGCACCATCACGAAGTAATAAGCATTGTAGAGGAGTCAACACCAGTCTCAGTACAAACTACAACACAAATATCAGAAAGGGAAATAGTGAGCAAAACTTCAATCAATAATTGGAGTAAAGATAGGGTAAGGGGAAAAAACTAAACACTGAAGCAAAACAATTATAAGTCAAATGAAACTTTCTGCTGTAAATTAAAGAAATATAAATATCTGTAATTTGTCATTTTATTCTTCATTCAGAGTTCACCGAGCATTCCACCAGAGAATGATGGAGAAATACATGATAGGGTATTGGCCCAAATACCAAATGAGAAACAAAAACAATTTCTACCAGATACGTGTTATTGTGAACCTGATATGTGCGTATATTTTGCTGTAGTATATTTTTATGAATTTTGATTGTCCACATACACTAACTAAGTGGGCATAATTCAACTAAAACTGCCTATTTTCACAGTCCTCCTTATCGAGATGAAAAGGATGTGGCCAAAGAGGCTAGAAGAAGATTGAAGGAGGAAAGAATGAAAAAAAAAGAAAGGAAGATGAGACGCAAAGCCAAGTTAGAAAGTGAATGTCTCTCTGAAAAAATGAACTGTTTCAACCATGACAATGAACATTGGAAGACACCACCTTTTTGGACAGGTATAAAATATTATGGACTTGATATATCAGACAGCAGAGATCCTAGTACACAGCAGTATAATTACTATTCAAAATATGACAGTATACTAAAAATCATTTTCAATTGTACTTAAATCAAATAAAAACTATGTTAATTTCATTTTGGTATTTAAAATTTGTTTCTATTTTATTTTCAGAGGGCCCATTTTGCTTTTGTATGAATGCAAACAACAACACGTATTCTTGTCTTAGAACAATCAATGCAACTCACAATTTTCTTTATTGTGAGTTTGTAACCGGGCTTGTGACTTATTACAACTTAAGAATAGGTAAATGTATTTTTGTTTTCATAATGCAATCACTTTACTTGTTCAAAAAAATTATAGAATGCTTAAAACGGTTTTTATTTTATTGATGTATCATAATAAATGATGTTGAATGATAGCTGAATTTTCAAAAGTCTTCTGAAAGATCATTTATATCAATTTTCATGCATAGAAATAAACATGCTGAAATCCTACCTTTTGTTGAGACACCGTGTCTAGCTGCATGTTTGCATTTCCTCTGTAGATCCATTCGAACAGTGGAATCGGGTTCATTCATTAACAAAGGAGGAGAGATCATTCCTACATGACCAGCTTGAACATCTGAAAGGCTGCAAGGGTGCAAGGCAGTGTACAGTTGGTGTACCCCTTCCTCCAACTCCAACCACACCTGTCACTAAACCGCCTAAAAGAAGAAAATTTAACAATTATCCAATGGGTATGTACGTTTAGCTCATATTTACACTTCTTTGTGTTATTCCTGTGTATTTCTGTATCATTAAATGTGCAATAAATGTTTAATGTTTGCCCGTTAAAAATGTGATATTTTATATGAAAGTAAATACATAAATCATACTTTTAAAAATGGAATTTACAATATATCAAAATCTATTTGTTTGTAATATAAAATATTGTTTCCATTAAAAAATGAGTGGTCTAATAACAATATATAAATAGATATAGTGATCAGTATAATTTTTATTATACCCATATGTTATGTGAACATTTAAGGATTATCTTAACCCATTTGTGGAACAACCAATTATATAAATTCTTCTCAAAAAATATATTAAAAATCATATTTAAAGCTATTATGATAAATGAGATTATCAATTATTTCCTAAAAATGTTAGGTCAATTTATGAATTAGTGAATTTGTGCCCTGAGCAATTTTTAGAGTTATAATCAACGAGTAATCAGTAATTGAATACATTAACATGTCTATTAACACAATAGTTTACTGCAGCACCATTCCAATTGAAGAAATACAAAGTTTTTTCTAAAGATGTTATAAACCATTTACTATATACTAAAGGACATAAAACACTCATAAAATATTGGTAAAATTCTGTTAAAATATTTATTATATAATTTATATTAGTGTTGTCTATTAACTCTCCTGAACATAATGAACTAATTTGAATATTAAATAAATTTTATTAGAGTTATTGAAAATAAACTATATTTAGAAATAAAACTATTAGCATACTTTAATAAAGAGCATGGCAATGCTGTCTTGTTTTCTTACTAACTTCCTGTCATTCTGAAGTTTTATGAATAAGTAAAATTGCAGGTATAGAAAATATTTTTCAAGTTGAATAGTTCAAGTTCTAAATATTCTTAAATTCTTGGATGTTTCAATTTCTCCTCAATGTTTGCAACTCTGAATACATGCATGCTGCATTTAACTATCTGTGTGAATGTGAAATAAATGTCCAAGGGTTGAGAATCTGTATGTTATTCGTATCACCTTCCTTTATCTTTGGCTTATCTTTGGCTTTCGCTTGTAGTTCCCAGCCTTTACACACACAGCTTCCCCCGTCTAGTCAACCCACAACGACCATTGTACAGAAAGAAGTCATTTTCAAGGTAAGCTACTAACCAAAACAATAACTTCTTCTTAAATGTTAGTCTAATCAGTGTACTCTACTGTAGCGTTTTGAATGTTATCCATTTCCAATTTTCCTTCCCAGTCTTCAATTCATAATTCATTTCAAAAGCTAATATTTATAAGCATTATTTACTATAGTAAATAAAAAAGTTAAGACTAAACCATATTTGTATAATCTTTGCATTTCAAATTTGATTATATTACAAAAGTGATTTTTAACACTAAAAGTTCGTTTCTTACTCATAATTTTATGAATAAACTATGGGAAAAAACATGACTTGAATACTAAATAATTAATCTTACAGATAATTTTCTTCACTTAAGGGGCAATTTATATATTAAATAAACATAAATGACTATAAGAACCAAATACTTGTTCAATTATAAATAATAATGAATTAAATTCTGCATGAATGCTGTGCCTACTAAAATGATTATTTTTCAAATAGATCTTGTATAATACTTAAACAAAGTGTAACATGTGTATGTTGTGTCTAACTTTTACATGTGAATGCTTAGTCCTATTTTAATATATATTGCTACTTTGCCATAAATTAAAGAAAAATGTTAAAGCATTTAATTCATATTTTCATGAAAGTTTTTACATCTATTAGAATTATTAAGGTAGCCTAAGGAACAATATCGTAAATTACAACAGGACAGTAAATTATCAACTTTGGTAATTTGAAATAAATGGATTTTATTTTAGGAGGAGATGGAAGCAGAGGCATGGAGACAATCACTGGAGACCAAAGGGGAGGCAGGTATTACAGCAGGCACGTGATGCAACAGTAGTTAAAGAATAACTGAACAAGGAAATATAATCACCTTTCAAAAATGTGTTACACACAAATTAATTATTTATACATGCATACATACATCAATTCATATATACATATATAGTGTTACCTGAGTTTCATTAGAAATGTTTTTTTAACTCTGTCTAAGTTTTTTGATAATTTACTTTAGCTAGCGTTTGAGAATAAATCAGAATTAGTTCAAATATGTAATTCGAATTTCCTGAATTAAGAAATATTTTGTGTAAATAATATTGTGAAATACCTAACATTCCTGCCCAAGTATGTTATGTTCCTAGTATCAAAGAACATGTACTTGATAGGAACACATAATTATTTAAATGAAATAATAATAAATAGCATTGATGAAAAAACTTTCCTGTATTATAAGACCTAGCATTATGTGTCTGATAATAATGGGTTATTATGTTTAAAAGGAGCACTCCTAGTCTATATCAATGAGAACTGTAATGTTAGTAATTTATAGTCTTTGTACTAGAAAGGCACAAGTTAAATGTCTGTAGTACAGATGCCAGTTGTGTGTTTTGCAGGACCCAAAGAATTTTGTATGTGTTTTAATTGTATGATAGTGCAAAGTTGTAAATAGGTGAACAGTTCACTGTACAGTAGACATTTTTATTATTGGGAGAACCTCATTTTCATTTGAAAATGGTAGAATGAAGAAGGTATTTAAGAGATAATAGACTAATATTTGTTGAATAAAATTGTGTGTATTAAATTTATGCTTAGATTTAAATAAGGTTATCAGTTTTTGCAGTGTACACTATGAAGGCTGTAAATACTTTTTTATTCTAGTATTTATTTGTATAGGTTTAATATATTTAATTTTATTTTAGTTATTTATATGAAATGCCAGAAATTAATGTTGAATCTAATTTATTTCAGTATTTAATCAAACCTTTACACAAGTGTATTGCCAATTTATAAATACTCTAGGTTAAGTTAATGGATTACATTTTTATTGTACATAAAAATATCTGCACTTTTATTTAATATTTAATCATTTAGCTTTAATTAATTATGTACAATTGTGGAGGTACATAAATCAATGTAATTAGCTCCTGTATTGGACACTTGGAAATGTCTTTATTAAAACATGATTCACACACTCAAGTCATCACTAATAATTATAATTAAGTAAATATTACTTAATAGCCATGATTAAGTAATTATTACTTAATTTAACATGTAGAATTTTTAAGAATTGTCATTAGTAGTAAAATATTTTACAAGTAATAGATCTATCACATTATAGTCTTATGACAAAACTGCCACGCTCATTGATTTCTAGTATTTTAGTTCACAGTTACAAATTGATTAAAAGTAAGAATTAATGTTTGTTTGAAATGGCTGTGACTAATATCTTTGAAGCTTCAAATTATAATTAGTATAAATGGAGGAATGATTTTAATGACACTGTCCAAATGAGGTTAATATTCTATTATTTTATTATAAATGAACTCAATTTAAAGGAATGATAATAGTGAGTTTTTACAATTTTGGAGAATGAAAATCCTCTGTTAAGGACATCGATAAGAGACTAATGGTAGACTGCCTTTTTAAAGATATTATTTAAGTCATTTAAAATTGTAAAAGATACATTATTAAAATTTTACTTTTTGATTTAGGACTGTAGAATAATTTTATGAAATTCCCTTTTTTAAAAAATCATTGCTTTTGTTCCTATTTTTGTTGTTACCCTAACAACTACAAGTACAAATTCATGTAGGTCAAATGAAGCTTGAAAGAATAAATTGTTTTCAGACATATTCCTGATAAGCATTTCTAAGTGATATACTTTCATGTATAACTGCATTCTGCCTCTATAATTATTTAATTTCCTAAACTTGGATGAAAATTAGTACCCACCAATTAACTTTATTTTAGTTAATTTTAATTACTTTTTAATATATGATACATCAATGTTAGTAGCAAAACTATGAATTTATATGATTATGATTTGAAATATTTAAATAAATTTACACTATGAAAATTTAACTTGATGGTTTCAATGTTTGTATTACACTTTAGCAAATTATAAATGAGAGTTACCCATCCAATTTCCATTCCTAGCTGTATAACAATGTTTAAAAATCAATAATCCATTTTACAAGGGTCAAGCAAATGAAAGTGCAAAAATATGAGCTGAAATAATACAGTAAGATTTAAAACAGTTAACAATTGTAGGATAGCAATTTTTATACTGTAATCAGCAATTAATTTCTGCTTTCAAAGCAGTACTAGAATTAAATTAACTGCTAACTAGAAAGAGTTTCCTTAAATAAGTGTGTTACTTGAAGAACGTGAATCAGGCAATACTAGACAGTTTAATTCTAATTCACGAATATAATATATCAGAATATTAATTAGTATTCCATATATATGAAGATTTGGTTTTTTAACTAAATGTTAAAGTTGGAAAAGTAACAAAAAATGACAGAAGCAAGTGGACATAGCAATATGTTTAGGTATATCATATTTTTATTCATTTTTGTAATTAATATATCAAAGGTGGAAATTTTTTAAAATTATGTTTAAAAATTATAACATTCAGCATATTGACTTCATAATTATTGATTCAGCTATCAAGAGTACATCAGTTTCACGATCAATGGAAAACTTCATGAAAGTAAGTAACAAATTGAGTAAACTTTTTGAGCAATATAATATTTTTTTAACATTTTTTGAAGTGTGGAAATTTAAAATGAGGCGTTTAATTGTTTAACTCATTGAGCAAAACTTCAAGTGTGCAGAAATGACTAGGTTTTTCAATAGAAATAAAGATATTCATTGTGTAAGATGGTATTATGTGATTGAAGGAGTTAATAATAATTATTTTTATTTCAAACTTCATTATCTAACAGTGATAATTAAGTATTAAATTATATAAAGATTATCATATACAACATTAGCATTTAATCTTTAAACTTATGAGAGTTTTTCTTACTTCTTCCAACTTCTAATTTCTCCCTAATGGATCACCATCTTTGGTCAAACAAAGTAAATTTTACTAAAGGTATTTGGAACATTTTTAAAAATCCTGCAATAATAGAAGCTGGATTTACAAATCCCTATTGTGCAGTACTATTTAATACAATAACCATTCTTATGAGACTAAGAAATAGCAAAATTCAGAAAATAGTCAACGGTTGAACAAAATGCCCAAAGTTCAAGGTCAACATTTTTATCGTCCTTCCTAAGCAATTTATAATATATATAAGATCTCAATAACGCATAAGTTAAATAGAAACTGATACCTTTTAGCCGAATAGCGTTTCAAAATGATTTCTCGGTGTTTTTAATCCCGCGAAAATTTCACTATTAAACGGCACAAGTTTCACTGCACTCGGGTAATGGCCGCACACTGTTACCACTCTCTTAATTTACCAGTCTCTTTCGATATTACTAGAATAATTATTCGAGATACTTGCTTGTGCAGTTTGTTTATATCTTCAAATATCTTAGAAAAACAATTTCTGGAAATGAATAAATGTTTTCAGTCCGTGACGATATCCCGATTGAAATGTCTTTGAATACATACCTGAGGGAAGTTGGAGACTTGAAGGGTACCAAGTTTATGTGCGAAGAAGGCGGTTGTGGATCTTGCATCGTTGCCATAAAGAGTGTTCATCCGTGGACCAAATCCGATCAAATACATGCCGTGAATTCTGTAAGATGACTTCTGTTTAGCCTTATAATATAAGCCTGTTGAAAAACTATTTGAGGGTTGGGAATACCGTCAGTGGCGCCAA
This sequence comes from Lethocerus indicus, assembly GCA_019843655.1. Lineage (NCBI taxonomy): Eukaryota > Metazoa > Arthropoda > Insecta > Hemiptera > Belostomatidae > Lethocerus > Lethocerus indicus. The sequence goes on from JACDQD010000006.1 coordinate 3,700,535, forward strand.
AATAAAAGACCAGTTATTTGCCCATTCAGAGTCATCCATGTTGAACATAAGTTGGTCTAATTTAATACTGATTGCTTTCAATTATTCTCAATTTCTGTAGGTATACTATTGGAGTATATTATCTCTTTATTCTGTGATCTTCGTTGCAGATTACTTGATTGATCCCTGAAGGAATTGAGACATATGGACTTCATCAATCATAATCTCTTCCTTCCAATTTTAATCTGCCCGAGTAAATTGGCAAACGGAAATCATTTAGCATTCTATTTCTTTATATATTTCCTGAAAGTACCGACATATTTCAAAACTCAAGCTATACTTGGTTCTGATTCCCACAGACAACAGTTTTCCACTATAAACTTTATAAATGTGTATGTACATATTGATAATTTATTTCTAGTGTTTGATGCCCGTATTGTCATGCCATGGAGCTGCTATTACAACAATCGAGGGGCTCGGTAACAGGCTCAGTGGTTATAATGTACTGCAATCCAGGTTGGCAATGTTCAATGGAACACAGTGTGGTTTCTGCAGTCCTGGCATGGTTATGAACATGTACAGGTACTAAGTCAATTTCATTTTCAACCCATCATTGAGCATTTTGAGTTTTTGATAATCGTTGGTTAATATATTTTTGAAATCAACTTTTTGGGGCCAAAGTTATGGTCCCTAACATCTTCTAAATTTACCTTCTTCTCCATTTCATTTGATTCCATTCATAAACCAAATCATTTCTATTGCCAGAATGTTGGCTCTTATATTGTTATTCTAATTCTGTGCATTTACTGAACCAAGCCAATTTATGATAGCCAATTTGATTTTTTAAATGTCTGTAATACACATTATGCTCCCTGTTATAATTTTAGCTTGCTTAAGGCAAACCCAAATGTAACAATGGCAGAAATAGAGGACTCCTTTGGAGGAAATATATGCAGGTGTACCGGGTACAGACCAATTTTGGATGCTTTCAAATCATTTGGAAGTGATGCATCAACTGATTTGAAAGATAAATGTATTGATATAGAGGTATGGTTTACTTCTTAACGCTGCTATGTGAGATAAGACTTCATATTTTAATTTATTGGATCATATATTCTTCATTTATAGGACATTCATAAAGTGAAGTGCATAACTGAGAGAAAATGTGGAAAAGGTTGTCAATTTTGTATAAAAAGAAATGGAAGTAGCGATGAAGATTATTCTACATTGTTTTCAGAATTATCTTTATCAGCAAAATGCATAAAACTCAATCTAAAAGATGATATAATCTGGTATAAAGTTTCTTCCAAGTCAGAAATATTTCAGATATATGATATGATTGGTAATAAGTCATATATGCTGGTAGGAGGAAATACAGCCCAAGGTAAATATTGATTATTATTTTAAAAAATAATAAAGCATTAATTCAAATATTTCATTTATCATTGTGTGAGAAGATAATAAATGTCAACTATTAAGTACAATTCATTTGAACCTTTTTTCATCCACAGGTGTTTACCGTAATGGGTTCAAATCTGACATTTATATTGACATAAGAGATGTTCCAGAACTCAGGAATTATATAGTCTACAGAGATTATGTTGATATTGGAGCTAACATAACATTGAACGAGCTTAAGGATTTATTTTATGCTCTTTCAAAAGAAAACCCTCTTATGTTTGCTTATATGAAAGTAATGGCTGATCACATTAATTTGGTTGCAAACCCTGCAATAAGAAATGTACGTACTCACTGTTTCATATCACATAGTGAACATTTAAAACCTTGATTTTGGATTTGGAATTCTTACATTCTCTTTTGAAAATAATCAATTTGATGAAAATAAAAATATTTTAAATATTAATTCACTTCTTACCAATAAAATCTTGGTTCTTCTTGATTTTCCATGTGCTCTGTGTCATTAAAGTTCTGCAATAACTTCTGGTTTTCACTAGGTTGCAACATTGGCAGGGAATTTATCAATAAAATACAAATACAGAGAATTCCAATCTGATCTTTTTCTTATTTTGGAAACTTGTGGTGCTCATGTTATAATATGTAAGTCTTAGTGTTGCATTCACTTCTGTTAAAAAGTATATTACAAGCATATTGAATATTAAACATAAATCACTTATTTTCAGCTGAAATTTCTGGGGTAGAAAGAAAGGTGTCACTTCTTGAATATTTGACTACTGACATGAAAAAGAAAATAATTAGTCGTGTAATTTTACCAGCTTTAAGTAGCAATCATTATTACATGCAAACATACAAGGTAATGAATTATTGATTTCTATGTTATAAGTAATAATAAAAATGTAACACATATCAATACTTTTTCAGATAATGCCTCGGGCTCAGAATGCTCATGCAGTCATAAATGCGGGTTTTTTATTTAGATTTGATCCCATCAGAAAAGCATTAGTTGTAGAAAAACCTACCATTGTATTTGGAGGTGTGAGTGCTAATTTTGTAAGTACCATTGATGACAATTATTAATGAAATAGATATATTATTGTTCTTATTTTGCAGCTTTCTTTCTTCCTTTTGTTTAGACTCATGCTTATCAAACAGAATCATTCTTGAATGGTGCAATACTGTCAAACAGTTCAGCTTTAAACAGTGCACTGAACACTCTGTCACTTGAACTTAGACCGAACTCATTGCCTCCTGAACCCAGTCCACTATACAGGAAAAATTTAGCACTAGGCCTATTTTATAGGGTATGTATACCATACATGGTGAGCACCAATTACAAAATGATTATAATGATATTATATTATGGAACTACAGAAATATCACTTTTTACAGTTTATACTGAGTGTAAACCTTGATGAAGTAAAGGAAATTTATAAAAGTGGAGCTTTTAATCTGTCAAGACCACTCTCTAGCGGCAAACAGAATTATGAAACAAATCAAAAAGAGTGGCCTGTAAATCAACCTTTACCTAAACTTGAGGCTCTGATTCAATGTTCAGGTGATTATCCAAGTGAAGTTAAATTAGGGTGGTATTTTTTTACAGTATCTCTGTGGTTTAATGATAAGTGTAGTTATCAGTTTTATGACAATTTCTAACATAACATTTTGAGTTATACTTTTATTTCAACATTCATTTTCCTCAGAAGATTTTCCAATGAAGATTTTTATAGATTCAAATAAGAACCTACACTGATGATAAAATATAAAATATAGATTAGTATTATATGAGTAACATAAACTATGCTAATGACTGTACATGTTATTTTCAGGTGAAGCTGAATATGTCAATGACATACCGAAATTTCCTGGGGAACTCCATGCTGAGCTTGTAATAAGTGATGTGGGACCTGCAAATTTAGTATCCATTGATGCAACCAAAGCATTAGTACGTAGTTATAAATATTGTAACTAGGTATTAATTAAGTTTACTTTTATGTCTTACTTATTCCTTTTAACAGAAGACTGCAGGAGTTGTTGCCTTTTATTCAGCGAAGGACATACCTGGAAAGAACGTTTTCACTGTGATTAATCCTATTGTCCCTGAAGAAGAACAGGTGAACTAATTCAATTAGTTAGTTGGCAAAATAATTTTAAATTTTCCAGTTTTCATGAGTGATAAGAATTTAAAGATTCTGATGAAAAATGTTGGTATTGCATACCGATATAAATGTACAATCTAAATGACATTTATTTGCAGTTATTTGCTAGCCAGAAAATTTTATTTGCTGGGCAACCGGTTGGAATGATTGTGGCAGAAAGTAGAGAAACTGCTATAAAAGCAGCCAAGTTAGTGAACATCATAATTTCTAATGAGCAGAAACCATTATTGAGTGTCAGTGATGTATTAAAATATGGTAACAAATCACGAGTTATTCTTCTGGATAATATTACACCAGTCAAAACTAAAGGTAATTTTTTTCCCAAGCAATATCAACATTAAAGCATTAATTTACATATATAACATATTAGCAGTTAACACACTTATTATTAAAAGAGTCAATTATAGCGTCATTAGTCAATAAAATATTATCATTATAAATAATTAAAAAATAAAGAAAAACTGACAATCATAGATGCTTTTATCAAAAATGTGTTATTAAATTTCTCATTAAATTTGTATCTTAAAATAAATCTTTTAATTTAGAAGGTGCAAAGTACAAGATTTTTGGTTCTTTTGAAACGGGTGCTCAGTATCATTTTACAATGGAAACTCAGAGTTGCCTTTGTATTCCATCTGACATTGGTTTAGATGTGTACTCGGCAACCCAATGGGTGCAAAATGCCCAAGAAGCAATTTCTGCAGCTCTCAATATTCCAGAAAACAGGTACATAAAATTTAACTATGAATAAATAATTGGCCCAAAATAAATACTGAGAAAAAACTATGAATAATTTATATTATTTTTTCTTGGTTTTAAAGGCAGTTTTATGGTTATTATTTATTTTGTAATGCAAAGTTACATTTAAACTTAATAATGTAATGTAAATATCCATATACTTCTAGGAATTTCTAGGAACATTCATAATATACTTGGAGCTTGCACACATATTTTTCTATATAATTCCAATTGTAACATATAATTGTAAATTGGTACTAATATATAAGAGAGATATTAAATTAATCATAACATTTATGTTTTAATCATATCGATAATAAATTCTTGAAGCATTTTTGCAGTATTAATATGAACGTAAAACGGTTGGGAGGTGGATTTGGAGCTAAAATAACAAGAGCATCTATGATCGCAACTTCTTGTGCTTTAGCCGCATATAAACTCAACCGTCCTGTCCGCATGGTTCTGGATTTAAGGACAAATACCAAAGCTATAGGAAAACGGAATTCCAGCTTATCAAATTATGAAGTAACATTAGAAATAGTGAACTATATGAAACCAAGACCACATTTTATATTTAGCTCAATTTGGGCTATTTAGTTATAACAAACAATTAACAACAATTAATTAACACAAATTAACAACTTATAATATTTGTTTACATAATCTGTAGGTAGGTGTCAATGATAGTGGACAAATCCAATATCTCAAGTTGGATATTTATGAAAATATAGGATGTTCCGTGAATGATCCTCTTCAGAATTTGACTAAAGATGGTGTCGTCAATGGTTATGATATCTCAACATGGACTGTAAATATATATGCTGTATTAACTGACCTTCCTTCCTCAGTTTGGACTAGAGCCCCAGGTAATTCTATGATTACTGAAATAATTATATTGGGTATTATGAAGTATCTTTTTTTCCCTTTATTTTTGTACAATCAACTACTTATAGTTATTAGTACAATGGTTGAACGTATTGTTTTTTTTCTGACTTGATAAAAGAAACCACCCAATGGTGGCACTTTTGAGACATGAAAAATTATGAAGTATCAGTTACAATTTCAATATTATTTCCAGGCACTGTAGAGGCTATGGCAACAATTGAGAACCTAATGGAACATATTGCATTCGAAATGAAATTAGACCCAATTAAAGTTCGTTTAGCAAATTTCCCAGATAATAGTATAATGAAAGACCTTATTCCAAGAGTCCTTTTAACATGTGACTTTGAAAACCGTTTGATAGCTGTTGCAGATTATAATACAGTAAGATATTAACAATATGTTTGGAACAGTTCCCATTATCAGTTTCCATGTATAAAAAAATGCATTTTAATACAATTGTAGAAAAATCGATGGAAAAAACGAGGTATAGCCATGAGTGTGATGAATTTCGAAATAGTTTTCAACCTAACCTTCTATTCAACCATTTCAATATATGCAAATGATGGAACTGTAGTAATAACACATGGTGGTATTGAAATTGGCCAAGGAGTGAATACAAAGGTAGTTGTGAAATTATTATTTAAATTAAGCTTTATATAAACAATAAATAAAATTCAATTATCAATACTGTTCTGAATTCATTAACAGTTATAATTAAACTTAATACATAAAACTTGTGAAATATGGAAGCAAGAATTAGTTTTGATCTTGATGTGTTGATTATTTTTTAGAATGTAGTTGTGCCTTTTAATACCAGAATGGTCAGAAGATATATGTACTTCCAGCATATTTTATTATACTTTTAGTTATATTATTATTATCAATATATATCTTTTATTCTAACATACATATAAAATAGGTTTGTTGTTACAAAGATATTACTTATGAAAAATCATCTAAAATAGGAAAATTCAATGCCAAATATTATTTTCATTTTTTAGGCAGCACAAGTATGTGCATATGAGCTCGGTATCCCCATAGATTATGTAAAAGTAAAGCCGAGTTCAAATATAACATCACCAAATAATGGACCAACTGGTGCAAGTATCACTAGTGACTCAGTTACACAAGTAGGTGATAACTAAAAATTGTATTTAAGACAATTTGGCTTATTTTCACATATAATAACTATAAGCCAGGTAATGACTATAGTCAATATTTCCTGTAACAACTGTTATTATTGAAACATGTGGTTCACTTGAAACTAATTTCTATCAAGTATCAATTATTAGTATTTTTTTGATTACTGTTTTTTAAAACCTTTTTCCAACATGTTTGAAATTTGAAATGAGTTATCAAATATATTAAAATGGCTCATTACTGCATCTGTTGAAGTCATTGAGCCATTGTAACCATCATTGTATCCATTATAAAATACAATTATTGTAAATATTATAATTTTTTGGGGATGAAACTTTATTTTATTATTTAATAGATTTGGAGAAACCTCATTAATATTAATAAAATCCATTCATTCATTTTCATTAATAAATAGGCCACACTGGAATGCTGCAAAATAATAAATACCAGGCTAGAGCCAATCAAAAAGAAATTGATCAATGCTACATGGCAACAAATAGTTGCAAAGGCCTACGAAGAAGATATTAACCTGAATGCATCATATATGTATGTAATTTTTCTTACTTATCAATAGTGTATATGAAGTAGTCTGTTTTCCTTATCATAATATTCTGATTCTGTAATAAGGTGTTCCAAAAAGGATCCAATCCCCTCCAAATATATTGTTCACGGTGGCTGTGTATTAGAGATGGAGGTTGATATATTAACTGGTCAATATCAAGTAAGATATGTAAAATACTATTTATTTCTTACAGTAAAATAACCACTGATATGATTGACTGAAAAGGGATTTACATTTGTACTGTATAAAGAGTAATTCTAATGTAACATGATTTCATATAGTGATTTGTGAATCAAAATTTTTTATATAAATAAAAATACTTCATATTCCTATTTCATATTATTATACATTATTTATATTTATTTTCAGATAATAAGAGCAGATATTGTAGAAGATGCTGGTGAAAGTTTAAACCCAGCAATTGATGTTGGTCAAGTGGAAGGAGCTTTTGTAATGGGGCTGGGTTATTATTTGACTGAAGAAATAAAACATGATCAAAACAGTGGAAGACTGCTAACTGATAGGACATGGGTATACATTTTTTCGTGAATTAAATTTGTTATTTCAATAAATATGCATGAAATAGAAAATATACATTTTTTGTTTAAAAACTGGAAATCTAAACTTTCTTCATATTTCAAAATCAGTTTACCATAATTGAACTGAGTTTACTACTTCTCCATAATAGACTATATGTTCATGATCTGCAAATATTTTCATAAGCAATTAATGAAAATAAATTTCGTTACAAACTTAGTGCGATTTGATGAATTACACCATAACTAAAATGTTTCAGAACTATTATCCACCAGGCATAAAAGATATTCCTATAGATTTTCGTGTATACCTCCTTGGAAATTCACCAAATCCAGTTGGTACTCTCAGATCAAAAGGTTGTTATTGCACATATCAACTTGATTATTCATCTTAATCAAGCCTTATATTTAAATAAGAAATTGTGATCAAATAAAATTTACATTTAATTTAGCTGTAGGAGAGCCACCTCTATGTTTGTCAATGACGGCACTCTTTGCACTACGAAAAGCTCTGGAATCAGCACGGGTAGATGCAAAACTCACTGATGAATGGTTCCCATTTAGTAAGCATTACAAAATTAAGAAATTTTAATGTGTTTGATTTTATTGCACATGTCTTATTATTTGGAAAACATCAAGTTAATTCCATTATTTACAATTTCAGATCCACCATGTACTACAGAAAATGTATATCTTTCATCTGGAACAAACCCAACTCAGTTTGATCTATAGATAAATCTGCTACTGTTATGACATGAAATTTCTACTCTGTCACATATTCTTGTGCAGCATGAATTTATATTGAAATAAAAGAGATTGATAATGCTTCTTTTGTATAAATATCTAAACCTTTATATATGCAGATAGTATTATTGTTAATTTTTTTCAGAACTCTGTAATTAAAGTTAATACAATACAGTTTATATTATTTTTCACATGTCATAAAAAGGCGTGTGAAAACAAGTACAAGAATGTTAAATTCATATTGGGTAAATGAAATGACCATGAATATAAATATATATTATTTACAAGTTATAATATTCTCTTTATGTTATTCACTTTGTTAACAAACTTTCTTCTCTCATTGCAACAAGGTGCTCTGATAATGTTTCTTGTTCTTCTATAAGTTTTCTGCATTTAACTAAGTTATCAGCAACATTCTGTAGTGTCCAATGTTTCTTTAACAAAGCGTGTTCTATTGTAAAGTAAGAGTGTCTAATGCATCTCACTCCAGTACATGTAGCCACTGTGTGTAACTTGAACCCAATGTCATGGATTAAAGCCATCAAATAAGATTCATACTCATTTATGCAATTCACCTCTGAAAACATAAAAAATAGATGAAAATCATACTGAAACATACAAAATTATGGTTTGGGGTGTTCTTACCCAGTTTACACATTAAACTAATTACTATTATACTTTCAATTCAGAAAGAATACTAAGAAGTTTCATTATTTAATATACTTTGCATTTACAATATTTTAAACATAAACTAAAGAATTTCACTCTTTTAAAAGATAAGAACATTGAAGTTCAGAATATAATTTCTCAAAATGGTGTCAGTTGCCCAGTCTAATATCAGACCAAACGAGCTAGAGGAGAAAAAGAATCATACAGGTGTTAAGGAATTTAACCACTATTTTAATTCCTTAAGAAGCAATCAATTATTTCAATTTTGAACTATCCAGTGTATCCATGATAAATGAATAAAAAAGGAAATAAATGTAAAATATTATGCAGCTATTTCCATACAATTAATCTTGTAATTAATGTTATATATTACCAATAGTGAAGTGTGGAGGCTCAAAATCAATACACTTAATTCCATACACAAGTGGTAATTTACTATTTACTGGTCGTATGAGCCCTTTGGCTGCAAGTTCGTACGCTTCCTGACTCTGCGGATCAACACCAGATAAACTGCAAAAAATATATTACCACATAATCATATTACTGAAAAACATATGCATTTGAAATATATACAACATACTGTATCAAGGTAGTTAAATGGCACTTACTCATACATCGTTCTCTGATGGGAAGCTTGAATACCTGCTAAGATTTTTTCTAATGTGCCTAGACGCACATGTCTGAAAGTTGATTTTCCAATTACTCTGCCAGTCTTAAATAAATTGTCTCTTTCTTCACCCATACATCCTTTTATATGGTAGGTTCTTAAAGGGTGAGAATTGTGAATTTTATATACTTTTTTTGTTCCGTTATTTAAGCCAAGGACTATAAATTGAATAAGAAAATATAACAAAATGAACACGAATTAATTTCACTGCAAGTTAGTAGTTTGTTTGACTGAACAGTTATTTTAAAAAATGTGTATGTATGGTCATTTCATGTTCATATTTAAAGCTTAATCCGGCGTGATTTCCTATATTACATATTTACCAAAGACTCCAGACGTGTTCAATCCCAAAAATGTGGACCAGGAACAATTGAAATCTCTTGGCCTATATCGAGGTCCAACAACCAAAGGGTCATCTGCATAGCTGGGAAATACTGTAACTTTCATTGGTTTTGTGGTATCCCCTTCTATCGATACATATGGAACTGGTGGTCTGCATTCTAGCTGACATAGCTCTAAACCATAAATGGATGGTCATACTCTCAAAACAATATAGTTGATAATACAATATAGCTGATGCATTTATAATAATAATAATAAGTCATTTGGTTCGACATACCACTGTTAATAAATTTATTAATTTGAGACTTGAAATGCAATGATGTATAAAATATAATACACCTGATTTGGACGATACATGTACAACGCTCTTTTTAAGTACCTGTACTCAGTTTATGAAGTAGAGAATCTCTGACTCGATTCACGCTTTCTCCTGCCGGTTTATAGACGCATATCACACCGTTTAAAATTCTCCATACGGTCGGGGCATCGGTAATAAATGTTTTCGACATTTAATTTTAAGGTAACAAAATAGGCGTAGGTAACAAAACCTGAACGGAGATGAACCCGATTGCAACCTCGGGCCAGTGCCGCTAACGTCCATTTTGCGGTGTGCTCCCGGTGGGCAGTCGAAATAAATTTAAACCATTCGCAACTCCGATTCGAGTTTATTCCAGCGGTGACCGGCTCCCTTTCGTTGTTCACTCTGCGTTGCATGAGCCTTCTCTTCAGGGGCAGAACATCTTTAATTAGTAAGTGCTGCAATTTCACTTTTCCTAATTCATACTTCTGCAAAAAGAATTGGCAGTGTACCGGCGAAATTTATTTTCGGTCTCAGTTCGCCGGAGAGCCGGCCGAAATGGTAATTTCCGGCAAGATTTTCTCTCTGTGCTGTATTCTAATACTCTCTGTCTGCCCCAACACAGGAGTGATCAGCAAAGGGTTCTCTTCTAGGATGCCGTCTGAACTTTTTGACAAAGTCCCCGACGTTGAGATTGACCCCGAGGGGACTTTCAAGTATATCCTGATCAGAGTCTACTCTCCGCAGACTCCTGATGGTAACCAAGATTCGAAGATGATTGTCCGCGGCAACCGCAGGGGATCTTATCACGGTATGTAACTTACCAGCATTCTTATTTTGTACCCCTCGATGTTGCATTTTCTTTATACGTTTCATTGTCTCTGCATCATATCATTTTAATAGTTGTCATCTCAAAATGCCAATTCTATTATTTTGTCGGCCAATAAATGAATGTGATTCTACCAACTATATGCAGAATCCTTCTTTGGCTTCTTACTGTTCGTCATTGTTTTACTTATAATGTGTACATCGTTGTTATTTACATTGAATTCTGTCATTGAGTCTGTTCAGTATGAACTTTTTGATTGTTACTTATGACATAAAAGTATTTTTAAAAAGAGTCCTATCTTTGAAATAAGTATTCATATACCTAATATGTGGTAATACAGACAGTATTGATTTTCTGGTAATTATCTTACTTTATTAAATTTTATTATTCGAGTTTAAGTTGACTACTTATAAGTGAAAAGTTATTAGTTTCTGTTCCGGTTTTAGCGCATATCTTTTATTGATTTTGGCATGATTTAAGTTTAATTCGGGTGCAAATATATATGTGTTAGAACTGTTTATTTAATTATAATTATGAGCTGAGGTCTCCTCATATTCTTATGGTTCTTTTGACTGAAATTTCAAATGCTAAATTTTATGTTTTATTTTATGTACTTTCTTTATCTGCAATGCAGTATTCTGCTTCTCTGCAGAATTTTACAGGTACATAAAGCTTTTGGCAACCAGGCATGCTTGAGAATATTTGTGGATGTTCTTTAGATTAAAGTTAATATGTTTAAAACCTACTATTCTGCAGCAGTTAATAACTAAAATATTTAAATAAATATATTGAAAGGTTACTTTCATTTGCTGAATGTAGTAGTTCTGATGCTTTTGAATAATAAGGTTTGAATTTATTGTTCCATTTATTAATTTGACAGTCATTTATAATGATCATTTTTGTTCGTATTAAACGGAACCATCCTTTTTATATGTGGTGGTTAAAGGTATTATTAATTTTTAAAATAAAATTTTATTAGTATAGAATTACTACTTTCTCTTGTTTACTACGAATATTCTCAACATGGCAGTCTCTCCTGGTGGTGATTTTAAAATTAACAATCCTAAAATACTAACATTGTTCATTTAGTAGAATAGATAAATTAATTAAAGTAATATTAGAGACTGTTTTCTCTAGTTTTCTAGTTGAGTTGTTTATATTTAATTGTATATAATTTAGTGAAATAAATATTTAATTCAGCCATTGAGAAAGTTGAATTATAAATATTGAATCAACGAATTATTTTCAAGATTAATTTCAGTTTTTATGGGAAACATTTTTACTTTTTAATTATTTACTGACATACTCAATCATATTTTACTTACCATACATATATTACTTTCTTCACTTACCACACTCCACCTCTACTGTGTTATTTTATCCAGTAGTGATGTGATAACATTGTAGGCATGCAATTCAAGGGTAAATAGTGACAGTAGTTGTGAGAACATGAGCCAAGAAATATAATTGTCTGGAAGGGTTTCTTGGTTGAATAGGAGCCAGGCTCTATTTCAGTTGTTAGATGCTTCTGTGCAGTATAGTTTATTGTGTTTTATAATACTTTTGTGTGTGTATATGTATATATATACATACATACATAGTTGAATTTACTGCTATATTTGTGGGCAAATACAGCAATGATCAAAACAAATATTTTATTTTATTTCTTACTTATGAACAATAGATTTTAATCATTGTCGTTATTTAGGCCGTATGTTAGGGGTAATTATGAATCTATTCGTAAAAATATTACTTTTTGAGAATTAAAATATTTCAAAATTGTTTGGTGACCAGATTTCATCTATTTGTAAGATTCATCATAGGTTAATACTTTGAATATGTACTAAGAACATTAAGATGTTCTTTTTTTATAATATATTTTATAATAATAAATCATTTACAGTAGTTTTAACCAACATTATGCTTTGATGTGAATAAACACATCTACATCTGTTACACACAATTATTTCATTGCAGTTTTTAAAAGATCTTTAGCTTTACATTAAAGGTCTAAAATTCATTGGTATATTATTCTTTGGATGTAACTAACTATGTTCTGGAGTCTAAAAAATATGTGAAAGGATATCTGAATTCATTCCTGAAAAAAAATAGTTAACTGAGTGCTTTTCTGATTGGAATTTGTTATTTCATGTTGCCTGTTGTTCCAAGTGACCAGTTTATTTTAATTTTGATATATTTGTTTAAATATTATAAAAATTGTCTTGCAAGGTCATATAAATTAGTATCATTATACATGAGTAAAAATGCTAAACCATACACTATTAATTGACAATGATTAAAAATTTCTAATTTAATTTAGAGTACTATAAACTTTGATACTAAACAATTAATATTAGAAAAAATTCTAAATATTAGAAATTGATATGGCAATTCTTGGATCTGGCTGGTTGTACAAGTTATGAAATTTTATAAAGTTTGATATTGTATTACACATACTTCATCATCTTAGCATGCAGATTCATTTTAATTCTTGTTAGTATTGATGTACTGTCACTTTTTTATTTCACAGGCATTTAATTAATTTTATAATCACATTTTCTTGAATTTAGCATCACAAGTTACATAACAGATAAATTGCTTTTTTTCTCCAAAAAATATTCCAGTTTCAATTACTATTGATGATTTCAATGGTACACATAAAATGAGTATTCAAGAAGGTTCTAACAAAAAATTAAAAAATGATAAGTTCTCTCTATTGTACTAATAGTAATTCATTGAGTTATTTTTGTTTAAAAATATTTATTTAAGTGTAGTACAAGGTGTAGGTAAATGGGAGTTTTGTAAAAATAGTTGTCAATGGTATCCTTGTTATAAATATTGTAAATTTTGCACAAATAATTGAAATATGAACTCATTCTCTTGAATAAACACGTCTACATCTGTTATCACACAATTATTTCTTTGCGAATTATTTTTAAAAGATCTTTAGCTCTACATTAAAGGTATAAAATTCTATTCAAAACATTGGTACATTAAAAATATTTTCCATCACATGTCCTCTTTACTAGGAATTACTTTTTTTGGTTATATGTATTTTTACAAATTTATTCTCCTGGTTACTACATTTCGGCATGTGAGTCATATTGTGTGAATAATGTTTACAATTTAATTGGCGCTTGTTATACAGAATATTTTTGTAAACACAGTTCTTATTAATATTTTAACATTTTGCTACAATTTATTTTATATACAGTTTTTTCATGGCCTAAATATATTCCACAATATTCTATCGCTTATTATTTTTGTTTGACTATCAACTAACAACAAGTCTGTCTAAAAATAATTATTCATATATATTTTAGAACATTTTGTAGTCTATGAAGTTATAAAGGGACTGACGAGGTCCCAATATTTATTATTTATTTTTTTACATATAGAATAATTAAAATTATAAATATTCAGTTCTGACAATAGCTTTATTTTTATGTGGTAGGAATGCATACTTGTGCTTACTACACTGAACGTTGTTCCGCTTTTTTTTGTTTCTTTTTGAATTATTTTTTCTTTACAATCAGTTTACATTTATTTTACAACTTTTATTCTCGAGATATCAGCAAATTATTTCTGAGGCGTTGATATGTTAATAATCGTTATGTAGGAATCGTTTCATAGGAATAGGATGAGAGACACTTTGTTCAGAGTGTTATAGATCAACTTGAAAGATTCCATTTCGTATATTCATAGCGTGTGGGGGGTGGGGAAACGAATTTGCGACCGATACTGTTTCTCAGTTGTAATCTAAAGTACCTACTTTTCGGAAACTTTATTTAAATTTATATAAATTGACTATCCCCCACCAATATAGGTATGTTCTAGATGACCTTTTTCTCTTTTGTGTCTGTCCATCTGAGATAACTTGTTAAATTTATGAGGTCGAGGCGGTGGTATCGAACCAAAAATTCTTCGAGAACTTCTCCTCTACAAAGATCAAAGCGATAGGTCAAGTAGGCCCCCGGGCATCGTTGACACCACTCAGTCTACATCGACTTAAAAACTGTACTTTTAAAAAATAAAACTACAAAATATTCCTATTGGAGGAAACGTTATCCCGAGGAAAAAGCATTTCTCGAAATGAAAGCGCTTTCCAAAAAAATCCGTTCACTTCGTTCAGTCCGAAATAATAGCACTTATTGATTAGTTTATATCCTTATCTGTTATTGCCCCGGGTATAATATTTTCTGTCCAGTATATAGGCTATACCGGCCGTGTAGAAAAAAATAGGTTTTTGTCAACCCCGAGGGTAATCGAGTGCTTAATTGCGGAGCGTTAAGGAAGTATGCTCAAATCACTCGGACTTTACACTTCGGAAAACCCGATTTCGCATCTCTCGAATGTTATTATTTTAGAGATTCGTATTATTACTATCGTAATTAGATTCTCCGAAGGATCTGTTAAAAGTCGAAGGAAACTAATTTACGTAATTTTTAGACATTCTAATTTGAAATTGTTCGTTAACGAGGTTAAACAACGTGACCATACGAGTGTCCATGGTTATTTAGAGAACTGTTCTACACGAATAAACTGCAATTAGAGAGAAATTACGTAGATATAGTCGTCGAATGTGTATTCCCAGCCCGGTTACAGAACAACGAGCCTCTGAATCCTGTTAATGAAGATCGATGAACGTTTTGAAGCTTATTGCGTTCCTCCGAAACAACACCTTAAAGTTGTACCGCCCTCCGTCAGGAATATCTCGTTTCCAAGTTTTTTACTCCAATGTGTCTCTAATTCATTTTTGTTTTTACTTTCGTTGGCTATAAAATAATGATCACGCGGGTTCGGAATATTTCGAGCGCTCGCTTATCTCATGGAACCGCGGACGATGAACTCGATTTGCCCTTTCGATGCGCGCCTTCGTTCGTACATTTTTAAAAGGAAACCGCGTGCTCGCAAATCTCGCGTCCTATATATACAATCTATTGCACATAAGCACTGAGCGATATTATAAAAATAATAAATAATGCGTAAAAAAAATTAAACGTCGTCCTTTTGTCATTTGACGGCGAAACAGCAAAAAGCTCTGGTGAGTCCGAGTTCGGTGACGATGCTCTCTCTTTTGATCGGCGGTGGCGGGGGTTGTGGGGGCTGTGTGGGTGCCGCGTCTATGCGGTTCAGGGACCCTCAGGTGTTGTCGCACTGTTCGATCACCATGTCCTCCTGGGCCGCCATGTCGGCCTCCTCCCCGCCCTCCCCAACGCCCTCGTCCTCACCGTCGCCCGTGTCCTGCTCCCGATCCTCCCCCTGTTCCTGCTGCTGCATCACCTGCAACAGCTGCTGCTGCTGCTGCTGTTGCGAGTGCATCAACACGAACGGCAGCTTGACCGACAGCTCCCCGCCCATCGCCCCCACCAACAGTTTCACCTTCACGTAGTAGGAGACGTAGATGGCGAACACGTTCCTGTCTTCGGGCGAGTTGCAGGTGACCGTCGAGGCCAGCGTGGCGTTCGTCTTTGTGTACGAGTCCTCCAGCGCTATC
This sequence comes from Lethocerus indicus, assembly GCA_019843655.1. Classification (NCBI taxonomy): domain Eukaryota; kingdom Metazoa; phylum Arthropoda; class Insecta; order Hemiptera; family Belostomatidae; genus Lethocerus; species Lethocerus indicus. The sequence continues at coordinate 3,716,996 of JACDQD010000006.1, forward strand.
CAGTTCTTGGTCGCTCCTTTGGCCGGGTTCAGCGTGTAGGTTCGGTTGAGGCCTCCTCCGGGGCCTATCGGACACTCTTCTTTGCCGTTGATCAGAGCCACCACGTTTTTGAACTTGCCGTTGGAAAACATGCACACGTCGACGTGCTGCACCACGAATATCTGGAAAACGTACGGAATCCGTGAGAGCATTCAAATATACCCGCAAATATGGAGGATGTTTCGATCGAAATTGTTAATACAAATCGTACAATTTGTAGACGTCATACATTACTTTAAAACAAAAGACCGCCCTCATTTACACACATTTATTTCTTTTAATTTCTGCAGCCGCAGTATACAAGAATGGGAATAGAAATTTTGGGACTTACAGGTTAATTAAATTATTCTCCGCCTGACTAATAATAGAGAGGTACCGAGGAATCTCAATATTACAATGCGCATGTTTGCCCGAAGTGCTGGATATGGTTTGTCTTCTAGCTGTCGTCAGTATTAGTCATGTCATACTTATCGCATAGTGAATGGATTATAGTAGTTAACAAATTAAGTTATTGTTAATACTATTATTAACACTTGGTTTGTATTAACTAAAAGATTACTACAGCTATTGTGAAAAGTTGAAACTAGTCTAGCCCCAGACCAACTTAAAGAAGGAGAAAATATATTTTTCGTTAAAGGAGGTGCCATATTTGTTCATGATATGTCGTTTTTTTTTATCCAGATCCGAAATCAAAATGGATCTGGTGTGAATGAACCCAGTTGTGAATATTCGTGAGTGCTGTTTCTCTCAATCTTCGTAACCCTCTTTTCTAATTTTATGAAAAGTTTTCGTGAGGAGAAGAAATCCTTGTACTGGGCATTTGGCCACTTTGAGACGGGCACCTTTATTTCCGAAAAAGCAGTCCTTGATTTAGAACATTTTATTCAGGGTCCGTAGGAGCGAAAAACAGAGAGAGAGTGTGAGGGCGTCTGAAACTCCGTTAGCGGTTTTCATTTTTGTTTCGCCGTTTAATATTCCGATCGTTTTATCCCCGGATATTTTTTTTTGGAAAACGAAAATCGCTCCCCGAATAATCGCTTCAAAGGAAAATTCTGATCCCCAATTCGTCACGAAAGAGAGGGGGCCAAGTTACGATAGGCTAAGACCCGCCAACTTACTTTGGGGGTAACCGATCGGGTTACCTTCGTTCGAGTAGCCGCCTATGCTCCTTATTCAGAACCGTTAAGCTTACCTATTTTTGTAGTTAAATCTAATCGTCAATTTTAAGGTATTTTTTCCTCAAGGCCGGTAAAGGTTTTTTCTTAAATTTGAATTTTCGATAAGATTTGAATTCAAAGTAATATTTTAAAAATAAAAATTAGACCCGAATATTAATGAAGTTGACTAAAGATTATATATTTTAATATTTCTACGTGCATATTCAATTTTTATTTTACACTGTTTTCTGTCGAATCGTCGGCGTTTCTAATTCGAATACATCGGAGTTACTGGAGACTAGGTGTGATGCCAGGTTGCGTATATGTACGAAGTCGGCGTGTTACTTTTAGCCCGAGGAAAGAGCCGGCGGAGTAAGTTGTGTATGCCTGTTGTTTGTTCTTTTCGAGCGTAAACGTTAAAAGTGAGTTGGAGTAGAGGCCTCGGGTAGGAAGAGGGGCCTCCACTTGGGGGCATCGCCTTACAACTGGCTTTTGTTGGGGGCGCTCCTCTTCAAACCCCGACTTTACATTTTCCAGCCCTCTGAAAAGTAGCTCCTGGCCTGATTTTTCGTTCTTTCTCTCTCTCTCTCTCTTGGATTTATCCTTTTAGCATTCGTTTCTTTTATAAAAATAAGGAAAGCGCGAAAAAGATTGCATAGGTCTGAAGATATGTATCTGAATATTTTTTGTTTTTGGTGTTAGCGACCGGTACGAGAAACTTTATACCGGTACTGGAACGGGAAGGTTCATAGGTATGTCTCATCTCGTCGTGCTATCAATAAGTCAATGTTTCTATGTAGGTTTGCAATATCATAATTTTAATCCACGAATCTGTAGAACACGCTGTTATCAAATTACACGAAAGGTCAAATGTAACATGACACATATGTGCAGCGGAATATTTTTTAAAAATACTGTGTAAATCTAGTCTCTGTGAGTCGCAAACTGCGGTTTAAGGTGACGAAAGGCCCTCAGTAGTTTTGCTGACACCGTTTCAACTCTATTTCCTACCTGTTGTATATGACCCGGAACCACAAATGGTTATTCACTGTCATCGGCCTCGTTCTCGGGAATAGTCAACATTTGTATTTCTCAGTATATATCTAGTATAACGCGGTATCACGTATAACTTTCCATTTGTGTTTAGTTCACTTTGTCAAATTTATTTGTAGAAAATATATCTACGGAAATACGATATCTCCGTACATTGCCAGTCGTTTAAAGCAAACAGTGTCCATTCAAATGTGCGTTTTGAGTTCAGAAAATATTAGTGTTGTTTGTACTGTATGTAACAAATGTTGATAAAAATAAGCAAGAAAATGTGGTAGACCATTGAATGTTGCTTTGAATTGCAATCTGAGCGAACTATGACTTCCGCGCATCTGTTAGAGGACTCTCATCGCCCCGTTTAACAAAATAAAGTTTAACACTATTGTTAGTTTTACGCGTTCTGTATTAAAATTCAGTGCTCCGCCTCTATTCATAAATCCGGTTACTTCGCGTCCATTCAGTCGTTCCACTTTTACGGAGGTCGTTTTTAAACGACTTGGCTAGTATGGGCGACCGTAAAATTAATTCGCATAGCAAAAGGAGTTTCATCACAGGGAACAGTTTCATAGCTGTTCCAAGTTTTACTGGAAATTCGATGTATTTCGTGGTGAAAAGGTCAGGCCGATTTCTTTTCAGGATTCTTCCGTCTTTATTTTCCCTAGCGAATAATAATAACGCTATAATGTTTAGTGTCGTGGCCCCGCCGGGTTTATGTAGAGGGTGGATAGCACCGGGTCACCGTTTAGTGACTTTTTATAATTAATTATTTCTATTTTGGAATCAACTTCGATGCTAATGTGGGAAGTAATATTAAGAGACTGTTTTATCATTTCGCTTTAACAATCGCAGTTATCACAGTATTATTATATTACACTGGTTGACTCACTTCATTGTTGTACACATATTGCAAGGAATAGAGTTTAACCTCCGTTAAGCATAAAAATCCGTTGCATAAAAACTGACTTGTTTGTTAAAGTGCTGGTTTGTCCTTTAATGGAATTTTAAATTTGTGTTGTAGAAGTAGGCGACAGTTTTTTTATTTGCTAAATAACACGCAAATCTGTTTTTATTACACGATGATTGATGACAAAAGAAAGTGGGTTCTTCGTAGTGTACAGTATGCATCACGAAATGCACACACGACTCTCGCATGTCGTGTATCATGCGTCATTTAAAGTTTAAAGTTCCATGTTATTATCTCGTCCGGCTTCTTCCTTCTTCCGTTTTCTTCCAGGTTCAAGGACTTTCGATCGACCGTTGTTTTAATATCTGTCTTCCTTTTATCTTAAAGGGATATTTTTGTCCCTCTGCCTAAAGTCCCTGTTATTCCAACTCAGTTAACAGCAGAGTTTTCTTGCCGAAAGTTGATTCCTTCCATCTTTGTTAGCTGCCTTCTTCATCGATTTCAGAGAGTAACGATTTCGGTAACATAAAAATAAAACTGCTTTGAAATTTATGATAAGTAAGGCTCTGTGCGAACGTATAGAAATTGTGTCGGCGCCTATTCAGTCTTAATATTTTGAACGTCGGTGGTCTTGCAATAAATCAATAAAAGCTAATATTTGATTGACGTAATTAAAGACTTGAATTTAAGATGTCTGGTATGAAAATTATGCAGATGGTATTAACTAATGGTGTTTTACTTCTGGGATCCTATTTTTTGAACTGGTTTGTTCAAGTTAAAATTAGCTCGTGGATTTATTACTGTCTAATGCAGAAAAGAATGTATCCCTTGTTGATTTTGTTCCGATTGAATTTCGGTTGAAATAAATTTCGTTTAACGCTATGTGCTTGTAACTGGGTAATTTTTTACGGTCATTAACTCTCTAATTTAGGGCTGTAATTTAATTATGTCATAATTTCTGCATTAATAAATCAGATACTTGAAGTAGTAGAGGAATGAATACAAAATTGTATGTCTGAAACGAGAAATGATTGTATAACTGAAAGGAAAATATTGACAACGGAACTGGATACATTTCCAAAAGTATAGAAATGTAAAAGAGAAAGAAATAGAGTTTAGCAGTGGAGGGACAATATTGGCACAGGAACTAGAAAAAGGACATGTCTTACATTATACAAGCAATCGAAGATTACGTTGGCAAATATTCATTCAATTCAAATGCCGTGGCGAATTAAACCAAGGAGATTAAATATGGCGGTATCGAGGGTGGGGGTAAAAGAAAAACTACTTGATTAAACAATTGATAAAGGATGAATGGAAGTAAATTTCCAATCGAGAGCTGCAAATATCCAACCGAAACATTGGTACGCGACGGGTACTTGGAAAACTTATTCAGAAGATAAACTTTCAATAATTCAAACGCTTTGGAATGTTTCCCTGTTTAAATACAGGAAGCAGAGAAGTAGAACGCGGTAATGACCGTTCACGACTCTGTAACTACTGTAAAGACTTATTTATTTTTATGTTTTACATTGTACATGTAATTTGCTCTGATAATAGGAAAAGAGTAGTTAGTGTTCGTTGATATTTTCCTAGTCCACGTAAAAAATTATGTTCAATGGGGAATCTATCGTTTACGAAATTGATAATCATCGACGACTCGTGGAAATTTGTACTATTATCAGCGAATAAACACTTTGACCTAAAATCACTTGTATAGGAGCGCACGGTGCTGGGGTTCGGCTCTGGTTGTGTTTGTGAAAGGCCGATGCTCGATCATGTAACCGACAGCCTAGTGTGTGTTTCCCGGCCATAATGCGGAGCGCGTAGAGCCCCGAGCTAGTAACACACACTGCTCCTGCAGTGTTCTACCACTAGTTCTGCGCCACCTGTTTCACTAGGTGTAGAATTTAATTACAAACAGCCCGGAGAATATGCAGGAATTTTGTCATTTGTCACAGCCGACAAGTTGATTATAGCGGGCAGTTATGAAAAGTATTCTATTGAAAAATATTTTTTGTTCCCAAAATTTCGTTAAATTGGCGTTAAAATTTAGGAACTCCAATTACAAAGAGCGACTTCAAATGTTTATCGAATAAATTTGTCCCCAATTTTTGGATTACATATGGCATTCTTGAAAGAGTTAATTAAGGAATCCAAAACATACAAATTTTATTGGAAAATTATCCCGACTGACAATTTTCCGTCGCTTGACGATCCCTGATTTATATAGGCTGGTCAGCCGAACACCCGATTGGAAACAAAATGAAAGTTAAAATGAAACTTGTTTGATAAATTTATCGGATTCATTTAAAGAAGAAACACTTAGAATTTAGTGGGTAGGTTTTAATTTTTATCTAACATAAGGTTAAAAGTACATTTTTAAAGTAGCAAGAGAGCTACCGGTAGCCACTATCCCTGATCTAGAGGTATACTCCTTTTGGAATTCATAAATTCCAAAACTATTAATCGAGGAAAGGAGTTATTATCGAATTAATATCCGAACCTTGATTCTCCTTATTGTTTTGTTGCTGGTGTTGCGCAAAGCCAGGCTGACGAGTATTGGGTCGCCGTGTAGGTAGACCGCCTTGTCCAGCGAGGCCTCCATCTGGACTTTGCCGTCGCTGAGTATGAACGGCTTGACGGCTATGGCGTGCGGCGGCGGCGGCGCCTCCACTGTCGCGGTCGGCCCGCCACCGATCTGGACCACGCGTATCCCCATCCTCACTGTGCTCCGCCTGTGCAGTTTCTCGTCCGCTCTGTCCCCTGAAACGAATTTCGATTGAGTCACTGTTAGGTGGAAATTCCCGAGAGTCTAGGACCCAGGGAATACCGGCCGAATATACTTATTTAGAGCCCAGATTATATGATTGTAACGGAATGGTCTCTCTTTGCTTCGTAAGAAACAGTTATTGTTAAATGATGGAAGGTTTCCCTTGACCAGAAGTATGACTAATTTAGAATCTCGCTTAGCAGGTGTCTGATCCCCTACTAGTCCCAGATTTTTCCTGTTTGGAAGTGGGAATCCTTCCGGGCGTTGTCTGCTGAATTAGTGGTAATTCAAACAGTCATTGTGTTATACTTTAGTGAAACATTAACACACACATAAGCGTACACACATTGATCGTCATGCCCGGGAATGAATAGAGAGTCCTTGGAGAGTTTTTCGGAACAATTAAATCAAGATTCGGCGAATAGCAAATTTGGATTGATGAAATATATTTCCGTACGGATATGGCATTATGAATTGGAAATATGTGGAATTAACTAGCGGTCTGAAGTGTCCTGCCGGTATGTATTGACAGTCTACTTCACTGAAGGAGCGAGTTAAATGAAACGTAAGTTGCCAAAGGAGTTTTGAGCATAATTTATAACAGGGAGCATTGTTACGGTCGGGCCACTACAAAGGCCAATATTACATTGGAACGAGCAGGAAGAAGGGGACTGTTCCTATTTTACTTCATAAATTGGGCTACGCCCGTCCCTAAGATGAACTCGGTGGAAGTGACCCATTAGAAGACGGAGGGTTACTTGGGGGTGGAGGTCCACTTCCTCTGCCGCCTCCGCATGCCGCCTCCTGGCCCGTTGCTATTGCACAGCGCCGCCCGTTTATACCGCCCCCCCGTCTCTTTTACGATCCATTAACACCCAGCCCAGCCTCTACGCCGCGATCGATATCGAACCTGGTCCTCTTTTTTTTACGACTGTCCCAATTCAATTTCCTGATTGTGCCGAGCGGTCGAAATAATTTCCCGTATTTGTTCTACGCTTCTCCGGCCCGTCCATCAAATCGAACTTGCCGAATCATATTCAATTATGGACTTATTGCTGTACGAAGTCAGAAAAATATGCTTGAAATAGTTACTGAAATCGCTGTTCATTAACGAAGAGGGTGATTTTCGATTCGGTAGTGTTACGGTACCGGGATGGTTCGCTTGTTTTATCCCGGATTACGCCGTTTGCGGCTTATCGACTTCGTAAGCACTGTAATTTGATCGGGGAAGGACTGGAAACTGGTATTATCCTTGAACCAGCCAACTGAAGGAGAATACAGCGCGGGTGATTTCTTTTTGGTTTAATATTAAAGTATCTTTTATTGAGCAATGAGGGATCTCATTTTAATTAAATTGAGCGATCTTATTTTGAGTAAAATGTTTATCGATTGTGTTTAAAAGTATTAGTCTGTACGTAAAATTTGTGTATGGTTTTTCCCTACTACTTTTTCTGAGATTAAACTATATTTGATTTATTTTCTCATCAAATACTAACCTAAACATCTTATCGAGTACCTGTTCTGTCACTAAATTAGAATGCGATATTAAGAGGTTAAAAGTAGCGCAATAGCAATTTTCTTAAAACTGAAACGTACGGTTTTATTCATTCCGTATGTTCCCCTTTTCTTGTTATTGAACTTATGCGCCCATAATGAAGGTGGAAGGAACGGAAACTATCGTACGAGTTTGAATTATACGACCGTATTTCCTTTGCAATTCTCGTACAAAGTTCAATTATACTATGCGTTAGTTAGATTAAACTCCAAGATTGCGTTGGAATACTGCCGGAAAGTAATTACCGGTTTATGAAACCGGGTATATACTTTGGATATTTCATTACTTCTAAAAGTAAATTAGCAACAAGCTGGCCAGGTCTGCGCGTCTGCGATAAGGGCAATAGTGGTTCTTATTTTCTTTATTCTTACGTTTGTATCAGTCCCCCTCGAGGAAGTAATATTTATGTAACACTGCAAAGGTGTTAACCGCGGTCCTCATTCATAGAAAGGCAGACATATTTGAGGAGTTGCTGTTGTTCGTTAATTTGTGATTAAAATGGAATTCAAATGTCGGGGATTATTCGTATCCTCGAATACATTATGAATATTAGTTCAGTATTACTCCTGTTCATATATATATATATATATATATATATATATATATATATATATATATAAATGTATAAGCATAAATACGAGAGAGCTTGGAAAACTGATATTAACTGCATAATTACCACTCAATCATCTGAATGTTCGACATTACTAATTGAATTGTCTTCTTTAATTGAGCTGAAAATTAGTGAATGATAGTTAACTGTATAGTTAATTGCCTCGCTTAATTGTTTTTACATATTTCACAATTTAGTTGAGGAGGTGATACTTGCCGTGACGTTCACCGGAAGAAGGCTCCCGAAGTGTAATATTCTGGCGAAAATTGTTTTCTAACTGTAACCGGCCGAAATCCGGCTTCTGAAAATTGCTCGACTGGGGGCTTTGATCTTAGGCGCCCCCCCCCCACCTTGACTTGTCCCAACGTAATTATAAGTTGTCTACAAACTGAGGCCCCGAGGTGTGTCTTCGCCCGGGGTTTAAACTGTTTCAATGTTCCCTCTCAAGCCTTGCGGCTTGTACAACTTGTTTGTTTCCTGAGGTATTGTCCCCCCCCCCCCGCATTCAATACGAGCCCTTGTCCTGTTCGTCGTTGAGGAACATATAAATAATAACACTCTGGAATAAATTCTGTTTTTATGGTTATCTCTTAAAAATGTTTTGCTATTTGCTCGTTGTTCTGTATTTATTGCCATTAGGTTGGGGGTTGGGAGAAATTCCGTAATTATTTCAGTAATTAAACAATTATTATATTCCACGCCCTGTCGACTACGAAAGCACACTTTGAGTGTTAAACTATTTCTTTGTCTCCGTTGAACAGGGATTGTTTCAAAATCCTGGCCATTGGGGTGGAGGGGGGTGTCTAAAGGCGAGTTGTTCAAAAATCCCAAATTGAATTTTTCGACCTTTCGCGTCAGCTTTTGTTATTGTTACGGGACAGGATAGCCGTTGTGTGTATGTTGGGGTGCGTAGAGGTACGGGTAGTGTAGAGTGTAGTGTGCAGTGTGAGGAAATGCGGTTGACAAGCGGGGCGTTAACAATGACGCTTTGACTACGGGGGCCCCCTTTAATTGGAGGCCGCCCTGTGTCGTGTTTTAAGCCCCCCCCCTCACTTCACCCTTCCCCTTCCGCAGCTGACTCCTCTCTACCGCAGATAGCCCTGCGGTTTTCTCCATTCTTCCCCGCCACATAATGGCTGTAGATACTGCATAAGCCAGAATTTCCATTCGTTTCCTCGGGAATTACCTGACGCATTTTCTTGCCGATTGTTTGGGTCGTTTGAATTATGTGCTCTGGCCTATTCATTACCCAACCTCTACATAAACGGCACAACTTGAATGGGAACTGGAAATTAATTGTTGAACTAAATGATCAAAATGTTTATGTATTCAGAACAAGAACTCCGCCCCCGGAACCTTCCTGTATTTTGTATAGGTCATACCCGTATGAGCACATTATATATTGTAATACAAAGATAGGCGTTGTATACTTTTCGTTAAATACGAGCGAAACATGAATAGAATCAAATGGGACTAACGGACGATAAAACAACCTAGATGTAACTGTGGCGACGATTACTAGAGAAAACTAATTTCAATACATTTACGAGTAGTCACGACCCTCGCTTCGCTCAGGGAAAACGTTTTCGCGGCCCCAGTTATCCGAACGCGTGACGTGTATCTCGATAGTGGGGCCACTTTAAAGTGGGCCAGCTGTTGAAACGATCCGATCATATATATCGGAACCGTCGTTTGTAGGCGCCTCGGGTCTCAGCCAATAATAAACCGCAGACAGGCTTCGGGGCGGATACTTAAACTAAGTTTCTGTATCTGGAGTTAGCCTGCGGGAAACACTTAAGCGGCTTAGCCTCGCGTCTCTTTCAGGAAACCCCTCCCCACCACCCCCTCTTCAATTTAACTACCTTTCTCCAACCTCCCAGGTGACGTCCCACCAAATGGTACATAACGTAAGTGTAGTTGAATATGTTAGGCCGTGTTATTAATTTTTCTTAGGCTGAGGATGTATTAAAGCGATACTAATAGGCAACAAACAACCTGACCAGTAGTTTCGAAATTTGATATCTGTTATTTTGATATTATATACATATCGCATAGTCGCAGACAATCCGCCCCTATTAGATGTGCAAATTTTTTGTAAGAGATTACCAGTGGTTGTATTACCAAAGGATATGTTAGGTAGGCTAACCCGCAACACTGCTGTGTCATCAAGGTTTAGTATTAGAAGCGCCTACTGTTAGTTTATAAGTATTCGTTGCTAGCAGTAAATAGGAAGTGTTTAAACTTGGTTCCTAATAAACGGTATATTATTTTAACAATTTGGAAAAGTGACTTTAACAAAAAAATCGAAATCGGGCTGAGCTACGTTAGTGCCAGTTAAGTTTTACAGTTTCTTTAGTTGAATACATCTAGGCCAAACGATAAAAAAAATTGATGTATCTTTTAATATATGGAATAATTTTGTCTAGTTAGCTCTGAGTTTCATACAAAGTGGTTTCAAAAATAGCGGACGTATTCTGGAAGAAATAATGGCTTAGCTCTGGTATTATTATACTTTCCCAGCGACTCGTGCCAAGGAAGTCTGGTACAGAAAGACCGTTCCCCGTGTATAGCTTTACGTGAATTCATTCATGAATGATTCGATGGCCCGACTCGCTGGAGTGTAGAGCATTTTATTGTAGTCCGCTGAAACAGGCGCATGAATATAGCGGCTGAAGGGATGCCGTATGGAAAGATATTTTTACGATTTTAAAAACTCAGCCGAGCTTCTTTGATTTTGAATATACACTTTCTGCCCAAAGGACAGTCCGCACATTCTTAGTCTTGTCTCTGTTATTTATTTTGTAACAGCACTCAGTTGCTTGCACTCAGTTTTTTCAGTTAGGAAGGTGAAATTATTTCTCTTTTTTCGTGTTGTTTTGTATTAAATGATTTTTTTTCTACTCCTCCTGTTACAATATCAGACGAAAATCTCGGGAGGAAAATATCGGAACTTTTTCCCTGTAGCGAAATTGCTTTTTAATGCACCCTTTTCCTCTTCGCCTTCCGTTAAATTAGTAGGGAGATTAATCGGCCTACAAGCCGGCCTCTTCCGTTCCATCAATAATAAAGTGGTCCCATCAACTTTTTGAACCTTCTATTCGCATTCTGGAATTCTGTTTTTTTTTTCTTTTTATTAGATTGAGAAATCTGAATTTGTTCCCCCAGTTTTAAAATATTACCATTTTAAAAATGTAATTTCAATAAATAAGTAATGTTTTATTGTGTGAAATATTGAATATTAATTATTCGATTGTATTATTATTCAACTACGATGACATATCACTAACTGTATTATATATAGTTGTAGCTTCTGTTTATTTCTAGCCACAACTATAAGATCATATAGTAACCATAAACACTGGTTCAGTACTGGTAAACTCGAGGGGAGAAATGACTCGAGACACCCTTTGGTTTATGTTAGTTTTACGACGGTATTCCCAATTATATGTTTGTTTGATCTAGTGTAAGCAACACACTCTGTCTCTTGTCTGATGATTTCCCATTGGGCCCTAGGACCGCCTTCCGACGTAGCCCGCTGATAAAGTTGATTTAATCTCACTTTTTTACTGAGAAACATGGCGAGTAATTTGCCTTATAATGATGCTTTTGATTGGGAATGGAAAAAGAAAAATACTTTTAGTATTTCAAGTTTTATCTACTTGAATTCTCTCTTTAGAGTTTTTAACTATTCGGTATAAATTGCTAAACGATGATCGGTAGGGTTCTGAAGGGCCGAGCTTTTTAATCAGACTTATTCCTACTTTCAAAAAAAATTATTCATCAAATTCAATCGAATTTAATTTACCCTTCTAGGGTATAAAAATGATAAAAGTGAAATTGATCTTTTTCCCCTCGTAGAAAGCGCAGGCAATGCGTTATATGTATAAATCGGGGGAGACACGATCCTAATAACATTGCATCCTGTATAAAATTTCAATATATAAACCTGGCCTAGATCCCTCCTCGGCAAGACACAATGTCCCGCATTATAGGATAATCCGGACATAAAAATGATGTATACCCTCTGTTTCCCAGGCCGTATAAAACATTTTTTCTTGTTAAATGAATTTTAAATAAGCCAAACTTTTTAATTCTAACTAAAACAGCGAGTTCACTAATATTTCTAGATGTGTAGTATAGAGGGGGCGTGCTATCTAAAAGTATTTTACCTTTTCAAAAATTCATATTAAGAATATCTAATCGTTTGAAATCTATTTCTGTTGTACTCATTTAATGTGGTACATTTTAAAAATTTTCTGGTACTGTAGACTTCGGTTGGTCCTTGTTTTTATTTTATACACCAATGTCTGGAGACATTGCTCCATGCTTGTATAATAAAGATACATTTGTAAGTTGAATTTTTAAATTTATTTTTAACAGCAGGTTTCTGGAGTTGTTCACTATGAAATTCTGGGAAGTACTTAGAATTATATATTGTTTTTAGTACACGACGCAGAATGCGTAATGGAGATCACCGTTTTATATAGACTGTCTCGTTTTCCCGTGGGAGTTTGCAAGAAAAGAAGGAGTATTTCTTATATACATGAGAGGGCCGTCCGCGCCCTCCCCTATAGGCCCGGCCAATTAAACGGATCGTTCAACCGGGCGGAACTAACTCCTTGTTGTTAGTAACAGGCCTTCCCCCTCATTTCCCATTTCATCCACAAGACATTATACGAAGATAAATATTTTCCCCCTACACTCTTATGAGTTTTAGGGCTCTTGTATATCGTGCAGAGATGATCGTGCAAAAGGAGTAGACCATGTTTGGGAACCATACAAAGATTATTATGTTTCTAGTTTCGGATCTTACAGCAAAGCACATATGGGGGGAATCGGCTGTAAACTCAGCAAATTCAGTTCGATTGCAATGAAATTATTGGAGCATAGTTAAATAGATACAAACCCATCAACATTGTTCTTTATTAGCATTAAAAGTTGTAGTAAATATTTATTAAAGCCTGTATATGCGACCGTATTAAAATTTTACCGAAAGGTCGAAGTAAATGTTTTAACTGAATCGAGAATTAAAAATTGTAACACTGACAAAGGTTATTAAATCAGGAGATCAGCATAAATTATGTTTCTGTGTGCGGCAATCTCTCTTGTTGCCCTTGAAGTTCAAAGCAGCACTGCAAAGTGGGTCTTTTCCAGAATTAGAATTTTATTGGATTTTCAATGATTTGCATAAAGGTAGACCCATATTAAGTACTTGATCATTTCATGTTATTGAATCCACGATTGATTCTTGCTGTTGGCAGACGTGTGTGAGGTCGTTTAACGGTGAAGTTAATAGCTGTATATTGCATTTAAATTATTATTTGAAGAGATCCCTATTTTTATAGTCATTCAAAGGTAACTGAATTAACAGAAATGGAAAGGTAATTATTTTCTTGGATTGGTCTTTGTCGTCATTGCTGTGGGATATCTATTGTTCTTACCTTGTTGTATTGTTCTTTTCTCCTCTCTTGGAATGAATGAAATTATTTTTGTCTGGAGAATTTAGCCGGCAAATTTAGGATAACTGGTCGATTTTTGTTTCGTTTCCTGAGCGAACTGGGCCAATTCATCAGCCCAGTTTTATTCGTCGGGCGAAAAAACTCGTCCCTTTTTCTAATCTTCTGTCTTTTTTTTTCTTTTGTCTAAATCACATTGTAGGCGGCAGTGGAGTCCTCTCCCTGTCTGTGGGGGATAAGATGGGATGAGACCAATCCCGGAACAAATCCGCGGATTACCTGTGGGAATCTACGCCGAACAAACAGTCGATTTCTATGCCCCTATTTTGGTGGTAAATTAAGAGTTCAATTTAAAATTTAGGCCTCGTCGTTTATGAATTAAGTTTTTCATTAAAGAATAGGTACAATGTTATTTCTTAATTATAATTCCACAAGGCTATAAAAACGTATGATTCGTCTTGGTTCTCTGTTAGAAACACGTATAAAATTCTTATTATAGTCTTGAATAGGTGGTAATATGACTCAGTTATAACTAACCAGTTCAGATTACTATCAGTAACGTACAAACTCGATATGAACGATATGAGCATACGTTTCATTATTCGTTTACACGGTCTCGCCATAAAATTTCGGGGCAGTTAAAGTCAAATTATCTTAAAACCAATAAAATCGTTCTCAGGCAACTAAGCATGTAGTTATTACACATTTTCCTCTGGACGCAGTACAGATACTGCTAATGACAATTAGGCCGTCGGTGTTACTTATTTTTCATAAGTTTTTATAATATAAGTTATTTTTCGGTGAATCATTCTTGTTTGTTATAATTCAAATTATAATGTTCAAGAAATATTTATCCCTAACAACTGCAACCATTATTATGTTGTTTTTTTTCAATCATTGTACCATTGAGAGCTGTTTGACCCACTCGCCCCCTAAACTCAGGACACTTGTTATTCCAGAATCTTCTTCTGTCTGAAACTTCCAGACGTCCGAAAGAGTTCCGAGAATCGAATCAGATCTTGAACTTCAGTGGGTAATTCAATTTTGAACAAGTTCTAGGCTTCTTCCTTTTTTTTCTCTCATACCCGCCTTTTTCAACTAAGAGAGTAGAAGAGCGTCTAAACGCGAGTAATTAAATAATAACAATTCATTCTGTTGTGATTGTAATCCTAAATGATGTATTATTTACTTCGAAGATATTATTCTCTTGGGTTAATAAAAAAAGGGTTAATGCAATTTTAATATAAAATTACATTAAAATAGAGAAATTAATTGAGTCACTAGTCTTAATTGGAACTTGGGAGATTTGTTCAAATTACCCTTTGATTTGATTTCCCCCTCCCTTTTTTTGTGTCTGTAATTATCTTGGAATGCGCTAATTCTTTCGGTAATTTAAGTCGCTGTAAGTGTGATCCCTTTAAATTTACTTTGGAAAGCTGTTAAACTTTAATGCGGTCTAATTTCTAATCCCTCGGTTAATTCTTGGCCTAGAGCTTTAAAAAGATTGTCTCTGATCAAGATTGTGCTCTGGCGAATCGACCAACGCGTGGGGGTTTCGAATTATCACCGGTATCGGTTTAATAATAGATTTGAGCATCGTTGAAAACTCTTGATGAGGGGATGAATTCGGGGTCCTTTTACAATTTTAATAAGGCGGTAAAGATCTTGGGAAAATAATTGGGGGACAACGAATTCCGCCGTTAAAAATATTCTGCATTAATCCATCGTCAGAGCTTTAAATGCGACAGTTAACGTTTTATTCTTATCGATTGTGATTAAAATGTTTCCTTCTCTATGAGCTTCAATTAAATAATCTTACTAAAGTACACGTAGTTATTTAACCAAATCACATATTACCAAGAATTAGTTGGAATTGTGGTTTCGTTGTTTATATTAGGAAAATCAACCCCAATCAAAATTAACCAATAAAACTGGGTGAGTTAAAATATTATACAAATTTGACGTTCCGAATGTTCGACATTTTGGTGGACCGTTTAGATGTTAGTGATGTGAGCGGTATACCGGTTATGTGATAGTTGAAACAGTTAGAGGGGGGGGGGGATAGTATCCGTTATCCCTTACTGGTCTGGCGTGGGTTAATTTACCTGGGAAATCCTCTCTACAAATTGGCTTGACCCCGACCGGCGCCAGGAGCTCACAGTTTATCCGAAATTGAACAGTCGAATGTAGAGACAACGCCAGTAAGCCCGTTGGAATTCAGAAAATCCGATCGCAACTAATCAAGGTAAACGCCGCGGTGGTTTTTATGAAATGTACACTTCACACATACATGGGACTTTTTCACCAGTGTCGTATTTTTTTTTATCAAATTGAAGCTTCTCTTATTAACCGAAACGACTAAACGTTTTCCCCGTTATCTCATTAATTTTGATACCAAGTTTTAAGGTCAACGATATGGATAAGTTCGTTCATTTACCTTAATATAGGGTTTTTGTACGATTGGCTGCCAACACTTAAAAACATTGCAATAGTGATATCTACTTAAGTAAAAGTTTGAGTAGTCACGCGTAAGAATTCGTTCCTTCGAGTTTCCTTATTTAGTTACGTTTAGTTGCATTTCATGCAGGTAGTTTAGAACTACTACATCATTATAAAGATATATAGGTTCGCCAGTTCGTGCTTGCCCCAAGTTAGACAATAGTTCGGTAATATGCTTCGGGTTTTTATTACTATGGAAATTATTTGTTTCCGGATATACCAAAATATTGTCTTGTAAAAGGTTTAATCGGCCTCCCTGATTTTCATGAAGCCGATCTGTTTTCTGCTTATAACAGAATTAGTAGACCGATACGTCTCCGGGGGATGATACTCTCCGGACGATTGGCCGGGGGGCGTAAGCTGAGCTTCCCGAAAAAATGTTAATGGAAACGACTGGAGTCGGCAATTTTTTCCCTTATCTCGCAAAATCCTCCCCCCCCGCTTTTTTTTTCTTCGGCTCCGATTCGAGGATCAGGCTCCCTCCTCTACTTTGCTTGCGGTCCAACGACCAAAATTTTCATTTCGACCCCTCTTTCTTCCCCGCTCCTAATTCCTAACTTATTGTCGGTCTTTTTACTCCCGCCGGCCCCCCTTCAAAGGCGGAGCCCGCAACATCCGCGTTCACATTCAAGTTTCCCTCACCGACTCGTACTTCTCTCTCTATATATAAGTCTTTCCTTTTCTTTTATTATTCGTCTCGGCATAGAGCGAAAGAAGTGGAGGAATTGAGAAGAGGAAAGAAACTGAAAAAGCGAAAGCGTTCCCCATTAATATGGGGACGAATAATATCGGCCGTTTGTGGTGGCGGGGGCCTGGGGGAGGCAGTTGTGACTTCTCTCGGTGCGGACTTTACACGGACTCCATTATGCGTTCCGGGCCTTTTCATATTTATGGTTCTTTTCCACTCCTCTCGCTCCCCTTCTCGCCGTTTCCTATTGTCTAACCTCCCCGGCATTGTTCATCCGCCGGCCCGCATTATATATTTTACGGGATTAGATCTTTTGAATGCGATTATTATTCGGTGGGTCTGTCCGAATATTTTTTAGCCTGTCCTATCTCTCCTCCCGCCACCGATAGGAAGCATTATTCGGTTTACGAGAGAACTTATATTTATGATGGTTGGCCTTAACCTCCAATATTATAACGTAGGACGTACCGTATATGCAAAACATTCCCTATTAGAGCAACATTTAAATTTCATATCTGTTGTACTCTACCAAAGTTTGAAGTACCGAATACAAGAAAGCCTTTGATGTATTACAAATTGTATTATTGAACTTTTACTGTAAACTATTGTTCTATAAAAATACAAAAAATATACAATAAGTTATGAATTAACGACATCAAGCGCGACGAGAACTATTTATTAGACGATTGAAGACGGAAAAGTGCAACCTACGTGAACAAAATAAGAGAGACAGGTTGGCAAGGCCGGGAGCGCACGGGGGTGTATCCCTTGTTATAAATATACCAGGTGTGACAGCCCGCGCTAAAAGGTTATAGTGCAGTATAAAAGGGGCGCCCTTCCTCGAATGAAACGAGTTTTCACCTGTTGGATACTTCGGGTTATTCAAAGAGTGTTTTACGAGATCTCGTTCGATATTTTTTGTCTCCTCGTAACGACCGCCACTGACGTTCAACCGAAACCGGCTTTGCGCATCGGTTGCCGTTATATCGCTGAACGATTATTATACCAAACGGCCTTTCCTTTGGATGATTTTATCACTTGTACATAACATTTCTGATTTACGTCAGCCTCTTCACCATGGTTACAAGTTAATATCTCAGTTTCCTATAAGTTAATCATGCCCGCAGTAAACGTAAGGTAGCTTGAAACAAAACTAATGTAACACATAATTTTCTGCCACTGTTCTTAGTTTCTATGACGTTGTCTCCGGCTGTTTTGTTGTATCTTCTCATGTTCTCATTTTAGGTGTTATGTGATTCCTGTGACGGTGACGTCATAAGTTCCGTTGGTCACCATAAAACAAATTAGGTATTATATTTCACCCATATACTCTGTATAAACGCGGCATCAGTTATTTATCAGGGCTTTACACGCGTCCGAATTTGTCGACGGCCTGTCCAACATTGTTCCTGCAGTGCACACTATCCGCCGCATTGTGAACACGATTAATGTCCTCAGGTCACGCACGTGCTATCTTCCCAGTTTTCACTCTGTGGTCTTTTCCTTATGGAAGTCGAGAATAGTGTGGCCTGAAATGACTGGCATCAGTTAGCAGTTTCTTTTTCATCGGTCGCTTTGGCACCATGATGGATTCAGTTGGCAGTTTAGTGCACGTTCATTTTCTACGCCCTCATTCGCTTACTGCGGCAGCATATGAGATTCATTTAACTGTCACGTTTTGGTTCCTCCGTATTGACAACCGTCGCTTTCCCGTTTGCAGTTCTGCACGGTACGTTTAATCTACTTCGTAAATAGCCGCCGGGTTTCTGTGCAGCCGCGTCGTTTGTTTGTGTAAAACTGCAACGTATTGTTATTGACACGCCGATATTTTATGAATTTTTGGTCGCGTATTCAATATTTTTTTTTTTTAGTTCCTCGGTCAGAGGATAAGGGCGGAAATCAATTGCGGGACCGACGGGGTGAAAAAAGAGTTTCCGAGTTGTGAAAATGCGGGCAAGCTACCCGAGCCCGGCAAATGTGCTCATCGCTCATAGCGACACCGAGGGAGGGGAAGGGTCCCCGCAGTCCAGCTTTATAGTCCACACTCGATCGATTTACCCGCTGGACAATAAACGAATTCCATGTTGATGAAACCCTACGACAATACCGTATATTACACGTGGGCGGACACTGCCTTCAAATACCGTATAAATTCTAACGTTGCTGAGTAGAATCGATGAACCAAGATTTGGAGTAAAACCTAGAAAAAGTTAATCATAATCGTGCTCCGACAATGCCGATTATGCGAAATTTATTCATTCTGTACACAGATGACATGAAAGTTATTTCAGTACATGAGTAGTTATTTCCATCAATTTCTATGCATTAAACGTGATTGGTCTAATCAGTTGCATGCGATATGACAGGTACACGCTCAGTTGTCATTGCAACATCCATAATTTGCAAATAATGTTTTAAAAAAATTGAAAGCAATAATTTAAATAATAATTAATAAACTATAATTCAAAATAAGCTTGAAGGGTACGTCAAGTTATTAGTATGCGCGCTCCCATACAATACCGATATTTTAAGAGCCCCGGCGGAACCAATACTAACCCTCAAAACACATGGATCATCAAGGATAGTATTACAGGCGTATTCAATTTCTTAAGTATTTTGCGTTGTTAAATACATTAAATGAATGCTAATTTATATACATTTATATAAATTATAAATAGCTAAATTATGTGCCTGTTATGCTCTGTTATGTGCTGATGTTGCTGGATCAAATGTTGAAAATAGGTCTGTTATCATTTTCAGTTTATTGAAGTTTTGGTTTCTTTTGGTATGTTGTTTTGCTTTTAGTGTAAAATACTGGGAAGTATGTTATTGTACATATTACTATAAATGTTATAATGAATATAATAAATAGTGTTGATCTTCTAATTCGGCTGGTTGGCGACTATGCTAAGTTGAAAGTACCAACATATTAACGTCCTTATATATCTATTTCGTTTTCAATACGTTCATTTCATATCTCTCTGAATGTATGAATAAATAATAAATAAAATAGTTTTCTTTTGTGAGTAGCATTCGGTTAAGTGGTTTATCTGCTCCAGGTGGGGCGTCCCAGTACTATCACTGCGCTGTTCTACAATTGCCGTGCCAAATGAGTTTCGTTCGGCCGTGGCGCATTTATCGCTCGATGAAATATACTCGATTCGAACGGTCGAATAACGAAAGCAATATTTTCGCCCCACCGTCGTCCGAACGGCGTGTAGGCGCATTGTCCGTTGTTCGGGCAATATTGTGGGGCACGACACTGGGCTTTTGTAGCCGGCCGGTTGTATTTATGGAAAGCTATCCGCGGAAACCTCTCGCACTCCCGAGCCTCTACAATACTCGTATAGGAACGGCGATTTTGATCTTACAAGGGGGCGCTGGCGCATTATTTTATTCTCTCGAGTGCCGTTACAGTTATTCCATTTCTGTGTTGTGTTTTGTTCGAAAACAGACCGCCCCCCTAACGCCCTCCTCCCCCCGGCGCGGTATATTGGATACTTTCGGTTGTTCCGGAAAGGAAAAAAGGAAGTAGCCGGGAGCATAACAGTTATCGAGGAAATGGGAGAAACGTGTTTCTGTTCGGGCCCCCGCCGCTCTTCCCTTTTTAAAACCAGCCGCCGAATGGGAAAAGTAAATTGAATGGAAATTGATTCTACCTGTTCGTACCATTATTTTATTAAATTATTTTTTCGATATATAATACCTTGATTGAACAGAAAATAATTTTTTAAACATTATATTTTCAAAGAGTATATATAGTCCACTGTGTGCACGGGAATCCCCCTGTCCATTTATTTAAGAGTGATAAAAAGACACGTTTCGAGTTTAACGTACTAAGTATTTTGATAGCTGTTCACATTTTGGGGGAGAAAAAACTTGTACAATTAAATATAGAAATAGAAAAAATTGTGTAGAATTCAAATTTTTAATCATTATTTGTAATATTAAGAATTGGTTGTATTTGCTGCCAGCTTGCTGATTTTGAAGTTATTTTCTTGATCAGAACGTCTAATGTTTATTTCATACGAACTTGATATTCGTACAGTTATAGGCGATATCAATAAAATTATTATTTATTTCTTTATATGAGCATATATTTAAACTACATCCCTATATATATATATATATATATATATATATATATATATATATATATATATATATATAAGCGATAAATGTGCTGGGATTAAGGTAATTAGTTTGGAAAATGGGTCGACTCGGTTCTAGCGGATGAAGCAGAGAACAGGTGTCATGCGAAGGTGCCCCCTTGAGCTCGATATCTTACAGAGCGCTAAAGGCTTTCATGACGTCAATCATTTTGAAATGTCTATTTCTGAGCCGGTTTAAACAGTTTGACTGGCAGATACCTTTCAGACATACAATGTATGTTGGCCCAATAACATTAATTATATGTATAATTTCTTCGTCAATCGGTAATACATTCTCATATATTATTGCATGGATATTCACGCAATTTTATTTTTCTTCCAATTTATTATAAGGTCATCATACTCATCAGGAATTTAGTCAACAACATTTATTTCGTTCCATTAGCTATTCTTTTCATTAACTTTGTTGTACATCATAAATGTAAAAATAAATATAATAGTCAGTAAGAATTAAGTCCTGGAATTTAATTAGTCATTGCTTTTGCGCATGCATTATATTTCATCCTTTATTTCCCAACAAAGGACCTTTATAATGATATTACTGACAAAGCGTTTTATCTTATAAAAATGTACCTGTATAAAATCATTATGACTGTCCTGGAATTTTGTATGCGGGTAATGTTTGGGTGAGTCGATTTACAAGGGTATCGTTCGATTGTCGGAGGTCCGCTGCATAAAGGTTTTATACTTTGATGTTGCCTCCAAACACGTATCCCCTTTGATGTTGCCGCCAAGGAAGGAACCGCCGTAAACTTGATTTACCCCCTTCCCAATCTAATTTTGCGAGCAAACCAAAAATTCCTCTAACCCCCCGCCCCCTTCGCGGTTCGCCCTCTGATGGAACGCCGTCTCCTGTAACGGCTATGTTTCATGAAATTTTTATAACAATCCGTTTATTTCGGTTTTATCTCTGTGAAATATACCCTTTGCGAATTTACTGCCGGTGTGTACCGATAATTTAAATACGTTTGAACACACTTGAGTTAAAGTGTGAACATTACATTTCTATTCTGTTGAATGACATACAGGAAACGCAATGAATAAATATAAGACGACGACGGTTTTGAAGTTTAACTGTCTCTAAATCGCAAAATGTTGTGTTTTAACGGTATAATAAAACTGTTTTCGTACACTAATCATTGCTAGTTTTACGATACGCCATAGATTGTATTCTCAACATAGCTTCATGGTGGTATTCCGTCGTTTTTTATTTTGAAATTATTAAAATTATTCCATTGACAGATTTTTGAAAGTTTAATGCAAAAACTTACTCATTTTAAATTTCGTTTGAATTTGAATATTCATAACATTCACTCTTTTTTTCTAAATATCACGTCGTTCAATATCGTTCTGAAGGAAAGTTTTGTTCCCGTCTTTCCGTTAAATCTTGTTAGAGTCTCGTGTCAGTGAGTGGCCTAGTCTTCAGTTAAGGTCAAAGGTAGGATGCCGGAACTTGTTAGGGTTTTACCTCGGCCTCTCGTCCCCTCCAGTTGGGATTCAACTCAGTAAAGATTGTTCTTAAGCCCTGTGAGATAGCTGTCTTAAGAGAATTCGTTTTTCTATATCGCATGTGTACAGTAATGCCAATCCTATATTCCATTGAATTAATCCCCGAGATTGTTAAAGGTTAGATTGAAGGTGGTTCGATAGTCGTTTAATCATTTCGGTAAATGATGGTAAGAAATGTGTTCACGCAGACACGTGTTCACATATTTACTTCGGTTCCTATCATTGCCATGTGTGAATAGTTTAAAAGTCTTCCTATTTTTTCATGCGATATAAAACTTATTAGAAATAATGTTGATTATTGCAGAATAGTTTCCCTGCATCCGTTTGCAAATGATTTAAATAAATAAAGGTTCACCCTATATTGTGTTGGGAACCGGTTCACATGTTCCTTTTATGTAGGTGTACTCTTTATGATTAGCGCACTGAGATTTTTTTATAAAATTGACGATCACTATTCATAATTAGATTAATTATTTTATTACATTTTTTAAAAGTGTTATTATATATGTAGTTATTGTACGATAATGACTATAAAATTGAAGGTCGAGAAGCAATTGATCGGTATCGGTGGAAAAATGGTAATTTAAGCCGGGTCGCGTGGAGCGAGGTGAGCATTGTAATTTAAATTGCGAGCTGGGAATGTAATTAGCACGTAAATCGTTGCGTTGGAATCCGCATCAGTTCATCGCCCGGGACAGATTTCAGCTCTCGTTTCGAAATTAATATTTTACCTTTGACATGTTTTAACAGTTAAAGCAACAGGCTTTTGTTACGTACGATCCCCGTCATGTGTTATTTGCCACGTGCCGCCATAGTGCAGAGAACCTTCTCTGAGAGCACGGCTTGAATTGGAAGGTTTTGTTTCAAATCATATCATATGACACCACCGATGCTTATTTATACCTGAACAAAATACAATTGAAGTGACAAACGGAAGGCGAATATATTCCCCCTTTAACTGTCAAGATTATTGGTACACAATAGTTATATCTGTATTACAGATTCTATATATTTATATAGCTGTATCTATGTATCCAAAGTGATATAGAGCAATTTTAACAAATTAAAATGAGTTGTATATAAGGAAATAAATATTTTGTTACTTTCTAATTAATACCTAACTAAATAATACCTAACTAGCCTAACGGGCATATAATTTATCTTTCTGTCATTAGTTTAATAAATTATAAATACATCAAATTTATTTTATGTGTTTCACAAAATACTTAAGGAATATATGTAAAATATTTAAGAAATTGAATACGGCTGTAATACTAACCTTCATGACACCTGGTTTGGAAGGTTAGTATCGGTTTCGCCTAGATTGTTGAAATACCGGAATGTAATAGGATTGCGCACTTTAAAAACCGTTAAACGCCACCTTATAGTTATTTAAAATTATTATTGCACATTTGAAAGATGATGTCTCCGTGTGTAGTTATGGTTCTTGGATATATCGGATTACGGCGCACGATTGGCATTTCTTTTCCATGGCTTGATGCTCTATATTTGCAAGTTATAATTCAATTCGTGATTATTCTTTTTTGTTGAAATATTGTCGCCATTTCATATGCAAACAGTGAGATTTGATTCGTGACCTCCGTTCATTGCCCGCTTGTTCGGGGGCACTGACTTTCGCCGGTCTCTGATTGCTACGAGAGGAAGAGAATGCTTATTGATCCCGTTGTGAGATGTAGGTAGGGACAGGAACGCATTGTGCGCTACTATGAAGAGGGTGGGCTTCTCTCTGGTCCCTACACGAGTGGGGTACCTCCACCCTCGAGGCATTTTTGTTTAACAAGTCCACCTACAACCGGGCTTCACCCCAACCCCCTACTTCGCACGTTCTATCTAAGTTTCTCGGTTCTTTCCCCTAACCCGAAACCCTTATCTCTCAGGCACTCTCGGGAGTTGTATGATCGCATAGGGGGCAAAATCCTATTACTTAAAAATGTTAGAAATGTAATTGTTTCATTTTATTATTTATTATATATACCATATGTTTATCTCTTATTTCAGTAACGATCTAACACAAGGCGAATAGGCGATATTTATATCTTGTTAGGATTATATTTCCGAATCCTTTATTGTAATTCGTCAAATAATATTTGATATTACTGATATTCAACTGAAACAGGAACCTCTGTCGTTTGACTCGGGCTATTTTGTTTCGCGTCACTTGCCTCGTTAGCGGAGCCATTCAAAGGAGCCATCAGTCCGGCGTCTTCCCGGTAAAACAATACGATATGGGGGAAACGTGGGTTTTAATGGCAACGTTCTTATAGGCGACGATGTGACCGTCCGGTAAGGGGATACCGTGTGAGCCGAGGAGTTTCCTTTTTTCTGGTTGCGGGCGCATTAGGGACTCCCAGGAGGAGGTGGCCCCGGGCTATGGAAATAAAACCGGGGCTTTCCCCGGTCCCGAGAACATCAAAGTCCCATCGACCAGCTCACGCCCTACCTGTTTATGCCCGGCAGATTTGAATATTTAACTCCGAATGCACGGAATAACAAAAGTTCGTATCATTCAGAACTTCGAGTTGGAAACTCGCTTCTGAGTAAGGCTTAAGAAATCAACTCAGAAATGCTGCGTGTCCCTCATTTACCCGGCGCAGGTGTAAATTTAATTAAGTTTTAATTCAACTTCGGTTTATACTATACAGTAAACTTCCATAGAAATCAATTCATATTTGAAGCTTTATGACTCCCGACGGCGGTCTAATTTTTCGACTGCGAACTTGAATTAAAATTAGTTGCCCCTTTCAGTGCCTTGAGACGTGTTTCGTACCGTTCAGACCGCTGACTCGGTCCGATCCTCGCTACTGGCGTAAAATATCCGTAACCCCGGGTTAGTTGAGTCGGGTTAGCTTAATGCTCATATTATGCCTAGGTTAATATATAGTTGAAAACAAATTACGATCACGTGATCCCCTGCACATTCAAGGATGCATTTAATTAATTACCTCTTCGTGCACAAGACTCAAAAGAAAACTTCGCTACTAACAGTGGAGTTCATAACTGAATCCTTGAGTATAACATAATGTATCAACCGAATTGTGGGTTTAAAGAATAGAAATGTATAGTTAATGGACAATTTTATCCATCAAGCTCATAAAATAGTTACACAAATACAAATAAATAACAAAAAATTGAATGGCCAATATTATGCCTAATATTTTGCCGCCTGTCTATTGGCGCTGTAATATCTGACAGATTTAATCGAACTTTGAATTCGTACCTAAGTCTGTAATTCTGATTGTCCCAATTACTACTTGGCCTTGCGTTGAGAACGGGTCTATAATTGTAGTTGTCCTCCTGATTCTCGGTCTTATTGCAGGAACTTCCCCTTTCTTCGTCGGCGGTGGGTATTCCCGTCTTGATTCTTCCCGTTAATTCGCTGTCACCCCGACTGTCGGTTCCAGCTTCGGCCGGGGCCCCTGTCAGGGGAGGGATGGCCGTGGCTCGTTCCCCGCGCCCAACTATCGCTCTTATGAATATTCCCCAATTAATTAATCCCCGACGTCTCGAAACGTGGGCGGCGCCTGCTCAGAAATGGCTCGCTTTTTCAGGAAATCGAGCTCCCCGGCGGGACGTTATCGCGTGACGTACTCTCAGTTCGTGGAATGACAGGAAAACGTAATGTATCCGTGCCGAGCTTCCAGTCGAAACCAGCAAAACTTTTACATATTCAATCTAATGTTGGGTAAAACTACTCGGGACAAGATAGTACTGTTGTTGTGCAAGGGCCTTGGAATGTACCGAAGTAAAATTTACAATTATGGAATTGCGGCACTGTAATTATCCCATTCTTGCGAATTTGGTCTTACTGGCAGTTGATTGTATTTGAACCTATAATTTGTTTCATTACTTCTGTGATATTGGACTGCCATCACTGTCTTTCTTGTCGTCTTAATGCACTTATACGTATCAGAAGAATCACCTTCCGTAAATGGTAAAATGACATTACACAATGCTTCGTGTATATTGCGCCATCATGCAACTGTGGTGATTATGCACTTGTCACAAGCATTTTTTATAATGAAGTTCGCTTCCTGTTGTTGGGCAAAGTATAAATAACGACGTATTGAGCGGTGATATATATTGTAGTTATTGATTCTAAAACTTGAATGGACTGTATCCGATTGGGGGTTGAGTGAATTATTCATGGAGGCCGTGTAGTGGTATAGGGGGGTGTTGCGCGGGGCTTAGGGAAACCGCATCGCCCCGGGGCTTAGCCCCTCCGACTTGCCCCTTTCCTTTTGTCTCCACCGTCGAGTTCCTTCAGTTTTCTGCATTACGTTCCTCTTCCATTCAGACTGTACTGTTTCTATTTCTTTTTAATACGACTCCGGATGCATATATGTTTTTCAGTAGTTAAATTGATCAAGAATTGACTGAAAAAAACTTTTTACTCAGAGGAACTTTTTTTCAAGCGTATAATGAAAAGGATGTCATTACGTACTGACTTTAATGAGGGATGCATTTCACCTTTTATTGTTGTAATTCATTATTTCGTTCCATTATATACGGGGACAAATTACTTTAATATACATTTTTAAATTATTAACAATGTATTCATTTAGGTCTATCTGTAAATTTGTCGAACTGATAATAAACTTGATTACAGAAATAGTTTCAATATTTTTAAACGGGGTTTTAAAATTAACTCCGTGCAGTTATAATCGAACAAGAAGCACGAACTATTATTCTGTATAAAAAGAATATAGTGCAATCTATCCATTTATATTCTTTCTGAAATTCCAGGTTTCTTTATGTTATAACCCATTTAGAATTAGAATTGATAACTCACGTTTAAATTTCATTTAATTTGTTCCCACCGTAAGGTATTCCCTAAACGTAGTACCTACGTTACTTCTTAGGAGGATAATTCATTTGCTTAATGTCCTATTGCGGTTCTTCCTCTAAAAACCCAAGGGGAGCTAAATGAAGATACATTCTTTCCAATTGTACCGATTATACAGCGGTGGCTGTTCGCCTCGTTCATAATTATTGCACCCAGATGTGCAATAAAAATGTCGGCGTCCGGTTTTAATTTCGCGAATGGTCGAAGTTTCTTCGAAACTTTAATAAACGAGATTACAACATACGCGTCTAAAATAGCCTTGACCTATTTCATCGGAAATGATTATTATGATAATTGCGCCGGATGCTGTAAGCGCGACTCTTTCTATCTGGCAGGAGCTTAATATATAAATATTTTCTATAATTTGGTCTCTTAATACAGCAGTTTTTCCATCTCTTCTATCAAATTTGTTCACAACCTACATCATAGGAATGTTTCATAATGGCATGAAATAGACGTTAAAGACGTTAAACTATTAGAATTATCTTTAAAAGAACAGTTTTGAGAAGAAAGATGAACTGTATACTTCAGTTAGACGTGGAATACTCTAAGCCGGATTGTGAGATATGTGTCGTTTAAAGCCAATAAACGCAATAGATATTGAAATCACCGGGTCAGTAAATCGTATCGGTTCGAAGTAAAGCTGAATTAAACCAAGCAAATTAGCGTGGACGTACCTGCATAGGCTCTGACGTCATAACTGGTTCCGATGGGGGCTCCATTGTACTCCTTGGCTGGTACCAGCTGTACACTGGGCGGCGCCAAGTGGGTCACTTCCATCGTGAACGGATGCGCGTTAGGTCCCAATCTCTTGATCAGAGCGTCCTGAAAAAACAACCCGTACTACTTCAGTCGACAGTTATTTTTCTTTTGTTTCAGTCGACTATGGTCACCTATTGATTATTCATTTTCGTGAAAGACTAATTCGTAGAAATCCTGTTGTTTCGTAATATCGTATTTGGTTTCCTTTTTATTTTGAATGAAGCAGGCGGGGTGAAGAATGTTACATTATCTTTGTAATCACTTTTTTTCAGTTTGTGTAATACATTATTGCATGAGGGGAGCAATTCTATTGATCGATAGATTTTTTTTTAATCAGTGAACACATCAGATTCTTCGCTTATTGATTACAACGTGCTATTACGTGAAAGAGTATATTCTAATAGTGCGTCCCAAATTATATTATGGGATATTGGATTGGAATTTGTAGTCACGATCCAATTTTTCCACGACTAATGAGAGATATGAATTAATTGAGCCTAAATACCATTGTGTTCTTCAGGAAATATACGTGGAATCGTAATACATTTCTTTAATTGAGATTTACATTTACATAGATTTTTATTTTCTCTTTAGAATTCAATTTAATTCGTGCGAGCCTCAAATGCAAAAAATTGTGAAGATAACACTTACAATATACTCTGCTAGATACTAACTAAATACATTTTGCCATCCTACTTGAAACTTTTTTTGTACATAAATCGAAAGTGTATTCCACTTCAGTCAGGTATGATAATATCATATTGTTGAACCCAATTGCTTCGCATTTATGATCGTAATTCCGCAATGGATGTCTGATATTGAAAAAAAATGGATTGAAAGAAATCAACCGTACATATTTAACGGATTTAAGTCGTCTGTCTGATACGAAAGGGTCGTTCCATTTTTTCGCATAATGGAACGTCGGGTTTCTCGGTCGTCGAAGTGTTAGTCGGAGCCGGAACAAATGGAGCCACTTCCGGATGGAGCACGCCTCATTACAGCAATTTCCTGTTTGCTTGCCACTTCAACTCGATTGTGTCAATTTATTCTATTTCCTCAGTATTCTAATGTCAATTAAAGCTATTTCTGCCCACTGAGCGCTTATAATTTTAGTTTTATATCTACATATTGGTTTTGAATCCAGTGCGAAGTTAGGTCACTATCGCCTATCCAGAAATGCCAATAAAAATAATAATAATAGGTTCTCTGGTAAGACTAAAAGAGTATGGAAAAGAGAAGTCTGGAATTGATATTGTAGTGCCCAGCCTTTCTGTTTGTGTGTTCGAACTTCCCAGACTCGCAATTTATTATTTCAGCTCAACTAATATGAACCTAGAGAAACGACAAAAGGCTGCGAGTAACTATGTTAGCAGAAATAAATATTGGCGCGCTGAATCGCTACCCTTTTGTGCTTGAAATGTTCTCATAGTCAGGAAATTATTTCATAAAATCTTCCTCTCCCAATCTAAATCCGGATATTGGCCGGAGTGGAGGACTTAATGAACCTTTCTCTGAATTGGTTCGGTCCGCTTCTGGCTTCAAAGAAGGAAATATTCCGAATCGTCGCTGTACCGCAATTGAATGGATTTTAATTACTGAAATAATGCTCCTCGCTTTTGCTCCGACCGGGTCTGTTTGCAAAATAAAAATAATGCTTTTCGAGGCACGCCTTTGACACGAGAAGAATAGAAACGGTTATTGCTTCTGAAACCGACGACCAAAAATTAATTAAACTTTCTGGAAACAGTGGAACGCTCATTCGAGATTATCTTAAACATTTATGTTTCTTATTAATAGGGCTAAGTCCCCTGTAGATGGAACAAACACATATTTCGAAACGTCGGGCGAGAATAACAATTTGTTTAAAATATATTTTAAAAAATATTGTATAAGAGTTGTTACCGATTAGATTGGGAACGCACAAACGATTTCTGATAATTAATGTTATTGATTAAAAACAGAACAAACTATTTGTTTCTTTATTGCATGTCTATACAATTTATGTATATACCTAATTGGAAACCTTTTCCGTGTAATACTTGCATTGAAGGTCAGTGTGCGACCCGAGCGTTTCGGGGGTTAAATGCCGAATTGAACGAACGTGATATTTCAGGGGTGGTTCGTGTACAACTGCGACATGTCACGGTTGGACGGAAGGACCGATTAAAATTACTTAGCGCGAAGGGAAAACCTTTATTTTATTTAGCCCCGGTATTTGAAGTGACCGAGTGAATTATAGTGAAAGGATCAGTATCAGTACGAAATAAAAATTGAGAATGGATCCGGAGTTGGTAAATTGAATGAGACGCCCGCCCGGTCTCATCTCGAGATTAGAAACGACCCAGTGTTTTTTGGAAGAGGTTCATCATTCATGAACTTCCATTCTGCGGCTAAATTCATTTCCCCTTTGTTTCTGATTCCTAGTTCAATCCGGCCCAATACACTTAAGTCTATCTCCGCTTCCTATTTCAGCGGATAATTAGGACTTTAATTTTGCTCTTTTGGCATAGAAAAAGGCTGAAAATACTCAGTACTCGATATAATAGAAAATGTCCCCATCTATTTATACTTTTTGTGCAAAAATTTGATCGTTGTAGCACATATTTCTGGTTAATAGAATTGATTAATGATGTTACTCTCAGTAGGTCTGTAAATGAGGATGCCTGTAATTCGTTGTAATTTTTTATCGGGGAAAATTAAAAGAACCGAAATTGAGATATTTAAATTTTTACTTTTGTTTTTATTACATATTATAAGCCGTATTTTATTCTGCGAGCAATCTAATTGCAGCTATTCATAGGGAGGCCTTGTACCATGAAAGCCTTTATTTTACGGGAGTCATGGTTTAAGCTTATTATCTCGAAATTTAACTGGACGTAAATTTTATTCGTACGAGTAGATAAGGCTAGCTGTCGTGTCACAGTGAAATAAGGTCTTTTTTATATGGTACCCCAACCCAGTTCTGTACCCCAGTGGTTTTTGTCTCCTACACAGAGCCGCTGAATAAACTGGGAAAAAACTGTTAATGCTTTATTTTTCTGTGTTGTCAGTAACTACAGTGTATCGCTACAATAAACCCGCAGTTTTCTCATCAACACAAATGACGTCAAATCTAGTTTATATTGTACAAGTTTTTTTCTTAATCTGTTCCACAAGTCATATTTATAGTTTTTCGTTTCGCAAATAATAGGACATTTTTCAAAATACAAACAACGAATCAATTTGACTCGACAGGCTTGTTTTTAAATTGATGTTAACAGCAAACACACCATAGTCTGCCTGATCTATATGATAACAAACTACTATGAAAATTTTTTGTGAACCTTTTGACGTCTGAAAAAATATTGATGAATTATTTTCTGGAGCGGATTACATCATATAACGGAGAAATTTATTGGACGCTGTTTGTAATGTATGGGTTTAAAAGTTCTCTGGTGGTAAACAGTTCTCAGGAACGAGGCGGAGACGGGTCCCAGCTCTCCAGAATTTATACAGCCGTCTTTTATTTGCCGTGTCGAGTGTCAAAAATATATTTAGGCTATTCTTCTCAAATGTATTTTCGCCGCGAAAGAAGGGAGGTATTTGTCGGGAGTTAGTTTATACCCGTTTTCGAACTGTTCCTAGCGATTGAGACTGGCAAGTGATGACCTTTTTAGGTCGCGCACACGGTTGTTTACCGACTGACAAATTGAATTTGAAGTAAAAAATTAATTTTCCTATCTTGCTATATTGCTGTTTCAGGCCGTATTAATAAAAAAAATGGTGAATCACGGTTTGCCAGGGTAAACAAGTGTATTATGAACAAAAGATCTCAGTAAAAAATCTCAGAAATAAAATGTGTTACTTTCTGTCTTGACGTAATCAGTACACTATTGAGGTATCTTGTATTTGGGGTCAAATATTTTCAATTACTTATTTAATTCACTTCCGATTTTATTTAACCGTTGATCGTAGTATATGTCGCTAAAATGGATCTATGTGTATGTTGCAACCAAACATTGCATTCCTGGTAATTATTAATCGATATAGCTTTATATTTCTTGAATAAAACATTTTTAATGATTACAAGTTTCGTTTAATGATTCGCTTCGTGTTAGTCGGGTGTAACAAGGTTAACTATAGAAGTCCTCCCCCTCTCTTATTTCCTCCCGCACTTTACCCCCAATTTAAAGTAGCGCCTCACGACCGGTTTCTATTCCAACTTATTTTAACTTGGGTTTGTTAAAGTCACTACTTTAATAAAGCTCTCGAAAGTGAAGGTTCCTTGGTTTCAAGGAAACAGCTCTCAGCAGATTTCCTTCTCTGGATCCAAGTAAATGACTTTCTTGGAATAATTAGTAAGTGATATTAATAGGTGTCCAACTTGATTTACTGTCAATAAAATCTATTCACTTATTCCTCTTACTTTCTTCCCCATGTAATATTTTTTTAGCCGTTATTACAATCGCATTAGGGTGATATAATTAATACTATTTTTTCTGAACACTACGAACTTTACTAGGTGAACAGATTGATAAAATCGCACTGTCATCATTTTGGCAGTTCGAATCATCACGCTCTAAGTGTGTTTTAAAGTAGTTTCATACCTTTGTCCGCTCAAAATAGAGATGTGAAGTTAATTGAAAATGATTTAGTCTTTATTATCTCTAATAATCGACGGTTTGGGCCGGGTCACGGCCTAATGAAAGGGGCAATTTAAATTTACAGGCGGCCGACATTTTGTGCTGGGCAGAGTGTTACGGCTTAGCTTCCCCCCAGTAATGCCCCCAAAATGCGGTTAGCCACCGGCCATTAAACCGGTATCATATTAACGCCTATCCCCCGGTCAGCGATGGGCGTGCTTATTTCTCCGATATTGCGACAATTACTCTTTACAACTAGTGCTCACAACTCGACATGTATGGACACTAATAAACTCGTTACCACTGTTTCAAGAAAGCCTTAATACATTAGCAAAATGGTTGTGAAAAGTGTATGAAAAGTTTAAGTAACGCGACTCGTTTCAAATTAAATTCGCTGTTAATTGAAAATTTAAATTTGATACACCAGTTTTTAGTTGTTGTTTTTTTTTAATTACGGGGAACTTGTAATCACACCTTTTCTTGAGGTATTAATGATCCTAAGCAAATTACGAGGGAATACATAAGGCGTCAGAGTAATAAGAAATAATGGCCGAGACAGTTTAAAAAGATTAAAGTGTCCCAGAGCATAGTGCTTTTACGGCGGATAGTTAATCCCGATAATATAATTTCTGCTTGATGATTTTCAAGAATTATAAATCTTTCGAATAAAGCTTTAGTTGCTCGCAGAATTAATTAATAGACTACATCGATTAAGTGGAACAGAACACTTGTCGATTGGAATTAATATCGACGGAATTCGCCATCGTTTACTTCTTTGACGTATTGTTAGCGAAAATTTTTCAGTATCTCGGTATTAGATTCCCAAGAAAAAAAAGTGTTTAATAACTGTTATGCTTTGCACAGAAACTGTGAATAAAAAAATGTGTAAAAATAGAATAATAATTTGTAAAAAATTATCTGACCTAATCGGAATCAAAATACAATATCATGAATAGTATCGGAATCGATACTTTTTCTTGGCCGATTCTAGATTTTATTCCGGAATCAAATCCCAGTTGCTTTGAAAACTGCAACAATTCAGCCGGACAAATTTTCCGGCCTTCTAAAACGTCTCAATCATCGCTTTATTTATATCGTGCCCTCTGGGCCCTTTCGGTGGGAACGGTCCGCCCTTTGAGGTCAACCGCCTGTCAAGGATAGTAGGTTTCAGTAGGATTACACATTAACTTTGTTACTCCATCGACATCCGGAATGAACTATCAAAGAATATGCGTGCTTTTTTAGTGAGCTACCATTTCCACAAAAAATTGCTCGGTTTCATTTTCCCCTGAATCAGTAGAGAAATTGAAAATGTCCATGACCTCACAGGTTAAGGAAAGCCTTGCCCGTGTCGCTTCGACACAATTTTATTAAATTCAACTTTCCAATAAACAGCGCTTTCTACACTATAAATCGAAACAAACTTCCTACATTGTCTAGTTACCTGAAATTCAATTTTACCTTAATAAATTTAAATTGCCAAGAGTTTCAAGGAACAATAATTACTGTCTCAAAACATTATTTGATCGCATTCCCCATTTGGGCGTTGCTCTCTCATCATCTTCCGTTGTCTCCGTTTCTCTGCTATTTTTTTTTTACATTTGGCGCTTCCCTGTATTCTCTCTGTTTTTCGAGGGCGAAAGATCTGTTGTTTTCGGGTCAAAGATGGTCAAATCCGCTTGTTCTTCCGGTCCGTCGCAATAATACATCCTCCCCACGAGACAATACATTGTGGTCCCCTCCGTTTTGCTATTGCAGTGATGAAACTTCGATCGAGAAGATCGGTATTCAAGTCAGCAAAACATTCTACACTTTCAGAAATCCAAGTCACTGCACGCTTATAGTGTGGCCCGTTTAGTACGTAAGTACCTATTTTAATTTCATTCGTGGCAATATTCTTCGTATATTAATAATGCAATAGTAAATAAGTGAGTTTTAATAAATGAGTTGTTGTTTTTTTGTATATTCTACTGTGCCATTGGTGATAACATTTGATCGGTCGATTCGACGGTACGATAACAATGGTTTATTCAGTGCAGGCATTGTGTAAAGTTAATAGTGAGAGGGCAGTAGCATTATGCCCGGGAGCAACGCTACCCCTCCCACCGCGCTTCTTATAAGGTCTCGCTAATGAGGTGGCCTCCCCTTTATTGCAACGTTTAACCCCTCACCTCCCCCACATAGGTAAAAGTTCAATTCCCCAGCCTCGGTTGATGAAGTCTTGGTTCGCTCCAATCTGCCGCTCCCCTTTGTTTTTAACGTCTACGCGTTCGCCGCCACAAATTTACCCCCACGGGCTTACCCCGGACCCCCGCGGGTCCGTTACGAGGGGATTACTCGAATTATCGCCGTTCGTTCGTTGAGTTGAATGGCCCCCCGCAATTCTGTGGGCCTCCTTTAATGAGATTCTTAATGAACTCTCCTAAATTCGCATATCTCCTGCAATATTTTGAATTTTGCGATTAAAGAATTTGTGTATGTTTCGAGGAAAGAAGTATTATAATAGTTTCTTTAATTTAAATCACTCGTGACCTATGAACTTTATAGATATTTGCGAGAATATATAATAGTTCAATAGCGCGTTTGGTTGTTTAACATGCCCAATATTACGTACATTATACCGTACATTATATTGTTTCCTAGAGTTTTGTTTCCATCGTACCCACCATCGTTTTATATTTGGTTGGGCCGTTATTGGCTGTTCTCAATGTAATATTTAAGTATTTCAGTTTGTATTACGTTCACATTGCAAAATTTCAATTTTATACTACTGAGTACAGCAGTGGAAAAAAAATGAGAATGACTATAACACTGGTAATACGAATATTGAGTTATACTGATATGACTGATGTTATAATAGCGGTTGATATTGTGGGAGGCGCCTCGTAAAACCGTTCATTGTTTTATGACCGTACAGTGGCGTGAGCACGGCAACTCCGTGCCAACTGTTATTTGATTATAACTGCTCCTTTGGGACTGATTGCGTATACCCAATTTCTGTCATTGTGTACAGGATATTCCAATAGAATTTTGTACCTAAACAGTAATGGTTTGTATTTAACCCTGGTAATTAGACAAGCGAACTACTAATAAATAAGAAATAAGTCGACGTATAAAGTTGAAACTATATAAAATAAGCTTCTCTGAGAGAAGTACTTATTATTTCTTATTCACGCGCCCTTCTTGCTCATCCGTTCGTCCGTGAGATGAATTCATATGGCAATTTATACATTAGAATTATTGCAAAAAAATAAATTACAGCTTTCCTTCGAGTTTTTCTGTCGAACGAAATCACCATTAATTAAAACTTCCTGTTTTGTAGTCTGCGAAGGATTGGAATACCGTAGGTTTCGTGTGTGTATGTCTCCTCTCGCTGGTTTAGTCTTTTGCTAGACCGGTTTCGGCTGCTCGCCATCTTCAGTAGCGGTGTCAGTCACCTTCGGCACTTTGGATGTTTTTTGGGTATCCCCACTGCACTGTCACTTTCACTTATACTTTTAAATAGTCTATTAAAATAATACTCTTAATAATCGTCTACTAAGGTCAGATATAATATATTTTAATATTTGAGTTATTTTTAAGACTATTAAAACACGTAGTGCATTCATTTTCAAAGGTACGGCGCACCTAATACTACCCCGCAACAATGGTATGTCTTACATTTTAGTATTAGCGCCTTACAGTACAAGTGACAGTGCAGTGAGGATGCCCAAAAAACATCCAAAGTGTTAAAAGTGACTAACACCGCTACTGGATCAGGTGAAACCGGTTTAGCGAAAGACCAAACCACCGAAAGGAGACAGAAACACGAAATCTACGGTAAAACTTCCAGGTCTTCACAGCTCAGTAACTTCAGTAATTGCCAATATTTTAGCATTTTCTTTGTAACATCTGTTCTGATATAAATATTCAGAATGCGTGGTTAATATAGAAACGGGGAAGTATTAAAGGGTAGACATCTGTCCAAGTTCGTATCACGTCAACCGAGTTCTTCCTGAATAACAAATACAGGTACATAGAGAGGACAGGTATTGTGCCTCTCGCTTCGATCGTATTCCCCTTTCTTTGACAGGTGGACAGTTCGATTTGATTTTGTTACTGTGTTTAACTCAATAAAGGAGGGGCCTGCCTTGACGCATTCAGAGAGGCAATATTACTTGGTTTTCTCTGCTCCTGCCAAAGAAAGAGTACCGTTAGTGGAGTTATTGCATGTTCGAACTTCGTACGACAGTTTTCGCACGAGATTTTTCGTATCGATTTTACTTTATGGCGCAGCTAATTAGATTGAGGCTCGAGTTCACTGGCGAACATACCCAAATGCATTACAGGTACAGAAGGGATTAGTTTGAAGGTGAATTAGAATTAAGGCCGGTTCACACGTTAGGTAAATATTGTAGTGAGATACAACCAGGGGGTCTGTCTCTATCGTAAATCTTAGAAGGACTGATATTCCACGATTTTAAATCATTACTCCGTCGTTTATCTGCCTTAATTCTGTAGAAAAAGATCAGGGAACGTTCTTGATGATACAATTTTGAAAAAAAAATTGTGTACAAATTACAATAATAAAAACTAATAATATTGTGAAGAATATATGTGAGAGGAAGAGTGTGGAAAGTTTTCTCCCTCCATAGCGCCGAACGGTAGAAGCAATCCACCAGTTCTGTGATAGTGCTTACATTTCATTTTTAAAGGAACGTCCCGACACGTGTCTACTGAAGCAATATTTTCCGGATCATCTATCTGCCTTGTCGTTCTGTTTCTGTCCAATTCGATCGGCAGTAGAAAGCGTTTATTTCTTCCCTCCGCATACACAAACCGGGTATCTCATCACAGGTTATTCATCTTTGAAAAACAGAGCCCTTGACCCGTTCCCTCTCGACGGCAGCTCCCCCTTCCCCCTTCCCACTCCCCCTCTCCCTTCCCGTCCTCCGTTCCTCTCCTGTTATTACTCAACCCTTCTTATTACTCCGCCTCCCTGTATACTCCGGCCCCGTCACATTTCGAATATACAAGAGTAGGCGGGGCGTGTGTATATATCTTAAACATTATATTCATACGCCCGAACGTAAAATAAGAGCTCTCGGTCTTATTTCGAAATATTTCACTGCCTGTGAAAATTGTAGGATGCGTGACACCCGTACAAACTGTATTTATTTTAGCATTTTCTTTAAAGACATACTATATTTTTAGAAATACTCTACACATTGAATGAAATAGTGCTGATCGGGGAATTAACTGATTGATATAAATTAACGTTCAGGTCCTGTATTTTATTATATAATTAGTGCAGGCCTTTTTCTCCTTAGTTTTAATCATTAATATACTGAAAATCCGAAGTTTTCCATTAACCGAGTATTTCCAGCGGGCAGGTACTAAAAGACATAACAGTAGATGACACTTGAGATTGATAACTGTTTTTGAGGAGAATTCTTCACTGAAAATTAAATGTCTGAATAAATAGACATCTGTAAATAAAAATAGGGGAATACATCGAACTAAGGGTAGATAAGAAACAGAAAAGCAAGTGAGAATTGTAATCTATTCATACTGAATAAAATTCATCGTTCAAATAAAAGGAATTTTTGAAATTTGGAAATATGACGTAAAATAAGCTTTTTAAAATTTGTATCGGCCAGAATCTTGTGCATCTTCGTAGGCCGTTATTTACTGTTTATTAAACTATATGTCCTTCAGTTCTTTTGTAGTTATATTATTAATATATAACTGAAGTAGTTTCAAATAATGTCTTAATGCTGGCACAATTTACAAAAATAGTACGAAATGAGAGTTTGTTGTGTGGTCCGTTGTTCCGTCTGTAGTCGCGCTCTCTGAATGTGTATCGTCATAATTCCCTGGCTCCTTTCCTCCCTCGTCAGGTAGAGTTCCTTTCCCCGACAGCATTTTACTCAATTTAGGAGAGTTCAAAAGTACCGACTTGATGTTGAAGGATTACACGTTAGTAATTAGTTCGGAAACGCGGGCGGCGAGGAATGAATTAGCCGGAGGCTACGGGGTCTTTGGGGCCGTTTAAATTATTCCGGGGACTGGACCGGGATGAGACTGACCATTGAGCCTCCACATTGGCATTCACAGGGCCCGACACAATTCCCCCCTACTCGCTCTCTCGGATTTCACGCTTCAAATCTCTCCCCTACGTGTTCGCACGTCCGTTGTAAGGATCCTTTCGTAATGGCTACTCAGTTCGACGTACTTTCCGTGTACGCTGGTCGAATTTTTCAGAAATTATAGTCATTCGGTTACACATAAATGCACTTCGCATCTGGCCGCTGTCAATCGTCAGGCTGCTTAAATAACAAATACCTGCCAGAGAATATAACTGTATATTGTTTAGAATATGTGTGGAAACGCGATTATATCCTTAACGACGATTTGAGCCCAAGATGAAGAGTAATAAATTAGTTCAGAAGTAAAGGTTAAAGAAGTATTGAGAGCAAAACAGGGAATGAACAAAAAAGAACTCTATTAATCATAAATAGAAGTTCTAAACAGCCCGAACATGAGTAGCAATAAACTTCAAAACTAATGAGTTTACTGGAGTTAATCTTCTCCACCCGTTTAATCAGTTGAAGTTTGTAATCGATGAAAATCGAACTTCGGGTCCGATGCATTAAGGGCCGCATCACTACCCGCTGAGTTATGTGGGACAGCTATCGCTGGTGACTTTGGAGTTTTCGTTGGGAACTCTCCAACTCCGGTATACTCATTAGAGATTTCGGTCGCGGGCAAACTGACAGCCGCAAACTGATCCTGAACAGCTCAGTATTCCTGGCGAAATGTCCGTTCGTAATGACTGCAGGCCTTGGGAGTAAAAGGAGTAATTGGAGGGAAATTTCGAAGTCACGTGCTACAGAGGTCCGACAGAGCCCAATAACAAATTTCGGCTGGAC
The DNA here is from genome assembly GCA_019843655.1 of Lethocerus indicus. Classification (NCBI taxonomy): domain Eukaryota; kingdom Metazoa; phylum Arthropoda; class Insecta; order Hemiptera; family Belostomatidae; genus Lethocerus; species Lethocerus indicus. The sequence continues at coordinate 3,756,567 of JACDQD010000006.1, forward strand.
ATATTTTAACTGTAGAAAAACAATTTCAGAATAAAACAACAACTGCAATTAACAAACTCTCTTGAACGCCCCAGGTATTTTGACGCTATACGTAATGCAACGTCTAACCCTGTTGTATATACCGCACGGTGCAGAATCCGTCCAAACTCAGGGAACACTCATGAATTATGTAGAAGTCTGTTGAACAACCAAATTCCCCCATTTTTTTTTATAGATAGGTTTGGAATTTTTTAAAGAAGTTTTAAGCTCAGCTTTATGAACTTAGTTGCTCAGTCAGTTCGCGTCGGTTTAATATTGAACTTAAGCCGAAAGGTAAACCGAAGAGATTTTTATGGGGGGGCGTTTTACATTACGGGGGCCCCCCTCTGAAGGTTCACTTTGGCCGGCTCTAATTTCTGTGGTTCGAATTCCCCCTTTTGTGCGAGATGGATGCTCTGCCCCGAATTTTATGAGCTCATACTTGGCAGCTTACCACAAACATTTATTTAATCAATATACTAAATAGACTGTACGAATTATGTGTTAGTACATAATTACTGCCTCCTCTATTATCTATCTCCATCGACACTATAATTCCAAGTTACCCTCCAAGAAACTAAACCTATTTTAACTAATAGCACCTCTAGAGGCTATGTCCGGTACGCAAGTGTCACTAATTAAAATGTTATAATTAAAGTTGCACCGTTTGAAGAAAGCTATATTTTCAAGGAATTGCTTACTTTCAAGGTGAATGAAGGTTATTTTACAGCGTTTGGGTCAGAAAATCATCAGGTTGAGACCTGCGGGGGAAGCTTGGAATTGCGGTTTGGAGTCCAGGAAGGGGAATCAGTAGATAATTGGTGTGCAGGTCGGACGGCCTTGGCCCCTGCGCTAATGGTCCGGCGGTGTCGCCCCTGTTAGCCGCCTTTTAAACAATTGGAGGCGCGGTCTTATTCTGACTACCCGTTGCGCTTTATTAGCCGGGGTCACGACAGATTATTGTTGACTCGCGTGTCTCGCCGGCCCCAACTTCTCGACCGGTGGGGCGAATTTACGAGTGCGAATCCAAACTTTACCGCCGACTCGGAACAATTTGTAGATAAGAAAAGTGAATTCGAACTGTTCTACACTCCTGCCGAACCTCTGCCCACTTAATAAATATATCGGCCTATAACTTGAAATTAACAGCATGCAACTCCAAACCAGAGGCGAGTGAACTCGGATAGATAAAAAACGGTGGAAAAAGGCTCTAAAAGTTATTAGAGTTGTTGGACATAACCTTTTCCTCCTGGTCATAACATTTGTATACCAGTTTTTAATTAGTTTTCATTATTATTTGCGTTATTTTGTTCCTTTAGAATCTCGCTCATGCTAAGCTGATCCAATTATTTGAGGATTTTGGCTTGTTGACATTATTTAATTTGTCGACTTTGGAATTAGGAAATGTTTTCATAATCCGATTTTTCTTCGATTCGAGATGTTAATAATTATTAAATGTAATCCTTGCAAAGGTGAGAGGTAAAATGGTGTCGATGATTTTCATCTAAGAGAAAATTAGATATTTCCACCTCATTTTGGCGACCTCTCAACGCGAATTTCGTAATTACCGCGGAATTGACGCCTTGTTTATTGGCTCAAGTCGGGGCCCGGCGTATTGAAGTGACTGCGTATGACGTCCTTAAGGACTCTGTATATCCTAGGGAGTCTCGTAAAATCGGCGTTACGACTATAGCAATAAAGTGGTGCCTAATAACCCCGGATCCAGGAAGCGTTGCTTGGGCGGATATAAAGCCGTGTCCGGATGTGCTGGGGATGACAGGCCCCCATCGGTAATTAATATAGCTAGACGACGGGCCCATTCTTTGACGTACCGCACTCTTCGATCTACTTTACCCGGTAATGTCCCCTACAGATCTCCAGTACTAATCCCCGCACATGTTCCGGAAAATGCTGTAGAACCCAACTTACAATTGCTAATTTTAAATAACGCGAGCCCATTTCTCTTGACGTCGACAGACTTTAAAATTAGAGAATTTAAAATTCAAATTAGTGGAACAGCTCCCCAGAGGTGAGAACCGAAACTGGGGCCAACACCGTCTAACGGAACTCTTCCCGGAAATTTGTCTTTATACTGAGAGAACGATTAATTTTTCAAGAACCAGTTCTTCGAAGCACAAAAATGAAATTGTGTTTAATTGAGTTCCACTTACCTCATATCCAAAGTTGCAGAAAATTCTCATTTGAAAATTGTAGATCCCCGATTTTCTCACACTACATCGGTAGAGAGGAAATTACTCTAAATTTAAAATGTTGAAACAATCTTATTCTATTAATGATAACGATGCGATAGAAAATTTAGAAAACATATCCGAAATATCTCAATTAATCGTATTAATAACAGAACAGTTTCCAAACGTTGTGAGCTCAATATCGATCCAGGATATCATTGTAGGCGTTATTTACTATACCTAAAAGGCAGCACAATCAAAATACTTCGGACCAACAATGCCGATCGATGACAGTATTGAGGTTAAGAACTATCCTGGACAACATGAAAAGAAAATATTTTAGTTTGTCGTGTCAAAGGATTATCCTCATTTTTAATTGAAGTTCTAAAGATTTCTCTGGATGCTTATAAATTTTCCACCTGGGCAAAGTTTTTGAAAGTGATCCGAGGGGGTGGTTTTTTTTACAACTTTGAACTCGGTAAAAGTTTCCATATTGAAGCGTTTGGCGGGCGGATAAACAAATTAATTGCTGACAACTTGAGTGACACAGTGGAGGTGGAACTTCACCTTTGTTGAGAACGGAACTTTTAAAAAGGAAATTTTCTAGTCCTTTTCGGGCTAGAGCGTATTTCGAAACCTTATACTTTATCGCCTATACTTCGTAACAATGACTACCTGCTCTTTGAGTAATAAACAGTTGAATATTTCTACAAGCTAACCGAACTTAAATACAATGTAATCGATATATATTTTGTAGGACGATTCCCCCACTTTAAGTATCTAAGTTTTGATCAGTACTGCATTCCGAAAGTTATACGATATTATTATTACTAATACTTCATAAAATGCAGGAAGTTAATTGCGTTACTTACAACGTAAATGAATTCATGTTACACCTTCTCATCTAATTTTTGCATTTTTTATGGACTCCCGCGCTTCAAATATTTCAGTAAATGAAATATTTAATACTTTCGCTCTGTTATGACAGAACGAAATAATATAAACTTGTCGACAAAGTTGAACCGTTGTTGGAGTTGCGTTCTGGTTACTGTGTGTTGAAATGGAGTGGTTCTGTAATTTCCAGACCTAAATAATCGTGACCTTACGATATCCTTCCAGTGGATATAAAACCCAGTGGGAAGGATTATACGTACTGATATCATGTAACTTCGACTGTAAACCGTCTCGAAAGTACGTTGTAAAATGTTAGTCTCTTAATTAGCCGGGATATATTTTATGGCTTTGAATAAATGCTTCGCGGTTATTTCTGTCCCTGGGACGCTTTTAGTGCGTTCGGACTGTGTTGCTTAAATGCCATTCGACAGCCAGTTTAGATCATTTGTACACATGTAAGTTCAGCTTACAGGCTTTAGTCCCTTTTATCTGTATTCCTTTGTAAATTGAATAATTGAGATCCTGTGCCATAAGTAAATTTACTATCAAAAAGTTGTGAGCATTCATATTGTGCAATGTTATTCAGTATTGGCTAATAGAATCTTAAATTAGGCAGTAGATTTAAGTCAGTCAACTACTCACAAACATCTTCAATAAAGATCTTTTGGGCTTAGTTTTATTCTTGTCTTACATTCTAGAAAGTATAGTCTTGATTCCGAGTAGGCCAATATCGATTGGGAGAGTCCTTCACCTTGTTTCTTCACCGCGTAAATTATGGCTATTTCTTCACGCTCTATCGATCAACTACTAATAAACGGGACTTTTTTTCTTCTCTTTTGTCTGACGATAGCCCGTCGATTTTACATTTCAGAGGAGTACGCTCAGTTGATTTTAAAATTATTACATGTACTCTGTTATTGGAATTATTAATGTGTTACCACGGACAAAATTGCGCAGAATTGAAAATATCTCTCGTCAGTCATGGTTTCCACTGCATAAACAACTTAATTTCAACGTCAATACATATTCGACCTCGGCATAAACTTTATTACTCCACTAATAAATCTGTTTAACCGACCGCACGAGTTTGACCCGTCACCTGTACAAGGCACTTTACTGATAGCATTTTTATATACTTCCTTTTACGGCGCGCTTTTTAATATTTTCAAACTAATAAAATAACATAGTTAATTCATTGTTACAAATACGATTAATTTTTTATCGTTGTAGTAAATAATCAAATATTGCAATGGTCATTATTTGGATTATGTTTATTGCGACCAGTGAATTTGTGCGTTGTTCCATGAGGTGGTTACTTACTTGTGCCTCTTCGTAATTTATTTTTATTATTGAAAATGATCGTGGGCTTCACTAGATTACTTCCCGAGAAACTTAATGTGGATTTAATGCCCTTGGTCTCAAGAAGAAATTCTGCGGCCGTGCGCTCCAGATATTTTATCTCGAGGCGGAAATATACGACTCGAGACCGAAACGAATGACTCTTAACCTTGAGCTGCCCCTTCGACCATTTAGTTTAGGGAACCTGTTGATTGTCAAGTGTTCAGATTACAGATCCGTCCTAATGAACTATACGAAGTATCGCCTGTATTGGATTAATGGAAATTTTCGACAGGAAGAAACTAACATCCCGATCTGTTTTGTGACCCGGGACCGGAACATTTATACCCACTACTCAGGTTGCGGCGGATTGAGAGCTACGAGTTCCTAAAGTCGATTTTTACGGCGGTTGTAACCGTAAAGATTAAGTAGGGCCCCCGTTAAGTAGGCGGTCGGGACGAGCCTGGCGATAAAATTAAAAACGCAGTAAAATCCGAAAATGTATAGGGAGGGTGGGCTTTCAAATTCCGTGCGGTAGAGTGGCTGTCGTTGAATCTTATAGGATTTTACCTTCCATTGCCGGAATATATTATACTTGACTACTGCTAGGATTTTGTGCTGGAACATTTTTAATGTTGTTGTTTATATGAAATAAAATGTTCGAGAACAAACTTGTTACCACACGGCAGGTTTCCTGTACCGTATACGCCCATAATTTTTAGTGTTAGTAGTCGCGTCGTGTTCGGGTATCTTTTTACATCGTTTTTTCCGTTAATATCGAAAAATATTTACATATTCGGCCCAATTAAAAGCGGTAGGAGTGAAATAACGCCGTTTGATTGGTTGGGGGGGGGGATGACGTAATTAATTGAAACCTTCTAATTAGCGCGCGGCCGCTGCCAAGTCCAATTTCCTAGCCGACTCGAGATATCGCCCTTTCAACTCTGATCAATCCCCCCCTATCTGGCGCCCATCTCAACCTTTTATCCGCCACCAGCCCCCGGGACTTGCGGCTTTCAACTACTTCCCCTTGTAGTTGTTGCCCCCATTCAAATTCGATTTAACCGTCCAACCCTGCCGGCTATCCGGTAATTGGAATGCAATTTAACTTCCGGCCGTTGGAGATGAAATTGAACAAATTGATGTCGGAAGATGGAGGACATAACAAAAGCGTCTTATAATTTGTGTAAACGAGAGAGGCGCAAGAGTATTTTGGGGATTTTCACCTTTGGGGAAGTTTCAGAAAATTGTCTTTTTGCTCAATGCTGTTCTGCGGTTTAACGCGCAGTTGATATTGACCTACAACAATTTCATTAAACAAATTTAAACGTTATCTAGTTTTATCAAATCAGGGGCAACAAACGGTGAATCCTTTGACCCTGTTATTTGAAGTTCAAATTAAAATGATTGATTAATTGAAAAGACCAGTTAAGCCGGTATAATATTTTTAATGAAATTAGTCGGGAGATCACCGTCCCCTTCTGTTCTTTGGAATCTGATCTTTTTTCTTCTTTATCGATCAGTATTTATTAATGTATCAGGTTATTGTTTTCATAAAAACATTGTTTCGCGGCTGATTGCATTCTACCAATTCATTGTACGAACTGAATTTATACTACAAGAAAGCGAATTTGAGTATTCGGTTGTTTTGTACATATTTGAGAAATTAACCATTGATAACATTCTTAATATTTTAATGAAAATTTATTATTTAGTCCCCAGCAAACTGCGATTTATATTGCGGTCTGATTGTGTTATTGCATTGTTTCATTTAGAGGTTTTCCATTAGATGAAATTGATTGAGTTTGTCGGGCGTAGGAACTGTGGGCTGTTGGGCGAACTCCGTGCCGGCCCTCAGCCCTGTATGTCAACAGCAGGAGGGCGTTTGAAGTGCCGAATTGTTTTGCCGAGTTGCCGAGGGATGGCCCCTCTTATTGCTCTGGGCCAAACTTTAATAAACCCGATCCTGTATTGGGCTTGCTCCGCCTCAATCAGTAACGTTCCCACGTCTGATTTACCATTGGGTGGGTATTTGATCGTGGTGAGGCATGGAGGAGGTGTGAAATTCTAGAAGATATATCCAATGTCTGTTAGTCAAAATGATAATTTGGAAAACGTCTATGCGCATGGACTTCATGTTCATTTTAGAACATTCCGACCTTTCATCTCCAAAAGCGCGAAAGTTCATGCCGAAGATAGTCCGGAAAATTATCCCGCAATGCAGTTAATTGATTTCGAATTTTCTTGTTGGACCCTGACCGTAAGAATCGATCTTTCAGCGATCAGGCTATCCAATTTGATTTTTATGCAGGCGTACGAGATCGAATTCTGAAACACCAATATTACTGCTGATTTTGGCGAATATACAGAATGTTATAAAACGCTTCGAAGTAGATTTACACGTGGAGTTTTACCCATTCCGTTCCGCCAAATTCGTTTCGGAATTGCCTCCCCTGCCGGGCTTAATTTAAGTGGGGGATAATTGCGAAATTGATAGTGGCCCCCACTGGCGGTGTTCCAACTGCTAAATCGTTGTGTAGTTAAGGAACTTCTTGTCTGCTTAATGGTGATATACGATTGACCGGGTGAACGGCCTTACTTAACTGTGATTGCCACGTCCAATACTTTAATTATAAAACGTATTAACGTTTCATTAGTTTAAACATCAATTCGTCGATGTAATTTATAGGTCTGTTGTGAAATATCTGCGAAAATCTTTCCCGCCGCATTCGCCTCTGTCTTGTTTCCCAGATTATTTTACATGGACATAGAAACATAATTCACGACATATAAATTTCAGGAATTGTAGAGTTTGATGGAATTACCTGCAGGGGCGTGTTGGGTTCTGCGGTGGCCCTCTCGTGGGGCGGGTAGAGTTGTGCCAGACACATGATGGCCTCGTTGCAAAACTTGAGGCCCATCACTTCCTCGTCCTCGCGGCCGTACCGGAACGTCAGCGTCACTTGGCCGAATATCTGAAACGGGGCAAAAACCATCAGTCACATACGTGGGATGGCCGGAAATTAACCGCGAAGAAAAGTTCTGGAACAAATATTACGCCGCCCCGCTCTCGTTTTCAACCCTCTCCGGCAGTCCTTTGACCAAAATTCACCAAAATCTACTATATAAAATTATGTTCGTCGTTTGGAATCCTAGGAAATAATGCAATAAATATTTCTCACAAGAGGAACTTCAGCATTGTGTAAAAAGTAATAATAAAAGGGAGTATAGGTTTGCGATTGTTCAGGGTTCGTCACGATAAGAAATACAGGTAATTTTAATTACTAATCATATAGAGGTATGTTACATTGATATTGTAATTATTTACTCTATTATAACATTTCAATCTCTACAACAATCTTGGACAATATCGCATTTTTCATTATACTAATGTAACCTATTCGTCTTACTCGTATAGTGATGTATATTTTATGACGATACGATTCTTTGGTGTTGGTTGAATGTCGCTTCACACGAACGGGAATGCATCGAGGAAAGATGCATTTTAATTTATACGTGAACGACGATAACAAAATTCCCTTTTATAAATGGCCGAGTTCGTTTCCAGTTGAACGGAGTTCAATTCCGCCCGGCAGGGGCCCGTACTAAAGTTGAAGCCTTCTCTGAACTCTCTCCGCTCCCGTTTGGAGGATTTCACGCTTTTCAAGTTCGATAATCTTCCACGACTCCCCAGAACTCTTTCCGGACCCGAACTTCGGATATATTTCTGAGTTTTCCGGGTCTCCAGGCCGCCCAAGGGGCAGGGGAATATCTATCCGTGATCTTGATTATATCACTATTATTGCATGCGAGAGAAATTTAAAATTACATCTGACCTCGATAATATTTTTCGCAACGTTAATAACTATATAGTATTTATAATATTTAAATGTCATTATATTTATTGTTCAAATTTATGGTTGGGAAGTACTAATTGTTCTTTCTTCATTACGCGAGCATGAAATTAATGAACAAACCTATTTCGTATCGGGCCCTTTTTCATTTCTCTCGTTGCAAAGCGGCGAGAGGAAGTTTTAAGTGGTAACGCTGTTCACAGTTTCGTAGAGTTCCCCCAAAACTATGCCTTTCGCGGCTGTTGAAACAGTAATTAAGTTGCCCGAGAAGGGAATGGAATTATTATCGTTAACAGAGCTATGTTGCTGTTCGCTGTTCGTGCGGTGCAGGAAAAGTTGACACTGGAATTAGGAGTACATGTACAATTAGGAGTAAAATTTTATTATATATGTAAAATTCATATCAAACACCAGAACCATACTTATTCGGTTAACTAATTCAGTGCCCCATGTGGTGCCGAATATTTCAGTTAACACCGTCGTGTGTTGTATTGCATTGTACTGCTGTTGAAACTCTTGACGCATTTCTAAAGGCCTCGCGTGATATCGTGAATTTGTTTCGCGGAAGGTTTATTTATAGCCTTCTATCTTGTCCTTCGGGTTTTAATCCAATATACGGTCGGGACCTCTTAAAGCTGGTGTGCTGTCATCTCGTTTCCTCGGTCCGAACGGGTTGTGTGTGTGTGCTTTGTGCGAGTCCCAATTAACCTAGTTCGATGGTCGAGCCAGCACGCCTCATCTGCGACCGATACCAGGGCCACAAACACTGCCCACACCGGGCAGTTTCCCCAGTAACTACTTTCGTGCTGTTTACAGCTAGGACGTTTTCTTTCCGCCCTAACTACGATGGAGGTCGCAGGTACTTCGGGAATATTCCCACTGACAGAACACTATTAATATTTAATATAATACAGAAAAGACTGTATGGCCCAAAAAAGAGACAACTAAATTCTTAAAATCGAGAGAAAATGAGCGTTATTTTATCATTTCGAATTCCATTAATTGATTTTTAGACATGAGTTATATTCTGAATTATTCCCCATACGCTGCCTTCTAAATTAGACGTACACTACAAAACTGTTACATAAATTGTAGTTTATCTTATATAAGTAGCAACTGCTAAGACCGTTTTGAATATATGATATTTTTTAATTGATCGAATTCCCTCTCCGTCTCGATTCACTCTAATTAATTGCCGAATTAATTGGCAGCGGTGCTATGCGTCTTAGGGAGAGGTTTGAAATGCGAGCGGTGTTGAATTGATCGGGGCCCATTGCCCGAGATTGGCTGCCCATTGTCCCCTCTCCTCTTTTGTTTATTACCCACTAGAGGCAACCGTTCGTTTCGGCATTAAAGGACCGGGCGTCTCACAGGGCCGACCGATCGAACCATTGTCTGAAAATTAGCACAATGAATACCCCCCGGCCCTCCAAAAGATATGAACGGCGGTTAAATTGTGTTAAAAAGAAAACTTTTAGAAGAAATATTTTACAAACTCACCGCGAATGAATTAAAAACATATTAGTGCACTCAGGTAAAACTGAATCATTTAAATCCTATTATTGAATTGGTAATTTTACAAATCAGGGTCCAAACTACATACATGATGGTAAACTAGAGCATCAAATGGATTGTTTGAAGAAATATGCTGTTTTATCTGGTTTCGTATAGAGTGAAATGTCATAAATTAGTGGAAAGATATTGTCAATCATTAACTAAATAATTATTAATTCTCTGAAAAATTAACGACATAATTGCATTATTTATATTCCTAACAGTTATCATAAAATATTGTACATTACATTCAATTTATGAAAATTTATTATTTATGTATATGTATTATACCTCCTGTTGTTCCATAATTGGAAGCTTAGCTATATTTTCTCTTTATTAATTTTACAGTCCTCATTTATAGATATCTACGGGCTTTAAATTCGAATAAATGTAAAATAATCTTTGTTTTAACAGAATTATTCGTATGAAATTGTGTTTTCTTGTATATTCGGCCGGCTTGTAAGGGTTCGCTCCGAAGGAGTACTAGAAGGAGAATTTAGACTTTAACTTAGCCCCGGTTGAGACCACTCTTGCGGCCAAGTCCGACCCATTATTCGGCCCGAGTGGAATCATAATTCGCGGGTTTATCGGCCCGCCGGGGCCCGGTACGGGATTTGAACCGGCGACCTTCCCGCCCCCCTAATGGGGTATCCCGCCTCCCCCCGGCGGTGATTTTGTCCCTCCCTCCACTCCCCCCCCCCCTTTTGAAACTGTACAGACTATTTGAACCTTCCGAGATGAACAAAGTCCGACCGCGTCCAGAGTCGGGAGCTCCCGGCAGCCTCCTGCTGCTCCCGCTTTTCGGTTTATTCGCCCCGGGCTTTTCGGGCGGCGATCGATCGGGCCCGACTCGCCATTTCCGCGTTGACGAACTTCACAACCCCTCACCCCCCCCCCCACCCTCAACAACCCTCCCCCACACCCTTAATCCCGTCTGCACACTTCGTCAACGGTTCTGCCATCAATTATTCCCGCTCTCTCCAATGTTCGAAACCGACGGATGTCTAAATTCGAAATCGGGACGCAAACAGGCTGCGTATTAATAGCCTGTAAGACACGATGCGACCTGTCAGCAGAAGTGTCAGTTTATTATCAGGTGTTCAACTTATTTGAGATCAGCTTATATAACCAATTCAAATTGGCAGTTGCATAAAAATCAGTGTTCGACATTGAAAATTTAAATTGAATAAGGCCGGATCTCAAAGTTGACTCAGTTTTCTTTAAAATATGAAATTCCGTTGGTAAAACCTAATAGTAGTAAAAAGTGATGCAGGAAATATTGCATTAGTAAGGTCTAGACTAGAATTAAAATATAACTACTTTATATTAATTTAGGAATTATTAGTAACACAATATTAACGTTACTTAATTATTCCTGTTTTTTTTTGTTTCAGGTAAGCTGCATTTTTATAGAATGAGAGATTTTTACAGTGTGTGAGTATTGCTTTTTACATTTTAAAATCGATAATCTGTCCCATATCTATTGGTTTAGACGGTGTAATCCATTTATATAAAATAAGAATTTGCGGCTACCGACCATCCGGTATATGGGGTAGAGAACCCCAACTTGATCCAACTCTTGAGTGGGGACCCTAATTATGGGACCCGTAAGAGTTCCGAAACGTCGGAAGCAGACCACACCCAGGGGACTTCCAGTGGGGTAAGGCAATAAACCTTTCTATCGGAAAGTCGCTCAAGTGTTAGGGGTTCAACACCTGGTGCCCTGGGTTCTGCCCATAATATTGCGCGGTCTTACCGGTCGTTAGATGTCAATAATTCCGCAGTTTATAGCACGGGACATTTTTGAAGCCCCTCCTTTTTAATTTAATATAACAATTGTTATTATTGTTGACCAACGTACATTATTCCAGATCCGAAAACGCTCTGGATTAAGAAATCTTACTGTATTACAAGGGAATAATATTGATTAAAGCTTCGCGGAAATGGAATATAGCTGAATATAATTGAAATTACTACGGATCTGTCATTTTAATATGGGACCAGCGAATATGTAGATATGTATGGATGGTAACTTTGGGGGTGGCGTGTATGTCGCGGACACACTGTGTTATCGAAGCTACTTTAACGCCGGGACGAACCCCCCCCTCGCCCTTCTACATGGATTGTGTAATGCATAGGGGCGAGCTTTCACGCTTATATAACATGCCCTCCCTCTGTTGGGGCGGCCCGAAATTGTTTAATTTTTTACGCCCCAAATGCGCCCTTTTCGGTACAATTCCGTGGAATTAATTCACCGGGTATTTTTCACCGGAAAATACTCGCCGCAGTGTCTGGCCAATCTATTGGCGGAATATTATTGCAGATGTCGTGTTTGTTAAGTACAGAGATATTTTTAAATAAAATCCACCGTACGCACCTACAAATAAATATAACTACAATCGAGAGTAGAAGTATCGGGTATATCACACGAATTCTACAAATACAATTTAATCTGATGGGGTTAAACAGTTTTGCTTATTTGGAGACCGGCCAATTACACACGTTGCGCGTTTTTCCGTTTATTTATCAATGTTTGGATGTATTTAAATGGACGCCGGCAGACGTAGCGCTTGGGGCGATATGGGGGATGTTTAATAGGTTTAGTCGGTTGTTCGGAGCCATGTTGAAACAATTGGGACGATGTTGAATGGATGAGGAGGAGGTGACTATTGGCAATATCGACAACGCTGTTTGTCCTCTCGAGTTGGTCGGTCGCCCGCTCGCTTCCTTCCCCTGATAACGGACCTGTCCCTCCCCTGTCTACAGATCCGTTCACCTTTTGTCGAAACCGTTCACTCTCTCCGCGCTTTGGCACTGCACGGTTACTGGTTACAACACTGTAAAACTGAATTTGGTCGTTCCGTTTATTAATTCCCCAGAAATGTTTAGCCCCTGGATTTTCTTTCCGATTTAGTTCGCCTGTGGCAGAAGATAAAAGTATTGCCAGGAAACATTAAAATTCCTTGCTCCTCAATGAATTGAAAGGCACGGAGTTGTATTTTCTACCGAGAACTACATAAAAAAACATATTTTTGGTTTTTATAAAAAATAAATTATTAATAAAATGAGTTCATCGATATCAGTTCCTGAGTTTACATTTACGTATCATTTAGTACTCCAGAAAATATTCTCTTTGCCTCGAAATTCAGGTCATTTTTTTAAATCCACCAGTATATTTTTTGGGGCGGAGTGTAATTCTTCGAAATATTTCTATTGTAAAGAAAAATATTAAAGTGTCGACAGCAGGGATTTAAAATTTTACTTCCACAGTTAAATTTAAAATAGAATAAAAATGGAACAGAGATTGATGACAGGAGGGGGTGACCTATTTCCTACGACTGAGAACGTAAACAAGTTATATCCGTTGAAAAATCGAGATCCGTTTAGTTGATTGCGAGGGATTCCGAGATCTCCGGTAGTGGACAGAATTTTCATTCATCGTGTCAAGCTCAGAGCACTCTACAGGAATGAGACCATCAAAATAGATTACAGATTAATAATGTACAGGTGGGTCTACAAATTGTACATCCTCGCTTCCGGAATTGAGCGCTGAGGGCGGTATTTATTTTTCATTATTCTATATCGGTTTGCCCGTTGATTGGGCGGAATTGAACTGGACGGCTGTAGAATTGGAGGGTCGGCGGAGAAAGTTGATTAGCATGGTATTGTGCCCTCCGGTGAGAGGGCACAGAAATTCAATTGATTTGGTTAGTCTTGGATTCCCCTCTGCCGCCTCCTCCCCGCCTCCCCATTCTGTCATCATCATCAAATTAGGGTCATTACTCTAAGCTTCACTCCCAGCGGTGGCGGGACTCAGGGGGTTAACTGTGTATTTTTATTTTCGCCATTTAATAAATTTAGAATGAACTGGGAAAATTTACGCTGAAAGATTTGGGAGAATCCTAACGTAATTTATATTAAGCGATAATTATTTCTGAGGCAACGATAAATGCATTTGCAGGAAAAGTCTCTGACCTAAGAAAACTTTTCGAAAAGAAAACTATAATACAGCTGTCTTGTAATTATTAAAATATTAATTATTAGTGATTATTAATTATATATAATTATAAATTATATATCATTTAGATGTTAAAGTTTATCATGAAATTCTTGATAGGGAGACAGTGCATAAAGTGTTCAAACACTTGATTGATAATGACTGGAATGGGCGGGAAGGTTGGAGGAACAACATTTGGATAGTATTTCCAACTATTGAGCGTGCATCCGGGCGTAGCCCAGTTAGCGGTAGGGGTAAAGTTGCATTGACCCTAACTGCACTTGCCGCACTATCGTAATTGAATATCTCGCTTTCGGGGCGCTACAATGCGCTGATCGGTAAAGGCGGTTCAGCGGTAATGCTGTACATCGGTCACATTGGTCAGTATAACAACCATTGTGTCAGATTCCACATTGTTAATCAAATCTGTCCCGTTTACATGCTGAAGTACGGTCTTCCAGTCGTCAAGGTCATCTGTCTGTGTTATTAACCGTTCCATAGCATCCTAATGGTTTATGTATTCCTAAACCTGACTACATATTTAACATTTGAGAAACTGCGAACCCCGAGTGGTTTTTACTATTTCTTCTCAGAATGGGAAGATTTGAAATCGATGAGCCGTTAGCCTTGGTCGGTGCTTCATAAACCTTGAGCATCTGTCGAACATCCGAATTTGCGATTTGTCTGTAATACTTATATGTTGCGGATTTTAGATCCTTAAAAGGTATTACACAATAAACTTAAATTCTGTTTTGTAGTATTGAATATTTTCAAATAGTTCAGATATTTTTTTGAAAAATTATTCATTTTTACGAGATTCAGCGTATAACAAACTAAGCTCTCGGGTCAGGATGCTGAAACGTGAAATAGTACTTGTACACGAATTGGGTATGTGCAATAATACTCGTTCTTAACAGTGAAAAATACAATATGTTACGGTTATTAGTATCGGGACACGCCCTTCATTCCACTGAAAACGATCGTGTTCCTCCACCGTTTTCAGTCACCAATTGATATCGGTAGATATTACGCCAGGTATCAATTCTAATATTTTGTTCTAAAATTCTAAAATGTTGTCTAAAATTCTGACAAAAAACTCCTATACTGCATTCCCGCTGCATCTTAGAAACCGAATAGTCGAATAGGTGTTTTTGTTTTATCTAATGCGCGGAAATTCATACCTGAATATAATGCGAATAATTTTCAATCTTTTACCTCTATTGCCACTCACTGATTTCGTTTTATGCTAGACCGGTGTCGGGTTCTCGCCATCCTCATTAATCTTCACTAGATTATGGATGGATATACCCTACTAATTTATAAAATAATAATTCAAACTGAGCGAATAAATTCCATTTACAATGTAAAAATAAATTCTTTTGTTCTGGATTGATCCACGAGATTCCGTCTTGGCCCTCTTGATAGTTTTAACCGGAATTCCGTATTTTATCGTACAGGATTGACTCTTGGGTAGAATTTAATTTCAGTTCAACTACTCAGATTCAACTTTCACGTCGTCAAATTCAAAATTACAATTGATTAAAAGAATTTCTGCCCTGCCACATTGAATCCAACCCCCTGGGTCAATACGTGGGCACCATCTAAGAGGTACGCCAGGGATATGATTACCAGCTGTCGCGGCGCTGATACCACGCCCGCATTACACTCCGGCCCTCACGCCTAGTATCGCGAACGCCGTACTGACAGGTTATTTCTTGAGTGCACCCAATCTGCATAACGTTATGCAGATACTCTTGATATGTTCCATCAGAATATTACAGCCATAAGATAAATACATACGTGCAAGATATCATCTGTATATAAGGGTGCTGCTGGTATCAAAATAGATGTAGTTCAAGTAATTCCATCTTCGCAGGTATAACTTTACACTATTTGCAAATATAATATTATTTTCCAAATATATATAACTATTTGTAGTTTAGATTGAAAATTTTATTTTATTTTCAAATCACATTTGACATCAGCGCTAATGCCAAAATCTTAATATTGAAAGTTACTAAATAGTTTTTCCCTATGGGAAATACATTAACTGAAAATGTAAAGTGAATTGCACGATAAGGCAATATAACTCCATTCATTTCTTCGATAGCCGTTTTCTCCCCTCTTGTCCCGATTTCAAATCCCCGTTTGTAAAATGCCTGGAGTGGTTTGAGAATTAAGCGAATAAATTGCCTCTCCCCATTGGCAACTTCATTTCCGCTCAAGTTACGTTTCGAAACGGTTCGACGTCTAATTTTGGTTTTGTATTCCTTATAAATTGGGACTCTGATTGAACGTCAGTTGTACATTTGTTTATGTAATTGACTGAAGGTTGTATTTTTTCTCTTGTATAAATACTTTCTTCGCATTACGGTTTAACGACATTTTTTCTGTCCGATAATGAATGTCATACATAATCACATAATTACATAATCACTGGAAGCAATCGACAACACTAGAAACGCAAAGACGTCTGTTCTTTAATCAGATTTTCAGGTTTCTTTTCTTTTTCTTTTATCAGATTAATACTATTTTTCCCACGCGTTCAATATGTTCCCAAACAATATTCAAATTATAATAGTGTCCCTCTTCTCCGTTATCAAATAGTTAATTTGAAAACGAAGCACTCTCAAACTAACTTTGAGCCCTCAATAAGTATTGTGAAACACCATACTGGTTAATATCACTCGAGTTAAAAAAATAAGAACTTGTAATTTAAAATTGGCATATTTGTCAAGAACAGGGATAAACGTACAGGTAATTAAAATTGTTATATTGCAAATTATTTCTGCCGTATTTAGAATAATTACCAGCAATTTATATGGCATCATCTTATATGACATGTATAAGCATCTAATTAGTAATAACCAAGCTGCAATATATTTCATTATTTTTCATCTGGATTTAAACTTTATTTAGGTGGTTATTAGCGTCTGATTTTACGGCGTCTTAAAGTGTTATTACTCAGTTTTCTATTTAAAATAAGCTCCCGGTCCTATATTTTCATTAACCCTTTAAAATTACCTCTAAGAAGTATTAGTGTCACTGACTGGAGGTAATTGTTTACTTTCCCGTTTTAATGGCGCCACTTCCCCAACCCCCCGGCTTGAATGTCGTGTAAAAGCTTCGATGGACTTAATTAAACAATTTTGAAGTCAAGACTTTTGAGTGTTATTAATAGATTCAATTAGCCTACGATAGTGTTTATGTATTCGGTTTTATGGCCAGCCCAATAATTAACTGGATATTGTAACTTTCTTCTGCTTTTCAGTTGTTAAAGCTTTACAGCGCACTTGCGGTACTTGCATTTTTGTATACTCAGTGGTGCATATCTCAAACGTTATAACAGGAATGGCAGTTATGGCGGTCCACCACCGAAGTTTCTCCAGTGTTGGATAGAATTATTGATATATTATTGCTTTTATTTAGAAAAGTTTGTTTCTTTGTAACATAGTGAAATAGCTTGAACTAGAGGTCCCTATGTCCTTAAGTATGCCAAGTTGGTAGTGGGAACTCATTAGGGCGGTTCAACATGTGAAGCCACGTGGCCAATCTGCGTTATGCATTTCTATTAAAAGAACCCTTGTTTTGTTTCCGCGCCTCTACTTTGCGCACATCGTTACATTCTCCGTGTGAAAGTAAATAAGGGAATATTTTCTATCTGCGGATATGAATAAAAAAAAGTAAATCGAATAGAAAATTATACCTCTGTACGGACGCAAATAAAATTACTTTTTTTAATTTTATGATCATTTGATTTTATTGATGTTATTGATAATATTAAAAAATATTTTTTTAAACATCATTTAATACTTCTGAATATTTCACAATGGATTAGATGTATTTCCAGTCACGCAACTATCGGTTGGTAACTGTTATGATGTATCAATTCCACGACCCTATCAGAACATCAATACTTGATATGATCCCATTATTATTCACTGGCATTAGCGTGAATTATTTTTTAATCTAATACCGCCTTTATTGTAAGATACATATAACAAGAAATGAAGGTGAGTTTTTCTCGAGTACTTGTAATATTAGCTTTCCAGGAATAACTTCGTCCGTGTTGCTTCTTCAAAAAAATTTAATTGGTTGTTATGATGGGAATCGTTAAAAAGAAAGAGCATTCCCACTTGGCGGAGCATTAGTGCATTGAAAGGGTCCGGTGCGAGGGGCGCGTGTCGTTTTCTAAAATTGCATTGTCCCATTAAAAGGTAGGGGCGGTATCAGCGGGATCAGGAGAAACTCGGGAACACGGAGATAATAATGCCAACGCCCAACCCCATTATCAGTCCATTTCTCTTGATTATTTTCCGAAGCCTCGCGGGATGCTGGTTCTCGATGAGTATTTATAGCCCCTTGCGTTTGGCCAGTTTTCTGCAACTTTTGGAAAAACAAAAAATATCCGAAAAATATTTCGCTGTAGGTTTAATGATGCTTCGAGAATTACTTCGATTAGTAGTAATTTTGAATTTCTCTGATAGATTCGAACATATTTTGTCTTTGATTCGATCAATATTAATAGAAAATATTCGACTGCGCTATACATATTGAATCCATTTGTATAAACTTAAACTGAAATTATTTTCCAGAATACAAAATAGATTTCTTTATTACGTCAACAGTAGGACTTTATGATTTAGTTCAACCGCTATCTATGGTTTCGACTAACGTTATATAAAAACTTAAATTTGTTAATTACCTTTTTATTTTGTAAATAGTCTGGATCAGCGAGTATGACTCCTTGTATGCGGTCTATCCTTTTGTTTGAGATGACCACGTCTCTGCTCCCCAAGTACAGTGTCAGCTTATTGTTCGGCGACGATTTTTTGAAAACCCTGAAAAACGTCAAATGATAAATAATATTTCTGATAATTAATAATTTATTTTAAAAATGTACAACTTTATTCATCTGTTTATTATTTGATTTTTTTGCAATCAGTAATCACTCAGTAATTGCTGCAGTTATATAAGCTCCACCAAAAATCAATTTGTTCCACACCAGCTTCTGGTTTGAATCCGGTTCGTATTTTCTTGTGTGACAATTGAAATTTTATTTATGGAGAAAAGCGAAATGATCTCCAGTACAGATAAATTACGGTTGTTGTTAAGATCGAATATGGTTGATATTTTCTACACTACGGAGGGACCAACTTTAATGCCCTATGATGAGGGGGGCGGATGTGACACTCATAATTAACTCTAGGAACGCGTCTAATCAGCCGTATATCATCTTTAATTATTCGCCCGATAGACCGCCTGTTTCAACTCACCAATCATTACGCGTTACATGAGTCAACTCCCCGGCGACTTATGATTAATGACCGGTGTCGAATTTCAAGAAGGCGAGAATATTTTTTCTTTTTTTAAAAAATATTTTATTTAGTTTATAAAAAATTTTAAAAACGACGATTTTTCGCCATCACGACGGTTTTTTAATCATCGTCATAAACTGAACAGGACGAGCGCTGTGATATAGACGAGCTTCTCGAAGATCAAGGCAATTTTTGTCATAAGGTGATCGTAAATTAAATTCAAAGTTAATCATTACAGTTAATTTACAGTTACTGCCCGCCTGCTGCACAAAGTGGCAATATACCACCCAATTTGTTTTTGGACCGCATCAATTTTGATCTTATGACAAGAATTGGAAGAATGTCTCTCCTAATTTTAAGGAATTGCTGATTTCAGCCCATGAAAAATGTATTCAATTTTCGGATAATTTACGAGGTCGATGAATGGTTAAACCCCCGGAGGGCAGTGCGAAGGTGGTCTTTATACTTAGTAATCTCAAATTTCTTTTTTATATACGACGACAGCGATCCAAAGTCATGAGCCCGTGCAACAAAGCCCAGGATTTTTATAATTAAAAAATGTATCAATAAAAATGGGATTGTGGGGGGTCCCTAACCACCCCTAATGGGGGCTTTGTAAAAGGGACGAAGCATTATGGAATTTACGGACGTTACACGGGAAGCCGGGTTAATTGACCTGTTCTTGGGTTGGTGTTATTCAAAAATACGAGTCACACCGCACGCATCTCTTATTACTGCCCATGCTCTTATTAACCGATTCGATGTTACATAATGAACTTCTGTTGTACTGAAAATGGATTGAGGAAATAATTATTAATGTAATAAAATTAGAACGGTAGCAGTAAGAGCCATAAAAGTAAGAAAATGATTTGTTATATTATTGGAAACATTAGCATATAATAAATTCTTTATTATGATGAGTGTAAAGGATAAACTAACTGTTATCTATAGGAGAATGTACCTAAAATGGTTTTAAATTTCTAAACAATTTCAATCAAAATAAAATAAAATTTCAGTACGTCAGAACGGGTTGTATTTGCCATTCTTCACGGCGCTGATACCACGCCCGCATTACACTCCGGATTTCACGCGCTAGTATCATGAACGCCGTACTGACTGGTTATTTCTTGATTGTAACCAATTTGCGTATCGTTATGCTCACGTGGAGATACTCACGGTAGATTCCATCAACATATTTCAGCTATAAGATAAGTACATATCTGCAAGGAGTATCATCCCTATACAATGAATCTAAAAACCTCTTACCTGTTTACTACGTTTACCACAAAAGCCCAAAATCGTCGAGGTACGTTTAACTTGGTCTGAATGTTTAATTCAAATTTAAAACTAATTTTGGCCCTTCGCCAGAAATTGAGCCGAGCCATTCGAGCTGTCGTTGCCGCCTGAGGCGCGCAAAACCCGATTAGTGGACACGAAGGATTACCCCCGGCGATTAGCTCTTCAGTCAATTGCTCCTCGACCCCCACGTTCATTGTTTGTATTTTTAGCGAAGCCCCTATACTCGGGACGTATCGTGAAGAATGCCTTTGGGATCGAATGAATATGATAATATAGAGCGTAGTTATTTGAAATTCAAATTTATTGAAAAATCATTTTGGCACGCCACCAAGATCAGCCTCAATTGTGACTTAATGTGAATAGCTATTGAATGGTTCTGTGCTAGGCCTCTCGCCATCGTCAATAGCAACTATCCTCCTTATTTTTTCTGTTAGTAATACTGAGATATAAATCCCACGACATGACAGTATAATGATAATTGATTCACTAAATTAATACATTAAGGCGGAACGAATGGAACTTTGCTAAAAAGGTATTTGCTAAGGGAGGCTTCATGTACAGCCAACATGATATGTATGTAGGTTATCAAAACGGCCTGTTATCATCAAACAAATTATTCGTCCTAAATGTCGACCTAACTCATGATATCAGCTTATCTAATTTAATATCGTAAATTAGACGTGCCGGAGTGAGCGTATTAATTTCTGGCTAATGCTTGTTCCGGTACAGTTCGAAATTTTTCCCGTCTTCGTTGCGGACTTTCCGACAGCGCGAAATGGGAATCTGAACTGTACATATTGGTCGGCAGTGGGAAAAACGTTGCCGGCGGGGGTTTATCAGGAGCGGGCTCACTACTCCGGCGGCTGTGCTTTTCGCCCTATCTGTTGTGGTAGCAGCACAGTGTGCCACCCCTAGTGAGCCTGCATCTCTCAATTCTCTGAGCTTGTGTCGCGGCTCATCACGGGTGACTTCCCCGGTGACAGTGTCACCGCCTCGTCTTCCTCGAATCGTTTATTGAACGATGATCGGATGTGTTATGTTTTATTTGACGGTGAACGGTACCTTTAGTCGTGGCACCTGCGCCGAGGAAACAACCCTAAAAACAACTCTAAAGAGACCTGACTTCTACCACAGCTTTGAACGAATTATTTTTTTAATTATATCTAGAATATATGTTCCAGACTAAAATATATGTAAAGAAGCACTCCGAATTAGTTTAATTTTAAGTATGAAGTATTTTTTACGTTAGTAACGTACGGCTTTATGAAGGCTGTCGTAATCTGACAACATTAACGAAGCTCTAACCAGCGCACGCATAATCTGAGTTCTGTATTGCACTAAGCGCGGTATATCATTAATGTACACTTCGTTTTGCGAAGCAGCGACTGGGTGGGCTCGACAGTGAGGTCAAGCGCGCGGTGAACGACGGCCGATCGATAATGTTTTTCTTATGTCAGGTAAGAGTGCAGTGTTCAAATCTCTTGGGCATGTTGCACGCTTGATCGTCATTTCAAGTGCGAGACACTTGTGTAGGACCATGAACATGATATTTAGCCATTCTATCCTTATTGGAAACCTTGGTGACGTTGTAAATTACTAAAATGAACATTGGTATTTTGAAGATAAACCCTTGACTTAAACATATTTACCTTATTTAATATGCTGAATGAAATAATACCTTGCACCTACTACTGACCTTCGGAACAGCGATACATATAAATCTTGAGACTGCAAAAAAGAAGCCATGGAAACTTGTTTATTATGGTTATATACTAATAATATTATTTGAACCGCAAAGTTTGATTTTATGATTCGGTTCGGGTCGATACTGAAGCATCGATGTAGAACTGGAACGGAAAAATATACTCTCCTTTAAAGTTTCCTCTTTATTCTTCTGGAGATTACTTCCCGTAAAATGGATGTTTTTCACTTGCAAAACAGTGGACATAAAACCGTACTAATAAATTAAGAATAGATTTTTATGCCGATAGCATGTTGGATCTGATACCCACGTCGGGAACAACATCATTTTATTACTAACAATTGTATTAAGGGCGGCGAGAAGCCGAAACCGGTCTGGTTTAGGAACAAACGAACGAGAGGAAAATATACTCGCTATTTCCAGTTCTCACATCGGTGACGAGC
Source organism: Lethocerus indicus (assembly GCA_019843655.1). Taxonomy (NCBI): domain Eukaryota; kingdom Metazoa; phylum Arthropoda; class Insecta; order Hemiptera; family Belostomatidae; genus Lethocerus; species Lethocerus indicus. The sequence continues at coordinate 3,779,173 of JACDQD010000006.1, forward strand.
AGGGTCCTGGTTTTATTTGTGTATCTCGCCAGGTGAAACGCGACACTTCGAAACAAAACAGGCTCCAATTTCTTCGCCTTCATCCTCCCCTTATTTTCCGTCTTGCATTCTAATTGCAGCCCCCTGCAGCCTTTAACGTCCCAACTGTTGTGACAAACATAAATAAATAAGTACCACTTCTCCGGCCTAGAGGAGATGAAGGGAACACTTTTTGAGGCGGAGCGGCTTATATCCCCAAGTGTAATGACCTATTGTGGTCTGATATTTTATGTATGAGTTTATAAATGGTTTAGTGGCCGCCCGCATATCGGCCCGAGGTGCGGTTTTAGCAACCTTTCACGGTTACTCAAGTCTCACTTTCTTAAAACGACACTGACAACCCAGGATTTATGGAAAAAAGAACAATAGTATTTGATCCAATAACCAATAATTGTACCATTTTTGTTCGCTTTTATGATCAGAGATTTGAATTCTGTTTTAAAATGGAAATACTTTTTTGTATATGTAATGTGGTTTTCGTTTTATGTGTGGTCATAGACCGCGTATAGACAATCCTCAGAAGAAAAATATTAGAACCATTTTCTAACCGCGGTTAACAAACGTACAATCCCTGCGTTCTGTAAGGCATCGCATCCCTCAGGAAAATGAGGGTACCTACAAAATTGGACAGACTGGTAGGAAGAGTTCCACGAGGAAATTCGAACACCAACGCCTTGAATATGGGACGCATATTACATTTTATAAACTCAGAAATACTGTCAAAAGAATTAAGATACCACAATGATGATCATCAAGGAATTGATTGAAATTCTAAGCCTAATAAAAACAGCCTTAATTGAGATACGAGGTTCAATCAGATTAAAGGATGGCTTTAACTAATCCAATGTGGATAACCAAAGAGAATCAATGAAATCCAACGAACGTCGGCAATGGACCGGATCGAAGTGTGTTCGAGGCGAGAAGGGAACTTCCACCTTCCAGTGGGACTTATGTCAAAGTTCAGAAACGGAAAAAACTTAGTCAGCACCTCAACAGCAGCTGCCCTAGGGTTCTTTCTTATAGCGGGCGGATTAACCACGGAAAGTAGATAGTATCGTACCCATTTCAGCCCGACGAAACCTTCACTCCTTCACGCTTATGGCACTATTTTCCTTCGGTGATTCGGCAATTGTAGGTGCCAAATATACACTACTGCCGGTTGCCTATTAACAATTCTCTTCTTGCCTGTACCTGACTCTACTTAACTCTTAAAGTGGATTAAATGAAAAGGAAAATAATTTAATAACGATTTAAAATACCACACTAAATTACTGCCGGAATCTACCCATTGTGGCCAGAAGCAGACACTGTCATAGCATAGGGACCATATCAGCGAAGAAAGAATATCAAAAAATATCAAAGTAAATAATTATGTTTAGTGTTTAACGATTTCGTTATTTAAAAAATAAGAATTAATTTATTGAATTTTATTCCGGCTGTTATGTTTAATTTTGTGTAGCGGCCCTACCCCCTCCTTTATTCTGGAATTCATAAAATGCGGAGTTTATTGAATGGGGAGGTTAATTAAAGTTCGTTTTGCATCGGATTAACTTAAATTAGCAATGCTCAAGAGGCGAAAATTGACGCAACTCATTTTATATAGTGAGACCATTGAAAGAGAGAGAGAGAGAGAGTTCTTTGACGTTTAGCCCACAGGCCCACTAACGAGCCTTTTCCAATTACAAGTGTCTCAGACGAGAGGTTTATTTCTTTCGATGTTGTTTCCTACCCCCTTCAATTCTTTTACGGATCCGCTCTTGTGAGAATCTTTTCAAGTTGTTAATTTAACCTTCGGTTTATACAAACAACGAATTACTACCACCTTGGTTCAGCAAATGTTTGGATTAAATGATAAAATTTGTGAATGAGTCTTATTTTTATAAGTATTGATATGAACAATTGCCATAACGTGCTTGTACAATGTTACATCTCAATTTTTAATAAATCTTTAGGTTTATTGTTGAAAGTTTCAGAGAGTGTCCCGGAGCTATTTGAGCCCAATTCGCAATCAGATCTTATTTTGATTCAGTCGCAGATTTGAATCAACAAATAGTTCTGAACACGACCAGTTATTTAACCGAACTAGATTTAAGCACGGTCGCCAAGTTGGAAGTGTATTGAGGTTAATAATTTATGGGTTCGGGCTGTTGGGTAAGGGGAAGGAGCTCTCCTGTTTGTGAATAGGAATGAGGCCGTATCTTCGGGTATCCACTCCATAGGCAGAAAACGCCCCCCCCCCTCCTCTCCCCTTTAAGACGGGGACCCTCTACTAGTGACAATGAAACCGTTGAGCGTTTAACTCCGACTCGGTTTATAGTTTGGAATTAATTCGGCCTGCGGACGGTGAGCTGGTGGTCGACCACTCAGTCTAAAACCGATTAAATTGTGAATAGGCTTAATTGTATAATTGAATTCAGAACGCTTCCTCCAAGAAAGCTGTACTTCTTATAGGTTGAAGTTTATTCGGTTAAATTGATTCGGAGTTTCTTTAGTGGCGCGTTTAACGATAAATTTTTCATTCGAATTATTGTCCGACCAAAGCTGGTCACACAGAAATTTATATCCCCCTTTCTCATGTACCTAATGTCATTTATATGTATCCTCGGGCCTTTTATGTAATTTTGTTACTCATTCTGTATTAGATGTGTACTATGACTTAGTGAATATTAAGGATATTGTTTAGCATTATATGTTGGGGGTCTGTAGGGTCGGTTGTTTATGTAGTCATTGTGTGGACCCATACCCCAGATACATACATTGTTCTGTCCTGAGTATCTGTTAATTTCTGCGATTTGTTTTTTTAGTTTGAATTTCTTTTTTATTTTAAATGTGAAACCTAAACTTAATTAAAAATTACTTGAACACCACAATTATTTAGAACACACGCAACAAAGTAAATAGGGCAGTCATGGAAATATTATATAGAAAAAAAACTTAAACGAAAAGGATTTTCATTTCGTTTTGTCTATCTGGATTCTGAGCGAGTTGGCAAACAGGGTTATGCGGCCGAAAACTTCGTTAGTCTGCCAGGTTTAGCTATGTGGTTTGTTTGGTTAACGGGAGGTTTCGGTTGATATCGGCATTTCGGAGACAGGCTCGGTCAACTTCATTATATTCGCGGGCTCCTCACTCCGCCGCAGAATTTTGTTCTAATCCTGCTCTCACATCTCTCAGCACTTTCAGTCTGGTAAAAAATTGGGAATGAAAAATTCATTCTATATTCCTTTTAAAGGTTACATTTATTACTTATACTTCAATATAATCCTACCCTCATTAACGGTAGAACAATGATGTTCGTTTTAGTGATTCATTTATAATAAAACCCAAATTTTCATTAAGTAATATTATGAAACTAAATTATTAATTAGTGTAATATAATGTGTATGTTGATATGCATCTGTCGTATTCTGAATATACTGGAAATTAAATAAATTAATACAAACTTACCCATTTAGAGAATTTACCTATTTCCCGACCATCGGTGTTGGTGATTATAGAGGACTTATTCAGAGAGTAGTGGGTCGGCCTTGTATTTTGGGCGTGGAGGAGGATGATAATGGAATGAGTGGAAGGGGCGGGCCGTCCCATTGAGGAGGTTCGGCTTATGATTATTAGGGCCCGCAATTAACTCGGTTCAAGATTCAGTTTAATTAACTGACATTCTCTTTGGGTTACCTCCTCAGAGGATTGGCTACTACCCCTAATGACCAAAATACCCTATACATATATATATATATATATATATATATATATATATATATATATATATATATATATGACGTAATGAATTAAATCAACTCTCGCATTGATTTGATAAACACGGTAACTTATTTCTTCTTACTATTGTTCGATTTATCCTTTTTTATGACTGGGGTGGGGGAGAGCCAATCGGAATTCAATTTCACCCCAATTTATTTTTGTCCGGGTGGCGCCGATGCCGGATCCGAATGTGTATGCTATTGTTTTGCAGTGAAAGGAATTAGGGCGAAAGTGAAATGAGCAGGAGCCTAATGAGATAGCCCGCCCGGTTGAATCTGCCGTTTGTTCGACCCCCTCCCTCACCCCTTACCAATTGGTTCCACAAACATTTCATTAAACCCATTTGAACTGTTGAATTTATAAATTCGCCCTTCTGTGATATATGCGCTGCCTAAAAATTGATTTAATTTCACTTGTATAAATCACCGAACGTGACAAAATACAAACCGAAATAATTGAATTGAGTTCCTCTGATTCATATTTGAAATTTGCTTTTAATTTTACCGCGCTCTCCGTAGCACAGTGGTTCGATTCCAGCCATTGGCTTAGTTCCTCTAATTGGAAATTTTCAGTGGTTTAGTTGGGGAAAACCATCATTGGCTGTTTTTAATGCCACGGTAATTCAAATCGTGTAACTAATTATAACTTTTTCTGAAATTCTTCTGGCACTTAAAAAAATTACAATAAAAACTAAATAAGAGGTTCTATTTTGGCGGCCGATTAATTCCGAATTAATTAGAGGTGGATCTTAATTACATCCAGCGTGCTCATAATTCTCCGCTTCAATTAAAATGGGATTCACTCTGAAATTTGTTTGGGAATTTACTGTTAAACCAGTCACACCGCATCAGTCAATTTGATCAGGTTCGCATTGCTTTCAGTTAAAAATTTCTTCGCTTACGTATATATAATTTCTTTTAATAGAAGAAGACACTGTTTCCACATAAAAAGGTAATGGTCGGGTAAAAAGGAAATGGAATTAGAAAGCGAAGAGGAATAGACATATTGTCATATACATAATTCTCATACCTTCCTTTTCAGGATTCGATTTCCATTTATACCCCGAACCCGCAATTATTAACTCAACAATCAGCACTGTCCTGTGTGTTGTTCTTTTCTATTGGATTTGAACAACTTTTGATTGTCAATTAGTTCTAGCAATTTTCGCTTGTGTCTGTATTATAAATTCAATCCTTCAACACGATCTCTGGAGACGATAAGAATACTGTAATCATGTCCCTCGATCTAATCATTTTGATTATGGGGGAGATTGGAAACGAGTTTTATGAATACAAAAAGTTAGCCTTTTCTAAATGAAAAAATAAATCTGCGAAAATAAATTAATTTTTTAAATTAAAATCTTATCAAATGGAATTTAATAAAGATGAATTAATATTTATTATTACATGAATTGATATTTTCGTGATTTCAAATTGAGAGTATATTGAGAGTTTAATGCTGCCGGCTGTAATTGAAAGCGCTCAACCTCGAAGTTTGGACCTCAACGTCGTCATGGACGTGAAATAATTACTATGAAAATTCAGATTCGTGAAGTGTCAGCAGTGCGGGACTAACACAACGTGTCGACACGTGTTATTGGCCGGAACGGGAGTTTAAAATTGAATGGCTGGGAAAAGTCACTGTGCTGTTGGCGTCGGTGTTTTTTTCTCGCTTGTATCCCGTTCCATACGGGCTTTCTCACTCGGTCTGCAGCCGGCCAACGGAACTGGCAGAAACCTCGATCGCGTATTTTCTCGGCTCCCTCCTCAAGACAAATTTAGCCCCTGTTCAATGAGCCAGCGGACAATGTGAACCTCAAATAAAGTAGGTGCGCGCACCCGGGGCAGAATGTGGAGACTTAAAGGTGTTGCTTCTACCTACATTCGACTAACGGAATTACCTGTTAACGTCGTATAATTACATACATCAAAATTATAAAAATCCCATAAATTGTACTCTACGATTAAATATATGTATTTCTGAATTGGAATATATATCTTCCTAAATTCTGTAAATTAATTTTTAGTAAAAATTACTGTTTGAATTGACGTGCATGAAACGTTTTGTCGCGGCATATTTAATCTCCTTATGGAGCAATGTTAATTAAAGATAAAGCTGAAATCTCTCGTCTTTTGTATTTTACGGAATCGCTGTAGTTTATTGTTTACTACATGTCTAGTTTACTGATTTCCTTATAAACAAACCTTGTTAATATAATTTTTATTTGTTTCGGGTGAGTGAAACATATTTATCCGGTGTGGGGACGCATTAGGGGTAAGTACTACAGCATCAGTGTTTACAGTTTGGGGTGAGATCGATGTATCGATCGCACCCATGTAATAGGAGCTGATTTTAGGCTGTGGTTTCCTAATCCCCGGGGTCGGATCACGCCCACTCTAATCCACGGTCGAGGCAGAAAATTCCCGCGAACACGGAGACCTGTCTTTTGCCGCAAGTTTTATTCTGGTAATTCCGAAAAACGATTTGCCGTGTAGGTCGGCTTTCACATTGTTTTGAACGGGTTAATTTTCGAGCTTACGATATTTAATCGCCGGCAGTAATATTATGCAATTAAATATCCCGGTTTGCGTTGAAGTGTTAAATTCCACGAAAATTGCTTCAATGGCGGATCGACATTGTGTGGGTTTGAACCCGACGGCTCTCTTCGGCGGTTCGGACAAACCGAAACACCACTAGAACCATGAGTATGACATTTATTGGGTCGCAAATTAAAACTGAAGTCCTCGACTGTTTTAATTGCGTTACGCGGTCCGAAAAAATTTATGGTTTTTGAGTATTAGGTTTTAATGCTTGATTTAATTAAGAGACTTCGCTTAACACTCGGGTGGTGGCACGTTGAATTCATAGGCGGCCGACATAGTAAGAACATCACATTATTGCCAGAAAATACTGTTGCTATACTTATCCGTCTTGCCAATTGTATGTATCTATAAAGCTATTGGAAAACTCGATGTAAAATTATTAATTCTGTGGAAAGGTAAATCTTCCTTCACATAATATGCCCGATAACTTATTTTGGACCTCTTTTTCGTAAAGATCTGCACTCGCCGTTCCTCTTTGCTATCTGTAACTGAATAGAGACTAACCCGCCAGGGTGAGGAGTTGTTATATTTAATTGAAATATTCCCGTTTTAGGTAGAGTCTGGCCGGGGTCTAACGAAATTCGTAATTTAATTCTCGGCGGTCGATTCGGGAAAAGTCCGAATTATTATACGGGATTAAGGGACGCGGACGGGGAAAATGAAATAGCCGCCGTGGGTGCGGGCTTAAGACGGCGCCTCGAATAACAACCGGGCGGAATGGGACATTGTGCGGGGGACCGGGGGCCGGCTGTATAATATTAAGAGCGTACGAGAGGGAGAGAGATGGAGGGAGGGAGGGTGGTGTCGTAAGTCGGGGCGATAACTCCGTGCCCCTGGAGAGAAGAGAGTGAAGGCCGAGTCAGATAGCGTGCGGCCGCAAGAGAGAGAGAGAGAGATAGGGAGGGAGGGAGAAAGGGGCAAGGAGGGATGCGGTGAATTTATGGTGGTGGTTGGTAGCCGGAGCGTGTAGTATACTGTTGCCCGGGATGACCTATCCTAACCCAACCTCACTTCTATCAACACCATACCCTATACTATACACTGTACGGTCAACACACGCCGGGGTTTACTTCACTAGAAATGAGGAGGCCACATCATTCATATGCCGCTCAATGATAGTCATATTACTATTTATTGTACAATCAACCTTTACGGTTATAGGCACGGACTGTTCTTACGTCTCTTACTTGTCCCGATAGAAAAGCCACCCGGTCATGTTACTTTAGAATCAGATCCGTATTTTCTATATATTCCATTGCTATAGGCTTTTTGGCGTGTAACCTGACTTACCTTTGCGAACTGAGTGCGTCTGAACCACTCCTGAAACAAAGAAACACACTATTAAAACTAGAATACCATTATTACTGGGAATTTTATTACTGGTGTAGGTTAATAGTGGCAATAGACGAACGAAATAGTAATTTTTAGTTCCATATTTTACATAATAACATCTCCGGTTTATGTTTATTTAATGTGAAAGAAATTTGTGCGTTGATTTGAGAAAGTAAGTCTTTAAATTTACCACCGTTCGCTTTTCACTTATTTTACACTTTGCGTAAGTAATTTTTCCCTTTTTAATCTTCATAAAATGTTCCCTCCTACGCTGAGAGCGAAAGTCAAAGAAAGTGTGAGTAAAAGGGGATAGAGTTAAAAGGCCTCGGGTCCCATCCTAATGGTTGACATCAGCCAGCCAGGAACCGCCTGTCTGTTTTAACCTTTCCACTTTTACAGTCAAATATAGTCCCTCGCCAGTTAAGCGCTTCACGAAATGCTCTTAATTACCTAGATGCAACCGTGTCTGTCTGTTTATCTAGTCTATATGTTTAAGTCTGTTAGTAGTTACCTTATTTTATTTTTGCTTGCCGAACTCGGAATACAATTCACTGTTGTATAGCTTTGTCAAGACAGGGAATAAATATACCATTATACCAAGCTTAAATTGAACACTTTGGAACCCGCGACATAATTGAAATTTCATTGCTATTTCGCTTATTTTTTGTCTAGATCATGAGCCCTATGTGTTTTATAATTGCTTAATTGAAAGTCGGAGTCGAACAGCGTTAGGGTGTACATTTTTGCGCAGAAGGTAATAGTGGAGGCCACGCGATACGGGCATTTCCCCAGCCTCTGATTTCGACCCATAAATCAGACTAATGTCTAAATAGGTTTGACCCAATTGCAGCTGGCGCTCGTTTTCCTTTTAAAATTTAAAATATGTGATGCTAACGCATTTCGGAAATTACGTCTTTATCTTTCCCGCCCGGTGTTACCCATTTCAGTGGTTCTATCACTAACATAAAATAGGTTTTGGCAAGGAAAACGTAAATCTACAGCTGTGCGCATAATAGATAATCTGACTACTAACAACCAGTATGTATAGTTAAATTTATAGTCAAGTATACGGTTTATGTGATCTATAAACCACGTAACCATCGTATTCATAACGTCTACTGACAATGTTGCCTATCATTCATTTCCTAAGTGTGTGGTAGTATATTATTAATATAATTAGGGCATTCTCTGGATTACACTTTAACCTCTTAATACCGTGAGTAATGATGCCAAATCCTCGCCTACCACCAGACTGCTGGTATCTTGAATTAATATTCTGAATATTCAACTACTGAGAAATTTTGAAATTAGCCTAATTTTATACGTTATTGATAACTAATTGATATTGAATGTTTCTTAATTGATTTTTTGAACGGCAAATTGTGATAAAACTAGACAGGAGTTAGCTGTAGGTTGGGAGTGGAGCGGTGGGTCAGGATCAATGGGAATCACTTCGCCGTAGATAAATGCGCGGATATCAATCTCCCCTGTAACTTCCTCCCCGTCATTCTTTCTATCCGAAAAAAACCGGTTTCAAGTTTCAAAGTCCGTAATTCATTTCCCACTCAATAAATAAGAAACGAATTTTCTCTCACAGATCGATTGGATGGAAACGGTACTGGTAGTTTTAATATGGGCAGAAAATTGTATTCACCGGCGATCATTAATCTTAGTATAAATAGGCATTTTTAAATGTCCTTTTCATGCGTTTTCACTGTCTGAAAAATGAATAGGCGTGCGACTGCTGTTATGAGCTATCTCCTCAATTGGCTGGTCCACGCTCTCGTTATATGCCACCTGTATTGCGAGATATGTGTTTAAATTTGAACTTTAATGGGTTAACCTAACACTGCAGCGAACAATAAATAGATAATAGATAATTAATTAATGAATAATCCAAAGTACTGAACAGTATTCCGAAAGTACTTATGTTGACGCGAATCCAACCGATTGTGTTTTCTCATTATCGCTTTAGAATAATCACTTTCCCCTTGCGGTTATCGATTATTGGGCAATACTAGCGCAGTGGAGCGTTTAAGTATTCGTGGGAGTTAGCTGTACCGAGGCTGACGGTGCCCCGAGCTATGCATGTTGAAACAGTTCTCTCGGTCTAATTGGACTCCGAAATTAACGAGGGCTCCTCCCGAACCCATTCCTCATCCTCGGATTACCCTCGTTTCAACATTCTTATTGAAATGCTAGAATCACAAGTCTCCAATTATTATTCTTAATTGATTACCGGCAGTCATACAGGTCGTAATAACTACGGTTAATAAGTGTGTCGCAGAATCATTACATTCCCTCTTCTTCTTATATTTCTCAATATTTGTTATTTGTTTTGTATTATCTGGTTGTAAATAAAAAAATCGTTACAATAAACCTGGACTGAAAAACCTAATCGTCCATTACATGAAGAATAGGTTTGCTGCCTAAGTGATCAATAAAATGGAGATTGACACTTGGCATTCATTTTAAAAAGTAGAATTATAATATCACGTCTTGTTGAGGGCGTGTTTTGTTTTAATACGTACGTACACATGACGTTAACTTATCTGATGTACGTGACGATCTGAACTCGAAGCCTGCTAGTGTCTAAAGATTTAGTCAGTGTTTGAAGTAGTGTAAGAATAAAATAGGACAACGGTAATAGAATCATCTTATAGATTCATGCCGGCCACGTCTACAGAGACTGGAACATCCGCAGGAAAAGTATTCACTTTAAGAGCAGAATTCTTTGTCGTTTCAAAGGCTGTCGAGGCAAGTTGTAAATTGTTCCTTAAGAAGTTGAGGTTATTACGAGCATTTCTCTCTCCCATTTCCCTTTTAAATAAACCGACCCTTTATCCGTTCGCGTGGAAGCATAGAAAGTCAATGGAATTTTAGGGATTTCCTTCAGGAGGGGCCTCCGCATTTACAATTCCGATTCAACTTTTGGGCCTTGATTTACCTGCTTCCATTCAGCTTGCCCGGCTCCATTGTCAGCACGTCCGCCCTTTCACGTCCTTTATAAATATTGGTTTACTGCACAGTTGTACTTGTAATTGGGGATTCGATATTGGCTTTGGAGATTCCGCTGTTTGAACTGAGCCCCTTTTTTATTCGAAACGTTCCCCGAACCGATTCGCGTCACAGTTTAAATTAAGCACAATTTTGTTCTCTGGGACTTTGCTGAAAGGGAATAAAGAAGAAAACTTAAAAACAAAAAAAGATGTTCTTTTAGCCAGTGTGTTCTGCTGACGATGGCTGAAACTGGACTCGCCCAACGCAGAAAGGGGTGAGAAAAACGCACCGGAATAAATTGAATTCCGGCCTAAATTTCACCTCCCAGCGCCAACAAATAGTGGCACAGTCCCAAACTGAGATTGCGGTTATCACAGTTCCAAACCGCCGGGTTAGTGTAGGATTGGAAGAAATGAGAGGGCGTTTCACCCTCAGATTGGATCAAGTTAAATTTCATGCAGAATGGTTACTCTAACATTTCAATCGGGCCGAGTTTATATCTCATCGGTCAGCTTATTTCAAACTACTGGCTGCACCAAGGTTTCATTTCTCAAAATATAAAGTTTTAATTGCGGATAATATTGCTTTGAGCTAAACAAATTCAGGTGAAATTGGCACAGGAATGGATGAAATCTTGTATACTGACATTAAAACGCCGAATACAAAAAATGCATTTCGTTTTCAAAATATACTCTCCTTGAATAAACTAAACGCTTTATAATTTCAATTTATGTAGTCCAAAATATATTCTTTTCCTATTCCTTTTCCTATTTCCGATAGAGAAATATTTCTGTAAGGCGTATCACCGTTTTCTAGTTATACTATCCCTCAATACACCGAACGCCTTTCGCAACCAAGTTATACTATCCCTCAATACACTGAACTGCTTCTGTTTTCATGTTATATTGGTCCAAAATTCAAAATGATGTTTTCCGTCTAATTACTTAGCGCATGTTTGTAAAATTGCATAGAAAATAGTTATCGGATGCATGGATAACAGGGGACGTCCTTCTATTTTTATTTCATTTTATTTGTGTCCCTACTTATATTTAGGGGTGCAATTAAGATTAACCGTTACCTTCTTTTGTTGAATAAATAGAATGGAGCTCAACACTGATCTCGGTATTCGTAAATATCAGACAAGTTCAATGGACACATTTTGTACAGATCGCGTTTAAACGTCACGCACTCAATTTAACGTCTCTTGTCAGCCGTTTGAATATTTCATTTCCAACATTTTTCCCTATCTTACGGTACCCAGAAACTGAAATATGATGAAGTGGCAGAAAGAATTTTTTGACATTTTCCGGTGTGCCAAATATTGAAAGCAGAAATTTGAACGTCTGCCAACTGTTTTCATCTTCTTATGACGTCCAGACGGGATGCTCCACCGAGATTCCCGCCTCGGTTATGATTCATAAAATAAAATTTACGGCTACTAAATGCCGCACAATTCCGTCGCTATTTTAGTCGGAATTTTACTGCTTTTTTGTTGTATTTTTGCCTTCGCCAAGTGTTCTGAAGTCGCTGAAATGTAATGCGAACATATTTGTTTCATTCATCGGATCAAACATTAAAAGCTCCCTATACGACTGCCGTTGAAGTTTATTGCTGGATTAATTTATACAGTGAAAATTGATTGTGTCCAGTTTCTCAGTATTTGAAAATGTAATTACGTAGTGTTGACACCTTAAAAAACTAATAGTATGTTAAATAAAACGAATTTTATAAAATGTAGAGCATATATTCCGTTAAATCCTCTATATATTTACTCTAGTATTTGAGTCTAAATTTCACCTAAAGGTAATCTCCTACTCCCGAAATAACTCGTTAATGAACACAAACGGATGACAGGTAAAGGTTCGGTCAAGTATTGTGCAACCGTTGTTGCAGGCTGCAGCTCAAATGGGCACGTGCTTTGTCTGCCCAGTGATAATGTTTGTTGGCCGTGTAATTGTTTACAATTGCGTTTAACTGCAATTAACCTCGGCCAATTCCAGGGCTGCGGTTATTTAACGAGGCCTTTGGGATTCGGCAAACCCCAGCCCACCTTGCCCATTCCAACTACCTTTAAAACGCCGATAGGTCACGAAAACCGAATGTCATCATTTTGTTGAATTAAAATTCATCGCTATCTCAATCTATGCAATATTTGTTTGCATAAAATGTACTTTTGTATTTGTACGACTAATCTATTAGTTTTTTCAAGTAATTAAAATTGTTTCAATCCGCTTGCCACAAATATCAGCTTGGTCTAGACTTTCTGTTTCTTTGGATGCTGTTCAAGTATCCAGCAAGAATTATTAGATTAAACTTAGTTTAGAACTTTTTATAATGTTTTGCGTAAGGTGAAGGTCGTAGAGTTTAATATTTATTACGAATTATTGACCCGTTAACTTATAAATAATTTCTTATTTCTAGAAAGCATGAATTTAAAATTAAAATTTACGCAAATACCTTCGATTCGTTTCGTAGTATTTGACCCATTTTCCTTCATTGGCATAATTAAAAATTTTAAATATTTTCTTTCCTGTTTAGGTAAATAAATTGATAATAAGTTGTCGATATTATATTTGCTGTTTGATTAATTACGCCGTATATTTTCTACCGTTGTTTTACCGGTTCTGTTTGGCTGTCGGCGCTTTATTGTTTCGCCCGGCGCTTTGTATTTTCTTCCCCCTTTTGTGTTTAATACGCCGTTATTATATTTGTATTTCATATCGTTTCAGACAACGGTTTGGTGGGGGAAAACGTTAGTTACTCGGTCGGATCTATAAACAGGGTTCATCGACGATTGTTATTGAAGGGGTTCTCTGTGGCTTCCTATCAACTGAATAAACAGGGTCGTTCTACAAACAGATCCCTCAGTTATCGAGTGATTTGGGACGCGGGCTACCCTCCAGCTTGTACCGCGATGACGAGAAATCGCGCTCCGAATCACTCAGTCCATCCCCCCCAATGGTTACTTGCAGCGAAATTGTTTTTACTTTATTTGTGACCGCTGGTTTTTACCCCGGAATATATCTCCTTAGGGCTAATCGGATTTCGCCGATAAATCTACCTACGGCAAACAACAAGCTTCCTCTCTCTACAATAAGTCTTTTCTACCTGTCTATTTAATGTAACGAAATTATTTTTCTTAGATCTGAAATTTAGAAGGAGCACAGACTCGCTGAAAACATGATGTAATATTGTACATATTATAAGGACGCATTCCTATACTTATTGCAATATCGAAGAATGAAATTTTAGCATTCAGCATTTAGCTTGTTGGGACGCTACATGCATTCCGTAGTTACTGAATTTTAAATCGTTCGTCCGCACTGTCGACGAGACTCTAGTTTCGAAATAATATTTTTTTTCTTGAATTCACGTGAGAAACTCGTAAACCCGACACTGTGGATGCTGTCATATTAGTTTTGGAACCGTGAAACCAGCCCGACGCGGAGTGCTATTAGCAGTTACCTGTGACCTTTGCGTCGGGCGGGTTACCGGAACCGGTTTCTTAGCTGTTTGGCGAGGCCGGTAGGGATTAGTCGGGCAGGTTGAGTTTTTGCCCGGGCGAAATTGAGCTCCCCGGTCCCGTTCCCCGAATACAAATGAACCTCCCGCCCCCCTTCCCTTCGGCCCACTCATTTCCCAGTCTCTTCCGGTTTGTTAACCAAGAGTAACGCCTCGCACAAAGACAAATTGTGTCCCCTCCCTCCCTCCATGTCCCCCCTCTTCGCAGCCGCATTAATTACAGCCCGACTTCCCGGTCTACATACTAAATTCGGCCTTGTTTCCGATAATTGACACCGTTAACTCATCTCCCAGGAGCCACCCCCTCTCCTCCCGCCGGCCTAATAGCCTATTCGCAATAACACGCGCTCTTTTAAGTACCCTACGGGACAAGAACACGTTTCTTCGTTTCAAGTCCGCGGCGGACGACTTAGATTTAGTCCCAAGAGTTGGTAAAAATAAGCCAATATGGAGATAGCCAGATCTAGGCAAAACGTGTCGCGTTATTTACTGTATTTTAATTGAAATATATTGTAAAATATAATACATAGTATTTACTAGGTGCGTACGACTCGAATTGAGACGAAGGGGAATTCATTCTTGAGGGAGGGGGTTATTTAACGTTGACAGTCATTTCGCCCAGTTTCGGAGTTGGAGAAAAACTTTACAAGGGAAGAGAGACAATATAACGGCCCCGAAAAAGGCGCCCATCTGTTCGGTTGTCTCTTCCTCGGCGACATAAAGGAAATTAATTTCTTTTTTCCCCCCTTTCAGGTATTCAACCTGTATTATTGTGTCCTCCCCTGTAGTAATCGCTGTCTTCGAAAATAACTACACAGTGGTTGCGTATCGGCATGAATTTTTACCTTCATTGTACTTCAGTACAAAGGCACGTTAAGACTTTCAACAATTATAATTGAAAACATTCAGATTTTATTGATAAGTGTCCAATGGTTTAAATCGGAATTCATTTTAACAAAATTAACTAATTAAGAATTGTTATATTAAACTATTCTGAATTCGCACAGAATAAGCCTAATCAAACTGTACCAATATCAGTTACCAGTAATACAAACATAATAGATTGTCGGGTGAATTATTGGTGTTAAAGTAATTATAACATAAAATATAAAACAGTTCTCATTTCGTTATAGCCTACGCCTCCTGTTTGTTTTCACTGTAACAACAATAGTTTCGGGTGTTGACCATCGTTAGTAGTGAATCCATTATCACGTTCACTTACACAGAAACTGAAAAGAGACAAAATGCTACTTAGTACGTGCAGTCTCAGCTGGGCAAATTCGGTTCAAGGTTCTATTATAATAGTTTGGACAATATTGGTTAATATTGCACTTGGTTAATATTGTAGAACAGCTAATAATAAACATTATTTATTTACTTTGTCCGACAACCGTAAGGCGAATGTTTGTCTTATTGAAATTAAGCCCGATTGAATATTCATAGTGCATTTTGTCCGATACGCTTGCGGCCGGCGGTTGGGAGTGGAAACACTACAATACCGGTTAATCTATTTAGAGCGGTGTATTTAGCCGCGTCTCGACATCGTGTATTAATGGATTCTGTGTCGTGAGGTCTGGGCCCCCTACACAAAGTTAGTTTGTTGCCTAATGGAGGTCAGTTAATTGTCGGAGCGGGCTAACGCACTCTGGGAGGACACCAGCAACTGGTGGTCCCTCACCCTTCACTACCCTCCACCCCCAGTAACAACTACCCTCCTTTTATATCATCCCACAAAATCCTTATATGTCCCTTAAACTTAATCGATAAACTCTATCCAATCCTGAACTATTAAAACAAAAGTTGGTTTCTTACTGTTCTTCTTATTACACGAGCATTTTCTGGTATTATTAAAACTGATCTCTAAAAACGCCTGTTTCATTTTATACAAAATGCTGACCCCTATACGTTTCTCTGTGCTCAAAACCGACCTGAGTACGGATTGAACCCGCGATGAATTAACCACGCAGATTAAGTTTATATATGATTTGATAAAACTAATTCAACAGTATTTAGAAATGTTACCGACAGGGCACTATCACATCGTTAATGTGGAGACTTATTGGCTTATTTATATATTGTCCTCCTAATTTTGTTGTTGCTGGGATTTCGTACGTTTATTTCCCTTATCAGCCTGCCGCGATATGGCATTTACTTTATGTTTACTCGTTTTTATTGCCCGGGTTTCAGATACGTTCCAACACTTAACGTGCTTTTCGGTTTTCAGTTATCAGGAGTCGAATAAAATTTTAGCTAGATCTTTCAATTTAGTCCTTTTCGACATGTTTCTAGTTATTTTATTAGAATGCAGTCAGCGTTATTTATAAAAACGTCTTTTAGTGGGGTCCCGAAATCGTATGGACGGGAGAAGCTGTGAGAAGGTAGCGTTAGGTCCTGACTGTCGACCTGCCAAATCCCGCCTCTCCCGTCTTCGTTTCTCTAATCTCCCAATCTGTTTGTTCTCTTCGTTCCACATGAATCCACGACACTTCAGTATTTCGGTTCCCGCATTCCTTTCGAAAATAAACGGTTTTTTGGCCCGTTCTTTAAATAGCATTCCCGTAAAACAGCCTGCCGGAGTCGAAATCTGTTGACGAATATTCAATCGGTGGTCTTTGAAATAGGACTTGAGCTCTAAGGAAAAAGTAAAAGTTCGGTAGAAGTTTTGTACATTGGCCCACTGGTGATCGATTATTGACTCCACCTTACTTATGAAATCCATATGTTGTAATGTGTACTACAGAATTAATTTTGTATTACGTCCATCTGTAAATACTTTGAAGCCAAGAATAGCGTCGGTTTATTAACAGCAACGTTTGCTGGCACTAACAATTTAAATTTCTATTGCTTGCCAATTCGAATTAGAAATGGGATGGCCTCGATTAAATACAGATTTCTTCGCTTCTCAAAGGTTGTTATATTTCTGAAACTAATTTACTTTATATTACTTTGGGCGGGACGATAAAATGAAATTATATATATATATATATATATATATATATATATATATATATATATATATATATATGGGTAAGACATAAAAAGCAATAAAATGTTTACTGTGCGGATGTCATTGTATATTGCGGAACAAGGAGGCACAGCGGGAGCTCATAGCTTTACCGTGTTCTCCGCTCGAAGCTTTCTTACTGTTACATACACTCGACGTTGTACTTTTACAACGAAAACAAAGCCGTATTTCAGGCCGGATCCTATTGGTAATGGACAGCCGACTTTATGATCAATAAAACCCGGATGTATTAGAGAAATGCGGTTATAAATCGCTGTTGGTGGTTGGGGGGGGGGGGGGTGGAAGAAAAGTTACAAAGGTAAAAAGTCACGCCAGCATTTGCGTCATTCGAGTAATTACAGGGAGTTTTAAATTATTACGTGCAATAAACATTACGGCCGATAACGAAGTTCAAATCATCTAATGATTGAGTTTTATATTCCCCGTTATACTTGCGATGCCGGGTGGCCTTATTTATGATCCTTCTCACCTGTGCGTGAGCCCACTACATTTTACGATTGCGTAATTTGTACTGCGATCGTGAATTGGAAAACATCCCGGAGCATGAAAATGTATTTCGATGTTTATAGGTTTAAATAATTCTATCATAAATACGCCTATTCATTTTATACGGTTTACATTCATAATATCCGTTTTTATGGAACTAGTGCTGAAGTTAAATTTCATTTTGTTTTTTCCGACAAATTTCTCCCATTAATTTCCAGGACCGACTTCATTTTTAATTTTATAAATCAGGTTATTTCAGTGCGAAATATATGCAAAGCGGATTATTTATGCTATAAAAGTATCGCCAATCGCTTGATGCTGCAGAGTAAACTTTCAGTTCGCGTTTACTTACTTAATACTGTGTATTTCTATCTCTGCCCATAATGCGGCGGTGAAATTAATATTCTGAACGTATTCCGACCTGTGAATATTTAGTGTAATTTAATTCTCAGCTACGGTGTAATTTCATCATGCCGCGTCGGCGATTAGATTATTTTCAATTCCTATATTCAGAATTATAGTAGAACAAACTAAATTGCATTCATTGTCCCGTGAGTGGTGCCAACAGTTCAAACTGTTACTTAAAATTACATCAGATTAAAACCGTGTAGAATGAATTATGTTTAAATGTATAGGTGATATAATTCATTTACAAGGTATTTACAGGGTCCTTATATAAATTATGTGTAGACCTAGAAGGGCAAACTTTCGTTTAGATCTTTTTCTTGTCAGCAATTCCGTGGCAATCACCGAAAATGGACTATTCGGTGGGCTATGAATTCGAAATAAAAATTGTAGCTCTTGTCGTTTCTAGGGCGGTGAAGGGGAGCCTTTTAAGATTGAGACGCTTCCGAGTAGTGTCCCGTCCGTGGAACGGAATATTCGAATCCATACTTCTGTTGTCGGATTCCATTAGGGTGAGTGGAAGGAGGGCCCAGGACCATCTTCCTAATCCCTCTAGATTTTGTCCAAATTGGCCCCAAGAGAAAGTGTAGGGGGAGGGAGGGAAAAAATTGGGCAGTCTGCTCACGGAATATCGGGAATTATTATATAATAGAGCCAGGTATTATCCCCCCCGTCCCCTCTATGAAAAATTGAATGCGTTATTTTAACGCAGGATTATTTCTTGCGTGAGCTAATCTCGAGATCACTTCTTATGCGTTTTCTCGAGAGGAGATCAACATTATCCGATTGGAGACGGAGATTGAGTCTCTTCTTGAGTGTAGCGTGATAGAAAATTTGCGGTGATTCATTTCGCTCACGATATTCTTTCGGGTATCGCGTATCGACCTGGAATGGTAAGAAGATAAGCGGCCTGAAATTATTCCGTACTTTTGTCCAATAGTGCCTTTATCTAAAGATTCGTGAACTCCGATAGTAGGTACCATCGCTCTACATAGAATTGTGTTGCCTTTCTGGTTGCTATGGAGAGACCTTCAAATTATTAAGAGAATTCAAATTCTCGTAATGCTATGAGTTCGCATTTGGTTCTGGGCAAGTTATTATAGATCAAGCTCTTTCAGATCTTTATATTTTATAATTTAACTATTTTTAATATTATTTTCCTATATCGCCCCATAAATGTTTCTATTTTATGAAAATATTACATTGACGTGTCTTTAATCAAATCATGTTTCTTTTCATGCATTTTCCACCGCTCTCTTGATTCTCCAACATTATAGAATGATCATTACGAAGAAATAGAATGAAAATTACGTTTCAATCCGCAATTTCGAAAATGAGTTATAACACCACTAAATGCGAGACCTGTTTACATAGAGATTCTTATTCCAAAATTTTTAATTGACTGACAACCACTCAGTTATGAACTGAGTATTTTATTTTCATTAAAATTAATTTATATTAGTACAATTGAAGTACAATTACTTCACACTATTGTAAGAACCTTCTAGCTTGGAAAGTATTTTTGACGTAAGAATAAGTTATAAATCGATTATCGCTAATCGCTCGTGCTTCCTTGTTCAAATAAGAATTAACTGGAAAGCCGCTTTATTATTCTCCGAATCTATCTAATCCTCCAGCGCCGGAAAATATACATTTTGTTGGAGTCGCCCCGGTAATACTGGGGCCGCACTGTGTTGTCAATCGGGCGAGTCGAATTTTGAGCGGTCGCCCAGGGTTTGTGTTGGAACAAAACCCGTTTAAATTGAATGGGTCAAAAGCCGACAGGACAGCCGCCGCCGCCGCCCCCCATCCCCCTGTTGGCCGCTCTCACAAAACGGTGACGGTTTAATACAAGCTTTTTTAACAATTTATCCCCTAATAGTGGGCTCAGTCCGAGGGTTTAATTGAAATTTTATCGAATGCCAGTTTCCGATTCCTTTATGAAACGCCGAGAGCGTTTTTCAAATATCCCCCTCCGATTTTGGACATCGATGTGACCTTTGATGTCTTTCATAATTTCATATTAACCGGTGTTATTTTTTTTTTCATTTATGAAATTGGAAACCGATGTCGAACGCTAATAACATTAGCGCGATAATATTTTTTATCTGAATTTTCTCTCTGTCGGTTGAATTAAATTAAAGCGTCTATAAACTAATAAGTATCTTATTTTCTCCCTGTAGAAATTTCAGTTCAGAGTTGACACAGCTTACTTTTATAAATACGACTTTTTTTATGACCAGTACTAAAAGGAATCGATACATCCGGAGTACTTTCAATCGGCTTTTTGCTTGAAATATAATCTCTAAAATATATACTCGTGCCACGTTCTGTCTCGATGATTTGGTTCAATGCTACTGACTGTTTTCAGTCACTCCGCGAGTAGTTCAATCGTGTACTTAAGGACTTCGGCTCCTGGTGAAACATTCATTGGTTAAGTGATAAAAACAAAACGAGTACAGTATTTATTCTTTAATTTAATGCCCATTAATATTGGAGAAGCGTTTGAGCGGTATGTGAATCGGACACAGGACCTTTTTGTGGAAGGGGCGAACGAGCTGCCGAACTAAAATATATTGAAGGTACACAGTATCCTGTGTAATCATTTATTGATATCAGATGGCGCTATTTCTAACTTTTAATATTTCCCTTTTAAAAACGTGAAATATGCGGTCAATACTCCTGTCTCGGCGTAATGTAGCCCGGTAGTGCTCAACAGGAAAATTTCAATTTGAGGATTCATCTGAGCAATGATGAAAGTAAATACAGTGGAACATGCAGTTCTGCAGCATGTTATTTTTCTTTTCTCTAAAAATGTCCTCGGGTTTTAGAAAAAATCGAGAGAGAATGCACCGAAAGGGGTTGAGAACGCTGTTGAGATTTGTTGTATTTTTATTCTCTCTGGAATAAAAGAGTTGGGCGAACGAAGAGAAAAATAATAATTTAGAGGTAGCGCTTTAAATAAAAATCAACATTACTTAGATTCATCCAAGATATGTCCCTTTATAAAGGGGACTGATGCCAGTTGCACGGAAAATGTGTTATTCACTCGACTGCTGGTTATACGCGTTGTTGTCTCTACTTTATATAAAGTGACTAGCATTTTATTAAACATTTCTGTCCCCAGATAACTGCTGTTGCAGTTAATCTGCGCATCTGTGCATTTATACAGACCGAGGAGCTTTTAGTGGGTAGGAAGGGCAATTTCATTAAATATCTCGTTAAAAGTAGAGACCTACTTAGGCCACCGATTGGAATTGGTTAACGATCGATAAATCCATGCCAGTAGTGACCCACTCTGATCCGATTAACGTCAACGCTGCGTTTCGTTTCTGTCAGTGAATTAACGTTTCAACGTTATTGTTTAAAAATGATTCGATTTATTTACATTTAACGATTGGTTCTGCTGAGGGATCGGGGAGTACTGGAAACAAGAGTAGAGCTGTCTATGGGTTTTAACGGCTGTTTGTGCAACACACGCTTTATTTTATGTATAATATGAAATTAATAATGATATAGAATTAGATCATATATTAATTGTAAAAGGCCCTTTATTACTACCGGCACCGTTAGTGCCTTGTTTGAAACCGCTATGCCTACATCAGCATTATTTATGTCCAATGAAAACCAGCCTGGTCCACCATCAAACACGAGTCTTTCAGACAGCCAGTTATAAAGAAGCAGTCCTTTTCATGAATAAAAATAAATCATAATTCCTCTCATCTCGTAATTACTCTTTAATTATATAATGATTCGTATATGTCATGGTACCATGTGCGAAAGTTCGCAAGAATAAACTGCGGATCGTGCTTTAAGTGGGGTAAGTTGGGAATTATAACAAGAGAGGATTTAGGATAGAACTTGGCTTTGGCGGTAGCAGCCATTAATGAACTAAAGCTTGTTAACCTTGTGTACAGATTGGTAACAACGTACTCCCCCCCCCCCTTGAATATTTAATATAACCCAACACATTTCTGAGGACCACAATTATCATTTAGGGATTTCCTTTAGCCCTTATAATTTTCTCTTTACTTTTTCGAGGCCAGAATCGTGTAATTTGCAATTTTAACAAATTTTCTCAATTACAGAATTGAGTACACGTATAATACGTGCCTTCACTTTCCAATACATTTATTATTGTAAATTTTTTGGTTATTTATTTATTGTTAAAATTGAACTTAGAGTTAATTCAATGGCATCGCAGGGTTTAAGGATAATGCAGTCGTCGCATTACAGATCTTCTTGTATTCCGATAAATGTTCCGCTGAAGGTTTCGTTACTCTCCTGAAATAAGATTCTTCCAGTTGTTGGAATTGAACGGTGAACGTGAAGACATTGTGTAGTCGTGTTGGCTTGTTGGATGCCCGTTTTTATCTCGGCCATAATCTAGTTTATGGCATTTATTATGAACCATACACGATGGGGGCAATAAAGGGAGTTATAATCAGTATTGAATATTTAGGTCCTGTGTCGTCCTTTTTCTTTTGTTTTTATAGGAGCCGGTCACGAATCAAGAATTTTGTTACGTCACTTTGCGGTTGCGTTACCCAATTCCCCCCCGAATTATGGATCTAGGAGGAATGACCTTCGTCTGAACTCTGAATGATTTAAGGTCTGTGCCCCCGCCTTTCAGTTCCCACGGATCGATCGGCTGAAATTTCCCGTTTTGTGTAAAAGGGTAAAGGTTAAATCTACAAAAGGCAGAAAATCCATAGGCAAAGCGTAATTTTGTAATAATAATTGTAATAACTGACAGTTATATGTGGCGTCGCTTAGTCAATCATTTCGGGCGAAAACATTAAACAATCCCAAATATACCTGAATATTAATTTTATTCTTTTTATAATACTGCACTATACTTCAGGGACTGAGAGGACTAAAATTTATGTTACCAGTTTCGTTCTCAGTCCACTTGAATTTTGGACGGTAGAAACGCAACGGTGCGTTGAACCCGACGGATATACAGATGAAAGGGAAGTCGCAAATATTTAACCGGGGATGGGCGGATAGGAAAAGGAGATTCGGAGTGGGATAAGAATGAAGTGTGGCTGAACAAGTGTTGAGGACCACTTCCTATTGTTCTTGCTCCCGACAGTCTGGGAATTTTCAGGCCCCCACAGCCAACCCATTAGTAGAAGAGGAAAGTCCGACTTATTCCACCTTAGTTCTGTCATCCGTATCTACTCCGGGAGAATTTTTCCTTGCGTAAAACATTCTCTATAATAATTTATTTAAATAAACTATTACTTGGAACTCTTATGTGTATAATACTTTCAAAAATTATTGCACTTCCAGTGTCATTTTGTATTACCCTGCATTGTAACACGACCCGATCTTGGTACTAGAACTTCAAAATAATATGTTCCTCAACCCGAGAAAACGTCGTCTGCAGGGGGGAGTAAAAATTCAATGTCAAATAATGTGCAGCAACTTGTGAAGAAGAAAAGAGACATAAATCTCTAGCGATGGGCGTCATCTCTCGCGGCGAAGTTAAACGTTTTTATGGCGGCATCACAGAAAGAAAGTTGTTCGCGGCGGCAGATATATCATTGGGGGCCCAGTTTCTGACCAACTGCACGCCCGCAACGACAGTTCTGCCCCAGATGATCACAACTTCATTCCGGTCGCGGACCAATCCCCCCTTCCAATCGGTGCCGATTAATATCGTTTTATACGCGGAGTTAACTTCGGAGAACTTTTGACAATAAATCACCCGGCGTACTTGGGACAAATGTGACCCGATAAAAGTTATTCTATCAGTAGCCCTGACAGTAGATTAAACCGGATAGATTTACAATGAATTTTTAGAGATTATGGAGTGAAGGGGTTATTTGATTTGACCGCTTGCTGACTAGCCCATTGCATACTTTCACTGATGAGTAGGAGATAACAAATATTTTAGAAAAATAATATTTTCTCCGAACATTGATTTGCATTGACGACAACAAATTTCAGTAGTATGACAATGAACTTCCGGCACTTGATGTTATGAAAAAAAACATTAATGTCCAAAAATGTATGTAGAGTAAAATTCTTACAAAATAATTTTTACAGTTTTCGCGCACAAACAGATCACGTCCGACAATCTGAAAAGATCCCCTCTTCCCTGAACTTCCCGTAATTTACTTGTACCTTTGAGTGATGACGCAATATAAATGATTGAAGCAATATACTTTATTGAACGCCACAAATCAATCCCATTCCTGGTTCACGTAAAGGCTCTATTATAGCTTGGGTGTTCGGGCTAAGATAAGTAAAGAGATGGACTAAGGTTAGGTTTAAATCGTGCATAATGTAAGATGCTAGAAGTAAATACCTTTCCTGCACAATAAAAGGAATGAAATCAGGCTACGGATGATGCATTCTTTATGCCCAGCGGTGCACTTCGACGAAAAATAATAGTCATACCCTGCAATGTACTTGTTTCGCCTACACTCTGTAAGTATGTTTTCTTAAAGGACACGCCGATGGATTGGCGTATGGCGCTAAGTCAGGCGGGAGTTGCACTCCATTAGAGGCTAACTAAATAAGCAAAGGGAAACCCATCAGGGCCCCGTATAAGGATCCGATAGGGAACCGGGACTGTTAAAGTTTAATTGACTGGTTTTAGGTGTTCAAGAACAACTGCAATTAAGATCCCTCTCGGGATGGAAATTTATTGTCGGAACAACGAGAAATGTTCGGGCGCAGTTTTAAGGTTCCCATTACCACTCCTAATGTATTTTAATTTATACACGAGAATTGAATTTCCTTGGCATTTCGGTCCAATTTTAGCTTATTTTCGTAATTAATTCCCATATTTAGTAGGCAGATTAAATTGATTCTTGAATCCCCTTTAAAATACTTTGTGTTCTGAATTATTGTATTTCTAACCCTGTTATACTTAGTATTCTTAGTAAGGGCTGTTATACCTAGCAATAATTATATTATATATATTGAAAGTCATTAAATTTTTAGCAATCTGATATGCTTTCCTTACCTTTGTCCGGAGTGTCCTGGTTCATCCTCAGTCATGGTTGCCATTCACCCGAATGGTTACACCTGAAGAAAAAAAACAATATCAGGCATATGTCTTAACGAAAAAAGTTTTAGCCGACCCACGCATGAGATGTGATACCTAGTTTTCTCATTTCTTTACGAAATGTGGATGTCAAATAAATAAAAAATGAAATAGTTTTTTATCAACATGTATGTACACATGCAAGTATCTGTTGTTTATGGAGGATATTCCATTGACACAGGGTTGAATGACGGAGTAAAGAGGTATGCCCCAATTTAAATTAATACGTCCGACTAATCTCAAATGTAATATCCGCTCTAAAGTTCCGCATTCCCGTTTGCAACAACCTCCTCCTCGGTTTTCATTTCCACTTCCCGTCGCCGGTTTGATTAAAATTCTTAACTTGTGCGAGGAGCAAATTAACCCGTCATTTTTTTTCTTGTCTCCGGCGCAAAATAATTTATGCGCTCGCGAGAGTAAATCTTTATATTTCTCTTTTAGAAATTAACTGGTTATAGTGGATATTGGTATGCGCGGAGCTTTATGTACATCATTACTTATAAAGAAACTTGATATTTTATTTGACTTTTGAAAATTGTCTGCTAACGTGCAATACGGATCAATTTGGTTTTTATACCCAAATAAATAACACATAATATTTATTTGTGGATCATTTATAATATTGATTACTTTTTATTGTATCATGAACTTTATTTCTTGTCTTATTCTTTTGTTTATAATTTTGTACATAGTATTCTTGGTCAGATATCACAAATCGACTACTTTCATATTTCTCTCAGGTCTATAATTTCAGAAAAAGATAAACTTTTGCCGGGGCTTAGTACGCCCCTCATTTTTCATTATATCTTCAGTCGGGCGGCGTGGGGTGGAATACAGAAATTAGCCCGAACGAAGTTATTACGAAACAGTGTAAGTTATAGATAATCACTGTCGGGGATGAGAACTTGTCGGCGTTTGGTTTCAGTAAGAAAGATGAACGCATTCTATAAATAAAATCGTTGACCCGTTTTTAATTCCGAGGCCGCTGCGCTTATGAGACACCGGTCTTCAGTTGAAAAATGTATTCTCCTCCGACCGCGGCCTTAATATCCGCGTTTAATACCCCCCCCCTCATCCCTCTCATCCCCCTCACCGTGCCCCCGCATCGCATTCATAACTCCTGATGTGCGCCTACGTGTGGGGCGCCTCGCGTTTATACTCGCTATGAAAACTTCTCTCGTATAATTCCGCCTGTCAGAAATCGCGTTCGCCACTTGATCGATCTGCTCTGAATTGAACGTGATGTCCGGAAAGTTGAGAGATTAATGATGAAAAGCGGTTATTACGTGTGCTTGGGCAAGTATTCCGTCGCAGATAATTTTCCCAGCGGACGTTTTCTCGACGGAATTACAGTTAATTCTCACCCCTTTTCCGCCCCTGTTATTCCCATTCGCCTATTTGGCCTTAAACTATTCCGGTTTCGGTATTTAGTATAATCTCTTGCGTGCAAAGTAATACACATTAATTAAATGCTAAGCAAATAATTATTATACATAAACAATTAATATGTAATTAAAATAAATTAATAGAATGCGGCAATATAATTTGTATATTAAAGTAAGCGCGATGCCTGTGAATTTCAGCGAGCTCAAAGAATAGACAGGTGGTGGGATTTAAGACCGTGGAAAAGCCAGCGGTAATTATAGTAATTGGGAACTTTATATTTCAATAAGCCCGTGAAAAAGAGAGCATTGTGCACTTTTAAGCTAACTCACAAATTAAAAGTGTAGACACTACGTGCAAGGGATGAGTCCCTGTGATAATGCCTCGGCAAAGGGAATCCACCCCCAACCCTTTAATTAAAACGAAATATGAACACGAAAGTTAGTACTTTATGCTCGCGAGCCCCATTATACGCGGTCTTCAGAAATGGTTTTAGTTTTACTCTGAAAGGACGAGATTTTCAAAAAGCCTATCTTTGTATAGAGCATATTTTGGAATGCGAAATTGGCGCGGTATACCAGTAACAAATTATATATATTGAAGAACGTACCATTTTAGTTTTAAAATAGGAAAAATCACAACTGAGAAAATAAATCACCAGAGTCGGTTCTTTCTCATTACGTAATACCAGGACGGAGGCGCACCGACTGAGTGTTTTTGAAAAGCCGTTGTTTCAATTAAAACTAAGATATTAATAGTATACTAAACATATCGGAATTAAGCAGTGTTTACTTTTTGAATAAAGCAATTACCGAGGAACTCTATTCTACCGAGGTAATTCTATAAATAGAATTCTGTAAATAGTATCCGCGGTATAGAAAACATTCATAATTATTCAAATTTAATGTAATAGATTATGTGTGGATTTAGTTGTGGCTTAATAATGTAATTACTTTTATGCACCCTTGAATGATGAATGAATCTCCTCCGTTGAAATCGGATAATACCCTGAGGGGAAAGACAATTCCCAGCGCTTTCCCATTAATTGCTAATTTGAGTTAGATGAATGAATTTAAAGCAAAATAATCTTTTATGATATCACTACACGATATCATATTAAGTATTAGGTTAGCCGACCCTTTATGTAGATATTTATTCCCGTTTAAAATTTGTATACACATATTTTCAAAAATTAAGATTACTTTAGGAGGACTGTATTGTATTTAGTGTTGCTAAAAGTGAGTTCGGTGGACTATAAACACAAAATAAGGGGGGAATATCCTCCTGAAGTTGTAGTCCGCATTTAATAATCTCTTAATAGGATTAAAGGTTTACTCGATCGTATCTCCAGATTGTCTTTTAATAAATCGTCCGCTGACGCTCACTTGGGAACAAGATTAAAGAGGGCAGCACTTAAATTCCAGCTTTGATGTAATCGACCCCTACCCCACCCAACAGCGCCTGTAAATAGAAGTTCAATGAATTCATCTCTACCAACATCAGTTTATAAACGGTACCGGTCTATTCGAAATCTGTTCCTCTTTGGAATTTGGGAACAGGGAAATATTTAGGTAGCTTTACGCGGTTCGAGAGAAATAGCGGACGGGATACGGGCTGAGAGGGGTGGTTGGTGGCGGGGGGGGGGGTCGGTCGGTTTGGATCGATGCATGTGATGAATATTTAGCCGGCCCAGAAGTGTTCACACTAATGGAATGGCCATTATACAAAATTCGAAGTGGTGGCGGCGGTGCCGGAAAAACGTTTTTTTTCTAACGCGTTTTATTTATCCAGTATGATTGGAAACACTGAATCACAACCTTAACACAATATATATAATTATAATAATATGAAAATATTAAATAGCACAATTCAAGGCTAGCCTCGCTAGACTGTAGTCTCTGATTACTCCGTGATTATTATACTATCACAACAGAATTGTGGGGAAAGGGAGCTATAATCACGTTAGTGACACAGGTATCCCGTGATACTCTTTTTGACTATCCGTCGACTTTTTGTTACTAATGTTACAACCGTCATCTGTTGTTTTTTCCCTGCACTGGCAGTAAATTGTATATACATATAATTTTTTTAGTATTTAATTATATCTCTATAGACAGTCACAGTCTAGAAGAGTGATAATATTTAAACCACCTAACAAGGATTTTCCTGCAATCCGATTGAATGATCGCTTGTAATAATGTACTTAAAACGCTGCGCTCATTTTTTGTGAGTCCATACGTTTTATGATGTTAATATTTCATCTTTGCGAACCAAAAAACTGGCGCGTTTGAAATTCATAAGGGCGGATCCAACGGGATTTGAATCTGAGCATCAAAGCGAGGAGTGCAAACAATGTTGTATAAACTACTCCGCCTGTTACAATACTCCATTCAACGAGTGTATATCTAATAATATATGTAGATTCTAATATAGTGAATTTAAATTAAACCCCAACCGTGTTTACTAAAGTAAGGATATTTATATACTATTTCTGATTAATAAATCTCATATTAAGCATATTTCTATGTGAACAATCGTCTAAGTTCCTCGTTTTAAAGCCTGGACTGTATTTTATGTATTTGTCCTCTTATGCAGCTGTGCTCCTAACGAATAATCACGAGCCACTAACTTCGTGTTCATTTATCAGCATTAATATTGCATTAGAAACCTTTTAACTTAGATCATGGGTATGCTAATCCAATGATTATCATCTGAGCTATTATTGCTTGCTTGTTTGATTTAGAGGGAAATCGATTTCTGGCTACTGGCCACCATCAGTAAACAATGGGTCTTTAACAGATCCATGACTTCATAGAGCCGAAAATTGTCGGGTATTGATTGCAATGTTAACTATCTCATTTGCATACTCAGTTTTAAAATGTTATTAATTTTATTTAATTTATCTTCTTTAATCAATTATTAACATCTTACTTTTAATCAGTATTGTTACACAAACTTCAGGCATTTTCACACTGATATAAAGTTGAAAGCTGTTATTACTTCGGTTGGCACAACTTATTTAGCGTTCCAAACTAAAGGGTGCATTCATGTCTAATCGATGCCTCTACCTGACTTAACACGAAAGGAAGGGAGTACGGTGTGGATGTAGTAATTTCCTTCAATGGGCTTTATTGGCACGGATGAAGATTCCGGTGAAAATGTTTGAAATATCTAATATTTCAGATGAAAAAAATGGGATTTCTCCCGTTTTGGGGTCGTTCCGTTTATATTTCACCTTTCTTCTTTCGAAATAAGAATGGCCGAAAAAGTTTTCCCTTCTCAGGCCGGATAGCTTTAATTTAAGACCGGTTCTTTTCTATTTCCGGACTTTCGGCTGTTGCTCTCCGTCCCTTTAACATTTTCAGCCAGCTTCTTTGATTCAGGCATGCGGAAGTTTTTAATTTACGTTTCGTCGTTCAAACCTGACGAATATTATCCGAAATCCGTATATTTTCCCTAAACCTAAACTCGCCCCCACAAACTGGACCCCAAACAAATTGGATTCGAATTAAAGGACCGGGTTTTCCCGCCCCGGAAAACTGTTCCTAGTTTATACTCAATCGGTTAATGCTGGAGGAAAGTTTGAAATATGCTAAGTGGATGCAGAGCGGTCGTGCGAGGTTGTCGTGTTCTCTCCTGTTGTCTGCGATGGGCCCCAATCTATATTGATTGGTGGCGCCGGGGTCTCTCTTAGACCGGTATTCGGAGCTCGGTCGGTCCCGGTACTCCGCAGTTGCGATTGGATGCGGCTTCCCCATTACCGAACTGCATCCACCTTCCGTTGTTTACCTTATGAGTCCTCTCTCCAGTCCGTATTCCACAACGAATTTGCCCTCGGAGAAGAGGTGTTCCCGTCTGACCTGAGAATTGCGGCACAATATTTTTGTCCGAGTTAAATTTAAAAGGGGTTAATATGATTATTTAATTCTATTGAATGTTCTGGAATCATCTAGAATTCATTGGAAAGCAATTTTGGTAGAATATTCAGCGATATTACTGGATAACGGATTTCACTCAGAGTATTAAGAGAGCTTAATAGGAAGCTGGGAGATTTATCCAGAGAGCGTTGTTATTTTAACTGTATTACTCGTTTTAATCATCGCATTTCATGCTGGGATGGAAAAGTAATACATAATGTAACCCGAGTCTTTTGAAATATTGTTATACTTTTAACAACACAAACGCCAAAACAAATGAACAAGAAAATTAAAAGAATGGGGTCCCATTTTAGTGGTTTCGGGGACCAGTTTTTTTTTTCGGGTGGACGATTAATAACGGTTTCACTCCATTATTTCAATTTAGCCAGTACTGTTTTATCAACATTATTTTATATACTGTAAAATGAGAAAACGAACTGAATATTTGATCACTGAAACTGAAATTGTTAAGTGTAGGATTGACATAAGTAATTCAACAGAACATTTGAATGTATTGTGTTTGATCAATGCAGGGCATTTCAATATACTCCGATTCTCTGTACGGTGATTGAAGAGAGTTGCTAACGCGGAAAAAAATCAGAATTATTTTTGAACAATTCTTTGAAATTTGTTATTTCTTGAACAGTTTTCAGTTAGGCTCACAGGCGAAGTGAGCCTGTCGCGAATCACATAGAATTATTAAATTGTGGACTCCTAAAGGTTTTGTTCAGTAGAAATTTGTTCTATTACTCGGTGTAACACCTAATTAGTCGAAGATATAAAAGCTTATAAAATTCAAACTCGGATCGGGGGTGGAAGTCATTTTAACTCGATTTAAGTTGGAAAACCAACCGATTTTGGAATTCAAAATACGTTAATTCGTTCCGATTCAGACACCTTTTGTTGGCCTCATTTGCATCATCCCCTTGTCCTTTTTATGCTAATCCAGGGCGTCTTTAAAGCCTGGGGCCCATTATTGTTTTCCTGTTGGTGCCAAACTTTAATCTCTGCTCTAGTGTTAAATCGTTGAATCGTCTCCGGCCGCTTGTTAATTCGAGTTCGGTCTTATTCCTTTTCTCTACGGATGAAAATTTCACGGCTAATGAACTTCTTAACAAAGTGCAATTGTTCGGCAAATAGTCAGCTCTCTGATGTTGTTTTGCTTAATAAATTGTTTCTAGATTTACTAGATTTAATATTAATAAGAGACGCCTGAAAAGGAAGTGGCCACGCGACCTAAATGATTAAATAAAATGTTTAAATAAATAAAATTAAAAAAAAATAAATAAATAAAATTAAATTAAAAATAAAATAAATTTAAAAAAATAATAAAAAAAAGGGGAACTAGTGGGTTTCTCCTCTAATTGTTGACTATTGTAGCTAGTGCTTTCATAAATGTTGCTTGTTGTATAATTTTACAGTTGTAACAATAAAAGAGACAAAAAAAATA
The DNA here is from genome assembly GCA_019843655.1 of Lethocerus indicus. Lineage (NCBI taxonomy): Eukaryota > Metazoa > Arthropoda > Insecta > Hemiptera > Belostomatidae > Lethocerus > Lethocerus indicus. The sequence goes on from JACDQD010000006.1 coordinate 3,811,154, forward strand.
TTAATAAGACAGTCAGTGTAGAATTGAATTGTACTATGAATAATATTGTATCTTATGTTATTTCACACGGTTATTAAATATTAATACTCTAATTAGTAAGGACGGACTATAATTATTAATAACTGCAATGAAACACCACAACATTTCGCGTAATTGTTAACCGCGTAATAATAATATGATAACATTTCTTTCATTTTCAATTAGCGGTAGACATTTTTTTAACGAAAATAGACTTGGTGAAAAAAAACGGAAATAGCGAGTCGGTCAGTAGTCTTCTAATTTAATGTCGAAAATTAATTGAGATTGCTGATTTAATTAAATGGTTTACTGAGATCCAGGCATTCCTGTTCCACCTCTTGGAATTCACTTTTCATTTTAACTCCTCGGCATATTTTAATTTAAAAAAAAAGGTGAAAGCGTTACTGGGCGGGAGTTTGCCGATATTGGTGTATAGCTCCCGTTTCGTTTTTAATAAAGCCGAGAGACTCCGGGGCTTAGGTCCGGTCCCCCTCCTATGCGCTTCATTCCGCTTCTATTCCGCACCTTGTCTCTTTTCACGCTCCTATTTGAAACGCTCGTTCTTCTCGATAGTGCTCCCACTTCATTGCCCTATCGCCCGAGCACCACAACAATTGCTGAATTGTACCGAAGGAATGATTTCAGTAACGGAATAAATAATTCTTTTTGTCCGAATCGTGCGTTACAGACTCTTTATTAAGTCATTTCTAAATGTTCATAAGTCCCAGAATAAAGAGAACGACAAAAACCTAAAGTACACTGGAGTGATACATACGATATAAGGAAATTACGAGGGGTTTCCACCATACCTGAATCGTTTTCAATAACGGAACGAAACCATGGGTCTTGAATGCACTGTAAGCTGCATACAAATATATTTTTTATTTTAAGTCACGGCTACAATAAAATTTATTCAGGCAAATTTGCATGCGGATTCATTATATAGTCGGTTGTAATTGTCCTTAATATATAATTTTGAAACCGGGTTAAATTTTGAATGTATTACGCTCAGTAATTAGTTTTAGGGAATAAAGTGGAGCGTTTTATACTGTTGTTGGATGCATTCATTTCTGAGAATTGTTCAGAGAACTGGTGCTATTATTTGCTGGCCTGGAGCCGTATCCCGGTCCTGTTTACGAGCGCATCCCGGCCTCGCCAAATTGGAGCGGCAACACTCCGCCCATTGTAGTTCCGCCGGCATTCTTGCCAAATTAAGTTGCCCCCAAGTTATCGCCCAAAGTTCCCGCCCACGAAACCCCTGTTCCGACTCGAAACGAGCCTCTCCTGAAGTGCCTTTTTATCCAGGAATGGACTCGTCTACGACATTTGTTCGGGATTTGTTTTATGCGTGGCTTCAGATAAAAATTCCGGTCGACATACACACACTCCTCAAACTATGACTATACTACACTTTTCCGCAGTTCGAGGGGTTTCCTCTCATTTTGATTTACATGACTATTTATTGAATTAACAACTCTTAAAATCATTTGAGGCAGTTAAAATAGCCGAATTTAGGCATATTTCTGTATAAATTAATGTACCAAACCTGAAATACAATAAGCAAAACTAACGGTACAATTCATACGCGTAAATATATTCTTTTATAATATTAACGGATTGCTACTGAACTGGTAGTTGATTGATTAAGAATCAAATTGAGTATTGTTCAATTTTATCATGTGTTCAATGAATGTTCACTCCGAGTACAAACAAAATGGGGACACATCGTTAGGTTTCCCAGCGTGGTTTATCGGATGTGACGGCCATTAATGCTAACCTTCTGATATCTTATTGTTCAATAAAATCTGCTGTCTAATAAAGGAGTACGCTCGCGAGTGTAGTTCAAATGTGCATCACAGTCTTGCCGAACGGTTGCCGAAGGCCGTTGAACTCCCACCCCCCGCTCCGATCTAAATGTTCCAACCTAAATGTAAATGTCACTACTTGAACTCCCACTACACGCGAGATAACCCCGCATTACATCACAATGGCTTAAGCTGGTATTCCGTAATGGCCGTATACATCGCAAGAAACGACTGTCGTTCGTACTGTGCGGTTTCGGGAGAGAATGATGATGGTCCCGTACAGCAATGTTGTTTCCCCTTACATACGAGTGGCGAATGTACATAAGATATGGGTTCATCTGCCACAATTCTTAAACTATGTCCTCCCTTTTGAATGAAACAAAGCACGCTGCTATTTAATTATTATAAAATATACCAGTGTGCATATTACTACATCATAGTTGGTCGTTGACGTTCATCGATGTTCATTTCCAAACATCAATTGATGATACTGCACCTAATTCCTCCACTCACCACTGGTTTAGGCACATAAATAAACCACCCGGTGGGAGCATCCTGACGGGCTGGTGATGTGTTGCGAATCTTCCCGACAGAACCTTACTTAGGTGGCAAGAATCCAAAATCAATCTTGGATACGACCGGTCGAACGAGAGCGATGAAATTACAAACCTGCGCGGATCTGACGCAGGCATCTTAAATGAACGAACAGTTCAAATCTTATGGACCCCAGTAATTCCTTTTTTGTTGTAATTTAAGTTCAGATCTATTATTTAATGCCATTACTCTCCTAGAATATTAATTAATATGCTGTTACGGGAAATTTTTTTAAATTGTTTCTAACAACTGAATTGAAAGATTAGCCAATATCAAAAGTATTAATAAGTGCGTCCGTTTGGTTGAATTATCCGATAGGAATGATTGTAATTTCAAATAATGGAACCGTTCGTTCAACTATATTGGCTTACAAGAGTATTCATAACCGGATCAAAATTATCTGAAAGTCGTGGTAATCTGCTGTCCTGTATGGGGCGCATATTTGCACAATTATCGTACCAAATCCTGGTCCACATTCCGTATAATCCCCGTGTTATAGGGACAGCCGTTCGCTTCTCTCTCTCTTTCAATTGTTGGCACCGTTTGAACTGTACGTGTCGGTCAGTGCTAAATCCCCCCTCTCCCTCTCTCTCTCTCTCTCTCTCTCTCTCCCTCTCCCTCTCTCTCCCCCTTTTGTCGCGCGGGGCCTGGGTCGACGTTGATTATGTGTTTTCCATCCTGGGGCCAATCAAAGCCGTCCGCCGTTTCGCTCTCGATAAGTTGGCCGTTTCGTCAGGAGTCGTTGGAGCGCGCTAATTAGTTGGGGCGTCCCGGGCCCACCCCGAGGGAGGGCCCAACGGATTTATTGGGCCTGCCAGCTTTCTGAACTTACCGACAGGAATTTCGACCGAAACCGATTTATGGTTAATACCCATCGCCCATTACTTCTGGATGATTGTTTGTTACCATTCGCATAAAATGCAATAATATTATTAAAAAGGTTCTACTTGAAACATCCTAAAACTATGATTATTTATATTATCTAATTTTTCTTTATAGCCAAATAAATGCTCTCTCTCAATGTTAAACCTTGAAGAGACAATGCTACAATGCTACAAGGTTTACAACAAGGGAAGTTAATTATAACATATATCGACCAAAGGCCGACATGGAATCCTCGCATAAAGTTAAAAAGAAACAGTGATTAAACTCTAAATGATTACTATACTGCACCCAGCTGGATTTACGGTCTTGCACTGTGGGGTTCGACCAAACCCTTGAACATCAATGAAATTCAATCCGTACAATCGAAAATATTAAGGAAAATAACTAACGCACCCCACATACAGATCTTGATGGCCTGTTTGTCCGTGATCTTGCAATACAACTAATTCCACTCCCAAATTACATACCATCATAATCCTCCTATGGTCCCAAAGTTCCAATACACACGCCTGAAAATGAAGCGGCCACGTGATTTAAACATACAAGGAAAATAAATCTAATAGGCCTTAATACCTTTTACAAGTGTAATTAATACAATTTATACCGAGCTGTGTACGGTAAATTTCAGTGTAAAGTATTGCGTACGTTCGGGCAGTACTAACGTGTTTGGATTTACATGCTAACAAATTTGTACGACTGATGTCCCGCGGTGCTATGCATATCCATCAACTACGGTCCAACGGTTCAAAAGCTGATTTGCGTTGGTTATAATCTGCAATCTGAAATTTCATCCGAATTAAGTGTAGCTAGTTATTCGGCCAATATACAGAACCTAACCTGTGAAGTTAATAACACTGAATCTTGAATTCGAGGAGGCTCATGTTATTATTTAGGTTTTAATTAATCGTGCTTTATTATTATATCAAATCAAATTAAGTTAATTAACTGGAAGTAAACGGAGTTTTAAATATAATATACACTATAATATCGGGATTAAATATAATTTTCTTTATGTATGTAATTGCATGACTGATTTACAGGTAATGAAGCTCATGTATTAATTATAACAAAGTGGCTCAGCTATAGGAGTTATAATGAAGGGCTTATTACAGAAGTTAATATGAACATCTAAGTAATTTATCTAAAATGAGATTTGTTTCCGGTAGGCGCGATGAATGATCTGATTTGAATCAATGCCCATTGATATTAATTATTAAATTAATTAATAATTAATAATTATTAATTATTAAATATTGTTATTTAGTATGCATCTAATTATTACACTAGAAGCCAGTTGAGTTTATGAATGTTGGTATTAATTTCCTGCGAAAAATTTGATGTTTTTAATCGATTGAAAGCCATAGAACTTCGATTTTGTTTGCGCTCGCCTATGGGTTCTCAAGCTATTAACAGAATGTTATTGTCGATTGCTAGGGTCCGAATGCAGACATAAAATCGCGAGAGTAAAAGCTATATCCTGTAACATGTTAGGACTGAAGCGTATAACAGCCCAGCTTCATTGCGTTATAAAAATAATACGACTGGATGTGTACATTCGCAAATATTTGCAATCCATGCCCCTACTGTTAATGTAATAAAGATACGTCGGTAGTATTTCTGCGCTCAGATTAATGCCTGGCTCATATATACTGGTGAGATTTTAAACCTCGAACAAATACTTCAAATGGCGTTATTTTTAGGTTGAAGTTCCATTGGGGCAAATCGATGCCGAGACGATAAGGCGGGCTTCGCTGCTTGAAAAAATGGGGTTTATGAGCCGTCGATTATGGGCCGAGTCGTTTTCTCTGCTCGATTGTGTCTTTAGCGGCGAGGCTCCGATGATTTTGATGGCCGGGCTTGAGGTGTAACAACTCAACCAAATGTTTTTACCGACGTTCTCGCCTTTTAACTCCGTTATACTCGTTGAAACCTGACACTTTTTTCATATTTGAATATCACTTCTTGTATTTATTTCAAAAATGTACACGCCTCCTAAGGTAAAATTCCAATTCTGAAAAATACTTATGTTGTTGCTTGTTGGAAATCAGTTTTAAAATAGTTTCAACAGTTTAATGTTCTATTTAACTATTAATTACATAGTTAACAAATTACGAATATTTAAAAACGAATTCGGTAATTTCGAAATTGATATTTCTGATAGTCTTTTACTTTGGCTACAACTGTGCAGCGCAAGCGAACTAAACTGAAGTTGAAACTGGATCGGGAGTTGTAGGAAGAGTCCGATCCCCACTTGGCCTTAATTTGTCTCCCACTTATAAATAATTCGCTGTAAAGTTTCTTTTTTTCCGCCCCCAAAAAGTTCAATTGGAATAATATTGAAACGAAATTCGAGAGGCGAAGTTTCTTTCTCCGGGATTGAAAGGGAGAATTGACCTCTTTTGAGTTCCTGCCGGAGCTCCGGAAAGCGTGCTTGGTTTTGAGGACTGCTCTTGTACACAAGTGGTGAACATCTTTCAGTAGTTTTTCTAGTGTCGATAAAATATAACAAATTAATTACGAATCGTATTTATCAATTTTCGTAAATTGTGGGTAATATTTTCATTTTCTATAGAGGCCTAAAATCTAGATATTTCTTCTGATCAATTTCACTGAGAGGTGAAGAAATGTCCTTTCGGGTTGTGATCCGCCTCCGATACTCCTACTTATCGAACTTAATGTTTTCACATTATTCGCCCACATTACAACGGAGGTTTCGTCGTAAACATGTTTTTTGTGAATTGGTTTTATAAAACGGGTACAGAATATGGGGCTCGTTGTTTGCCATTCGATTGCGTGACCGAAACTCGCCCTATGGAAAAGAAACACTCCCAAAAGCATTAGCCGGGGTTAATGTCAATTGATCTGGCCTTGGCCGGAATTTAATAGCTCGACCGTCTCTGAGCTCCGACATTTTGACCGCCTGCAAGGCCGTATTAATTGTTATGGGCTTTTTAATACTGACATAAATCACGTGCACAGCCCCGAAGCGGCTACAGGAATCTTAAATACCTTGGATAGCGTTTCTGTGTAGCCATCGAAGAGTTGGTTTATATTGGTTCTCGTCGTTCGATGCGTGCCAACCGGTTATCTACGAATGATACACGTGGAATCGATTTCACCCTGGTAAATACACAGGCATGCGACACGATAGCTTATCTCCGAATTGATTCAGTATTTTGTCTCGACCAATTAAAATTCATGAACATTATTAATCTGATTAAAAGTGGATACACGTGAGCAAAATAACGCTTTAGAATGTGGGTAATTTATTTTAATTGAACTGATAATTATTTTCGTTTTTGTATTTACTTCAGCCGCTTAAGGTACTTAAGTCGTCATAATTACATGATATTTTTTGTAGCCACTCAGCGTTTCCGATTCTAATTGAGTTTGATGATATCCTAAAAATTTATTTCTGCGGTAGGTAAATCTTTACCCGAACTTACAAGGTGAATAAGTAGAGTTAATTATTAATTACCTAATTCAATGCAAATTTTTCGAGATTCGGGTCAACGCGTTTGAGAAATTCAGTTACTATTTTGATTGATCACTGGAGCATTTTATAATGAGAGTAGGTTCCAGGAAAATGAGTTATTGAAGGGAGACTCCGAAAGTCACAATATTGTGGCCGGGAGACATGACTGAATCCCGATAATTGATATTTTTGAATCTTACTCCTGTAATATATCTCTGACATAAAAAACAAGTAAACAGAAGTTTACTGTGTTAATCTGTTCTGCACTTAAACATATTTTAGTATACTCCAAAGAGTATACAGAGAGTTTTCCGCATTCTTACAGTCCATCAAATGTTAATTTTTTATTTTTATGTTTCAGGTGAGTCCATTGGATTTTACAAGTAGATGATCATTTACTGTGAGTAAATTTAAATATACTAATTTCTTCAAAAATATAATTTTACTTTCTGTGTCCTCTGTTCTGTGTTGTTGTAAACAACTCTCAATGAGTAATGGAAATTAGTTTAATGATGATGCCTTTATCTCGAATAGTTGTAGATTTAATTATTTTGTCGTTCGCCACTAAAACTGTATTGACCTTCGTTGGGATCGTTAGTAAGACAAAAATATCAATAAAAGCTTTGTAATTTACTCGTAATCTGTCAAGCATTATCTCTTTGACAGCCGGACATAATGTATATATTATCGTACAATTTTCAGTATTGGGCGTTGTCACCTCAAATAAGTGCTAAGTGCTCTATATCGTCGACAAAGTGTTTCGATACGTAGGTTCGATAAGTTGTAGACTGACGGAAATATCAGTGTTGAATTCAAACCGTGTAAGTTTCATCCCGAATCCAGACCAGTGTTCGATATCGTGCCGAGAAACAATGAACCCAATTTCATATATTTTGTGTGCAGTTCGTAATGAAAATATAAATAATTTCTGACCATTGTGCAAACACGGGAGAACGAGACCGTGGGCCTCTCGTGAACAAATAGGGAATGAGACGTGTTGGGGGGGCCCACGTTTTCAACATGTTTTTTCAACATTTTCTCCCCCCTCACTCTATAAATTACAAAATGGTTTTTTCTCTCGGCGCGTGTCGATTTGAAACTGAATGCGCTCAACGGTGATTAACTTTCAACCCGTAATTTATCGTTCGCACAATATTCCACCGAAAGGAATTAATTGCGGAGGAAAAAACATTAAATAATAAAATTCTATGGAATGAAACAGCATGTAATTCCGCAATGTAATTACATAAGAAAAATATCGAATAACCGTGAATATTGATTGTACTTCCTTATGTTTGTATTGAAGTATTGCGATAAAGTGAGAGAATGAGGGCGGGAGGGAGGGAGGTAGGCCCAACTTTTGGGTTTGAAGAGAGTTCTGTAATGGGAAGAACCTCGTTATCGCTACGGAAAAAGATTCGCGTTAATTAAGATCTACAAGCGGGTAGGGGCTGGCGGGGGTTGAAGCCCAGGCAAACTTAGTTCATTGCGGCCCCTGTCAACTTCGCTTTCCAGGCCCGCTCCTCTGAGGATGCCGCGCGGTACTTAACATTTAATGCGAACCCTCTCACTCGAGTTATATTTCCGCGAACCGGGAACCGAGTTTAAACTAAAACTAATGTTGGCTTCACTTTTCCCCGAACGAGAACGAGTTCCTGCACGCCCGATGGGATACACTTTGTTCGGAGCGAAATATTACACGATCAAGGTATTGAATTTTCCAAACCGGGTGAGGTTTCAAGTTCGATGAAAAAAATGTTAATGCCTATTAAAATCTGCTAACTGAGATGAAAATGTCCTAGGGAAATTTGAATTTCTCTTGTAATTCTTTTGTTCAAATTCCTAAACACGCTGAAATTAGATTTAATTATTACCCTGCATCGTACATTAATTTCCGGATTAAAATTCGCTTCTATACCATAATTAGCAATATTATCCTGTTATATAGGCTAATCACCGTAGTGAGTGCCCAAGTTTATCGGCGATGAATACTAAGTCAAATTTATGTATTTTATCTTGTTAACGGTATAAACAATATGATCTATGAAAAGATCTTGGAGTGTTTCGATTGCTAATCAATTATGTTTCTTCGTCTATTCCTAAAAATTTCGTAAAAATGTTATTGGCTGAATGAATTAGACTTTATTTACCCGGTTTGAATTAATAAAATTAACAATTAATATTAATGATACAGTTAATTAAACTTACTTGATTTAATTCTACTGTTGTGCCATCGGGCAAATTATTATTTCCCGAAATATAATCCTGTTGGCTTTTATCGTTTGGCTAAATATGTTTCATTTGCAGCATTGTTTTTATTGGTGGGCCCGGAGAAATATGATGTCGAGGGTTTGTACAGTTGGTTCGTGTTAGTGTTCTCCTCGGGGTGCTATGTCTAATATTGGGATCTCTCTACCCTTCTTCAAGTGTCAATCACCTGCCCCTCCAAGAATAAACTCTTTCCCACCTGCACTTATATTCAAGAAAAAATATATTTTATCGGGATGTTTTAATTTTTTTATTATTGTAGTTAATTATACTTTTTACATAGAAAATTAAAAAAGTACATTAATAAAATCTATAAACCCTATAAATAAAATCGTTTGTTCGGTCCAATACGTGTTTTACGTAGAGATTTGTATTCCATTTAAATATTCCAATTAACTGATAACTAGTTCTCCATATTTCGATATGTTATTTTTCTTTATTCGGTATATATAAATCGTAATTAAGAACAAAAACAAATTAGTTTCGCTTTATGAACGAATCGTAATTTTCTGGTTACTAGGGTTGCTAATTGTAACTCAAAGCATAGACAGACGTATATGATTGAACGGGGGATTTCCTAGGGCTAATTTGGCGCGATATCAAAATCAAAACGTATCAAACTGGATATTGGCACCGGTTGTGGGCTATTTGAAGCCGTGCCAACTGTCTTAGAGATCTACACTGCCCGATCGATCCGCTCCAGTCCCATTTCAGTACAGTTTCTAAGCGTAACTTCGGCTCGCGACAGTTTGAAAAATATTTCGAATAAAAATCGTACGAGTCTGTCTGTTAGTGATACTAATTAAGTTTCGATGAAGAGCAAATTAGTTCATAATTTAATGTTAAAGGACCAGAGATCAAAACCACAGATACCACCCAGAAAACAAGCGATCTATCCATTGGTCTCATCGCATAAAGCATATTGCATACGACATTTCAACCTTGTACTTCATCATTCCCTGACAAGGTCTTTCATAAAAAACTGAACTGACCGTTAAACGGTCGATTTAACGTCGACACGTCGCGATCATTACGATGTATATGACCGATAAGGCCGACGGGTCACAAAGCTTCGTAATAAGCGATGGCCCCGTTCTTCCGTTTTACTCCATTACTGATTTTCATTTCGCCTACCTTACGCTTTGTACGGTCGCATTTACTGCGGTCGGATTCTCCGCGTTCGACAGAGATTAAAAGCCAAGCTTTGCAATTACATTCTCTTTATTTGAACGTTTTATGCAACCACACTTTGAAGTGATTCAAGTATTTCCGATGGAAACAGGCGAGAGAAGGTTCATTCAACTCCTTGCAGGAAAAATCTGTCGCAGAGGTTTCCTATTGTAGGTGGTTTAGTAGGAAGGGGGGAGGGTCAAAAGCAATTAACTGTCCCCCCTCCTGCCGCCTCCTTTCGTATTTAAATTAAATTTAAATTTAATTAAGTCCCCGCTCATCTGACCCCTCCTCCCCCTTCAATAGATGCTATCTACTAGACTGTGAATTAGAGCGGCTACGATGCGTAGGCGGCGATTTACGGCCCCTTCCATCGACGGCCTCACTTGCACACGGCTTGATTAATTATTCTGTTATTGACATAGTCGACACTCTGCTGTATCACCGTTAACGGAGGTTCACCGGTTTTAGTGACAATTTTATTCCCGTTTCAAGGTACAGTCTGAAACGATTCGGTACAATTCCAAATTTTCAAGTCGATTTAGATTTATAACGAACCAGGAGGAGTTCCATTCCACAACTACTGCTAATTGATGTATACGAGATATGAAATGGACAAAATACCTGTATTAATTCAAGTGCGTCACTCAGTACAATCCCTACTCCGAAATAATAGACGTAAACATTTTGGATCATATATTCATAATAATATGAATTAACAAAATTGTGATTTATATTTCCCCAGTGATTCTGAGCGAAACTTCCAATATTCGTCTCAATTCTAAAACGTGATCAGAACTTGCCTATTTGGTGATATTTGGTATTTCAAAATAGATAATTGCGCTCTAATCCGATATTTCATCCGCGTGTCCTAGTTAATTTCCCTTCATTCTCCATCAACATCCTTGACTTTAACGAATAATCAAAATTAACAATAGTAATATCGAATTTCTTAATTTATAAGAAAAACGTTATGATGCTCTAAAGGATTATATTTAGTTCCTGCTTAGTACTTATTTTTGCATTGCACATTGAGGGCTATTTAATTTAACTATCATAGCAAAGGTGATAGCGTCATAGCGTAGATTTATCATTCGATAAAGTTATCGCACTTGGAACTTGGATCTAGACGTTTGCGTTGCCTCGAACTTAGTTGTGATCCTCTAGGGAGATAATGCCCGGAATACTGGGTCTTCTCACTTGTAACTATTCGGTCGGGGAACAGAGCAATACGAGTGCGGCTTGAATACCGGCGCTTATTTAAGCTATCAAATTCCCGGATCGAATTCAGATTCTAGTTTGGGCTTAAATCCCCCCCCCCCAAAACACACGCGCTGTACTTCGTCCCTGTTGTTAAAATAAACGGGGGTGGTCGTGTCGGCAACTTCGAAATGAAAGCTGTTTTGAAACATTTTTCGAATAAAATTGTTTCCTCTCACATCAGGTGCATTTGACGTTTATATTTGAGTAGGCGAGTTTTTGAAGTGATATTGTAAAAATTGCTTCAAACTTTAAAGCATTAAACTTACCCAAACTCACTATTTTCTCAGAGTCACGGTATTTCTGAATTAGATTTTTTAATAATTTGTTCTTGTCAAGTATTTTCACGTTTTTTTATATAAATTGGTATCGCCTTAAACATTATGAAAGTTTAATAACTATTCACTTTAATTTGATTTGACTAACGTAGTGGCCTGTCTGCCCAATAATGAAACGTGCTACCGAATTATAAATGGCACGCTGAGCAAACATATCTTCAGGGAAATGATTAAATTAAATCGGAATCAATTGCTGGTTGGAAGACAGGATATGGAGAAAAACGCGAGATGCCAGAATAGAAAACAAACCTAGAATCTTTTTTCGCCCCTTTGATAAATGGATCCCCTTTGGGTTATGGAAGTCTGCAAATTATGGTGGTTGCTAAGCGACGACCACTGGTCCGATTACCGCGCTCGACTTCCCACCAGGGTTTTTGTTACTGGTTAAACCACATTATCCGATCCAGTACACGGCAAATGGCCTACGATACCTGCCTCTCCAAAACCCAATATATTACCATGAAAATGATAATTGAAGGATGGAAATTGGATAGGCTGAAAATCGGCCAGTGTCAAATGGATGAATAGAAACAGCAGTATTGATTTAATTATTATTAAAGTAGTCATTAAAAAAGAGGAACAAATAAAACAGATTAGGATTATAAGACTGATTGTTGTTTAGAGCAACAGTTCAAGGAAGGTTTTGTCTTTCAATTCTTGAATGATTATTATTAATTTTGTTAATTAAAATAACATTTTAAAGGCAAAATTAATTTGGGTCTGGACGTCGAAATTGATACAATCCATTTAAGGGTCGCTCCAATTCCCTCGGGTTCTATTAGGAGGTGATCCGGCACCGAGGCCGAACAGAGAATTGGGCTTTAAAAATATGTAAACCAGTCGAATTCATCAATTCCAGAATTTCCAATAGTGAACCGTCTGTTGATTATTAAGTTCAATAATAGAGATCTTGGTAATAGATTGATACTGTTGCTTCTACTTCAAGATCGACGTGTTATTTTTGCATAAAACATATTGTTTGGTTTAATGGTATGGATTCAAAAGAGTGTTGAGATCGATTCGTATTCAATTGAAATTTCCAATTGAATTGAAAGTTGGTCCGCCAACGAAGGGGATCGTACCGGCGCTGACTGCATCATCATACATTTTTTAGAAACCCGTAACTCCTATCCTGGTACAGTTTTTGTTTTTAACGTCTAATTCCGTCCAATTCCTTCTTCGCCTCGCATTTTTCACACAGACACACACACACACACACACACAACTCCCTCCGGTTCACGTACAGAAATTAGAGAAAATAGAGAATTATTGGTGCTATCCCTCCCAAACGTTAGTATGTAAATCCAATTATCGTTTGTTGTATAGAGTTAATCTTATTGGGAAATTGATCGTAAATACGTGCTGACGGGTGACTCTGACGATTTGAACATTGCAATAATTCAGGTGGGGTTATTTGACTGCTGGATATTGAAACGTATAATTTAACATCAAAGATTCGAAAGAAAGAATAGGGATAAATTTCGCTCGGTCCATTTTTGCCTTCGAAAAGTACATTCGAACCTATTTCGAGGAACGTGAGTACGAAATGTAGTAACGTACGTTCCGGTGACGTTACGTTGAAATATATTGGGCGGGTTCATGAATTCGGTTCGGATGAAATTAGATTTTCGTTTGAAAGGCTTTTAACGGTACGTTTATTCGGGTCCTTCTCCGGATTCCCTTAGGCAAAATGAATACATTTTTGGTTGAATCCGAGGAGATACGGAGTACGGGGCATTAACGGTCCCGGCGGTGTTTAATATTCCCCCAGAGCCTTAGCGAAATTGGAACATAATCCTTCTAGAAGGGATTTGATGCTGCGGAAATTGAAATTGCATTTTCACGTAAAACACAGTGGGGCCAATACCTTTTTCTTCCAGGTACTTTCACTCTGTTGATTATTGACCTTTTATATAATTGTGCCTGAATTCAATTCCGTTAATAAACTGGAGGCAAGATTTATATAACGAATTACATTCGATAAATGAAGAATATTGTTGAAATGTATTTTCACCGTGCAATCGGTGGCGTGTCCCAGTTATAAATAAATAGATATGCTCGATCATTCTATTACGTAATTATCAGAAAAAACTGATAGCGCAACTATTTCAATTGTTTATTTTTTCCTAGAGGACATTGATGGATGTTGTGTTTAGAATTGCTTGAGTAATTTGGTCATCAGTTCCAATACACCTTTCCTAACCTGGTGGATATTGTGTTGCCATACATCAACATTTTAATTATAAGATTTATTTATAAAAATCCAAGAACAGATTCGGAGATTAGATACTGTGGAAATAATTATTCTTATAGTTTCCATAAATGAAGAATTCACTACCAAATGCAGATGGAGAAGTTCCTATATTTTCGAATACTCAAAATTTTATACACAATCACTTGTGTTCGAATTTTCGATGAAAAAGGGAGATCCGGCTTGAAAATGAATACTCAAAAAATATAGGACGAGATATACGAAACAGTATAAAAGGGGGGAGAGTTGTATTGAGTTGTAAAGTAGATCGAGAAAGATACATCAGAAACGCTAGGACCCTTTAGTTTTTATTGGACCTGCATAAATTGAGCTTGCTCCGAATGAAATATAAATATTCTGTTCTCTAACTTATAAATTAAAAAATTTTTCAAGTAGTTTTTTTTTTTTACATTTCCACTTTTATGGTGCCATATTCATAACGTAATTTCCCTCATCGAATTTCCAGTTGAATCATTCTGAAAATGTGTCACACTGACAAGAGCTTATCTTTGGATCCCAAATTCTCATCAAACGAGAAAAATATTTTCTATAATTCCTGTGAAAATAAATGGTCAAGTATATCAACTTTCAACAGACTCCTGACTATGAATTAGAATTGTTATGCACCAGTGAGTTTAGATGCGCGACTTTTGACTATAAATTTTCCTGTCTGTCTTCTAAGTGGGAATATAACGCCTATTTATCTGAAGAATGGATCGGCCCGCTCCGTCGTTGTTCCGCCTTTTTTTTTCATTTATGTTGCACGTTATCTGCGACCGCGTTGTTAATCTATCGCATTGTCACTCCGTTCGAAGTGTCCGCTATCTCCCAATCGCTTTTCTCCATAATGGTGCATTGTTTCTCGACCCTGTTTCAGTTCCAAGGAAAATCGATCGGACCGAAATGGCCGCCGGAAAAAGGTGGAAATTACGAAAACGCGTTCTGCCGTACGTTTGTTAATAAGTTTCAATGAGAGTCAGCCAACTTATATTTTTACCCCCGAAACCGGTGAAGAAGTTACTGAATAAACTTGAATTACTGTAAGGCGTTTATGATTCTACATTACCGAGAAAAGTTTTTAATAATAATTTTGATTTTCCTACTAGTTAAAAGTTACATTTTTTATTTTCATAATTATCTTACTCGTTCCCTGAGTGGAAAGGTTTCCATTATTCCTTACTTCTATTTTTAACACTAAGAACTTTCTCCATTACAAAAAAACTATTAAACCCCTCTACCTTATTTTGAACAAGCTTATTAAAATTGATCAGTTTAGTTATATTTATTTTAGTATTTAATATAGGAAATTAGTTTTTTATTTCGCTTCCATATTATTAACTAATTAAATTTCATCAGTCATTTTTGTCGGGACAATATGTGAAGTAATTTCAAGCTCATTATACCGTTACATTTATGTTTAATCATAATCCCCGTTTAATCGGCAGATTAATAGGAAATTAATATAATTTGCGAACTTATTATTTTTTCACCTGGCAAATTTACAACACAATATAGTTAAGAAGTAATTGAAAAAATCGGTCGTTGATTTCATTACCATGTTTATTCTTCTAGATTGTATATCTTTGTTTTCAGTTTGTGAAGTTCAAAAGTTTGCACAGTTTTACAAATGTTGGGAGTGTTTGGGCGTCGGCCGCCAGAATCAGACTGTGTGGGTTAAAAAAATGAAACTCGACAGTGGAAGATCTCTGGCCGGCCGGGTGTGGTGACGGGAAAAAGGAGCTTTTAGCCCAACCCCCGGTTTTAAGTTATTTATGGTTACATTTGTCACAAGTCGGCAACTGCCGCGTCGCAATCCTCTTTCTCTCTCTCTCTCTCTCGCGTCTTCCCCCTTTTCTTTTCCCCCCTCTGTCTCTCTCTCTCTCTCTCTCTCTTTCCCCTGTTTACGTATTCCCGCCTGTTTTCGAGTTACTCAACCAAAGTGAATAACCCGGATGTACGGAATCGTCGTCGTCCGACCTACTTTTTATTATTTTTTGCGCCTCACGTTTTATTCTATTCGCCCGTGAAATTTAATATTACGAGACTATTCCCCGGGCACTTATTAGTGGTACGCACGCTATTCGATTCCGGGTCTGCGCGTTAATGCCGCCCCGTCCTAACATTTAAGCCGGACCAATTTTTCTTTTTCAATTTTTATTTGCTTAATGTTTTATATTAACATATACCGGCTTAGGCCATAGCATAGTCATAGAAGCGTTGCAGCGTTTATTTCCAGTTATGGAATCATAACTGGGATCATGTTTAAATCATCAATACAATGATATTGTATTGATCTCTTAACTACAACCAGAGCACCGAATATAACCGATTCATCCGTTTAACCGTCGGCTTGCTATACGTATATGTATGCACACGTTCGCTTTTACGTACACGCTACACGTGTATTTACTTGTATAATCTTATGGAATTAATTTTTGGTACCTGGAATGTACATTCACGTAGCGGCTTAATCGTGATGATGACTGCCCGGTTAAGTTGGGTAAGGGAAGGCCGCAATTATGCTGTATCCGTATTAGCGGAGCACATGAATATTCGCACGCATGAACATTCAACACATGCACGTTATTTCCCCTGTGTGACTACAAAATGTAATTATAATCAGAATGAAATTCCATCTTAAGGCAGAATACTCTTTGTTTCGCAACATTTTTGGATTTTATGGACTACGTACGTGTGTTGTGCTTAGTGTTTGTTACAGTTTTGTAAATTGTGATTTCCGAATAATTTTAGTTCCTACAATTTATTTTATTATGTAGTACCTTAAACGTATACTTTATAAATATAATTAAGGCATTATATTATTGAGTTCCTACTTTTTCCTAAAGTTTTTCGGGGTATTAGTCTAGAAAATTGTCCGTGAAAAACTACTGTTTGCAGAGCGTCATTCTCCGGTACCGATAGGCTCCGCCGGTGAACACACTCATTTGTCACCGTTAAATGCAGGGCTAATGTTTGTAAATTTCAAAATGAATGACTCTTTCTTTACTCCTCTCTTCGATGTACGACTACGATAGATCGCGAAAGTTTCGTTCGGTTATTCTAATAAATAATATTTATGAAAGCGTTTTCGTATTTGAATAACAGAATGCCGACGAAGAAACTCGCCCCACTTTTTCCAAGCAATGAAATGAGAAGAGCCGGACATATTTCTTCAAAGTCTCAGACAAGTGTTTAGCGAATTCCCATATTTTATGCTCTTTTCCAGATGCGGCCATGGCACGCTAGATTCTTACCTTCAAAACTTGTAGGGTGGGCATTTAAAAATTCCTTAAAAACTTATATGCTGCCTTCTTTCACCCACATATAAAAAAACAATTCTTTCAGTAGTGCATCAGTAATCATTTCTTTTATATTCTTTGGTTTACTTGTTAAATACTATTTTGGGTCATTTCAGGAACTTGAAAAAAGCCATGTATAGATAAACTGAAGCCTCGTAATAGTAGTTAGGACGAATGAAATAATATTTTCATTTTTCATAGACATTTATCCGAACGTTACGCCGTTCTCCTCTACCGACGTCGTAGGCCAACATTCTCACGAAGTAGAATAAAAGTGTATGTATTTTACTCGTCTCTGTAAAATAATATATTCACGCGCCAGTTGCGGACTCGTGTTTCTCCTTTATTCTAGACGATTTGGCCGTAAATATAATGGCCGGTTCCAGGAAGGGATATTTAAACTGAAGGTTTAAATGGTGGTGATATATCGTGTTTGCGGCAGGGGGACGGGGAGGGAGTTTGTTATTGGAGGAAGGCACTTATGTGGGAGGACGCGTTTATCTCGACCTATTTTAGCCCGGCTCTAGGATTATAAAGTTTTTCCCTGTTGTCCGTTCACTGAATTGTGGAAACTTGCCGCCGCCCCCGCATAATCTCGCCGCTCGTATCGGTCAAAACTTTGGCCGATCTCTTCTCCTTTTCCGGTTATTGGGTCCCGAAAATAAACAACCGGTGTCTCGGGTACTGTTGGGGCAATTTAATTAGGAGCCGCGGACCAAAGTTTTCGGTCCGCCCATAAAACGCGATGGCCGCTAAGACCTCGGATTTCATCCGGGAATCTCTCGAAAAATAATTTCTTCTTAACTCAATTTGCCCGCAGCGGCGTGATTTAACGTTACCGGGATCAAAAGCTGGGAAACTGTTGGGAAACAGTGTCGTGGCGAAGTTACGTTCTATAATATAATATGTGCGCACTTCATTTTGAATATTGCCTCATCCTGCTTCAAAATGCAGCTGCAGCTGGTCTGAAATAGTTTAATTCCGCAGTCCTAACTTACTACACTATTTTATATATATATATATATATATATATATATATATATATATATATATATATATATATAGAGGGTAGTAATAAAGTTACTACTTGTCTCCACTCAACATGTGTTGGTCCGTCTGTCTGAACTATAAGAGCTTAATATTTTAGGCAATGAAAAATATCGCCCGAAGTCTACCATGCCATATATTAATACGATGACATTGATCATTGTTTAAATGTGTTGCCTCTAAACTGTTTCCATTCCAGTGCCAAATGTTCTTCGAGCATTTTGAATTCTCTCGGTTTCGGTTCAGAAACTCGTATTTCACCACAGCGCGATATCGGTTCCAATTTTTATGGACCCAGCGAATGGCTTCACTCCTGTTACAAATCAGAAAAAATCATGGACTCGAGAAGCGAGCTTGAGATAACTTGCGATTTGGTCGAATTCAACCTACAAAACGGGTTTCTCTAGTGCCAGTAAATTTGAACCTAATCTGTGCCAATATTAAAACTCGATCTTAAATCGGTTCCAGTGGCGTATTAGCGCTAATTGTCGCAGAATGAAAATACCGGGGTTGTGGTGGTTGGGGGGAGGGGTTATTAAACGGGGGGGTATCCGGGTTTATTAAGCGAAGGGGAATCCAATTAATAAGTTGAGCTGGAATTATTTGGAAAATCTCTCTTTTCCTCCCTATCGCCGGTATCCTATTTCCCGGTGGCGGTTGGGAATTCCCGGTGGGCCAGGGAGTCATTAGGTCCGCCCTCCAGGCTCGTTACTATCACAAAAGTACCCTTCCGGATCTTTCTCTGAAGAAAGTATTGGAACGCGTCGTCTGCAACCAGTCGGAGATCGTTCAAAAGAGATCAAAGGGTTTACTTTTGGAGTCCTACAAAGATTTTAATGAAAATTCTCCTGCGCCCGGGCATCCAAAAATCTTGTTGAGCTTCCTAATTATGGCGAAATTCGGCACGTGATATACTACTGTTAAAGATTGAAATGCAAGATCCGCGAATGTTCCACAAAACCCGGATTAGTACCAATTTCATATCGCAACAATAATTATTATGCTGTCAATAAAGGACAGGAAAGTATAATCGTATTGAAAATTTATAAGGTTGTATAATTTTATTTTAATAGTATTTTTCTGTTTAAAAGGTATAGAAGAGGCCAGTTACTGTATTTAATGATATTCAGATTATGTCACTTTTTCTTTGCTTACATTCGGCCTTTTCATTATTTAAGAAAAAAAAAGTGGCAGTAGAAATGTTGGGCTTGTACTGAGGCTCGATTTAGCGTTGAGCACGAGGGCGCTGCAGAAGGGGCGACTTAAATCTAATGAATAAATGAAAAGGGCAGAGTGTCGAATTTTAGAGAGTCCTCCCACTTTTCATGAAATTCACGTTTCCGGCAGGGACCGATTCTCCAGTCATTTTTTGTTATATTCAACGTCACAACTGTTGAGAAAACAAGCGCGTTGAAAATTTTGGCTTAAGTGTTCCTGGGTACTTAGTTTATTCCATATTTTAAAATATGTTCCGCGCCGGTAGTACTTAAATGTGTATATTTTGAGAAAATCGAACATGAATTTTCGAACACGAAAATTATACCGGTCTAAAACAATTTTGCCGTATAATTCTTTCGTCTAAATTAGCTACAATTTACTCTTAAAATCGTCATCAAAATGCTTAGTAGTGTATGGTCAAGGTTTGATAGAGCTCTATTAATGTTTTGTTACATTTTATGTATTAAATTTGTGGAATTTAAATATTGAATTTTACAAATATCCCGTCACAGGTTTTTAAAATTAAATATATTGAACTTCGTCTGCTAAGTTCAATATATTTAAAATAATTTTAAAAAATAATGTTTTCTTGTTAGTGGATGCCTCAGTAGGATATACCGGCAGTGAATAAATTAGAATTATCCAGCTGAAGGGGAATTTATTTTCTGTTTATTGCTTCTTAATTTCCCGGATTTGTTTTGGAATTATTCCTGGTCGGCAAGATTTATGTGCTTGCGTGATTGTAAAACGATATTCGCAGATTGAATCGATGCCGACCTACGGAAAGAACTCAATTAGGGCGGACATATCTCCGAGCCCTCGATGTTATCTCTGGTTTGACTGTATTAGATTATTGATTTTCTTCTCAATATGGAGACAGGCTATGAATAGCATTCAGGTGACGATCGGGTTCACATCCTTGTCATGAAGTTAATCGCTTTCCGATAATACACCTATTATTTATTCAGCTATACGGGTGAGCAACATTTATTGTAACTTTTAAGCCTACAAATCAACAATATTCATTATTCGAGGATTTCTTGTTGTTTTAGCAAACGATTAAATAATAAATAAGCACTTTAAATAGTAAATAAAAGGAAGCAAAGGATTTTTAGAATCAGCTTATACATAAGCTATTAATATTATTGTATTATCTGCTGTTTGATGATTTTTGTGCCACTTGTCGAATAGCGTTGAAGAGTTATTCGTAGTTTAATTATGCATTCTAAATTAGCTTGCTGAGAGTTCATACGCAGGTATAAGCCTCGGGCGAGGGCAAGCCTATTAATTTTTGAGGTCACATAAGGGACACGTCGTTAGCAGCCGCTGCGTCAAATTAGTCCTCCCCCTCAATCATGGAATAATTCACAGCCCAAAATCTAATCAGTCACCGGCGAGGACTTGAAGTTCTGCTTGGTTATATTTGATTTTAAGGGTTTTCCTTAAATTCATTAGTGCGATGTCTATAATAGTATTAATCCTCAAGCGGTTCTCCATGATATTTTTGTTAATCTATGATTTAAATGTTATCGAAATATTCATTACGCCTTAATAGACAGGTATACATGATTGAGAATAAGATGCCCTCAGGTTTCCGTTTCAGTAGCGTGCAGTGTCCTATAGTGCTCTGGAGGAACTTAAACCAAGCTGATTATAAGTTCTTTTCAGCCGTAGCCGACGAATAAAAAGTTGAGTGACGAAGTTCTTAACTCGGAGAAGCCAACTTCAATTTTTCAAGAACCACCCCGCGAAGATAAGACACTTGACCATGAGACAAATTGCCCTCCCAGTTCAAAATTCAGCCGATTAACCTCAATCGTTTAATGCAGATTACTTGGCTGATGCTAATGTTTAAGATAGTAATTACGGCTTTTCCTTTTATGATACTGATAAATGATATTATCAGCAGTATTTGGAAAAATGTAAGATTTGAAATATGACATTGAATCAGTCGACTAATTTGATTGCTAACCTTGAGTCTGAACATGGAATACTCCACATATGTGCGTAGTAACATAGAATTAGACCGTGGTGAACTGGCGGAGTGTAATTCTAATTCTAAAGGGTCCCTCTTGGCCCGTAAACCTCTTCCGAGTGGAATCAATTCCGAGATTATTCGGTCGGCTTGTCCAAGAGGTAGAATATCCCTGTAAGGGCCGGTGAACAGCATCAATTTCGTGTCAGGTAAACGAACATCCCCGCTACAGTCTGGCAGTTTTGGAACACGAATTTACAATTCAAGTTACATTTTTCGCAGTCCTGCGCACTTCATTTAGTGTCATGTTTTTGACTCGATATTCAAAGTATGGGAGACAATATCGTACGAAAGATTACGGGAATTCTAATATCTTTGATGCGTGCACCCCAGACTATCGGGGCGATCGATGAATAAAAGAAAACACAGTGGAATGCCTGGCTGCCCGACCTTCTAATTCTGGCACAAAGAGATTTTTTTATATATTATATATATAAATAGTAAGCGGCGAAAGATACCACCGGATTGGACACCGGCTGCGAATTTTATACCAGCCGCTATACAAATCCAGTCCGGTCAAAATTTTATACCAGGAGAAGGAATATATTTATGTGCAATGTTTAGTTGCGCAATGCGGTAATCCTGTTTTATTTGACTTAGGAAAAATAACACCTTCTTTCAGCCCAGGCGGTGCCTACCCAGTATTGAAGCTTCAAATAACTTTCTTTTCACTCATTTTCAATAGCGACGGACATCATGCAGAATCTACCCATTAGTGTTTAAACTGGAATTCGATTGAGTCATACGCTTTAAAACATCTAGTTCATCCTCGATTGGGTTCTGCCCCCCCCCGTTAGATATTGGCAATTAAATGTCCGCATCGTTTGTCAATATTGCGTTCCTCGTACAGAGTACACGTAAGTTTGGCCATAATTACAGTTTCCGATTGATTACAGTTTCTGGTTTCAGCGATCCAGTTGAAACCAATCGAAGGTTGAATTTGATTAAATTCTCGGAGCGTCCAGGAGTTGTAAGAGTTCGGATGGTAAACAAATTTGAAAAATTTGAATTGCACTAACTGCGTGCAGCGACGATAAAACGCGTACCTTTCAGGTTCCATCGAAATGACTCTTCTACTAACAATATAAAAAGAAAAAAATATTTTTAGATAACTGGATAATTGATCGGCTCCTAATACGCAATTCGTATCTGTTACCTTATCTAACCGGGAGTGTTTGAATTGTCGAAGCCGATTTCTACCCGAATCGGGGATATTGTTGAACTAGTGAAATTAGTTTGGTTTGCCAATTGGGCAGGGAGTTGAATTGGGAAATAAGGAGGCGATAATTGTGTTAGTGACGGGTGGCGAGCTCCGGTTTCATTAGCCCGACCTTCCGTTCGACCCTGCGAATTTTCAACTGGATAGTCTCCTCTCGCTAATCAATTATCCTGCTAACTTCCATGCAGTATCGGGGGCCATCGCCCTACAGAATACCTGCGTGACAATCAATCATAACCTAGGAATGTTTTATCTGCGAAGTTTCGTCCTTTGGATAAAAAAGGATTGTTATGTACAGTGACATTTTGTCGTCAGCAAATAGATGCAATAAATCGATTAACCGAATTTATAATAATGATTATCATTGAGGCATTTTTCGAACGTTTTGTTATCACATTATATTGATAGTATATTAACGTTTTTACGTTAATATATTACTGCGGTGTTGCTGCTACTGAAGATGGCGGGAATCGGACAAACAATCGCACGAATTATGATTAAGAAAATTGGAATATTTCGATGTGAATTAACGCAGTATATTCCTATATTAGCACCAATCTGCTTATATTTGATTTTTGGTTTAGAACCCAATAAATCGTTCATGTTGTGTACCTATTACATGTCGTTTCTCGAAATTGTTGTGACTCTGTGTAAGCAGCATTAGTTTGCTCACTTAATTGCTAATTATTGCTTTTTTTCTCATCACTATTGTAACTCCATTTTTCGTTCCACCAGCTTCAAAGCGAACTCCGAACCTGTCGATGTCATATAGAAACAATGCTCGGTCTAAAAAAAAGTTTGGGCTTAATTGCACCCGCCGTTCCCGTTTTAGAAAATATTTTGTATTTGCGTGCACTGTTCGTCAGTAGTGACGTCCGCTATGACGCACATAAAGCACACTGAAACGGCGCCGGTGTATTGTGGCGCTGCATTGGGGTGCTCTGGCAAAGTTAATACGGCCAAAGTCGTCAAATGGAAAAAACAAAAGTAAAAACGAACACGACTCGCATTATGGGATATCAGATATAGGCGGCCGGGGAGGGAGTTCAATGCTGTGTCACCGACCGCTTATTTAATTTAAAACGTTTTTCCGATCGGCCCTCGAAATACAATCACGCGAAAATTCCATTGACGTTTCACAAAGGGCATCGGATTTCACGCTGGAGCAGTTTGACGGTGGCAGGACCGCTGCAGGTTTGCTCATCGAAATAATGACTTCGGTTTTTCTAACGGGGCCCGATGGAAAAAAGGTTCGGGCTTCCATTACTACTATTGCCCCGAAAGTACTCCTAAAGGCGGTACCAAAATAACAAATTTCACATGCACTCAATGCACTAAAAATATATTGTTGCGCTTGCATAAAAGTATCTTTTTACGCTATTGGTGTGATTGTTTATCTTTAACTGGCTTGTTTCATTTGAGAACAAATCCTGCAGACGGTTCAGTGAAAACTAGTCATTATTGATATTTATGCTTACGATAACGTATCATCTGTCTGTTCCAATTTTAAACCGGGTACGACGTTTCATGACCGTCCGAACATTCTGAGAATTTAGAAAAACATCCAGCACAACATCTATATTTTTAGAATAGAGGAAAATACAAATAACGCCAATTTTTAAATTAGAGAATTATTCTATAAACTGTTAATGTGGAACGTCATTCATGTTGTACCAACTGATTAGCACCTGGCTAAACAATGCATAATGGCAGCCTTGTAGAGTGATTACGTAAAATTAAAAAAAAAACGAAATTTCAGGATTTGTCAATAATCGCTAAGAATTCTATACATCATCCCGGCAGAACGCTTACAAAGGGGAGTCGGAATTGCATATACGAAAATATAGCGAATGAAAACACATTTAGAGCACAACAACGAATAAAGGGGGGTCGGGTATCGGCCAATATAGGGCGAAAACCAACGGACAACGGGCGGAGGCGGACAACGGGACAATGGGGGAGGGAGCCAGCCGGAGCACTAATAGGGGGGATATTGGGAGCCCGCGCTCCCTGCTTCAACCTTCATCCCCACAACTCCCAACCCGAACTCCCATGAATGGCGGACCACGCGGACAAATTACTAGGACCGTAACTGGAAATGGGAGTTAGCCTCCTCCCGGGGTCGGATGAACGCCGCACGGACGGAATGTCAGTCCGGACAGGATGCTACCGCCATACTCAACGGATCGCTGAAATGCCAAAACCCGTAGCATAAAATATGAGAATATAAAACGGTTAATTTTTAAAGTATATACTTTTCAATATCCCCCCATTCTATAACACATAAATTTCAATGAAAATTTAATTCAAGAAAAATGTACATGAAAAAAGACCAAAACTAATAATTTCTCAGGCGCCCTTAGGATGTAGGATGTAATATACCTAGTTATAAAGTTTCAGTGAAAAGGTTGTACGACATTATATGGAACGACGTACAACGTAAGGGCGTAGGTGAGTCTCTTGACCCATATTGCAGTTTTGAGCTACACACCGAAGTTTTTGCCACTTTCCTATAATCCTGATAAATTTTCGAGGTGAAAATTGACTTTTTCGACAGACGGTTCTCATTCCGGGTGTCGGAAAAACGTGGAAAAGAGTGTATTATATGTTTTATAGAAGTTTTGTAAAAACGCGTTCCTTTTTTTAACTGAATTTCAAAGAAGACTGGAGTGAATTCCATTCTAGTGAATGGAGTCTTGGTGCGTTCATGAAACGGGGTTATGGTATACTGTGTTATTATGTTACACATATATATATATATATATATATATATATATATATATATATATATATATAAGCAGGATCGGTGGTGCGTGTTGACCGGGTGAGGGGAATTCGATTAAAATAGCAAACAGTGTGGAGGTTGTGTGGAGAGCCACTCATTGTGTGTGGAGAGCATTGGCTATTAGAGCCCAGATCGAAGATTCCCCTCAACTTGTGTGTTTTTGTTTCCGCGTCCTCCTTCTTCGGGGATTTTTTTTCTAGTTCGGGAAATCCTCTCTGGGCTTGTTTATCCGTTACGCTTCCCGCTTTCGAATTCGGTTGGGTGTTTTGTCTGGCGGAAATCCGTCGAAAGGACTCCACGCGATCGGCCCCCCCCGTTGCGTTACACCCCCCCCCGACCCTTCATCCCGGTCCTGGTTTATGGCGAGCTATAGAATGGTAATATTATTTTTTCCAGCGAATGTCAGACTCGCTGTATTACCGAACGGTCTTTTAATATCGAAAAAAAACAAATTGTTACTGTTACCGACAGTTTTTTTTTCATCACATGAAAGGAAAGGCGTGGTGTTTTTGATTTACGGTGTTTTCCATAAACTTCTAAATAATTAAAACAACATCTCAGCTAGTAAATTAGCTTTACACCTGGAATATAAAGTATCATAGTATTTGTTCAATGGGAAATTTTAATTAATATAATTAGAATTTTTGGTTAATAAATACAGATATTGTATAATATTTCAATCTTCGGTTGCATCTATCTGAAAAACACTTCCTGGCATAGGATATTCCCATTTCCCCCCTCCCCTAAGTCGAATTTGAATTTCCGATGTAGAAAATTGTTCGTCTTGTTTTCATTCCGTCGTGGGCGCGATGGAAGCGCCATGAAATTATGAATTTTAATAACCGACCGCCCTAAAAGGCCGGCCCTGGCCAACGTTTTACGAATATTTTCGTGTGCGGGTTTATTTCGCTGCTGGGAAAAGCGAAAGTGCGGAGCAGATTCGTTTTCATTTCTCCTTCTTGTTCCCCATAGCGTATTAGGAATTCGTTTCCGGTTTTATTACCGTCGTCTAGGATTGAGAATTCCTTTAACACGTATGCGCCGCATATTTCATTTTTTCACCCGCCATTATTTCTTCAACGGAAATTTCGATTATTGTACATTTATAAATAAATTAAAAATATAAATAGTATTTTCCATTGGGAACCAAAAATTATAAAAGGTGGCAAACTCAGTGCATAATGTACAATATGATTTCGTGTTATAAATATTTCGAGTAATAAAATTATGACCGCAATTAGGTATTTAATTGTAAATTTCGAATGTATTACTTCTTGTCATTTATGATTCCCGGAAACGATTTACTAATACATAGGGGTATAAGAGATATTAAGCACAACAAAAATCTGTACTTTGAAAGTATCCATTGAAAATTTAAAAAACCCTGGAGAGGTTCTCCATGCAGGTGAAAGGGCGGTATGCGCCCACCGGGTTTGTGTGGAGAGGTGGAGTTCACGCTGGCAGGAAAAATTTCATTCGGTTTTTCAATTTACACCCCCCAAACTGAAGGTTACGAGTCTCACTCGTCCCTGGGTTGCTTTGCGGGTTCCAGTCCTATCCGCCTCGGTTATTCAATTAAACCGTTCGCCGAAAAATGAATCGATCGGGTTTACCGAAAAAAAAGTCGCAATCATGTTGACGAAAAGAATTTTTGATTTAAATGCGAAATTTTATTATTGGGGTTTATTTAAAAAAAAAACGTCAGTTGTTCGCAAAGAAAAGAAATAATAATAATAATAACAACTTCGGTTACAACAAAGTAACCTTTAAATCAATATTTCAACACACTTTTAACAAATAATGTTGTACTTCTAATGTTTTATTCAGCAAGGAATTTCGTCATTGCACAGAACGTATGTGCGAAACACAGTAGTGAAAGGAGGATTCCAGTTAAGGGTCATTCCACCCTTCTTATGATAATTAAACGAATCCAGATTTACATCGCATGAAAATTCAATGTAACCGTTTTCCCCATAAACTGGGTTTGATTTTAATTTTTAATTGGTAGGCCAATTAAAAACATATTGATGTCCGCGGATACTGGTAAAAGGTATTCATGGGGGTTATATTGGCTCAGCAGCCGACAGAAGCACCGTAGTAGGTTTAATTACCGCCTAAATAATTTTGTACCGGTCACTATTATTTCGGAATTGTTTCATGATAACTTTAGAATGAACACAAAATCATTCAATTGGGCGATAGTACATAAATTACAAATATTGGTTGATATTTGAAATATTACTGTAACGACATGCGCTGAGTTATTTAGGATATTGTTAATAGCAAGTGATATAATAAGTTGTTCCAACATTTCGCACCGTTATGAAACTATTAAACACGGTTTTGCACTAACTAGTTAGAGGACATACAAATGGGTCACATATAATTAAGTAATTATCAGCACAATTAATATTTTAGCATGATACTATTAATATTTCAAGGAATGTAATAATTTATAATCACCCGTTTGATTATTGTAGATAATAGTTATCCATCGCAAATAATTTTATGCTTCAATAGAGTTGATAGTTGAGGATAATATGTAATATTTAGTAGCGTGAATGGTAGCGGTAATGGACGAGGTCTCAAACTGAAGTCGCTAAGTAGATCGGACAACCAAAACCCCTCATGAATAGATCATTCGAAATCTGTATATCCATAGAGGGAGGCGATATAGTGCAATACGTGTTTATTGATCTTCTTTGAGCTTTCAGATAGCAAAGTGGCCTTGTTTCAATTGAATCGATAGTTCAGAGACCACCGCATTAAATAATAATAAGCGATTCTCTGATACACGCGCGGCCGGTGGATTGAATTTTTCAAGAACAATCAAAATCTCATTAGAACATCAAGGCTATATTCATTCGGGACAGTGTGTAATTAATTTTAATTGACTCGAACAGAATTAATGTAGTTAGGATGTCATAATGCAATATAAGAGAGAAAGAGAAGTATTCTATTTAAATCGCAGCGTCTCATTCATATTACAGGAATTCTACATGCGATTCAATTCACTTGCTCATCAATATTACATAATACAGTTTCGGCCACGTTTCTGTGTTTCACCGTTTTCGACATCCTTCAAATATTCGTATAAATATTATCCCAATTGTGCCCATTAAAATGAACTGCCAATTTCATTAGCAATTATCTCCTTTTCAATAATGTCTGTTAATAGAATAATTGAATAATTCAATGAGGATAAATCTGAATTCTTTACATTGCCTTTACATAATCTGGCGGTATTTATGATACATTGTATGTATCATAAATTACATCCCTTTCCTACCCCATTTCTCTTTCCTGTTGCGGAAATCGTATTTGATTTTCTCCTAATTAATTCTATTTAATCAGTTAAATTGTATTAACAACTCTGTGTAGGGAGAAAAATATGCGTTATAAAAATAGCAATTTAAAAAAAAATTTGAAAATAGCTAGATGAAAGGCTAACAATTTAAACCATTTGATGTCATGAATCCTTCCCTGGTAGCCCGGAAGAATGACACTTACAATTTATTTCTTTGTTCCACTTTGATATATTCTTCCTAAAGCGTGCAGTCGGTATTACGAATTATGCGGCGAAAGTGTTTTTTGTTTCGTTTTACTTTTAGAATCGTAAAAACTCGACACGATAGAAAATCACCGGGCGAAACGGGCGCTGAAAGTCAAAGTTGGATTAATCATGAAAACTGAGTCATGTCGAGCGTAGTTTTTCGAGCGTGTGCTTTCAAAGTTTCGCGTCGGCAAATGTCAGCGGGTGGGTGAAAGTCGTGTATTGAGCATGTAACCAAGGGTCGGTGAAAGTAAAGGGAGTGTGTATAAAATAAGAACGCTCTCTAAAAATCTATTTCGTTATTGGGTCGGACGTTGAATGGGGGGCCCTTGGAAATATAGAAGAAGCAATAACTCGTAGCTTGGGTTAAGTGCCCTCTGGGCTCGTGTCCGCCCTCCCATGGGGAACAATCGCCTTTTATATAAACCATATTCTATCATACTATAAACCGTCCGCTAACAAGAATATATAATCGTATATATTGTATTAATTATTGTTGCCCATTCCATACATGTAACTGTTTATATTCAATTGTGTTTTCAGACAGGAACAGTACAACATTCGTTAGTAATGATTTTTTTAATTAACAACATAATAGAGGCATTATTAATTAAATATATCCTTCAGTATTACTCGTTTTTTTGTACGAAGGTGCTGACGTTAAAAAAATTACCGTAGATTTCGTGTATTTCTGTCTCCTCTCGCTGGTTTGGTCTTATGTTAGACCGGTTTCGGCTGCTCAACATCTTCAGTAGCGGTGTTAGTTACTATGGCACTTTAGATGTTTTTTCCTGGCATCCTCACTGCACTGTCATTGTCACTTGTACAGTAAGGCGCTATATGTAAGGCGCTAATACTAAAATGTAAGACACACCTTTGTTGCGGGTTAGTATTAGGTGCGCCGTACCAATGAAACTAGTAGCACATTAAATTGAATACACTACGCGTTTTAATAGTTTTATAGAAAATAACTCAAATATTAAAATATACTATAACTGACCATAGTAGATGATTATTAAATTTATTATTTTAATGCATTATTTAAAAGTATAAGTGACAGTAACAGTGCAGTGAGGATGCCCAAAAAACATCCAAAGTGCCAAAAGTGACTAACACCGCTACTGAAGATGGCGAGCGGCCGAAACCTGTCTAGAAAAAGACCAAACCAGCGAGAGGAGACAGAAACACACGAAACCTACGGTATTCCAACCCCTCGCAGACCACAAAACAGGTGTGTTAAATTAAAAAAATTAAATGAATAAAATGAAAATATTTTAGATCTATATCAATCTGTGGAAGAGGGGATCGGTTTTCTCCTTTGACGATCCAAACGCATAATGACGGTACCCCATTAGGATAGGGCAGAAATATCATTGTCTCATCCGTTGAATATTTTAACAGTTCGCGTCACAGAAAAATTCCAATTAGTTTCATCGTATTATTAGTTTTTATTGAGGTAAACTTGCGTGCAGTCTTATTCAGAAGATAACGTCCCAGCAAAAAACCGTTTATTGCGCGGTCCTTACGTGATGAACAGGTGCACAGAACATTAGCCCCTGTGACAGAGACACGCATGAACATAACGATATTTCCTCGGTCAAAGGACGGATTATGATCGAAACGTTTTGTATCAATTATTATTGAACCGGAGTTAGTCACTGATACGGTAAAAGCGAGAATTGAGATCGATTGTATATTCGGACTCAGTTCGATAAGATTGCCCTCCCTATCCCCTCGCGTTATATGCCTACTAATTACCTTATTGTTCCAGATTTACGTCAATTTTAGGTGTACCGCTTCCCAAAATTTTTTCTTCGGATTATGAAGACTAAGATAATTTATTTAGTGGGAGTGAAAAATCTTGATTTTTTTGGCGGGTCTTTAAACAAAAACCGGTCTGTAAACAAAATTATCTCTGGATATTAGATAGACTAGATTGTGCAGCCTTCTTCCAGCTGTATATTCATAGTTTTAAATTATACATGAAAAGCTGAATTTACCGGTGATAATTTGTACATCCCCTACTAGTATTAATATCTCATCTTCTGAATTGGAGTTTGATACTTTGAACTAATAGGCGCCTTAGTATGGTTAGCTTAAAATTGAAGATCTCAAGTCGTTTTCGCCGTGAAATGCTAGGATCAAATGTGAAGTTGGTAAGCACTTTCCGAGGCGGTGTAAATTTGTACCGATTCCGGGCTAATCGAGCGTGTTAAAATTACTGGGTTAATGTAAATTGGTAATTCAAACAGGCCGCATTTTGCTCGGGGCTTAGGAGGTTTTCGATCGTGCGGGGAGGGCACCCTGTGGGTTTAATAATGCACCGACTGGTGGCGGCGGCGGCGGTTGGGGGCGGCTGTCGGGGGCGGTCTCAGTCCTAAATTATTTAACTCGCTTTAGTGACGCCATTTTAACCCGTTCTGCCGGTTGTTCCGGCTGCGGGATTCTAATATAACGGACAAGAGGAACGGCGCCTCTCTACTGTCAATGATATTTGGCGGCCGATTTAATTTCCGTCATAGGCGTAATTTATAAACAGTGTGATTATTGCGATCTCCGGTTGGGATACCAACCCCCTACGTAATGGGTATAAGGTTGAGGAACGCCCCATTGCTGTCTTTTGCCGGGTACGGCATAATTTAATCCCCGATGTAGCGTCAACTTTTTAATCAAAGTTTGAATAGATTGGGTCTCAAATAGCTGCAGAAAAATCTAAAGAAGTTTAAATTAGGTCTCGTCAGTTTTTACAGAGTTCCAGATTTTTTTATATTTAAATGAAAATATAGATGTATCAGATTTATTTATGTATGCGCCTAGATAGGTTCGCCTGTATCTGACAACTGTAAGAAACTGTATGTTTTCAGAAGTTAAGACTAAAGGCTCATTGCAATAAACGATTGTAATATTTTTTTTATGTATATGTTAGTTTTAGTTAAGGACAGATATTGTACCAATGTGTGCACATATGAACATATGTCATATGAACACAGAGAAAGAGGTGACATATTTCTTTTGGGTAGCGGTAGAATTATTATAATTCCGACGGCAGTGCAAAAAATTGTTTCTTGGGAGGTCTGAATCTCGGTCGGCTTCCAATTCGAACGTGGGACTCTCGGCGGGCCCACCTGGCGGCCCCAGCCCCGGGATTGGGCCCCGATTTATGTGGAAACTCGGCCCGGGACGTGAGGAGAAGTGCACGAAAAAAGGAGGAAACTGATTTCAAACGGAAAGAAGTTCACGTATCGGGTTTTTGCGGAGGACCGCGGACCCCCTTTTTTCGGAGGACCAAGTCTTTTATGCCCCTTTCAGATTGGCCCATTTCTTATTTACGGAGTTCTGTGTGATTTAAAAAAAATTTGTCTCCGTAGTTAGAAGAGAACCTACTTGGATTATATTATTTTATTATATTATCTGACATGTGATTTATAATTAATATAAAACTAAACTGTTCAAAAATGAAATTGCCAGAAACTTTTAGCAGGCATCTCAATGGAACTGTTCACATTAACATTAGTGACGGCCATATTTGGGAAAGGATATTTTAGGAAAGACCCTTCGTGCCTAATTCTATAATTTTCCTAAAAGTTTTTTTGAGATTCGCTCGTAATCTATCAAAAGTTTTCTGTTGAATGAAACTTTTGATTGAATTGATCTATCAAATCTTCCATTCGATATAATTTTCGAATGGACATCAAGTAACTCAAGAACACTATCAACATGCTGAACCTCTCACTTCTTTTTTGTTATTTAGAGATTATTTTAGATACGCGTGTGTTTGTGTGCCATAAATCAAATTTCCACGCTTTCATTCTCGTGCCAGAAAATATTAGAGACTACTATAATGGTTGTATTGACGCTTTTCGACTCCAAACCCGAAGGAAGAAGATGGCGGGGAAAATGGGACGTTGTTTCGGTTGAGGTAGGAAGGAAGGAAGGAACCAACCTCTCTCTCTCTCTCTCTCTCTCTCTCTCTCCCCTCCCTCTCAGCTCATGTAACACCTTCCACTCTCATCATACTCCCAAATTCCCGTAACTGCACTTAGGCTGTATTACTTCCGTCCTCACCGCCTCTTTCTTATTCCGACCACACAGGTAGAATAGCTGATCTCTGATTCCAGTCTTTTGAATTCTTGGGATCCAGCGATCTTGAAGGTGTCCTGATTTTCATATTCGCATATTGGGATGTATTTAAAACAGTAGATAGATTAGCAAAATACACAATTTTTTAATTCTAGGACACCGAGTTTACGGTAGTATCAATGAATTAGGTACTGGATAGGCTAATTGAATAGTGTTACAGAATATGGTTTTACTAAAACTGTCGATTTTTAATCACCTATACTTTCTATATTGCCATAGTTAATTTGCTACAATTTCGAGATGAAAACGAAAAATATATACTTTATGAATGTTAGCGGCTTAATTACTAAATACCTTTTAGTCGGTTAAACCTTTAGGCGGTTAAAATATTCAAACCCAATTAAACTCGAGATTGCTTAATCCGCGGGCGCCGGTGATTTTCGAAACGAGGTTAAGAATTTTAGCCAGGTTGTTGATAAATTATCATAATTTTCTGCCATGTTTCTGTTTCCTCTCGAATTTTCCGTTTTCGCTCATTTTGCCAGGCCGTCTGGCAAATGTGTCTGAAAATCGCCAAGTAAATAATATTCTTTTATGTATATTTAAAGATCTAGACCATTCTCAGAACAAATCTAAAACAGCGATACCTCGTTTTTATCTGCTTTGTACATTGAATAACAAAAATTATTTCAGTGCTGTTATAGATTCCCCTGAGGACTCCCTATATTTTTTTTGTATTTCACTTCGACTCTCCGTATTTTCTGGTTTTTTGGCCGTCGGAAAATCGGTGCTGCGGAGCGGGAAAGCGTTTGTCACAATTTGGGCGATCAGTTAACCCCTTTTGTAAGCTTGTAGGTCGACAACAGTGGCGGGGGTAGTTGCGGGGATGAATGGGCTTCAGATCGTTGTGTGTCAGGGAGCCCGCAGGGGGATTCAATGCAATTCGACCCGATTGGAGGACGGGAGGGTTGTAATTTTTGTCAGTGCCCCACCCCTCGTATCTGCCTCCCCTACTGAATGTCAATGGGCCAACTTGCCCTTCCATTTGGATTTCAACCCAAACCCATCCGATACTGACTTACCCATTCCCGATTGGAAATCATACTCTGAATTGGGCTGATAGATACAGGTTTAATCGGTTGTGAATGGGAAGTGCATAATTTGAGTGCAGTAATAAATTTCAAAATATAAAACTATGTATTATCAGTCTGCTTAATTGACTGATGAACATTTTCTCCATTACAATCTAATTTAAGTTTCATTCCCGTCACACTCTTCATCCTAATCCACCGGTTGAATCCCCCTTCTCAGTTACCCATCCATTATCCCTTAAACGCCACTACCGTAGAGATCTCCTCGGTCTGTAGTCCGGATACACGTCAAAAGAGCCATCACAGGGTGGCCTTTTTATCGGGAGATATAAGTGATAAAATAACAAGAACAAAAAAGATCTTACTTCACAACTCGCTGATTTCAACCTCGCTAAAGTTTTGCGGATTAGGGTGCGGCAGTGGTACTGAAGACTGGATACTTGAAAATAATATCTACCCCCCAACAACTATCTGAAATGAGTACAAAACAGTCTCGGAAAAGTTGTAAAAGTATGTCCGATATCGATCTACGTTATCCACAATCGTAATGTCCACAGTACAAGTTCCGACTATGCCGCCGGCCAATATGGCTGAGTTATGGTTTGTTCCAGCTGTGCAGTCGTAGGCTCTAAATCTGAATGTATCGACTTCGGTCTTTCCCACAGCCGACAGAGCGCTAAATAACAAAATATAGACACATATCGTATGGTATGGTTAAAAATACTTTCTCAGTTTGGACCTAATTCGGTATCATGTGAGCAGTTTGGCCTATTGCACAAATAAATAACAGGGACTATTGGAGAGACAAAGATAATGAATAAGGAAAGCAATTTTGAAATTTTCAAAATATCGGTTTAATAGTCTATTCTACACATTTATTGTAAGCATCTAAAATATTTAAATACTTGTCTTAGACGGATATGATATTGTTTGATAGTTACACTGAAATTAGAATCGGAGGGAGAGGTTATTTGTAACGACGTTACAATACTTTTGACTGTACACTATCTCCTTCTGTTCAGAGGCGTCCGTTGTGGATGGAACGAATACGCATAGGGGCGATGGGGAATAAAATGGGATAAAGCAATTTTTCATAGGCTGCGGGCCAATCTTTTGCAGGTTACGGCCGTGAACCGGTTGTTGGGAGGAGGGGGGGGGAGCGATTAGGCCATATTTCCGATGGCATAAATCCTGGCCGAGGTCTGACAGATCCGCTAAACCGGCCCTCCATTAACCTTCCCTTCAAACACCCACAGTCCTCCCAGCCATATTTTTTTTATTTCCAGTTTATTCGTGTCCAACAACAATATACCTCTCTCTTAAAAGCACCGAACTTTTACATATAAAAGACGAGATATGGTTATTACGATTACATTATGGGACAATTTTATTTTTGTTCGATATATTTTTTAAATTAAAAAAAATGTTTATACGGACTCTCTGTTTAAACAAAAAATAGTGTCTTTGAATTATTAACTGTAGTATAACGCAAGTAATTGGCGTTTTTACAACGCTCTAGCCGTGCCCGAGTGAATTAGTTGAAATTCACGAAGATACGGCGTATTTGATACTAACCCTCAATATCAATATGTGTACACGGTTAGTATTAGCCCCTTGTATTTGGTGGTTCGATGTTGCTCACTAATGCCTATGTTTAACTCTATTCGGGAGATATCTACGAATCGGTTTACATGTTATTGACTGCTTTGCTGGAATTTTATGACTATTCTGTTGTTTTTCTTTTTCGTCTAGAGGATTATTTGATGGCTTATTTATTTTGTTCAATTATCAATTTGTTTTTTCGCCAATATGTGTTTTTGTATTTTATATGGAAGTCGCGCGTCCATTTTTTTGCTTTATATTAGAAATATTACTCGCAGTGGAATTATTTAAGCGAAAAAGAATGTTTGGATGGTGGGTAAATTCGGAATGGACCGAGGAGCCTTCTTGCCGGTCGTTGGTGTTGACTCCGGTTTAATTCTGATAGACAGCCGCAGATTAGCCCAACCTAATTCCCCGCCGCTAATAGACTTTGGGCCAACTACGAATAGATCTTATCCCAATTTAACTCTAAAAAATAAGCCTTCCGTTTATTTTGCCCATTCCTCTTTTACACGGAAATTCGAAATAATTATCTATATTATCTTTTCTAACGCCACTAATTACGGTCGACCAAATTAAAGTCGCAGTTTCCTTTTAATTCAATGCATATTTAAATATGTTAGGAATAATTTCATCTGTTCATAATCATATAAGGCTGACGCTTATACCGCCGTGATAAGCTGCCCAGTGGCTGGCTGGAGTAATGACGTAATTTTCGCGCGGCGATTTCACTCGCGTGACACCCACACCAACAGAACACGTGAACCGCTCTTGCTGTTAACGCACGTCAGCACATAGCAAATTCTATAATGTTGCAAATGTCGGATATAGTAATCGATCGAAAAATCGTATCAAATATTCGAGTTTTTGCTGATATTCCGTTGTTTTTTTTCAAGGGCTAATCAATATTACCACTTGATCAATTCATTTTGTGCCCAAATCGTCCTGTTAACTATAAATTAATTGCCTTTTCGCGAATGTTATTAATGACCTTTTATTGACTGTATTATGTTATCCCTTCGATTCAATTTATTGTTGTAAAAAGGAATATTGTCGTATATTGGTTTGCCCTTGGCATGCAACAGCCGAATAGGGGAGTAATTACTCCCCGGTTGTTGGGTGAGAGTACTATGAACATGTATTCAAAACAAAATTAATCAATTAGAAAAAAATTAACGTACATCCCAAAGATGGGTTACTGACTAAACCCAAGAGTAATAATTTAATATACCTGTTTTGTGGTCTGCGAGTGGTTGGAATACTGTAGGTTCGTGATGTTTCTGTTTCCTCTCGCTGGTTTGGTCTTTTGCTAGACCAAAGTCTAACATGCTTTGACATGTGCTGTCAAAGTGACAGTACATGTGAAAGTGACAGTGCAGTGAGGATGCCCAAAAAAACATCCAAAGTGCTAACAGTGACTAACACCGTTACTGAAGATGGCGAGCAGCCGAAACCGGTCTAGCAAAAGACCAAACCAGCGAGAGGAGACAGAAACATCACGAACCTACAGTACACCAAGAGTAATAATAACACAGAAATGTGCTTCTGAGCACGACCGTCAACTAACAGACCAGCTTGTAGTTTAAGACTGTACAGTCTTGTCCTTTATTCCTTATACATTCCTCCTTTTATACAGTATAATACAATAAACAGAGGGAGATGGATAATGCCCGCTTTGATGGCCCGACGACATATCGCCGATATTGACATAAAAGGTGAACTTCCGAGAACGTTTCCCATGCTCTACCTGAGTAGGGTTCCTTTTTCCTTTGGAAAATAGTACCATATACTGGTGTATATGCTATATAGTTTATGTGTGTGGCAAGAAGCACGGGAAGTCGGACAGGAAACAAAGGAGCGGCGTCTGCCGCTTAATATCGCTTATCTTTCTCGACCAGTGGATCTCTCGGGAACTGGAACAGTGTTCTGCCAGGCATTAGGCATCAGCCGGTGGCGGCCTTGAACCGGACCAACACACAACGATTACAATAAAACCCAACGACGGTGCTTATCTCAACTACAGTTTTCCACCGAAGGTTTCCGCCGTCAGCGGGAGTGTTTCTCTTTGAATCATTATCCGAAACCGCCCGCTTCTTCCAGCCCTCTAATAACGGGTAATGGTTTTATACATTTCACAAGTATATACAGAGTAATGTATGAGAACTATTTCTTCAAAGAGCCCAAGTCATATTTATTTGAGATCCACGGCGTTTCGATTTCTAAACATCGAGTACAGATTTCTAAATATGCGACTCCCTTATCTATCCGTAACTTAATTTGCGACATAACGAACACGGTAATTTTAAATTATGGCGATTTAAAAAATAGCTACGAGTAAATTAAAACATAATTTTACGAATGTAATTTAAGAAATCTCACGGTTCCTACTGGTTAGGTCCGATGGAACGATGTGCCTAAAGGTTGTGATAGTTTATTGAAAAGCAGTATGTGGTGAACACACCAACAAAATTTATGTTGTATATAAGGTTAATTAAAGAAATTGAGTTTTACGAGCGGCATATTTCATCTCGCTCAAAGCATCTGAAAAATATCTGAATCGGGTAATATAACGTCACAACTGTGTTGTGTTGTTATTCTCGTCGCCAAAAGCGTTGTCGTTTCCGTAAAGAGATTTTAATTCCGGGTTTAACGTGCCCGAAAATATGCTGAATGTGAATTTGTGTCCCGTGCGTCAAAATCAAGTTCTATTTTGGAACTAAGCCTGGAAGTGACGGGAAAGCGGCGGCGAGGAGGGGGGGGGCTTTAGATTAGCGCTGTGGGGCGCGTGCATGTGTGTGTGTGTGCCTGAGCGTGCGCGCCTGTGTGTGTGTGTGTGTGTGTGTGTGTGTGTGAATGTGTGTGTAGCTAGCCACGGAGCTGGCGTTTTCACCTGAATGAGCCTCTTGGCCTTTTGTAAAAGTTTGATGATACCTCACTTTGACATAGGAGCTATCCGCTATCTATGTCCGAATAACAGCTCTATATACCGACCATATTGTTCTCAGATATTTAATAGGCGTCTGTAGAATGTATTTTCTGCGGAGGCCTTTAAAAAATGCCCCGTTTTGTCTCCCGTATCATAAACAAAACATTTACCCCCGTAGATTTTATAAATTTATAAGTTTGTAAGCCTTGTTCGAATTATTTTTTTTAAACTTTTTGAACGAACACCTTTTTAATGATAGTTCCTTGAACCTAGTATAAAACTTATTTACAGCGGTTTTAATTTATTTTTAACGCCCCCTCTGTCTTCAAGCTAAAATCCATGAAAATACGGCGCATTAGATACTAACCCTCAATGTCAATATGTACACCCGGTTAGTATTAACCCCGTGGGATCTATTTAATTTAGTACTGTTATATAATATATTTGTATTTGGAAATATACGCGAGATTCTTCATCCCAATTTATTATCCCGAAGTGAACTGTTTCCGGTTTCTCGCCACATAAGTAGCATTCATGTTACTACAGTAGTGCGGCACCGATGTTCCATCGTCAGTAGCTTGTGGTTTGGACCGAAGTAGAGCTGACTTTCGGTTTCACCAGCTACCGACAACTCCACGATACTGGGGACGGTGGAAAGGCAAAACCGGTTTAAACAATGCATGTTCGTCACTAAAATCAATTGGCTCAGGGTAATAAACAAAAAAAGAGAATAGATTTTGAATAATGTGCACGCACAAACATTTAGATTTAGTGTGTTATTGTGTCTGTAAATACTTACATAACTTCGCGATGTTTAATGAGCACTGGGCATCAATTAGCCGTCGTTCGTGCCCATTGTCTGCCATGCAATACGATCGAACGGAGATGTTTTTTATCGGGACTGTCGGGTTCGCATTGGCTTAGTTTAGTTGCAATTAGACGGGCAGGAAAAGGAGCAGGATGGAACCAGCGTTGAATGAGAGAGAGTGAGAGGGGAGAGACGTGAAAATGGGGAGTGGTGGACCTGTTGGAGTGCACAAGTAGATGACGAGTGGATTGAATGGGGTCGCTGGTAGGCTCCTCGCTCTCTCTCTCTCTCTCTCTCTCTCTCTCTCTCTCTCTCTCTCTCTCTCTCTCTCTCTCTCTCTCTCTCTCTCTCTCTCTCTCTCTCTCTCTCTCTCTCCCTTCCCTCCCTCCCTCCCTTCTCCCCTTCTCCCCTCCCCCCCCCCCTCCCTCCCCCCCTCTCTCTCTCAACGCGGAAAATACTACGATCCGACCGTTATTCCCTCTTTAGTACAAAGGGGCTATAATTCCCGTCATTTTAGGCCAACTCTCCCCGAAATGGAAACGGAAATTATCGACATTCTCTCCGCCAGTCTTACAGCCTACCCCACATTTATTTCACCTTTTAATCGATAACCGAATTTAGTTAGACCGGAATATGCCTCGTGTATGATAGAGAGCCAAACTCTTCTTTTATATTTACATGTCCTGTTATTCAACTACTTTATTTTTTACGAAATTAATACATTACAGAAAGGAAGCTTATAGTGTGCAGGCTGTCCGCGTTGTTCGGTAATTAATCAGCTGAATGTGAGGTATATATTCTGTTCATATGAGCAGGTGGAAATCAATGATTCAAAATAGAATGGAAATCTAAGACGGGAATTGAGATTTACAAATTAACACACGCATGTTTTTTTACTATAAATAGCGCTAGACTATGTTCTTTACTGTTCTCACTGTTTTGATAAATGGTTCCCAATTTTAAAAGGAAGCACTGCTGGTGGATGGCGGTAGTATCGGAGCACTACAGGGAATTATTGCATTCTCCCGCGAGGATGGCCAAACTGTCAGGCGTAATATTGCCGATTACATTTTCCCACGAGAAATTGACCCCCCCTCCTACTCCCCACGTAGGGTTTAGCTTTTATAAATTGTACGCCGGGGATTGGCTTGAGAACGTGATAGATTAGTTGGACACCGGCCCTGGTGCCGGGGCAATTTTACGCCTCCTCCCCTCGGGCACTTTCCCTTCCAGAAGGGCCGGAAAAACTGGAAAAAAAATATAACAATAATACCGGCAATCAAAAGAACCCG
Source organism: Lethocerus indicus (assembly GCA_019843655.1). Taxonomy (NCBI): domain Eukaryota; kingdom Metazoa; phylum Arthropoda; class Insecta; order Hemiptera; family Belostomatidae; genus Lethocerus; species Lethocerus indicus. The sequence goes on from JACDQD010000006.1 coordinate 3,852,173, forward strand.
GTGCGCGTATTTAGCACAATGGAAAGGAATGGAGCAGGAGCAGCCCTCTTCTCCTCCTCCCCCCCCCCCCATTCAGGTGTCATTAACCGTAATTGAAGTTGAGTATAATTACCGTTTTCCAGTGGAACCCGTTCCCTTTCTCCGCTTTTCCTGCGTCAGGAGGAAAATTCAACGACCCTATTCACCGACCGCGCTCTGATTTTATTTCCAGGATGAATCGATACCCGCGAATTCATTCACTGGCCCATTCATTACTACGCGCGGTGCCTGAAAGTTGTCGGCCGGCGAAACTTGAAATGAAATTAATCCGTCGCCTTTGTACCGATTTGCCGATTCGATTGTTCACTCCTGAATTGGGCGCGATCGGAGGAAAAGAGATTTAAAACCATTATCGCGAGATTTGATTGAACGTCGAGTCTTCACTCTATTGTCGGTCCACATATTTCTAATTAACCTCTGTATCGCCGAAAATTGAACCCGTACGTAAACCCGATTCTGAAGACCTATTCATGTTTTCATGCATTAGAATTTATAATTAAAAACATATTTTCATATTATTCCGTTAACGAGGCATTTGTTCGTTATAGGGTTTGATTGCTATTCAATGTCATATAATGCTTTTTATCAAATTTTATTTAATAATCTCAGTGTTCTAGCGTTATCTAGTCCCGTTCGATGTATTGAACTTTAATTGATTTTGTGTTAATTGGTCTGAAATTGATTGATTTTTTTTCATCCCCCATTGTTCCGATGCGAATTGTTTAGACAGATAAGGGTGAAAGTAGGTCATCTAATACAACAGAAAATTGTGTAGCTCTCATACTGGTCTACAAATTAACCCATTGATATAGACATATAACAGCTCTCTTTTAGCCATTATTTTGGAACTTCAATGTGCGGAACGCGGTCCAGCTGAAATTTTATTTTTTAGTTTGAATATAAATTGATGGTGGAGTGGAATTGAGCGTTAAAAAAATATTCGAACCGTTTTACGACCGAGAATTTCGTCTGCAGACTAAACAGAAATCGCCGACTAAATCACGGCTTGTGTCGCAATTGCGCAGAACCCAAAATAGATCAGAAAATGTTGCTTTCACGAGCCAGAGCCGCTAATCAAATATGATGTCTCGGGAACTAAGTAATGACGCTTGAAACGTTTTAAACGCATTCGTTTGTGTCCCATGAAACCGTCTTCAACTTGGTGCTTTTCCTAGAACACTTCCAAGAAAAGACTTGCCAGTGAATTGAAAAAAAAAAATCGAATATATCTCCGGCGCTAATAATAGAGCGGTGATACGAACACCGGCGGTTCCAAGTTCCATGAACCCGTCACTCGTTTATGCCCGAACACGCGTAAAATGTGCCCAGCACTAATTAGTGATTTTTCATATTCCATTTACACCTGGGGTTAGCAACTTAACAAATTCCACGATTTAAAAAAACGGGGCAGAGGTGAAGAGAAAAGAAAAGTACCTGTCTATATAAAACGCTGAAAATGAAGGTTCATAAATTAAAAAGGGAAAACTGAGGCATGAAAATTGCCAGGCGCCATTGCGGCTGGCCTGCTTCGATTCGTCGATCGCATGAATACGTCCCGATTTCTAAGCAACACATGAATAGCTCTTAACTTGCTTTCTTAATTGTGACCGCAAATTACCTCTACATCGATTTTTTAAAATTCCTATTAATCCATATATATTTTTCATTCGAGAGATATTTGTAATCAAAAACCTAATTGATTGGACGAACTAGTTGGGACCTAGACCGGCATCGATTTTCCTCCTTCACAAGGAGCAAAGTTGTTTTTATTAATAACGGTTTGGCTTCACCGAGTATCTTACTCTTATTAATTACTAGTAAACGATATATAAACAATTTTATTTACCCTATAAGCTTCTTTGTTGTGAATTGACAAGCGTCATGAATTTTATCGCTTTGATTTTGATAAATGAAAATAAAATTGATGACGGGCGGAACAGCCCGTTTCTAGATGATATTTTAAAACTGGATTTAGAAGTTCTAAAATCAGTGAATTTAATATTATTAATACATTTTAATTTTTAACTTCAACGATTTTTAAATAACCTTAATACACCGGGTTTATGAAAATATCATTCAGGTGTCTTTATTTAATTTCACATATATTGTAAAATTGCATTTTTAATTAAACTGTAGTTAGTGTTTTTTTTAATCAAAAGTATTTTTATCTGGACATAGAGATGGAAGCTTAGTAAGTTAATAATTATCAAAAGGGATCTTGAAAATTAGGCCTATGAATCAACTAGGGTATCTGAATATGCGTTAAGAAGGACCGTCCTTTTGCCGACGTCGAATTTCCACCGTGCGAAAGGTGTTCAACTTTAAAAGTAGAACTTTGAAGTAGTTCCCGCCGTTCATTGTTTTTTTTTCAAGATAAAAGCGATGGGAACCGTCGGCCGAAGTGGCGGTGGGAGTCTTCTCAGCCTATATTTAAACTCCAGTTTGAAAATGAACGGGAACGCGTCATTTTGCCTTCCCAATTTCTCTGTCCTATCCGAGGATCGTCGTTCTCAAATCCGTTCTCCATCTCGTAAATGGAGATTAGAATTCGGCCTATCCAGCCTGTAATAAGATATCGTAGCGCCCCGGCTATTATCGAATGTTCAATCTTCAATCTCTGCCATTCGAGAAATAAGAAGGTACTGAAGAGAACTTTCGCGAGAACGATTTTGAATTACGATTTTCATTCTAGATTCGAATTAATAGAAAAAAAATTGACGACGATTACTAAACACGCAGAAAAACATATTTTAGCCTATCTATTCTGCACAGTTATTATAAAAGTACAGCCTGTAGGGGCCATTTTTCAAATCCGTGGACCTTTTTATCGCGACTTTATGTCACAATTTTATACATATTTCATTAGAAATTTCCTTAATGATAAAAAACATAAAGCACGGTAGGGAATGCATAAAAAAAGTATGGCCAGAATTGCGAAAGAATTCGAAATAAAGCTGGAGCAATATTGTCAGCATTTGGAGAATCGACAGTTAAGACGATTGTCGGTTATGAGACGAGAATAAAATGATTGTGGCTGAGGCCAAGGTTCAAGCCTTGGAAATGACCTAATGGAGTCTAACGAGACTTCATATACTTGAAACATTTATTTCAAGTGTTGGCGCGACAAAAGAAAAAAAAAATTCGTCCTCCGCCTCTGGGCAGAATTCAGTTTTAGGAAAACCGAAGTTCACCAGGGTGGCGGCAATTTGAACAATTGCAGCGAATTGAAGAGGAATGCCAACGATTCCAATTAACTTCCTTAAAATATTCAATTTCGGTACCGCCCCAAAGACGGCTTTTGCTGTTTAAATTCGTATTTCGTAATTCGTTACCATTCCGTAAATAAGATTTGTCGCGATCGATTAATTCAGGCTCGTGTCACTGTGCTGGCAAGAAGTCGGCCCCGGAGCGGCCTATGATTATCGCGGAGGTCGAAATCGCCGCGACGCCCACCCGTCTTATTTTGACGCGCGGCATTTTAAATTAACGATTATTGTGCCCCATAATTGAAAGCATATCGATTTCTCGGACCTATGTCAATTTCTTGTGCGGGTTTACGACTACTCGATGATTTAAAAAAAAACCTATATGAAATTATATTTTTTTGAACTAGGACTCGAACGTATAATTTGTAGTATTCTTTACGAACAACAATTTTTCTTTTAGCGAGTGGCCGCCGGAAGATGCTCAAAGATTTAAGCTACGATTTTTTTTACCTTCTTTGTCCGGCTTAAAATATTATAAGATCCTTGAGAGTGGGAACGTACATCGGGAAAATCGTCCCCGATGTATCTATTTAAAGGTTAATTTATTAGATTGTCGGATTATTTTCGAAGAAAATCGTCGGGTAAATATTTTGTCTCAAAACTCCCACTTTAATAACGAGAATGTGAACCAACCATAAATGCCACAAGTCCGACGGAAATCTAGCCAGTTTTTTCCCGGGTTTTAAATCCTCTCTTTTAATTTATATTCGGCGGTTACAATTTAGAGTTCGAGACAAAGTATCGATGTATCGACGGCAATAGCGGTGTGGGAAAATCAAATGTTGATTTACCTTTTTGGGACGAACTTTTAAGTTAGTGTGCTGCGAAGAGGAGGGCCATCCGGTCGGCAGGAGTCGGCGTCGGTAGGAGCGGCGTTATTATGGTATCGCGTACCGGGGTCGGTTGGCGGTACGAGCGGGGTAACATAAGTGTCCAGGGCCGGTCCAACTGGGACTTGTGACGCCGGTTTGAAGGTTGGGCCGGAGACTGAGGGCCCGCTGGCGGGAGGCCACCCCACCCGCTAGTTGAGCCCGGGGGCGGCAGGCGGCGCCAACCCACCGCCAATCGATCTCTCCGACCACCTGTCAGCTTCCTACCCACCTCCCTCACACACACTCTCTCTCTCTCTCTCTCTCTCTCTCTCTCTCTCTCTCTAATCGGACGAGGACCGACCACCTGCCTCTTCATCGGATCGCCCCTAACGGCGTTATCCTTCCGCCGTCTGCACCTTCCACAGTTCGTTCCTCCGAAAATAAATATCAACGGAGGTACCGACAATTTTTACTCTCTATTTTTACTTCATTCTTATGGTGAGGGTATGCCAAGTTTTGCGCTCGAGACTGCCCCGCGAACCTTAAATTCTGAGCCGATTTATTCCTCCTCACTCTTAATCGCTCTTAAATTTTCCCAATAGAGTGCGAGTTTACGCTGTGAGAGGCCCATATACAATAGGGAGCTGCGGATTGAGGACTTGGACATCGTAGCTCGGTTATTGAGACCGAATTCCTACCCCTTGGGGTGGATCGAATTTCCATTGAAGCGATTGCGGGTGGATTTGAAACACCTGCGGAACTCTATAGAAAACATCCGAACAATAAAATCGGATCCCCATTCCTTATTTACTAATCAACCCCTCTTATCCGAACCAAATCCTCTTGTCCCTCTCTTCCCGAGACACCCCTACACCTTAAATCCTCTCGGCTCCTATATTAAGAAGCATATATGGGCTTTATTATACCTTTCCTCAATCCTACGTGAAACATTAATCCGATACATCTATTTTAAATATTTGTCGGTAACTACATATAGTGGACTCTATAAAGAAAACTGAACAAAAACCACCAGTAATCGACTTCATAGTATAAAATAAATTTTTGTGTAAATTCACTCCCCGTGCTTTTGTGTGAAATCATTACAGTTTTAGTAAATATGTTTTTTTTGTTGTAACCGCGTAGTTTGAAGGTGGTACTGCTACATATATATATTCAGAAATCTCATTATCCGTTTGTAAAAGTGGGGATTTCTCGTGGTGTAACTATTCGAAGGGAGTACTCGACTAATGGGATATCCCTTTGTATATCGTGTCTGCGTTTGAAGGCCCAATGAGAAACTGCGATCCTATTGCGTAGCAAGGGGGTTTCCAATCAAGTGAGGTTCTCTTCATCTCTTATATATACCCCTTCCTATATAGTATCCCGACTACATACACTGGATTTATATATCGCCGCTTGTATGGCTGATTTTCTTTTTAATACAATTGTATATCTTGGTTCTGATTCACTTTCTTCAAAATACATATTCTCCTGGAGCTAGTACCCTAATTTAATTATTGCTTTAGTTAACTACGTTATTTAATATTATTTACTGTATTGACTGTAAACAATTGTCATTTATGTAATAAATTTTTCGACGTAGGACTTTTGAAATCATTTGTGTTCCTCGGATGTAATTTTACTTTTAAAATTATTTTCACCTAATTTGTCTTCAACTGGATGGTATTCACCCACAGTTTCGGTATCTGAAAATAGCGTTTCAGCACGCAAAGAGTCATTGGACAGTTATGTGATGATATATGTAGAACGCTCCCGGATTTTAAATTGTTACGCCATTCATTATAATTATGCTGCAGCATATTAAGTTACGCGGGCGCATTTTTTTTTATTCATCCCACGTCCCATCCGGGGCTATTTTAAAATAAAAAAAACGGGGACAACTTGGGCGCCAACCCGACCGCTGTATCGACTTACGGACAAAGCTCCCTTTGTGCTTTAAAAGTGCGCCCACCTCCGCCTGCCCGCGCTACAAGGTTTTATTGAAAGTAAAGTGCAGTTGAGTTCAGTTCGACCCGTCATTCGGGCTATGAAAAAGGAGCCGGTCTTAAATTATGAAAGTCGATAAAACTCCGTACATTTCCTCCGAAAACATTAGTTTTTATTCGTTTTATAGAAAACAGCATACAGCCAATAGTGTAATTGGCCATTTACAATAGCTAAGGGGGGGTCTACGAAATCATCGCTTGAATATTCATCGATTTTAATCACCATATCGTCGTTTAGTTTCTCTTCCTATTCATACCACTTTAATGACCTCTATGTAAAAATACTGTGAAAAATAAAATTTAAAAAGAAATCCATAAAATATATCCGTAAAGTAATTAAATATAGTTTTTTGTGATCTTGTTGGAGGTTGGGAGAATTCTCCCTGGCGATTGAAGCATGAAATGCCTTCTCAGAAATCAGTCTACCAGGTATCAATATAGAACATATTTTTAAGTTACTTTGTAATGTTCAAAATCCAGGAATAATGTTGTCTATTGTTGTATTACGATTCTGTGAATGTTTTTTGGGTTTTAAAATTAAATACAGAGTGTGCAATATTCCAATACCTGTTTAATGTCAAAAGTTAATTTGTCTGTCATTTGTGGGTTTAAATAACGACGTTTTTACATCTTTTTAACGGTGAAATTAATTCACTCGCGTACGGTCTGAAAAATAATATATTGAGAACTGCAATGCAACACACTTTGAGTTTATTGTCCCTTCAATTGTTGTATGCTTTGCTGTCCACTCTTAAACTTTCGCCTTAATTGCGGCCGTGTTCTACAGCCTCTGTATTGACTGTGAAACGCGTGGGAAAACTTTATTCGGAGCTGTTTTCTTCTCGCGTTTAATAACCGGCACAATAGAACCTCGTTAGACTTTTCTCTAATTAATAGTGCACTCCAGTCTCGAAGCAATAATCGGAATTGCCATTTTTTTATTGTCTTTCTCAGTCTTTATTTACGCGTAGTGGTACTCTATTATTTAGTTAATTTTTGTACCATAGTGCAGTTATTTCTAATTTCCCTGAAATATAGAATTCGGGAAATACTTCAGTGTCCGGATTCCAGTGAAGAATGGCTCGGTAGTCATATCAAAATGAAAGTAACCAAAATGTTTTTTAGTATGTAGCGCTTCGTAATTCAAGAAATAACATTATTGAAATGATACTGTGCAATCGGAAGTATATTTCAAATTCTTTTTGAATTGCTAAATCGGTTTTTGGCAGCATATAATCCGGCGGTAATTTAATTTTCAACTCTGCCACTCTCTGTAGTTTCGAATTCATATATTCATTTACTGCCGGGCTCCTACCTGTGCAGCGTCCTGTTTCCCCTTTGTGGCCTAATCCGGTAACAAATATTTGCATTGAGCTAAACTCAAATAGATATCAGTAGTGCATGTGATTCACCGCGATTTTAAATTATTTACATCTCTTCCTCCTCCCTCTCCCCACTCAGCTCCTGTTGTTTTCCAAACACAGGAAAAATTCCTGCCAAACGGAAGTCAGTGATAATTCAAATTCCGGTTCCGGAAATTATCTCTGATTTAAATAAAATATTGTTTCCATTATTTTATAAATTATAAATACTAATATCTTATAAGTTACTCTTCTCATAGTAATGACATTCAAACAGCTGTCCTTCATAATATTCAAATTGGAGGAACAAATGATTTCCATAGTTCTAAAACCTTCTCTCACCGGTTTGGTCGCCTAACTTAATTATGACTGAGTTAATTTTAGATGTGTCGGGAGGTTTTAATCTCTGTCAAGCTCGTCCTCTGTATCCGTCTTCTTAGAATTTTTTAATATGCGGTTTATCCTCGGCGTAACGCCTGGAGCCGGCCAGGATTAGGTGCAATATGGAAGGGTTTCGTCCTGTCTGTATTTCATTAGCGCGCCCCGTTTTTATTACGTTGTCTTGCCGTACAAAAATGCAATATTCGTCGGCTTATTTATTAAACCCATTGCAGTCGTTTATTAAGAAATTGTTTCAGCAGCGTGTGTTTAGTAGTAACGACGGATATTATAGACTGTAATAAAATGTTGACACCCTTCTGACAACAATTGCAGTCCGTACTAGTTCACTGTAAAATAATAAATATTTTAATGTTACTAAAATATGAACATATAATTATCCGTTATTGAATGAAGATTCAAAAGTTGTTAAAATTAATTGTTAGTATGGTAACTACCGGTATTATTACCCTTCCACAATATAACAGCACCACCAGATCTTCTGGAATTCCAGGGGCGAATTCTAAAGAAGTAGAATTTTAAACTGAGGACAGTTTTTTAGTTACGAAAGTGTCCTTCGTCGTTATTTTGGGATTTTATTTTGCCGTCCTCTCGTTGTGTTTACCCACGTTCTTATAGGGAAAAGAAAAAGGGGGAAGAACTTCTCGAAAGAAGTTCCCCTAGAACTTTCAGTTGTTTTAGTTCTGGGAGGCTGCTTTATAATTATCTAAAAAGGAACTGAAGTGCGCTCCGCCCTCGCTCTCACAGTCAAACTTGGAATCGATTTAATTTTACTTTTTTCCGGAGCGCATTTGATAATTAATTTATTAATTTAGGTTTTTTGCGAACAAATCGTTAGATTGGCGTGTTTTAAAATTTTACTGTGAAAATCGAGGAAGAGAGGTGGCTCGTTAATATTCCTGTTGCAATTTTTCGATAATTTCCATTATCTGAAAATAATATTAGTCACAGTCGCATTCTTCCTAAAGTTTACTTTTCAGCAGCGAAATATTTCGGTTGAAAATCGTTGGTGTAGTGTTACGCATCGAGCGGGTTAGCGTTTCCAGGGATATTTCGTGTTTAAATAATTTCCCAGGCGCAGTAATAAACGGAATAAAATCCCCGGCCGGAAAGCAATAAGAGTTATGAAAACCCTCTCAGAAGATGAGAGGACGACACATTTTTGATATTTACGGGTGTTCGGAGACGAATGAAAAAGGGGAACAACGGAAGGAAATCTTATAAAGCTCGATTCCCCCCCCCCCCTCCACCGAACCTCATCCCGGAAAAGTAATAATAAGATCTCCCGTTACCAGATAAACATAATACGTTTAAAAATCAACTTCCATCATCGTTTCTTGAAAACGTTATCGAATTCGAGCCTTTGATCTTGTGCCCGGGCCCCACAAAATGAGATTCCTAATCCGTTTCCAAAGTATAGTTGTTGTCCGTAAACGGAAAGGACTTATTTCGGAAGTCGTAACGCCTGATGGTGGAACAAGCTCCGAGCGGAATTTTGAAATTCTTGTTGGCAAATTATAGTTGATGTTATTGGGGTACGTCGTCGAGGGTTCAGCAAATACTGGCGCGGTACGCTGTCCCTGTTTGACTGGTCTCTGGTATAGGCCATCGTTAATAATACATTCCCTTTGCTCGCATTATCTTATCTAACAGTGTACAAGTGTTCTGGCGAGAGGATTCATCGATAGACATTTGTAATTCCTGATTATAAGCCCACGTAATTGCGTTTCGACCTCAATCTTCGTCGTCACGATTAATAATAAAAGCCTCGAATTTCATTTCTATTCGAACCGCGACAAAATGAAGAAGCCAATTCGTACTGGCCGTGCGCAGTTTTGAGGGTTAATGAACGGCAATAAAATCGGACTTTTTCTAGCGACGACTCGTTTATATTTGGAAACGGTTCGGTCGAAGACAGGTTATCCGATCGTGTGATTTGTAATGGGCGGGCGGGACATAAATGTCCCTTTTGTTCGCTCGTCTGTTGATATTCCACCGGAGCATTAATGTTCCTTTTGATCGGGCGTTTAATGTCGCTCCGTTTAACTTCAGTCGTTTTAACGAGCACCCGCCCATCCATCCGCGGCCGTCTGTTTTGCCCCTCCTCCTTTACGACCGCTCGGAAAGTTGAAAATATTTACGTCCCGGTCGAGACTTAACGGATAAAAACGATCGTCCGGTCGGTGTACCCGAGCCCGGCTTCTTGTGCCCACCTTCCCGTCCATTTCCCCCTCTATTTTTCCTTTTCCGCGGACATTATCCCTGCAGTCTATAGCGCAATACTTATTAGTTCATATTCCTTTAATTGAAACTAACATCCTTTTGATCCTTCTGATGTAGGAGGAAAATAATTTCGATTCTCTTCGCCCCCCCTCACTATTTTCCTGCATATGTGTTATTTCATGAACGTTGGTAGGAACGCCAACATAACGTGGTTGAATTATATATAAATTAACTCAGTCTTGTGTACCCCTCATTTTGCGTTCCTGCCAAATAGACTGGAATTGATACGATTTAAGTGTCGATACGCATGCTACAGTACTATTATGACATATAATAGATCGGTCACTGGTATAGATACAGATTCACTGTACTGAAGTCTGACTCTGTGATAATAGTAAATTTAAACGACACCCCTCACAAGTATTAAGCATCGATACGAGCCCGGAATGGGCTGAAAACCTTTCCAGACTGGTCCAGAGTCTGATCCTGAGACTCTGAGGGACAATTGGTGGACGAATAGGAATATCTAGGGTAAGAGCGACTATGCTAACACGAATTGTGGTACATCTGTAACGTATCACCAAGCCGCGTTAATAAACGAATGTGATACGGCGTTATCTATCCAGTCGCATGCCTGACAAGTTGGGTGGGGACAGGAAGTCATACGGGTGATAAGCCCCTTTGCTCTCTACACGCCGTGTTTCGGAACAAAACGCCAGCACTGATAAGGAACGGCGATGAAAGTTGTTCGTTCAAGTATGTGGCCAATTGCTAATATTAACCAATAGATATAGAACTGTGGCCTATCGACAAAATGGTAAAACATGGATCTCTATCTCTAATGAGAATTGAACAAGTGTTTGAACAGAGGATGAATATTAACCATTATGTTCTATAACTCGCTGACTATATTTATAAAAGATTCAAGGCCTTCGAACAATTCGAAATAGAAATTAATAAACGATATTGACACACTGATCGATTACTCCGACTGGTGTCGAAGCTGGAACATTTTTATTCTCAGTTTAAAAGGTCGCCTGAAACAGATGTTCAAACGACGATTGATGTCGTTAACTAAGACTTGAATAGCGACCGCAAGGTCTGTCTAGGATAATGCAAGTCGGTTGTTTGGAGCTCAAATATATATTAATCGATTTCGCGCCGCGTAGAACTTATATGGGCCGATTTTTCTCCGCAGGGAAATTTTCGCGGTCAGTACGCGCTGCACAGACAAATGGAATAAATGGCGGAATCCCGTTTTGCGAACATTTTTTTTTACTTCCATTCGACCGAATGCAGCCCCCAAAATCGAGTATTAAGCAAATATTGTGGGGCATTCTCGACCGAATTACTGAGGGGGGGGGGATTCCTTTTCGATTAGGCCAATCTTCAGTGCCAGATTTTATTAGCGGCGAGGCGAGAAGAAATACCGGCCTCGTTTGTAATTCAGATGTCATTCTTAGCCGTTGTGGAGGAATTTCATTTTTCGGTGGGTGGTGGCGGAGGGAGGGGGTCGGCCTTCCGAGCCTCGTCTTAAGCGTTTCTTTTACGGTAAATAAAAACCGGATCGTTACGCGCGTATATTTTAGAATAAAAATGTTGGTAAAACTTGAAAATACCCGGAGAAAGAGAGAGACTTGTGTTTTATTGGAGAAAAACCCCGCCGGCTCCGTGTTCCGTCCTCTCGTCATCGACACTAGAAACAAGCCTTGCTCCGCTAGTACCATTTGCAAAAACGCTCAGTTTATTTATTGGTGACGTCGTAAAATTTTATTTTTAATGGACGTAAGAGGCTGCCTTTAACCCTCTGTCGGGTAGCGCGAATCGTCCCGATAATTGAATGTCTTTTTCTCAGCCCACTCTCCGATCACCATTCTTTAGCCTGTTGTCAATTATATCCTATTTATTTTTGCTCTCCCTCTACAAGCTTTCCTTGACAATGAATTTCACTCGAGTTTCCAGTAGCATTACTATATTATCGCTTTATTATTATTATTTTCAATGCCAGTGATTTACAGTCAATAACGCCCTCTAAAAGGTTAAATATATATTTAAGTATAGTGATTTATTAAGCTTGTAACACTTCCTAAAGCTTAATTAAAGGAGTGTTACTCCAGTATTAAGTCTCATGCTGCAGTGTAGTCGCTTTAATGAATATAAAGAAGGTCATAATTTTTTTTTTTTGACAAACAGTTGTCTGATTCCCAATACTCTTATTTTGTTATACTGCAAGCTCAATTAATGCCCTCACTTTGAAAAATTACCCTAAGTCAAGTTTTTATAGGGAAAACTACAAGCTCAAATTTTGTTTAATGGTTACAGTACATGATATATTAAATATATAAAATAAATCGGCTGGCGAGAAATTCACCATTCGCTCTTTTATTAATTATGCGTTAAGTATATTGACTTCGGTTTTTAGCTGTTCCAAATTATTGAAACCGTTTGTAATATTTTGCCAAGAGATATTTCAAGATGACACAATTCCTATATCGATACGGACCTACGGAATCCAGTTATGCGTCCAACATTGTGCGCCCTCACAGTCCGAAATCCGAGGTAAATCCCTTCGTACGCGCCCTTTACGAAGGTATAGATCCTCAGATAAACCTATACTGGCTCTCAGACCTTTGTAAGAAAATCCCCCTTCCCGAAACTACAAAAGCAATCCGTCCTACACTCAGTTCCCCAATAAGCCAATTAGTACAATCTAGGTCGTGGTATCAATTTTCCCCTTGCCTATAATCATTGAAAAGCCACCTTGCGTACAAATAAAATTAAATCAATGTAAATACACTGTGGGAAGCGTCTCGCTACTGAGAATTTCAATTTTTTCGATATTATAATAAAAACCACGGATGCCAATTAAACTGAGCACTTCCTGATAATCGAAGAATGAAGCAACAAAATTCATAGAGTTTAAAATTTTGGTATAATATCGATCTTCATTTATAAAATTGGTGAATTTATTTAATTGGTTATATTTTGTGTGTATAACATGTGCAGCAGTTACCGAGTAACGCTGGTAGATTTGGCACGGCCTGTGATGCGATGATATAGTGTGAGCTTGGGTACTTAGTGAAAATTACCCTTTGAACTGTATCTCCGGTTACGTTACGGCCCGTAGTCGGACTCGGGCGGCAAATTTGCGACTGAGGCCGATACCCTTTACTTAACCGGGCCAAAACCGGGCATTAGAGAATGCCGCATTATCGTGGTGTAGCAGTTTGGTTGGGACGTGTGTATTAGAAGCCATTGAATAAAAGCGTCACGTTTAAACGTTGCGCGATTTAACTATTTTTATATATATATATAAAGCGGATGTTGGACAAATTAATGACAGTGACACCATTACGGGAAGTGGTACGATGTGGAACATCGCTCAGGGCAACGACCGGGGCAGGCCAATTCGTTTAACTCCGGATCTAATGGATTTTTTCGCTTTAACAGCTCTCAGCCGGGATCGACCCGTTTAAGAAGGAAGAGGAGAAGCGGGCTCGGGGTCTTAAATCTTTTGAGGGGAAGTTCTCGTGACCGCCTCCCCCCTCCTAACGTCCAATAGACCTAGGAGTGATAAACTCGGATTTTAACCCTTTTTAAGATAAGAGGGCTGCTCCGCTCCACGTATATAGACGTGTATACGTGCCGCTGAAAAAGATAAACCAGTAATAAATCTACAGACCGTTAACTGTTCCAGAGCCAACGCTTAATTCAACCCGAGGTAACACCTTTGCTGGGAAGGCCCGTACGGCCCTTCCTCCTGTTTTTCAGCCACCAGTTTAAACACCGGAACGATACGATTCGCGCCCTTAAATACAAAAAAACATTGCTATTAGTAATCTACATAACCACAAAGCTGCGTGCAGAACTTATGTATGGCCGCCTAATAAAATTCCCCCATATTTTTTGTTTTCTACGCTTTCGAGTCGCGCTATATTACGGAGATAGCATTAGGTTATCTCGTATAAAGAGAGTGAGAAACGTGCCCGCCCTGTTTATAATTAAATATAAATGAACCAGGTGTAGGACGACAAAGGGGAGCTCTCCCATTTGCTTTGCCCGACGAAAAGATAATTGTCCCCCGAGCCGGGCCAAAATTAATTGCCTACAGAAATGGAATATAAATTGAAGTGGAACTTAAGAGGTCTTAATTACGCCCAAGGTTTAATATGAGGGGCCGAGATCACGGAAGGAATGTGCCCGAATTACAATGATCCTTTACAACTCGTAGGATTTCTGCTGAACATATCGCACGTGCACCGAGGTTATAAAGTAACTGACCTGTAACTATAACCATGTTATATCCATAGTATAATAAAAAGTTTCGGCAAAATAATTTTAATCTTGATTTGGCAGAGGGCACCCCACTTCTACGATCTAGTTTTAACCCGTATCCCCAATTCATTTGGAATATGCGTACGTGATGCATAAAAAAACTAATAGATCGAAGAATGATAAAATAAATTTTCGGATGATAGCCTTTTGAACTTCTTCTAATTGGGGGTGGGTCTAATGAAGGGGTAGGAAGATGACGGTTCGTTACGAGCGGTGTATCGATGGGCCCGTGAGGAAAGAACAGGCGAGTGGGGCTAATTTTACTCTTCGTTATTGGGAGGGATGGAGGGGGTGAACCCTTCTGCAGTCCCCTCAACTTAAATTGGTAAAGTTTCATTAAAATCATTTGACTGGCGAGTTTGAGGACGCGATTAGGAAGACACCACTTACCGCCTCTCTCCCTCCCTCCCTCCTCTCTCCCTCCTTCCCAACAGTAGTTCAGTCGGAAAATTCCTTATCTGAATTTTATTACGCCCTTACGGGGGCCGCTAATTATATTAAGGATTTTTTCCTAAACATTCTAATTATGAACGAGGATAACACTCGGCCTTACTTTCCATTTAATGCCCAGACT
The DNA here is from genome assembly GCA_019843655.1 of Lethocerus indicus. NCBI lineage: Eukaryota > Metazoa > Arthropoda > Insecta > Hemiptera > Belostomatidae > Lethocerus > Lethocerus indicus. The sequence continues at coordinate 3,867,188 of JACDQD010000006.1, forward strand.
ACATGAATCTTCAATGAATGTTCTCCCGCCCTTTACGAAACGGTTAATTAAGAAACACGAATATTATGCGTCTGTAGCAGTTTTAAACGTGGAATTTTATCTAGAACAGAGCTAAATATCTACCAGTGTGTTATTCTAAACTACTATTAAATAGTTTTTTAAAGCCACTATACTAGTGCGACTTTAATATCAATGTCACTAATTATATTTTACATTTGTAGCAATGAAACTGTTAAAAAAATTAACTAGCTAAGAAACTTCTGATTGTATTTCATATATGGTGATAATCCTGGGGATGGGTAATATAAGGTACATTTGAATTTTTAAACTGCTGATTCCCAGTCTACGCACCCTGGCGTAGTATTAGTTATATCTTTTATAAGATATAACTAATATGTAGTAGTTATATCTTATATAAGATATAACTAATATTGCAGTTATTTTTTACATATATTTGAATTCTCGCTCTTAAGCTGCCACTCCCTTATGGTTTGTAGGAGAGGAGGGGATTTGGGTGGTGGGGATTGATTAGGAATATCAAAACTAGATGTAAAATTGGGGAACTCCCTGGGTGCGTTAACCTTCTGAAAGCACACTATGTATATAAAACTGATCTAACAGTGTCCATACGTGAAACCGGAAGTTGGGCCGAACTTGATATTTAATGACAGGGCCTTGTTAGTTTTGAAGTTGTGCGCTCAGGTTTCCTGAAGTTTGGCTGCGGGGTAATTCCTGACGATCGATCGCTTGATTTTTAATTTGCTTAAAGTGATCAGTTGGGAAAGTTTCGGGCCCGACTGAGGACTTTCGAATTCCCGACTTCTTCGACGGGGGGAACTCGTCTCCAAGTTAATAAAAGTTAACAGTTTGGGAACTAACATTTGTTGTAATCGCGAGCAAAAGTAGAGAACATTGTAAACTCTAACCTGAATCTACGCACAGTGGAACATGACATTATATAGCTAGAAATAGCCCGAGAATAATATTACTTTGGCCGAATGACATAGTTTATATCTTCGAATAGGAAATAATAAATCAACTTTTTAACTTAACTTTTAATACGAATTTAATGTAGAAAAAATCTACGAACAGTCTGCGAAATGGAATGCGACAATTACTTTCTTTTATAAAAGAATTATTTATTATGTAAACTTTCAATCCGATAAAAAACTAGCAATATTTTCATTTATTCAATTCTCGTTTTTCGCATTAAATGCTCAAACAACAATAAATACGTTTAAAGTTATGTTAACCTCCAAGGAATGGGCTGGAAGTCTGGAAATGTGAAGGTGGGGGCAAGGAGCGCCGTTTCGTTTTCGGAGATAGGCTAAGCCGGCAAGACGCCCGTGCCAACCCGACCCGGCCTATATTGGGATTTGAAGGCGCCGATATTGCTGCCATTTGCACGTACTGCTTGCGGGCATAACCATAAAAATAGAATATCAAGGCGCGGGACTTTTTCTCCGCTTGTTATCCTGCCTCTGTTGTACCCTCGTGGACTGTAGCGTACCGCTTGTACGTAGGCTAGATTTTAAACTGTTCAAAAATAATATCGTCGAAACTCGGAATGTTTTAAAACGAGTTCGGTTCATTCGGAGGGAGGACGGCGGGTTTAAGTTTGGGTCAGTGTTAATGGTTTAATCAAGGATGAAGGGGTCAACTATGACGTCAGAGGGGCTTTTGGCTCCCTCAAACCCCACCTCTCAAACCGACATTACTGGCACCCCCGGCCCTGATCATCTTCAAATGTTAAAATCTCACACAGTAAACCCGCTAAATATACTATTTCAACTGGTCGTAGCGAGTAAAATTAACATAGGAACTAAACTAAAACAAATAGAGACTTTTGAGAAGCCCACGTGAGTTAATATGATTCCCATTATCCTTAAGAATTCGCGGGATATTTCGATAATTTTCTTTATAATATTGAAAATTATTACACGTTTAACAGAGAGATTCCCTGCCGGGATGATACGTTTTATTTACACTCGTCCCTCAAATTTTAACCAGGTCTTCGGGAGTTATTTCGGTGTAATTGAATAATTAATACGCGTTTGGAGGTGTTCTGAAGGGGAGTAGTCGGCTGGGGCGCCACCAGCAGACTTAACTGGAGGATCCGCTCAACTTTTTAATTGCATAATTAATGAAAAGCCCGTCGAAGTAAGCCCGGCCAGCCCATTACAGTTACATATACATAGGTTAGACCGAGCTTACCCTCGAGATGCTATTTACCGTAATATCGCTAATGCCTATTTCGTGTTTTACTATCCAATAAACCACTTAAATGATTCGGCGAGTTTATATATCTAATTTAATGTCATAATTACAGTATTTGACTGATGTCTATAATAATAATGATTTTCAGTTTATTACCCAATAAATAAAAATAATTATGTCGATTTAAATTATCGAATGACAGTTACAATTCATTATTTATTGAGGAGAGCTTAAAAAATTCCCTTTAAACTCCCGTTTGGATAGCCATCCAAACCTAATACTTAACTTAACCTAATTACATTATTTTAACCTTGGGACTAAGTGCTTAAAATGTCGATGACGGTTTGACTGACAAAATAAAAAATGTATTCGAGTAGCTCCAGGCTGTGGTAGAGGAGAACGCCTGACTGTACAATATGACAACGCCTTTCCCCACCATTCAAACCTAGATAAATATAAATATCCTGTTCAGTATTGTGCGTAAATTTATTATAATGTGTGTGTGTGTGTGTGTCCAGCCGATATTTACGACGAGACGATGCACAAACTGCAATCACTCAAGTTGGACTCCGAGTGCGTCGGAGGCGGACGCATCCAACATTCGCCGGCCGAGAAGAAGATCAAGGTCTACGGTTATTCTCAGGTATATAAGACAACATTTAATAATAATACCTTACGATCGGATTATAAACTGAAATAAATCAGTTTACGGTTTCATCGTAAAAAGAAACCGTTTCACAGGTCCATATCGTCATATTGTCTACACACTGATAAATTTAAGATACCCGTCTGGTATCTCGCGAGATTTCTGTCATTCCCTCATTTCTTGATCTTCCCCAGTATCCGTCGGAGGATCGTATCGGTCACCGTTGGGAATTCCTGTCCCAGGAAGTGGGGTTACAGATTGAATGATACTGAAGCCGATCGGCGTCGGTTTGGCGTTACATCGAATAAGCGAGCTTGTGGAGAATGAATATTCGGATTGTTAGCACGACCACTACACAGCTCTGTTATGTTGCACACGATTCCGAACGATGACACCAAATTTATTTTGACTCGACATGGACGAAGAGAATATAAAGGATTAAAATAGTGGTTTTGGGGGTGAGGGAGCTAGTTGTTGGGCGGGGCGGTGGATGGGGCTGCGGTAGGGTAGGCCGACCCCCGAATAGGCGAGGTACTCCTCGGCGGCGGGGGCGGCGTCTGTGACTGTGCAGAGAGCGCTCCGAGGACGAGAGACCTTCACTGGACCCTCCGCCACATCACCATCCTCCAGCGAGAAACTCCGCACCGTCCCCTCCACCCGCACCCAATTCACGCTCAACCTTTCCTCTTCCTGCACCTGTTAACAGCGAAAACGCAACAGATATAGTAGCGGCGACTGAGCCCCGCCTCATCGGTGAAGCTCGTAACGAGTTCGCGAGGACAGAACGAGCGAGAGTTGACGGACGATCGAGAAAAACTATGGTATTCCAAACCGTGGCAAACTACCAAACAGGTGTGCCTAGTAGTGTCGATGAACCGACGGCAGAAATGATCAACAAGAAATGGATTGACGTTATTTTCGGGAAACGACGGGTGGATTGAGAAAATGATGGCGGCTCTACCTGCCAGTCACTGGCTATCTGGTTGAGGGGCACCAGTCTCTTGCCAGTCTCGGTGACCCGGGCCATTTCCCTCTTGCACAGCTCGTCTATCTCAAGCAGCTTCTGGCCGTAACATTGGAGCTGGTCGACGGCTGGCACCTCCTCCCTGGTGACGGTCACCGCCGGCCCCTGCCCCTCCTCCTCCCTGGTGACGGTCACCGCCGGCCCCTCCTCCTCCTCCCTTCCTCCGCTCCTCTCCTCCCGTCCGTACAGCTCCCTGAACCTGCAATTTCCCGGGGCCCACACTTTTGTCTCCTGCCGAAGGATTATTATAGTCATCACTAACTTCCGGTGGGATCGCTTAAAACTGTAGCGAGAGCCTCCGCTTTTCCGCGCATTTTTCCCGTGTCTGGAAACCGCCTGAGCGAGCTCCTCGGACAATACCCGCAGGGAAAGGGCAAAACTCCTTCCACTGAATATCGGTAGTATCGGGTACGTGCCCGACGTACAGTATTACGCGATCCCACCGCAAGTTAGTGATAATTCAAATCTGGTCGCAAAATTTACGATTATTTTGGTGTTTTCCACCGAACACAGGTTATGCTATCGCGTTTCCACTGCCGGCCATGACAGGTATGTGGAGTGAGTGGAGTGGGGGGGGGTATGACGTCACCAGTCGTGTGTACCATACAGCCGGCAGCATACCTGTCTAAGTAGTGTGGAGTGGAGTGTACCTGGAGGGCGGCAGTACCACGCCCCTCATGACGGCCATCTGTTCCGCCTCCGTCCTCTCCTCGTTCAGGCGCATTTTCTCAGCGTCCAGCATCTTCTGGAGCTGCTTCATGTTCCTCTCCAGCCGCCGTATCTTCATTTTCAGTTCCGTCCTGTGTCTCTCATCCCTCCCGAAGGGGCTCCTATCCCCCCAATCTCCGAAATCCATCGCTATTATTTTCCTTCTCCCCGAATTTTCTATTCCCGGCGAATTTTGATATGGCGGCCCCCGAAAAATAGGAATAATTTTTGCCGGTGGTCATGGCGACGCAGGACAGAATACAGGTCCGGCAGTGGGCGCACTCTCGCGGTGCATTCGACGAATCGATCGACTATTTACTAATTTATGTGGTTATTAAGTTTAAAATCTTGTCACAAAAATGTTTTGGTTTTTAAAGCCGATATAAATATAAACTGTTTCAGGGATTTGGCAAAGCGGATCACGAAGTGTCTGTCGGCCTGCTGAAAGTGGCCTATCCGGACTACAACATCACCTGGTCAGACGACGGCTACTAAATCACTAATCACCACCTTCCGGACTCTCCCGGAGTTTGAAGCCTGTAGTTTTACTTAAACTCGAAAGCACAATCATAATATTAATGTAATGCTTTACTATCTCAAGGAATTTCGTGTAATGCGCAATACACATCGCTAAAAAAAATAAGCAATACAGCTGTGACAAATAAAATTCTAAGTTTGTGCATTGTCTTTCATATTTGTCGTATTCTTTGGATTTCATTCACTTTTTTAATATTTTGTCATGTTCTGGAATAATGAATAAATTATCTCAATGCAGTATCCGATTGACTTTCAATAAAAATCCTTTGAAACCGTATTCCTAAATTTACCTATAATTTATGACTAAATATTATAGGCCTGGCTAATTTACTTACATAAAAAATGCTTTGTGCGAAATTTTGTGAATTTACCGGAATATAATTATGAGCCGGAGCTCGACTGATTAAAAAAGTCTTCTTTCACAACCATTAAAAAATGGAAATAATGTTCATAACTGTAAGTAAGATAATATTTCTTTTCCCCGTTTTAGTGCGGGAAATTTCCGCCAAATGGTAACACTGCACGGGGAATGTTCATTTGGGCTCTGGTAGTTCGAAAAATCGCCGCCAGATGGCGGACCATTACGAAAGCCGGTAATGAGTGGGGTTTTAGTTCGGGAAATTTCCGCCAGATGGTAGCACTGCACGGGAATGTCCATTTGGGCTCTGGTAGTTCGGAAAATCGCCACCAGATGGCGGACCGTTACGAGAGCCGGTAATGAGTGAGGTTCTTAGTTCGGCAAATTTCCGCTAGGTGGTAGCACTGCACGGGGAATGTTCATTCGGGCTCTGGTAGTTCGGAAAATCGCCACCAGGTGGCAGCACCTGACGGGAACTTAGCAAATTCAAACCGAGCGACCTCCTTGCATCTCATGTTCTCCTGATACAAATCCTGATACTTTTCCCGACCCAAAAAGTTGAAATTTTAAAATGTCAATATATACGCCAATTTCTTGTTATTTTGTTGATAAATGAATCCTATAAAGCTTGTAATTAACAACTTAGGACGAGAATAAAAAAAGAATTAAAAAAAAAATTTCAAATTTTTGGTTCGGGAAATTATCAGGATTTGTATCAGGAGAACATGAGATGCAAGGAGGTCGCTCGGTTTGAATTTCCCGGTTCAAGAGTTCCTGTCTGGTGCTGCCATCTGGCGGAAATTTCCCGAACTAAACCCTCACTCATTACCGGTTCTCGTTTTTATGAGCGAGTAGAAATTATTATTGAATTAAAAAACAGTTTTTAGCACATCTATTACTATTATATTTGAATGTACTTATACATTCTATATGAAATGATAATACGCATATATAATTATTTTTTAATTAATGTAGAAATTTTTATGAATGGGAAATCATTTTTCAAATAAATTATATATTATTAGACATATAATTAAATATAAACAATCAAATACGGCTTTTAGCACATCTATAACTACATAATGATACATATGTCGCTCATTTACGCTTTACATACGCAAAATGTTTCTCAGTGGAGGATCTGTGTCTCACGTTGAACTGAAATAGATGTTACAAAAAGGCTTGTATTTGTTAACACATTTATCCGGGATACACTTGGGACATCAATTGAAACAAACATTCCTTTTTTTATATAGATATATTTTCTGTAAATAATAATTAATTTTTTATTTCCCCACCTAATTTTCCATGTAAAATTATACATGTCGGTAAATCACAGTTTCTTTTTTGAAAGGTGCTACATATCTTCTTTGCACAAACAAGAAAAAATACCATGAGCCGGGCCTGCATAACGGTATATAATAATGAGACATCAGTCACTTTTGTAACAAATCATCACAATGAATAATAACATAATAATTTGAGCTTCATACAAATAAACTCAAACCCACAGATCAATTCAGTTATATGTTATCTGCCTGTTTTTAATATTTATTGTTGACACTTAGTCATATTGTTTTTTGTTAAAGAGTAATATTAAAAATGTAAAATGCAGATTACTATAATGAAGGAAAGAAACAGTTGATATTGAAATTATTTCTTGAAATGTTATATTAACAGGTGCACACATTGACTTAATAATTAATATTTTTTTGTTTAAAATTTTGACAAATGTTTTTAAACCTAAGAAATACACAATACAGCTGTGACAAATGCGATTCTAAGTTTTTGCATTGCCCTTCATACTGTCATATTCTCTGAATTTCATTAACTTTTTTTAATATTTTGTGTTGTTCTGGAATGATAAATAAATTATCTCAACGCAGTATCTGATTGAATTTCGATAAAAATCCATTCAAAACAGTACAACTCCTAAATAATAATAATAATGATATTAATCTCTTAAAGTGTTGGTTATACATCTAGTAAAAGGACTAGAAAGAAATTCCATCTATGATATATTCAAGTTTAAAAATTGGCACGTTTTTCATACATAGTTCCATACTTCTGGAAGTTCGGTAGTCCATATTATACTGACATTCAATGAATGAAGAGATGGAGACACGCAGCCACTGAACCTGGCACTGACTTAGCAGGTTCTATTATTCGGTGATCCATGGAAATTGTAGTGGGTAGAAGGGGCACCAGCACCATGAGTGAAAAGTGTAGCTAATTACAGCTTTTAAGATAAACCCATAGCTAAATTCAGAACAGTTGTTTATCCCAAATGCAAGAACAATGAACAATCTTTAAACAAGCTACAGTACTAAATGAAATTGATAACTTACTCTCACTAACATTTATGGATCGTTACTTGACTTAGATATGCACTACCCATAACGAAGCATTTAGTGCTATATTATTAAATAAAATTTCAAATCAAATCTATTCTTTGCATTAGTAATAGTAATTTGACTGGGTGTATTATATTTGAGATTAACTATGATATATAATTGCCAAAAAAAGATGAAATAAATTATTAGCTGAAAAATTTTATAAAAATTTAAATATGAAAATAAATACAAGCAGACAGGTAAGAAAAAATACAGAGAAGATTTTTTGCCTTTAATTAAGACCCCACTGAAAGCTTAAAAGTTTAACTATGAATCATTTAAATGTGTTTGCAGAAAACAAAAAATTATTCACAATAACTGACACTGAAAGACACGTCTATTCAATAGTATACTTTTGTCTGATTCACTTTCACTTATTACAGTAAAAATGTAATACAATAATAGGATTCATGCATCCCCTGTTTTGATTATTTTGATAAATCCATTTACATTCTGTGCATTAATTGCAGTCCGACATAGTCCCGGTATTTCATTCTTCTTTTTTCCAACTGAAAAACAAAAATAAATTTATGATCAAGAAAACGCAATTATATATATATACATACATGGAAATTGAAACATCTATTATCTGTGCTTAGAAACGAAGTTACCGATACAACAAACGATAAATTCGAATTTGTCATTAATAATAAGAGAATATTAGAATAGAGTAAACTGTTATTTCAAGTGCAAAATTTGAATTTCATTCAAGTTTATTATACTGATTTTAACCCTCTTTGGGCCGGATTTTTATTTTAAATCCAAAAAATTGGGGAACATAAAATCAGCAATTATAAACCTATATATGCGAATGAAAAAAATTGATATTGACATTGGTTGTCCTGACAACATTATAGGATTAATAATAGTGCGCCATCTCACTAAAAAAGCTATAATTATTTGGTAAAATCTCGATAAATTGAAATGTAACCTGAAAGTTACACGGGCCCGTAGAGGGTTAATTAGAAATATTAAAGGTCCTTCAAAATTAATAAATAATAAATAGGTCCTATAGTAAATGGAACGGTACCCCTTAGTTTTGCAGCCTGCTGAATTATGGTGTTGATATGACGCAGAGTTTGTAACAGTTCGTTGTGATTTGCTGAACGCATTGAATGACCTCTGACCAAATCGTTATTGACTTGTTCCAACTGGCTGTAGCATTCCCTCAAATCTTTCCTGAAAAAAAGGAAAATACATTCTATATTCTCTGTCTGATGTTCAGCTGTAAACAGAGTACTAGACAATCTAACGATATTATTAATGGTTCATACGTTCCCATTTAATGAAATATGATTAAAAATTAACAGCTACTTACTAAATTTTTATAAGGAAGTAGTAAAAAATGAATAAAACAGTGTGTCAGACAAGAAATCATTTTATCATGAAATGCACTGAAATTAATTCAAAGAATAAATTTTATAACAGTCTAATGTGCCCTGTTTTTCATAGATCGATAAATAAACCATTATCACTGTTTGACACATTAAAAAAAATTGTTCTAGTGAAGATTAATCTACATGTAGTATATATTGTTTAATATGTGTTTAATTTCCTATGTTAATACATACGAAAATTATCAAAATCAAGTAAAAATAACTGGTTAATGTTATCACCACTAACTCTTTTAGTTGACAGTAAACCAGGAATTACTATTGGCCAACTGTTAACATTTTTCTTTAATAAATTTTAAAACACAAATAAACAGATAAACAAAAGTAATTTCAGTGTTGAGCTTCACTATGAAAGCTCAGAAACCTCTAACTCTTGTGTGTGTGTGTGTAGATATTGATATTTAATTGTTTATTAAATTTTATTCACAAAAACTAAATAGAATTGCCCTTGGGACTCTTTGTATTTCCCTGTACATTTATGGTTACAGGCATGTCCCCAGATTCCGTATTTACTTAACTTAAAGGCCATAGATGAATTAGACTTCACTTATTATTTCTATTCGTTATTCATTTTTTAATAATTTCAAAGCCAGGAGAAATATTTTGCCTTTAAAATTACTTAATATTTGTAACAATAATAAAAATATTGCATAACTACATTTGATAATCTATTTAACACATAAAAATGCACTAAACATGAGAAATTTTGCTTTCTTTAAGTATTAATGGGTTATGGCCAACTAAGTGCATTAAGCCAGAACTAACTTAGCTTAACCTAATTTGTAAACTGCACATCCAGGCTTCAGGTGTAATTAAACTTAAAATGTATTCTACTGATTAGCAGTACAGCTATGGAAAACACAATAACCGTGCAATTCAAACAGTTCTAACAATACCCATTAATCCATTTGTAATTCCTAGTCACCACAACTAGGTTAATTACAACTGATCCATTCAAACTGGAAATGAAACTATTATGGTGAAAATATGGATATATTTTCATATGTTTTCTAACGGTACATAAACAATAAAAAAAAAAATATTAATTCGGGCTTTTACAGATCTGTACGACTGGATAACAAAAACACAAATATTTAAACACTATTTAAGACAACCGATTGGCCTATTGAACAGTCAGCATGAAAAATTTAAGATATACTATACCAACAATTCATATTTTACAAATACTCATACTTGAACATAAACTTTGACATTCATCACAACAGCCACAATTTTCAGAATTAAACAATTATTATTATTATTATTTTCATTCGCAATATAATTGATTCTATTATTGCCAATCAGAACTAATATATACAAACGCAATTGTGTCACCTAAATTTCTGTAAATCTAAACAGATTTATATATTTTATAAATAATAAATTTAAAAATGGAGAAATTGATTAAGAAATGGTCAGTGGAACAATTGTAGACTATTATGGTATGCAATACAAGATAAGACAGCTATTTTTCTGTTGTAAAATTGAATTAAAGGTAAGAAAATTGGAAGGAAACTGAATGCTAGGACAAATATTATTTATGCTGTATAATATATATCGACAATGCAAAATATATCAATATTTTGCTTATTTTTTAATAGTGACATTTATATTATCGTTTTTATTAATGCCGTTGCTTTTTCTTAATTTCTTGCATTGTTTTTCATGCACCTTTTACCTAATTTATAAAATTAATACGCGTAATATAAATCTGCACAACCTGATGAATGTCAACCAGGGGTCACCAGTATTAAACCTTTAAGAATGGGGTTAAACTTCTTTCTTTCTCTGTTACGCTTAATTTTTCAAAAGACTCAAATGTGCAATATCAGTGTTACTAACTGTTTGCGGTTACCAATCCGGTTTTACCTCACAATGTGCCGGAGTGGGCACACTTGGACAGGTCTACTTTCTCGCCTAGCATTTCAGAGAACTCTTTTTCGAGGAGGTTGTGGAGAGAGACACTGTCGTGCCTGTAGACCCAGCTGCGGGTGTCGGCCATGAAATCATATCTCTTGGGTCCGCTCCTGGGCGAGCTGAGCCAGATCTGTTTGTTGGGCGACTGCCTGTTGATAACGTAGACGCCCAACTCCGGCCCCAAGTTGACGGTCAGAACGCCGTCCTGGTACACGACGTCCGAGCCCTTCAACCGGCCCGACTTCTCCACCAACTCTTCGAAATGCTCGCACAGCGATTCGAGCGTCTCCTCGCAGACCGTTTCGTACTCTAGGGCGGTCAGACCTCCGAGTTGGCTGAAATTATTCCCGATTACGGGCCCTCCTCGCCTGACGGAGTCGGCCGGAAGCCCGTTCGGCCGCGTCCACCGCCAATGGGACTTCGACAGCGGGGCCAGCCGCGAAAGGCGCCAGTTTCGAATAATCCAAGTGCTAGCCGGCGATCTAACGAATCTAAGCAGCATGATACGAACCAATTTCCAAGAAGAATATAACCGCGAAGAACCGTCCTAATAGTGCGTTAAGCACGAGACAACCCCAACTGTAACCTATCGACAGGATGCCAACACAACCGATTCCGCACGAAAAATTACCCCGAATATACCGTCCGAGTTCCACAACTAAAAGATCGAAAAAAGTATCAGGAATCATTCTATCAATTTTATCGCATTTCGCAACCAAATTGTGTATTCATTTAAAACGACGCTTAATACAACGCTATATAACTGTCGTGGATCGAGACATTAATATTTCTCAATTTTGTAAATTACTAAAATATTTAATTAACCGAAAATTTTGTATACTTAAAAAAACAACTTACGAATTCTATCCAACGCGTAAATTTCGGTGTCCGAAAGTTGATCAGAAGGCTAACATTGAAATTCAAAATTTAACCAAATTGGGGGCACATAACTGCAACTCAATTTATATATATATACATACGCAAATTGGGCCCGATGTAGTTTTATTTTTATAATTTCGTCCAGAAATACGAGAGCCGCAACCGAGCCTCCTATATTCGAACGTGGCCCGGGCGTGTAACATTATTCCACGTTCGACATTTATACGGCAAACCGGCACGAAAAATATTCGCTTTGTAACAGGAGCGGATAGAAAAAAACGGCCTTCGATCGAAAATTAAAATAAAGAGGAACGGGATCCGAACGAAAATTGGGATCCTAAATTAGTATGTACCTGGTGATTTGGACCATGACACTGTAGCCGTAGCCTTACCTCAGTCCTCTCTAACCTAACCACCGAAGCGACGATCTGAACCACGAAGCGACGAGTTTCAATTTAGTGTTATTTTCCATTTCATAAATCCGCCGGCGCCTTCTACACAGCCGGACTGAAAACTGCGGCCAACTTATCGAAACTCGTAAGTAATTTCAGTGCTATAAAAGTGAAGTTGTCCCGGTATGGTCCTGTGTTACTGTTGAAAAACCTTGACGGTGAAGGTTAAGCCGAAATATACACCATGTGTTTAAAGCACCCGTTTCGGCCTTTGACGCAAATTCTATCTTTAAAATAAATATTAAACGCTTTTAAACTCGTTTCAACGACCATTTCTGGAACCGACTGTGGCCAGAGAAAACGGTTTTTCGGAAAATCTTTTCATGTGTGATGTGAAGATTAATTATACCTTTAGGTATTCAGTCCTATCGTTTTCACTAAATGTTGGCATGGAATTTGGGGAATGACCAATAATAAATTGCCCACCCATCCTATCAATTTCAGTTACACCTTATTCCTGTACTTTAATTGTTCTTACAATTTCCAGCTACCGTTAAATGTAAATTTATAAAATGCTGAAAAATACCCCATTATTTTGTTAATACATATCACTTGTAATTATTTTGTAAACAAACCAAATTTTGTTAATTCGTTAAAATATGTATCCATTTTTCCTACCAGTTATTAGGTTAATATATTAGTTTTATGTTGTCAATTGACCCCTATATTCGTATTTTTTCAGAATGTTTTTTAAAATTTAAATATCGAATTATTTTACAATTATATTTTAATGGGTAATATAAACTAGTCTACTTACCACAGCATAATACAAAACTTTCTGAACATTCAATTTTAATTTGCATGCAAATGGTAGATTTAAAATATTTAATATCTGCACCTAACACATACATGACTGTGTGTAGACAGCAGCAACAAGTGTGAAGTGAATATCAACCTTAATTCAAAATAAGCAGTGTTAAAATATAATGTTGCGTAACATTACATAAATGTGCGTGCTTTTTGCAAGTTTAATCACGGCATCATTATTAAAGTAACTGTTTAAGTTAACTTGTAGTTTTCCAGTGAAATAACAATTAGTAATATTTTTATTGAGACAATCAGTGGTCTTATTCACTAATCAAACAGGCTTACCTTCACTTTGTTTGTTTTGAAATTTTAATATTGATACAATACTTGTAATTTCATGTCACTTTCCAGTGCAATTACTTTTGTACAAGACGTAGTCTTTTCATGTGATATTCATAGCTCAGCGGAATACAATACTGAAGGTTGTGCCACTTACATATGTTGTAACAATCTTGAATCTTCTGCTTGTACGACTAAACTCCTGATTAGATTGGCTGTGTCAGCAACAGCAGCCGCCATTTTTGTGGCATTCTGCTGGAGTTCTTGTACTCTCGACAGGCAATCCCGCACCTCACTGAACACTGCAGGGAATTCTGCAAACGACTGTAAAAGAGATGGAAAAGTCCGGCAAACCATCATTTAATACTTTTATATTTTTGTTCTCTATTTTTTTACAGTACAATTTGCTGTTATGCTCATATTTTAATATTTGACCGCTCAAATTTAGGAACTGCCACAATTATTTACATACACTTTGTACAATATAGGGAATTTCGACAGTTTATTTGTCACCCTGATGTATAAAGACTATATATGTGTTAACAGAACAAGAAATCTTGGGATAGACAGACAATACAAGAATTGACTTATCTGACCCATGTATTAAAACCTAAATTAGACCTCTTTAACAACATTTAAATACTGTATTATCTGTAGCGCTTAGTGCTCTATTCTTGAATTTATTTATCTAATTCTGAAATAAACAAAAATTAATAGTATATTTATTATAATTAAATTACTCAAATATTCTGTCATCATTTGCTTTTCTGGGTAGGGGCTTTTATTAGTTTTCTATATTCTTTTGTCCCTTCTAACTATTGTTGACATTACAAATATAAGAATATACAACACCACGCAAAAACTCATTGATCCTTATAATGTATAAATATTATACAGTGAGGTATAAATTAATTTTGCCCAAGTTGTTTGTGAGTGCCCCGGCCGCATATATAGGGCAATGGCCCTAATAATAACATAATAACATTACGCAGTGATAAAATTTACCTGGACCGAATCCAAATTAAGAAATTGGGCCAGAGACTGAATAATGTCGGCGGCGACTCCCATATGAGGGGTGGCGATTGTCATGGTTCCGGCTTCGAATTTAAGCTGTAAACTGGAGCTGTCCCTGAGACATGTCAGCATGACGCTCCAGTCAGCGCTGCTAGGTCCCTCCCCCCCTCTGTCTTCTGTTGTCGTGGCAGCTAAGAAATTTTGCGCCTGCCACGCTTCTAACTGAAAAGAAATTATTCGTTGTTGCAAAACCAGAATTACAAATAATAAATACAAAATTAACTAATTACTGGATCAAAATATTAAAGAGGGGAGATTGTACAAATTTGTTTTCTTTATTTTTTATTCAAGTTAAAGAAATGAATTCCCTTGGTTTAAATCGCTTGTTGTTATTTGAAAATACTGTTTCATCTTTTTTTTCATTTCACTAGTGCCAGAAATAAATTCGTAGTAAGGAGTATCAACAATACCACTTACCATTTAAAACATTTCACATACAGACAACCTTTTTTCTACATACATTTTGATAATAGTTATGACAAACATTTAACACCCTCAGCACCACCAAATAGCGTTAAAATGGTTGGCAACTGTAAACAACAATGTCGTGGTCTGAAACTTCCTTAAATTTAACAAAAAAAATATTTGTACATAGAAACATCTCTGTTAGTTCAATACAAGAAGCGTGCAGGCTGTAGTGGCCAACATTTTTAATCTTCAAGGTCTTTCTAATAAATATACACAAGCACAGGCCTATGTATTTTTACAAGTTCAATCTGTGCAACAATCACTACAATGAAAGATAAGCAGTGACAACATTTAAAAATAAAAACAATCAACCAAGCGATTAAAAATAAATAAATATATAAATCTCTACTTAAAATATTTTGTATTTTCTCTCATAAAATATAAATTTTACATTCCCTAGAAATTATCATTATGTATTTTATGTATGAGAATGAATTACCTCCCATTAAACAGATTTCTAGATCAATCGGCACAGTATGAACATGAACTCTGCCCTTTACATCAACAAACTAAAAGATAACATAACTACTTGTTTAAAATATGGAAATTACATCAGTAATTTACATTTTCAATATTCATTAAGCAATTTCAAACCACTTGGCGCACAGAGACTACGTCTCAGGTGAACAAGAAAAACAGAATGAAACCGTACAGACTAAATAATAATACGTGAAAAATTGTGTCCATCATACCTAAATTTGAAACTGTGTCCAGCATGCAAGAAGTGTTCAATTGAATTCAAGTGATCCACAATAATAGCTGTGCGAGTCTAGTTACCCTCTGTACTCTTTCATTCAGCTGAAAAGTCACATAGCTGTCTGGTATAGTCTTAGAGACCGGTGTTGCCAAAGCGTACATTGAAAATCTCGGCAGTTGCCTCGTAACTTCGAATACGTGATATTGCGTTTTAAAGGCACTGGTCCCTACAAAAGCCTGTAATTATTTTAATTTATTGACCATCCTATTGAATACGTAAACAAAATTAAATTTAGTATTTTGTAAATATTACATATCTATTACCATTGTCCAGCCACTAATTTGTTTCTACATTTCTTTTAATTTGTTAATTCAATAATATTATATTCATGCATAAATATCAGATTAATCATTTATCATTTCACTTATAATTATAAAAATTAAAAAATTGTCTTGCCAATCAGAAAGATTGCACTGTTCATAATGGAACCCAGCCTTATTGATGTGAATAGTTGTCAGAAAATATTTTAATAATTATATCCCAAGCATATATACTTTTATGAATTTTATACTTACTCTTATATGTATGTCTAGTGGAGTGTCCTTAGGTGGGACAAGCGGTATGTTGAGATATTGTGTTACATGCTCTGGCCTGGGGTGTATGACAAATGTCTCCCCTTCGAATATCCCCTCTGCAAATACGGTCGCAGCCCTTATCACAGTCATGTTATTAGTTGACAAAGCTACCTCAATATGTCCACCCTGTAGAACAATAAAACTTTATTATTTCTTCTTGAAATTATACACCAAAAATGCAAAAGTCTTTACTTTTGTAATAGGTTTGTGGAACTCAACTGGATTTTAAAAGCAATTAAATGATTAAACTAAGAGAATATATAGCAGATTTTCTTTGGAACAATGCAGTATATAAAAAGAATATTTTACTTCCAGTTAAATGGATTGCCTACACCAAAGTACAATTCTTTCTAACAGTTTATATCATAGTACTGACATTAATTGATGTTATTTAAGTAGAAAAAACCTCACATGTGTTTTATATTGAATAACTTGAAAAAGGGGACATTTACTTATCACAATTAACTTAATAAAAAAAAATGTCTTCTATTAAAAGTACTAAATGTAGTTTGAAAATAAACTTCTTCTTCTGACCCAACATGTTGAAAAGGTAATGCTACTTATAATAAAAATATCACTCTATGAGAACTAAATAAATATTGTTTAAAATAAAATATGAAAATAATTAAACATACTTGGTGTTCCCTTGACCCAGTCTTCACATTTATTTCAGTAAGAAGTCTAGTATTCGCCTGCAAGAATATTAGCTGTATTTTAAATATACATAGAGAATAATATTTGAGGGAATATAACAAAATATCAATATTATAAGATTTATTCATAAATTTGGCAATATGTTTATATACAGGATCGCATACATCATTGCTTTCTTCAATTTTAAATTATTAAGATAAATCAACTTGCATTCAGTCCATTCTATTTAATCAGCTGGTAAGTCACAAAATCTACTTTTTCTTGAACATAATTCCCTGACAAAAACATAATTAAAATAAAAGATTTTTAAAATAAAGTTCCAGGGTCAGCCCAAAACTGTAAGAACTACACTTCATCAGTCATTGATGGCCTCGAAAAAAGGCTACACTTGCCAAGAACGATTCTATTTTTCTATCTAACATTGACTGTGACAAATCAGGAGGAATCAGTATGATAAAAAGCCACCTTTCTTTGTATTGGTTCATTTTAACCAACCTAACAAGATTTAGCCAAGATTCTATAATAATGTTATTAATTAAAATAAATGTGCTACCAATAAGTAAAGCTTATTCCTATCATCCCTCTTGAATCATTTCCTTATACTCAAGGGTGAAGTTAAAACACTTTGGTTTGTGTCATACAATGTTAACAAATATAATAAATTCAATTTGCACTGGATTCAGTAAATAATAAATATCGAATATTAAATACACTTACCGGTATACCAGTGCCTGCTGGATCAGCTGAATAGTTCTTCAGTTCAGCCATAAGCGCCTGCTTTTTGGCAAATAATTCTCTTATGGCTTCACCTTGGTGCAAATTATCTCTGCTCATGCAGGAAACATCATAGCCACGCACTGACAAAAAAAAATAAATTTCCAGAATGAAAATATCAGTAATTGTGGGACAAAT
Source organism: Lethocerus indicus (assembly GCA_019843655.1). Taxonomy (NCBI): domain Eukaryota; kingdom Metazoa; phylum Arthropoda; class Insecta; order Hemiptera; family Belostomatidae; genus Lethocerus; species Lethocerus indicus. The sequence goes on from JACDQD010000006.1 coordinate 3,885,239, forward strand.
TTGTTAATATAAGAATTGTAAATTAGTCCTATTTGGAATTCAAGAAAAATACTGATTTAATCAATTCAAAATTGCCAGTTCAATAGCGCCAAAATCAATAAATTGATTTTTCAGCGTAACAAAATATTTCATGAGGCTTTAATTGTTTTGTTTAAAAAGACAGGAATTATTACACGAATAAAAAACTAAATATTTATACTGTCAACTAACCTTCACCATGAGTGGAGCATACAATCAGCTGCGGTTTGCCCGACATAGTGTAATCCCCGGTTATAATTCCAGCTATCCCATGTCCCAAAACATCACGGAACACGACCTCACCAGTCCTACTACTCCTGGCATCGACTTTGCCATTGGACCAGCCTGTTATCAATTCTAATGTACCATCCCCATCAATGTCATATGTTGATAGGCATACAGCAGCATTTTTTGACTGAAATTTTGAATTTCTATTATCATTCTCAATTGTACTGTATAATACAATGTAGTTACATAAGCGTATACAGTGTGAACAAATTTATTAATTCTCTAGACAATCTACTTAACTTTTTTATATTAAAAAACAGCAATTTAACTGCAGCTAACAGTCCCTTTTCTTATATCATATCACTATCCAATAAAAAAGAATAAATGAAAACATTACTTTTCCCCTTACTAAAATACATCTAATAATATATTATTTGTTTATAATAATGAATATTCACTCTATAACTGATAATAATACCTTCACTCTCCATGTTCTCGTTTGTTTATCATAAACACCGACAGTGCCATTGGCCAGAGAATAAGCAAATTTATTATTATCCAAAACGGTGAGTGCAGTAATTGCTTCTGTTTCTGTAATTTCAATCATAAGGGCATCTTCTTTGAATATCCTCAGTTCGAAGTCATCAGATCCTACAACTAACTGAAAAGTGTATAAGCAAAAAAGAAATTCTGCCTAGAATCATTTGTAAGTTAAATGGTGCAAACTCTCACCTCATTTTCACCGTCTTGATCTATGTCTAATAGTGCCAATGATTTCACATTATCGCCAGTCACTGTCCAAAAAGGATCATTTCCTTGCCAATCAAAACCTTGTATTGAACAATTCCCTCCAATTATAACTAGTGGTAAGTCCATCCTACCTATTTTTCCAATCGTGATTGCATTGACACCATCAGGTATCTAAAAACATACAGTGCATTAAAAATAAATTTTTTCAACAACATAACACAAGAGTGGCAATTAATAAATATCCAGCAGCCCCTTCTATAAACCATCATACTTATAACATGAGAACATTAAAAGTGATAATCAAATTGTGTGACCCAGAATTGTGTGGCAAATGTGGGTAAAAATTAAATATTACATCAAATTAGAAACAAATAAAATGGAATGGATTGAATGCAAGATTCAGAGAAAGTTTTGTAATGCATCTGGCTTAAAATTCAACACAATAACCCAAATATCTGTATAAAATTGTGCCTACCTCTTTATAAAACAAATCTGTGTTGTTCTCAACATCATAAGCCAATAACGTTGACTGAGTGCCAATAACCAATACATCTTTGTCTTCATTCGGTTTCAATCTTCCAGCACATATAGCTGTCACTGTTTGATTCACGTTCAGTATTGAAAGCTCTCTTTCTCTTAAATGAGGACTGTGTACCAACACCTGTAAGAAAATATATTTTAGAACTGAGTAAAAGTACAACCATCATAGTATCACTACATAACCTCACAATTAGAAGAAATTACTGGACAGACAATTTAAAATAGGACTGTGAACAATATTGAGAAACACTACACGAACAGATTATTGGGATAAAATTGCAGTAATGCTCGTACTCTGTAGAAAGCTGAATTGTTTTTTAAACTACTGCTCAATTGCAACCTGTGTTACTTGTAGTTCGGATGTCACGACTTTAAATCTTAAAAACATTTCAGTAATTAGTATAAATTTGTATTAACCACTAAAGATTTCTATGGCATGCAATCGGCAATTATTTTTGAGAAATTCGTATAAAGAAAATGAAAGGACAGTTCATACTGGGTCAGTGTAGAAAAATATAAAAGCCAACTTTAAACAGAGGTCAGGATTTATGAAATCTGCCATAGAAATGATTTCCTTACAGAAATAACAACCCCAATTTCCATAAGTCTTACGATATGGCAAAACTGCATGTCCGTATTTAACGGGTACCATTTTTACTCTCCGATAGATTTACAACTATCGGTATTTTAGTTTAGGAAAAGTATCGCCCCGTTACCTTGTCGCCTGTCGTGGCCGCCGTGATACAACTGTGTGACCCGTCGTATTTTCCAATGGTGACGAGCCCTGCCAAAAAAGTTTGTTTCAACTGTAGGGTGTAAAGTGGAACTGTCATCTTTCAAAACTGGGCTTCGAACCAGTCGCAGCTACTTTACGCTTTTACGTTATCTGAAACCCAGCTTAGGGCTCAGTGCTGCCAACCGGTTGAAAATTTAAATTACTAGACAACCACTAGCGTCCTATTCCACACCCGACATACAGCTTTATGGTTAATGGAATATATAGTTAGTGTTAAAACATATTGTATATTTAACCTTTTCATGTTAAACAGTATAACCAATAACAATAAATTCTTTGATTACATAAATTTGTTAACAAAATTCGTAAAAATGAATGTTAGTTAAATTCTTAACATGCTGTTATCCTTGTATGTATTATAAGCACTGCTCATGAAACTAATATTATAATCCTACTTGAAATTTATTTTAAATATGGTACGGTTGTTAAGACTAAATATTACTTTTCCCTATGACCAGTTTATTTACCCATATCGATTAGGTCCCAACATCAATGACTGAAAAATTTATTTTGTTTTACTATGATAGCCATAATGAAATCTCCTACCTTGTAAGTTATCAGTGTAAATAAAAATAAAATAACGCTTATAAATAGCTTTATGTACAAAGACTACTTGTTCATATCACCTCAGATGTTCTTCATTGCATCCTGCATATTTCAAGCAATGAAAAGTAATATTTACATTGAAAATTCTCTCGTGTGACATACTGAAACACGTGTGTTCAATAAATGATTTATTGTGTAAAATAATGAAGCCCGACGTTGATTGTAAATTATTTTATTTTAGATTGTTTAAAGTATTCTTGAATGATAAGCTCAGTTATTAATAATTAAGATAAAACATCGATACTTCAATATCATTATTGTAACGAATTTAAATTCCATTTTATATTTGAATAAGACCTTTCGCAAGTCGGAAATTATTTTAATCTACAACCACTTTTATTTATTCCTATAATGTAAATTCATAAATTATGCAGTTTATTCTCGTGTGGATGTTAAGTAATCGAGAAATTTGTATAGTAAGGAAATGATTACTATTATTTACAATTGCCTAAAGGAAAGTATGGCAATGTGTATTAACTTGTCAACAAGTACTCATAAAATCGGATTATAACGAGATTGAAGCTTGATTAGAGTTATATATAATTAACGTTTTAGGATGTCTTTCAATTATATTATTTTCTCCGTATATCTCGTAGTAAAAAAATCGAAATATACTAGAATTGAACCGATTTAACGGATCGAAATATCTAGTGTAGTCAGTTTCAATGTATGATCAATTGCACCGAATAGTTTTACAACTCCAGTTTACGCATCTTGTTTTATTCTTTCAACTATGTATGTATTTAAATAACTATCGGGTTCTCGACTATCGCTAGTTTGGACTAAAAAATTGTACGAAACCATTTTATTTATAGTAATCGAAATGCTATTAACGGATTCTGAGAGAACCGCGGAGCCAGTACCTATATTGGAAATCACGAAAAGAGCAGTAATAATAATTCGAAATAAGAGGTAGAAAGTAAAAGGAATATTTAAGAATGAAAAGTCGTAAATTTGAAAGGATGTAGTAGTAATTTTTCTTGGAGCAGGGTTGGCGACTTGGGTATTGGTAGACTGGGTCCGTGGTTTGGTGCCTTCCTGATATCGGCTGGCGGGGGCCCACCGTATATTTTTCGTAATTTTTGTTGCGGTCCCCTGAGCGAGTCGGGTCTGTTGTCTGGGCGGAGTTAGAAAAAAATCGGCGTTCGTGTCCCGCCTGTGGGTTTGTGATCTCGGCTAGTGGGTGGGCCTGCGGAGGGCGGTCGGCCCATTAGCAGAGTGCGGAGCTCCCACTCGGTCGGGCAACACTCCTCCCATCGCCGGCCGAGCTACGTCCCAACTGAGCCGCACGCTCGGCCCGCCACTCGGTCCGCTCCTCCGTTCGCCTTTTTTGTTTATTCCGTTTTCCTCCGCGAGTCTACTTATTATTTTTTTTCCCCGTCGGCGGCCGCGAGTGTTGTACAGCGGGCAGCGAGGAAGGGGGAGAGCCGAACGGGAGCCGAGTGTAGGTAACCCTCACTGAAACATGTCATGGCCATCCGAGTGTCCGTGTTTTAATTCGTATTTCTGGTGTTTTTCTCGCTATGTGGAAAGTCGTACTGTATCGGCCGACCGCTATCTTTAGCGGCCCCCGTTTTCTACTCGGGTCCGGCCGCATTTTACCCGCATTCGGTAAATCGTAATTTGTTTCGGATTAACGCGTTCGGCGAGCGTACGATTTTTTTCGGACCGGTCGATTTATCGAATTAATACTGTACTATTCCGGCATAGGTCTTTATTTTGTTTATATAACCTTTATCTCTGGGATTAACCCCGCAGGGCTTGGTATAAGGTTATATTATTTTTGGTCCTCTATTACCTCTATTTTGTCTATTTCTAATAAAAATTCGATTAGGGGGTTTTAAAGTATTAAGTAAGAGCGCTAGTTTTAAGACCTTATAGTAGCATTCCATACCCTTTAAAAACATTCATAACCTATTCTACTTGACACTAAATTGGACCTTCCTGATATTCCCTTATATAAGATTTTCTTTTCTGCTTTTTCATTTTAGCTGTGGATTTGAAAGTTATCTAGCGCTATTTTTAATGTTTAATGTTGTTCCTTTTTTAAAAACTGTTAAGTGTACTATTGTTAGAGTGTATTCGAAGATTGACCAGTCATTACTTCATTGTCCGACTAGGTAGTGTCCACTCATATTTCTTCTCTCCGTAAATTAATTTTCAAAATAATTCGCTTAATAAGTTAATATTATGGGATCAATTTTTTGTTACTAATGTATTTTACGTTACAATTTGTGATGTTTTAACACATGTCCTCCAATGGCAGACATAACCCCATCTTACATAAATGTATAAGCTAATTTTACTGTTCGTGCATTCTTTATTACCTTTGTAATGTGATTAAGGACATATCGTAGATAAAATAAGGTTACTTATTCCGTTACATTTAAAAGTAATCAAATTTACCTCCAGCTGTAACAGTTTTAAAGTTATGTTTAATCTATAGGACTCGTCCATTTTTTTATATAATATATACATGTTGCTTTTTATGATAAATACAGTAAATTATTACCATGAACAAATATCAATTTCTGATATGAGCATGTAGTGGCTAGATTGTAGTATACAAATAAAGTTAAAAAATATAAAAACAGCTTTTTATATTGTAACATCCTGATCTAGTTGTCTTGTTAAGATATTATTACCTTGTTTTTAAAGGTTTTTAAATTTATGTCTAACAGTTGAAACTATTTTATCGGAAGGGATTCAAATTCCTTACACTTCTAGGATATGGTAGTGACTGGTGAATATTTGGTGCTTTCTCTTGTATTATTTCCAGTTCCTCAAATATATTGCTGCTTTAAAATTATTTTCAAATATATTATTTACCTTGAATACACAAGTAAATAAGCACAAGCTACAGTGAATAGTTTTTATGAAGTCACCGAACATTTGTATTTATATGTAATCATTTTTTAAAGTATATAAATGAAACAAAGTTAGACTGCTATAAAAAAATTCATTGAGGTACCTTAACTTCAGGATATTATAACCAAATCTTTTTTTATTTCAACTGCTTCAATAAATACCTTTGTAGAAAGACTAGATAAAATTTATTTTTGAATATTTCATTAAGTGTTTGTTTTCTTTTCTTAATCTTCAAAATCATTAAAATATTTTTATATAAAATAGTTTTTTCTAATATTTTTAGTGTGTAATTGTAGGGAATGTGTATTATGCATCTAATTCTAGTCTTAACCTAACAGCATGAACATCCAGAGGTGCTGGTTTGTTACATCCATAGCGATAACTCAACTTGTAATGTGACTGCTCCAAATGGTGTGAAATAGACAAAAGTTATTTAAGATAATAACCCAGTAATTGTTTTATTGTTACTCAATTCTATTTCAATGTTATTGTTTTTATCATTTAAATTCTGCTCATTTGGAGTATTGGGTGCTAATTTATAAAACAAATACATAAAACTCCCAAGGTCCTTTCTATAAAAAAATCTAATGCTTTTTCGATTTCAGTATTTGCAGTACTGTAGTATTTCTGTATTGGGCTCTGTTCAATTATAATTACGGCTCTATATTATTTTTGCTTGTTTCGTTTTTTGAATTATTGACTTGTTCATTGTTGTTGGTCATTTCATTTCTAATTTTAGATGAGTTTTATTATATTCATTAAGTATAAATTAGTGATTGAAATTATATTTACATTGTAAGTTTAATATTTAATTTTGTTTATGGATCACTTTGTATATAGATAATTGTTTTAGGTGATTCCTTGGATGCACATGTGGGGAAAACAAGAAGACAGTTAAGTGATATAAAGTATAATAGAAGTACCGGAGATATAAAAATGGCCCTTCCTAGCCGAGCACAATGCTACGCCGACGTAAACTCTCAGAAACCAAAGGAATATTGGGATTACGAATCATATGTTGTAATGTGGGGCAATCAGGATGACTACCAGTTAGTGAGGAAACTTGGCAGAGGAAAATACAGTGAAGTATTCGAAGCGATTAATATTACAAACAATGAAGAATGTGTCGTAAAAATGTTAAAACCAGTAAAAAAGAAAAAAATAAAGCGGGAAATTAAAATTTTAGAAAATTTGCGAGGTGGAAAAAATATAATAACCTTGCTCGGAGTCGTGAAAGATCCAATATCTAGAACACCTTCTCTCATATTTGAGCATGTCAATAACACAGACTTTAAGCAACTGTACCAAACATTAACAGACAATGATATTCGTTACTACCTCTACGAGTTGTTGAAAGCGCTGGACTACTGTCACAGTATGGGCATCATGCATAGGGATGTTAAACCTCATAACGTGATGATAGATCATGAACATAAGAAATTGCGCCTCATAGATTGGGGATTGGCTGAATTCTATCACCCCGGACAGGAATACAACGTCAGAGTGGCATCTCGCTATTTCAAAGGACCTGAACTATTAGTCGATTACCAGATGTACGACTATTCGTTAGATATGTGGTCACTCGGCTGTATGTTGGCCAGCATGATATTCAGAAAAGAACCTTTCTTCCACGGTCATGACAATTACGACCAGTTGGTCAGAATTGCCAAAGTTCTCGGCACAGAAGAGTTATACGAATATTTGGATAAATACCACATAGAATTGGATCCGAGATTTACAGATATATTGGGTAGACATTCGAGGAAAAGGTGGGAACGTTTTGTCCACAGCGATAACCAACATTTGGTTACACCGGAGGCGTTAGACTTTTTAGACAAACTGTTGAGATATGACCACGGCACGCGGCTGACGGCTAGGGCTGCAATGGAACATCCATATTTCTTTCCGATAATCAAAGGTCCCGGTGTCTCAGGAGTACCTCCGGCATCTAACCCACTCACATTGCCTGTAGCTATGACATGAAATCGGCTTTAAAGTGTCGTAACCAACCTCTTCTTGTTTTCCTAATATGAATTATAAGGCTGCTCAGTACAATACTTTGATATTCCATCTGAAGTATGATTGTGTGGAATCCCGTTGTACTATGTCGATTATGACTGTATTATAATACATTTATTTTTATTTTTGTTTTGATTTTAACGCATTCGATCTATTTATTATTCGCTCGGAAAAAAACATGTTTTTTGTTAACATAGTCCAATATTAGACTAAATTTCTCAAATATGTAACAGTGTCATTTATGTATCATATATTTTATACAATGCAGTAGATAACAGTTTACGTACCATATTTTCCTTTTGATTGTTACAACTGCCTTTGTCACTATGAAAGATGGACTTAGAATGTTACGGCGTTATGAGGTCAACGCTTATGTAATGGTACAAGAAAGCTTCTCATGAATAGATGTCTAACACCTTTTTACGTATTTAGTTATTTATTTGTTACTACCTTAACAAAATTCCACCAAATTGTACCTTAACTAATGAATTGTATTAACAGTTATATTGTGAAAAATTTTCCGCTTTTACTTTGAAATATCTTAGTTTTATTAACTACCTTATATAAATTCCTTTCTTTGCAGTTCCTTGCTTATTAATTAGAAAAAAGCAGGGATGAATGTATTATCTTAATCAAATACTTAACCAGTATTATTTTTCCAGAAGTTTTTATATATTGTGTATTCTCAGATGTCGATTAAATATTTACTTATGATCAAATTTTAATATTAAGGACTATGTAATATATATTCATTGTTTAATCACATTATAAATAGCCTATTACGATGTATGTAATGGTTAATGATATAATTTGTTGACTGTTGTAATAGAGCAAAATAACTTCTCTATCAAGAAGTAATTTAATTAAATTTTTGTTTATTTGTCTTAAAATTAAATATTTACGTTACTAGATTTTCACAAATTCTGAAAAATAGATAATTTTTTAAATCTAGTTCTTATTTTTCCTTCATTAACCAACAATTAAAAAAGAAAAAATTCTATAGAATTAAATTATGAGAGTTAAAATGAAACAATTATTGTAAATATATCAATCATAAATTTTGTATGAGCAAGCTCATAATGAGGTTGAAATACTCTTTAAAATTCCACCGATTAGTTTGTCTTAGTGACAGTTTTTAAATATGTGTAAATTTAATAAATATATTGAGTTAGATAAAATTTGATGTAAAACATTTTTGAAATAACTTGTATTTACTGTGGTCTGGAGTTTGGATAATAACCTGTAAATCCTATGTATATGGGTTCTATGTGGATAGAATGATATCTATTGTTTTGATACAAGTCCCATCAATTTAGTTTGTCACTTCATGCATATATATATATATATATATATATATATATATATATATATATATATAAAATATATATTAGAAGTAAATGATTTTAGATTTTTTATAATCTGATGATCATTCTTCTATCATGTAATACTTTTATACAGACAAGCAGAATAAACAGATTTTGATGTTTTTTTTACATAATGAATTTTCACAGAACTTGTGCCACAGTGCTTATCCAGTCAGTCAACCAT